>JANAVB010005597.1:4749722-4846398 GCA_029216955.1 Iris pallida
CAGCTCATGCGGCCATGCGGCTTATGCAGTCCATGCGGCACATGCGGCTCATGCGGTCCATGCGGCACATGCGGCTCATACGGTCCATGCGGTCCATGCGGTCCATGCGGCCCATGCGGTCCATGCGGCCAGGCTGCTGCTGCTGCCGCATGGAGGGCTCCGCTGACTGTGCAGACTACAAGTCAGTTATGGAAAGACTGATTCAATACGATTAATTCAGATCCACTTTTTGTGGAATTTGAATTAATTTCGTTGCTATCTTTGTGGGATTTGAATTAATCTCGTTGCTATCTTTTTGGGATTTGATTCAATCTTTCCATAACTGAAGAGGCGGCTAGGGTTTCCACCCTCTCTCTATATATACTCTCTTCTGGCCTCCTTTGTGACTACTACGAAAATATAAGTCAGAAAAGGAGAAAGAGAGAGAGAGCTGCTGCCGCCATTGCAAGTCCATCCGAGGAGTCAGAACAGAGGTGACTTCGAGCGTTCCACAAGTTCTTCAAACTTGCTGGTTCCTAGAAGCAGTTCGTGTGGGGCGAATCTTGCTTTGAGCAACGGTGTTTTGACACCCCAGCATTTTTCTTCTTTTTATCTTTCTCTAGATTATTGTACCTCGTTCCGTCCCAATTGCAACACGTTTGCAAGGAAGAACGAGAGATCTTCTCGTCTCTATTTTCCTCCTCCATATTGTAATCGGGTTATTTGGTTTTTGTATCATCGTAGATCTCTGTTGCATCTGTTTTACCATCTTTGATCAAGCCCCGGGACTAACATAATAACACACCGAACTTCATCAGGTGAGAACCATTTTTTTTATATGCAGATATTTTTAGATGCATATGTGATATAACTTTTCATATCTTAAGATATTAATTTATTGCATATTTTTGTATGATAAAATACTCTAGAAAAACAAATTCAACAACTTCTGAAAAGAAATGGAGATCTTCTGGAATTTTTTTTCTTCCAGAAAATAGATATTTTATGAAGAAATGGTTTATCTTTAAAATATCTATTTGTTGATTTCTCTGACTCTAGGCCACAATTTTGAAGAACATTAACAAAAGTTATTTGAAGCATATTTGGAAAATCATCATAAAATCTGTTTTGGTATATTCTTAAACCTATTTAAACTTACTTTTTTAACATTTTAGGTTGATTCAGATTACATTAAGTAATAGATAATTTTTAATTAGACTAGAACAGATTAACTAAATTTTAATTACATTAAATTTAAAACTTAAATGATGGATTAAATTATAATGGTAAATTAAATTTTAAATACCTAATTAAATGTTGACTATGTGATAGATAAAATTACTCTCCTAAGTTAAGTTAAAATTTTATGAATCTAGCGTTAGGTTAGGTTTAAATTAAATTTTAGATTTAAATTTTTAGATATTTTAAATTAAATTTAAAATATTTAGATTCTTAATTGTGAAATAATATTAATGTTAGCATAAAAATTTAACTTGCGAAATTTAAATTGTGACTAAGTTTAGTGATTAAAATATTGACAATTCATTATTATCCTATGGCTTACATTTTCTTAAACTTATCCATCTCAAATAAACCAATATCTCTATAGCAACCAAATCTGAACCAAACCATTCAGAAAGGAAAAAAAATATATTTGAAGTACTTAGGAAAACATAAAATCTTTTTTGTTTATGTTCTAAAACTTATTTAAACTTACTCTCTTAAAGTTTGAGGTTGATTCAGATTATATTGAGTAATAGATAATTTTTAGATAATAGATGAAATGAGTTAGATTAGATTAACTTAAATTTTAATTAGATTAAATTTAAAAATTAAATGATGGATAAAATTATAATACTAATTAAATTTTAAATAGCTAATTAAATGTTGACTATGCGTTAGATAAAATTACTTCCTTAATTTAACTTAAAAATTTCTTTAACGTGCATTAGCTTAGGTTTAAATTAAATTAATTTTAGATTAGAAATTTTAGAAATTTTAAATTTTAAGATTTTTAGAAATAATTTTTATGCGTTTATGATGCACTATCTTTCAGAAAAATTAGATTAGCTTAAATTATTCCTATCTTTTAGGATGCACATATTTTTCTCTTTTTTAATTTAACCAAACCAAAAAACTTTCAATCATGAGATTCTGAGTTGAGTGCAACACGCATTGTGTGTGCCATGACACTAGTTTTTCATAGTGGTGATTGTATATCACTATTATGTTTAGGGGAAATTTATGAAATGCCCAAAAAACGAAAAAGTTTTATGAAAAACCCACCGCACAATAACATTTCATCGCGTGCCCAGAATTAGCAAAAAATATATAAAGAGGGTTCCGAATGACCTTTTTGCCCTTCCTTCTAATTTATTGATAACACCCACGAAACTACTCTTAAAAAAAATATTTCGATACTTCATCTTGTTCCATACGCTGCTCACTTTCGAATCTAGGTTTTCTCCTCAAAAATCTTCAAAAACTCGTCGAAAAATTTCGGAAAGACCGAGATAAAACGGCAAAAGTGCTAAAACGGAGGTCCAAACATTATTTTTTTGCGATTCTAAAATTTCGAAAGGCCGTCTTGTCACGCCCCGCTCCCGTAGGAGCGATCGTCCTCGCTAAGGCGTGATGCCGCACGGGCCCAGGTTGCACCCGTGCAAGGCCAAGTCCAGAAACGGCCGATTTGAGCTAGGCCACAGAGTCGCACAGAGTGTCCCCATTGCAGCGGAAAGTAAATGAACACAAATTGAAGCGAATTCAAACTCTTTATTGATATTCAAGAAGTTTACAAGCGGCGCTAGGCCGATATTACAAATCGCTCAAGCTCTCTCTCTGAAACATAAAAGACGTGCCAAGTGGCTTACAAGATGGAATGATACATGGCGATGTTCCGATACATTATGTCCTGTATATGGTGCTCCAGCTCCTTGCAATGCTCCAAGACTCCAGAGATAGCTCCGCGCCTTAGCACGTTCGAGGAAAGTTCCACACCCGATGACGTCTCCTGCATCCTACAAGCAGACTGTGGGGTTATCAGTACATTGTTGTGCACTGGTGGGGAGGCTAGCTCGCCCGCAATGCTATCATTACCAAACACGTTCCATTTACTTTTGTGCACCGTCTATCATTCATTGTCTTTCTAATCTTGCCTTAGGATCAGTTTTATGGCATATTTCGTAACCTATCTCGTGTTGCCGAATTCAAGTGTCTGTATGGAAATGCATGCACGACTTACCCATACTTACCGTCCGACCTTCCCTGTCCAAAGTAAACCAAGTTAGTCAACAATTCACATGTAGTAGCTTAACGTGATTCATGTAAACATTCAATGTTAAGGACGTGTCCCTGCCTCAGGTTCTAACACGTCGTAGGCATGTTCTAGCACGTCGTAGGCATGTTCTAGCACGTCGTAGGCATGTTCAGAGTGTTATATTTCAGCATGTTCAGGATGTTACATTTCAAGCATGTTCAGGACGTTACATTTCAAGCATGTTCAGGATGTTACATTTCAAGCATGTTCAGGATGTTACATTTCAAGCATGTTCAGGACGTTACATTTCAAGCATGTTCAGGATGTTACATTTCCAACATGTTCAGAACGTTACATTTCAAGCATGTTCAGGAGGCACTTCATTTAGTTAACTTAGATTACTTGTTTCAATGCAAGGACTTGCACGTGGATTGCCACCAACATAGTCCACTTAATCTATATGCATGGGTCGCTGGCATCACAAGCCATTTTGGACATATCACTTGGGCATTCTCACCTATCGAAGCGTGATGGCAGGTACACCTTGATAGTCTCTTGAAATGCCTGGCCTTACGTCTCCTTGAGTGGCCAAGCCCCCACTCAAAGCAGCCCGTAAGGCCCATGTCTGATTCCGCCTAGGCCGGCCACGGTATTCCCCCCCATCGCCCGTGCCGCAGAATCCTTCCTCATGACGGCCACGATATTCCCCCCATCGCCCGTGCCGTTTGTCCACGACCATTTCGTATTGACTTGTCATTTAACTTAACGGCTGTCTTTGAGCCATAATGCGTTATCGACCAGGTTGACGTCCGTGCAGCGCGGGTAGCGAGCCCCGTTGCACGTGCCCGTCATACCTGTCGCTAACGTCTTTCATGTCTTATCTTTTATTCACTCTTTTCATTTCTTTCTTTCACTTGTTCGTTCATTCATTCATTTTTCACGTATTCATTCATTCATTCATTCATATATTATGCAACTCCCCGTGCGGGAGTCGTCTTGGCGACCCATCGGTCCCGAAGTCTTTCAATGTTGCTATACTCTACTCGGAACGACTATGTCGATAGTCTTCCATTTTATTGTTGTAACCCATTCATTGTTTCATTGTTGAACGCGTAAGGGACTTGAACGTAAGCTTGTGCCTTAGCACGAGCGTGGAGCACGGTGCGAGAGTTCTCACATTTTTCCATGTTCCTTTCCATATTCTATACAAGCATGCAAGATGGGATTGTTCCCTTAGCTAGGTGCGTTGAGTCATTCATTTATTAGCATGCACGGTGTTATCGCCTAGCGATTCTAGCAATAGTGTCCGTATTGTTATGTGTCTAGGCTAAGCAAAGACGGGTTCATCGGAGCCACCTACCTTAGCGATGTTCGCATCGGCCGAGCGATACTCCGAGCGCGCCTTTGAAAGTCTTAGTCTGGATTCGTCTTGACGGGCCAATGTAAGCCTTGCATCGATTCTTCATCAGGTCGATGCCAACTCTTCGGGTCGACGGCTCGTTTGAGTCGTTGTACTTGCCGTTTGAATCGGCGTTCCGCTAGGGCGGAGCGGGTCATTACATTATAAACCACTCAAAACAAGTCTCGTCCTCGAGACTTCCTGAGTGCAGGTCATCCTACCATTCCTTAACTCGTGTCGTCGTGTTTCTTAGACAATTTTATCGAACGACTCTATCGTTCGATGGCATGGAACCATACTTGATACCTTTCTAAGTTCCGTGTCGCATACGTTTGGTCGATTTTATTGAATAACTTTTCATTCATTTTAGAGTTGATGGTACTTATTCAATTTAAGTGTTTCTTCGTCTTGGTTGCTATTTTTTTTCGTGTCATGGGACTGAAATGGTCGCACGAGGCACGTTGTAATTCGTCAAATGTGCGGGTCGTGGGCTGAGGCAAACTTACTTTCGTTTATCTCGGTCATCGAGATGACCCGATTCGCTTCTCAAGCGTTCTTGTCCACGAAATCAGTATGATTTCTTCTTAGCGGGGTCGACCATGTCTAAGTAATTTTCGTCCGATTCAAGACCAAGTATTGCACTATCATCGAGTATATCTTCCTATCAATGGTCCAATTCGTTATACCACTTTTACTTGCACCTATCGATTCCATACCATTCACTTGTTTAGGGCCAATCTCGTTGTCGTTCACGCACACTCCGCTCACACGTTTCTTTGATTTTCGAGCCACGCTCGTACTAGTATCATTCCTTTCTTTTAATACGATCTCATGTTCTCGACACTCATCCATTCCTCAAGTCATGCTTGAACTCAATGTATCACTTGGCTGGATCGTGCACGCATTCCAGGCGTCCCCAAAATACATGCATTCAGCCAAGCCGCATGATAGAGAATTCGTCATTCTCACTCGGGTCGCATCGTGCACATACTCAGGCATCCCTGAAATATATGCATGTCAGCCGAATCTCGTGAGCAGGGTTTTCTATTCTTGCATCATTCAATCCATCCATGTCAATCCTCAAGATCAATCTTTTGATTGTAAACACTTGAAACAGGACGTCTCGCCTAACCGCTAGGCCATTTCTCAAGGCTAAGTCAATGTCAGGATTGGAATCATAGTTCCCCAACAATAATGCCAACACCGACCCCAATCCTAGGGTCAAACCAAAGTCGGTAGTACGGAATTTTCTACCCAAGCTCGCGTCACTCAGATTTCTAAACATCGAGCACGATCACCTATTCGCATCAATGCATTCGTTGCGCGTATTCGAATCCATTCAACTCACCAATTCTAACCAATTCATGTATTCGATCACGAGGTCGTGTAGCTTTGACAATATATTGTGCCCCAATCTCACGCGAGTTTGATTATCCACGGTGGTTAATGAATCACCATGCAACGCTCCCGCAGAATAATCATTCTCATCGGGGCGTAACTCTTGCTTGCGTCTAGACTAATTCATTCTCGATACGCGGATTGGACCTACGCAGTCCTCAAGCTCAATCATCAAGCATACCAAGTCATTCTCAAGTTCACCTTCGCGTTACCACAAGTCGAAGCACACAAATTGCCACGCCATGCTAGTTCAATCACCCCCGCTGTATGAATCATCATATCAGCGCTCACGCGGAGTGATCGCCCTAATCGATGCGATGTATGTGCGAGGCTGGAGTTGCGCTCGCATAAGAAAAGAATGTCGACGTTGGGGTTATCGTCGAAGCAATCCAAACATTTCATTTTCATCCAAGCCGAGATCTCTATTCGATAGTCCGACCGTCATTCATTCAACCAAAAAAAATCCTCGAGCCACGTCTATATTTTCCTCAACACGTTTCAATATCCCGAGTATAGCATCCGTCAGAACAATGACATTTGCACGATCGTCATTCGCCGAGTCAGAGTACCCCCGAGTTATCGCATATCGGTCTTTGATACGCCTCAATACCATCGACGATATACGTAACCTGACGATCTTCCTTTGCAACCAATTTCGAGTCGTGCGACCGATGCTATTGTCCGAACTGGATATACCACAATTCCATTCGATTCAATCCAAGATCAAGTTCGATCGCTATTCCTCGAGCTAGTTTCAATATCGTTCTCCAAACTCAAGTCACATTTCATTTGACCCAATCCGAAATCACAAGTGCTATCCTCTAGCTTCCTCGATCAAGACATACATCTTCATTCATCATTTCGAGTCATTTTCTCTTGCGTTACCCATTGACAAGTTCTCCGAACGACATCTCGTTCGGGACATTCAAAGTCACGACCAACTAAGCGTGACGCGTTCTAAGGCTTTGTGTGATACCATCGCTTGCCGACATACTCGTTCTATCCGTAAATCCTTTAGTCTTACTCGAACAATTTCTATAACGTCCATACACCACTCAGGGTTCGAGCCACTCGACTAATCGTCGACACCCATTCTTATTCTTCTCCGGACCTATCACATACACCACTCGGGTTCAAGTCATTCTATCAATCCTCAAAAGATCATTCGATTACCAATCGACATGCTCAATCGTACGTTTGCCCGTTCCTCACAGTCTAAATTAATCTTCCGTGCACGCCTAATCGTGAACTCGATAGCGTTCCTATCGATATACACTCTAAGTGTAGCTTCGTTCCCGACCGAGCGATACTTGATATCGCTCGCAACTCGATTGCACCAAAAGTCGAGGTGCGCGACACGCGGACTAAGTTGTGCCGCATAACCATCTCGTGCGGACTATATTCCGAGTTTGCACGCTCAATTGCTAGGGTCATCGTAGGACTAGTTAGGCATGCACGTGACATGTTACCTTTAGCACGTGTTTTCATTCAAGACAAGTTGACACCGTTCGGCACAAAGGCCTACCGATGCATTCGGCGATAGCCTACCCATGCGTTCGATTGAACGCATGAACGAGCTTTTGAAAATATTAGACTTATTGTATGGAACATCCCAAGGCACAATGAGAGAGAGCGTACACTTCTTTTTCCAACGACGAGCTTTCAAAACTGAGAAATCGACATGAAGTCTAAGGACGTAAAGCCGTGATCTGATACCAATCTGTCACGCCCCGCTCCCGTAGGAGCGATCGTCCTCGCTAAGGCGTGATGCCGCACGGGCCTAGGTCGCGTCCGTGCAAGGCCAAGTCCAGAAACGGCCGATTTGAGCTAGGCCACAGAGTCGCACAGAGTGTCCCCATTGCAGCGAAAAGTAAATGAACACAAATTGAAGCGAATTCAAACTCTTTATTGATATTCAAGAAGTTTATAAGCGGCGCTAGGCCGATATTACAAATCGCTCAAGCTCTCTCTGAAACATAAAAGGCGTGCCAAGTGGCTTACAAGATGGAATAATACATGGCGATATTCCGATACATTATGTCCTGTATATGGTGCTTCAGCTCCTTGCAACGCTCCAAGGCTCCAAAGATAGCTCTGCGCCTTAGCACGTTCGAGGAAAGCTCCGCACCCGATGACGTCTCCTGCATCCTGCAAGCAGACTGTGGGGTTATCAGTACATTGTTGTGCACTGGTGGGGAGGCTAGCTCGCCCATAATGCTATCATTACCAAACACGTTCCAATTACTTTTGTGCACCGTCTATCATTCACTGCCTTTCTAATCTTGTCTTAGGATCAGTTTCATGGCATATTTCGTAACCTATCTCGTGTTGCCGAATTCAAGTGTCCGCATGGAAATGCATGTACGACTTACCCATACTTACCGTCCGGCCTTCCCTGTCCAAAGTAAACCAAGTTAGTCAACAATTCACATGTAGTAGCTTAACGTGATTCATGTAAACATTCAATGTTAAGGGCGTGTCCCTGCCTCAGGTTCTAACACGTCGTAGGCATGTTCTAGCACGTCGTAGGCATGTTCTAGCACGTCGTAGGCATGTTTAGAGTATTATATTTCAGCATGTTCAGGATGTTACATTTCAAGCTTGTTCAGGACGTTACATTTCAAGCATGTTCAGGATGTTACATTTCAAGCATGTTCAGGACGTTACATTTCAAGCATGTTCAGGATATTATATTTCCAGCATGTTCAGGACGTTACATTTCAAGCATGTTCAGGAGGCACTTCATTTAGTTAACTTAGATTACTTGTTTCAATGCAAGGACTTGCACGTGGATTGCCACCAGCATAGTCCACTTAATCTACATGCATGAGTCGCTGGCATCACAAGCCATTTTGGACATATCACTTGGGCATTCTCACATATCAAAGCGTGATGGCTGGTATACCTTGATAGTCTCTTGAAATGCCTGGCCTTACGTCTCCTTGAGTGGCCAAGCCCCCAAGCAGCCCATAATCCCCATGTCTGATTCCGCCTAGGCCGGCCACGGTATTCCCCCCCATCGCCCGTGCCGCAGAATCCTTCCTCATGACGGCCACGGTATTCCCCCCAATCGCCCGTGCCGTTTGTCCATGACCATTTCGTATTGACTTGTCATTTAACTTAATGGCTGTCTTTGAGCCATAATACGTTATCGACCATGTTGGCGTCCGTGCAGCACGGGTAGCGAGCTCCGTTGCACGTGCCCGTCATACCTGTCGCTAACGTCTTTCATGTCTTATCTTTTATTCACTCTTTTCATTTCTTTCTTTCACTTGTTCGTTCATTCATTCATTTTTCACGTATTCATTCATTCATATATTATGCAACTCCCCGTGCGGGAGTCGCCTTGGCGACCCATCGGTCCCGAAGTCTTTCAATGTTGCTATACTCTACTCGGAACGACTATGTCGATAGTCTTCCGTTTCATTGTTGTAACCCATTCATTATTTTATTGTTGAACGCGTAAGGGACTTGAACATAAGCTTGTGCTTTAGCACGAGCGTGGAGCACGGTGCGAGAGTTCTCATATTTTTCCATATTCTTTTCCATATTCTATACAAGCATGCAAGATGGGATGTTCCCTTAGCTAGGTGCGTTGAGTCATTCATTTATTAGCATGCACGGTGTTATCGCCTAGCGATTCTAGCAATAGTGTCCGTATTGTTATGTGTCTAGGCTAAGCAAAGACGGGTTCATCGGAGCCACCCACCTTAGCGATGTTCGCATCGGCCGAGCGATACTCCGAGCGCGCCATTGAAAGTTTTAGTCTGGATTCGTCTTGACGGGCCAATGTAAGCCTTGCATCGATTCTTTATCAGGTCGATGCCAACTCTTCGGGTCGACGGCTCGTTTGAGTTTGTTGTACTTGCCGTTTGAATCGGCGTTCCGCTAGGACGGAGCGAGTCATTACACGTCTAACGGAGAAACTGTTACTTTCAGGCTCCTCGAAGATACGCTCATTTTGGGACAAACCGGGCCTCGTTTCGACCTCCCAGTCAAAAGTTATGGCCCTTCAAAGTTTCAACTGACCATAAAATGCAGGAGAATGGTCATTCTCCGTGTTAGAACACAAAAAATGTTAATTTCGCATAAGGGTGTCCATTCTCCGTGTAGTAACACGGAGAATGTCATTCTCCGTCTTAATTTACACGGAGAATAGTCATTCTCTGTGTTAAAAACACGGAGAATGCCATTCTCCGTGTAAATTAACACGGAGAATGACATTCTCCGTGTTAAATAAAACGGAGAATGGCCATTCTCCGTCTTAATTTACACGGAGAATGGCCATTCTCCGTGTAATTTAGTACGGAGAATGGCCATTATAGTGTTAAAACGCAGGAGAATGGCCATTCTCCGTATTAGAAACACGGAGAATGCCATTCTCCGTGTTCAATAAAACGGAGAATGGCCATTCTCCGTGTAATTTAGCACGGAGAATGGTCATTACAGTGTTAAAACGCAGGAGAATGGCCATTCTTCGTGTTAGAAACACGGAGAATGCCATTCTCCGTGTTAAATAAAACAGAGAATGGCCATTCTCCGTGTAATTTAGCACGGAGAATGGTCATTACAGTGTTAAAATGCAGGAGAATGACCATTCTCCGTGTTAGAAACACGGAGAATGCCATTCTCCGTGTAAATTAACACGGAGAATGTCATTCTCCGTGTTAAATAAAACGGAGAATGGCATTCTCCGTCTTAATTAAAACGGAGAATGACATTCTCCGTGTTAATTTACACGGAGAATGGTTATTCCCAGTGTTAAAACGTAGGAGAATGGCCATTCTTCATGTAATTTAGTACGGAGAATGGCATTCTTCGTTTCTAAATTACACAGAGAATGGCCATTCTCCGTGCTAAATAACACGGAGAATGACATTCTCCGTGCTAAATAACACGGAGAATGGCCATTCAAATGTTAAAATACAGGAGAATGGCCATTCTCCGTGTTAGAAACACGGAGAATACCATTCAACACGGAGAATGACATTCTTCTTGTTAAAAATGCAGGAGAATGACTATTCTTCGTGTGATATCGACGGAGAACAGTTGACAGAAACCTAATTTTTTCGTTTTTTTTTTGTTTTGTGGAAAGAAATTTGACATGAATAAAGATTCAAGAGTTTTCGTTATTCTTTCAAAACGATGCTAACTCTTATGGAAAAGAAGAAGATCTTCTATCCATAATTGACCTAATTGTCGGAGAAGAAGAAGAAGAAGAAGAAGATGAGCGATGATCGGAGTTCGACTGAAAAAAAAAGTATGGTGAACTACGAACGATCTTTGCGATCTCTGCTGAAGATGAGAGCAATGGAATTCAGATCTCTCGTGAAGAAGAAGAAGAAGAAGAAGAAGAGAATCGCAATCCAGATCTGAGTTTGTGCGGAGGGGTAGTTATGGTATTAATTTTGTAAATACAGAGCATCTAAAGGGAATATTTGAATATTTGACGTGGAATTATATAATTCTGGGCATTTCATAAAACCCATCCTACGGGTGGATTTTTCATACAATCCAACCCCGAAATTGGGTTTCTCAGCAATTTTCAGTTATGTTTATTTGCCAAACAATAAAAGTAAAAAAAAAGTACTTTCTAGTCAACAATCCAAAGAATAAAGAAAATAATGTATTTGCAAGTTGAGTGATTCCGGTCCAAAATAACAGCTCATCAAACAGTTTTTATGAATCCAAAACGCTCTACAAATTCAAAATTTCATTCCAAATACCACTTGTGGAAAGTGACTTTCCACTTCCATTTTCACGTACAACTTACCAAACAGCTCCTAAATGCAATTTTAAATAGGGTAGTTGGATTTCTCCTGGGATTAGTAAATTATTACTATACATCCATAGATTGAATATTTGTGTGGTGTTCCGCGTGCTACAAATTCTACATGTATTATTTAATTGCGTTTTCCTAACAGGGATGGCCCTGGTCCAAAGTAGACTGAATGATGGCCCAGAGCCCAAACAATATAGGAGCACCAACATGGACATATCTAGAATAGAATAAGGATGTACAATGAGCCACTTTGAACTCAAAAGAGTTGTAGTGTAGTGGTTGTCATGTAAGCCTTACATACTAGAGTTTTTCGGTTCAAATTTTGGTGACAACAATTTTGTTGTTATATTTATATTTTAGTTAAATTTTTTCCTTCATTATGTATAGGGATCCCATTTCGATAGTTCGTCTCGGATCTTCATAAGCTCATGAACTTAGTTTACCGGCGTTTTTACAAGTGCCGTATATGTTACATCATAAGGGTCGGGCTTGAATTCAAGGGGTCCTGAGACGAACTCCTGAAATGAGGCCAATACATAATGTGAGAGAAAGTTTGAAAAAATTGCATGCAGGAAAAGTTAACAAAAGTTTTTTGGGGCCCATAAAAATGACCAAAAATGGAGGCCCAGACGGCCTCCCCCGCCTCTCTATAGAGCATGCCCAGAATCCAGATCATGTGATTAGGGATGGCAACTTTTTCCGAATCCGACGGGGACCCAACTTTTTTTCTCCGACGGAGATGGGTTTGGAGATAGAGAAACGGGGATGGGGATGGGGACGTAGATGGAGATTAAAATAAATCTCCGATCGTATTTGGGGCCGGGTATGGGTATTGTACTCCCCGTCCCGTAAATTTTCGACCCCGATGATTTATACTTATATGTGCAACACATTTGTATGAGTTCATGATTTATCTAGTACTATATATAATTTTCATTAAATCAATGTTTTATTAACATGTATGTAATTTTTTTGGAATGAATTTTGTTTAAAGTTTATACTGTATAGAAAAAACTATTAACGAGACGACAGACGTTGACAAAAAATTTGATCCCAACAATGTTAATGGGACGGGGACGTGGACGGGACATTGTTAAAGGGGGACAGGGATGGGAATAAAAATTTAAACCCGATCGAAAATGGAAACGGAGACGGGGATTCGAACACTACTTGGGGACAGGTGTCATCTCCCTATTTTTCCTAAAATGCGTAAATGACTGTATTTCTGTATTTGGAGGATTTTAAATTTTGGGTATTCTTAAAATTGTATTTGTTTATTTATTGAAGGGGAGTATTATCCCATTATTAATATTGTTACTATTATTATTATTAATATCATTGTTATTATTATTATTATTATCATTATTATTATTTTTAATTTCCTTGATCCCTATATCTACCCTTCCAAAAGAAAACCCAAACCCTAACCTAACTCTCACTCGCCACACTCTCAGCCGCCCCCCCTAATTCTCTCTCTTCACTCTCTCTCTCCCGATCCCTCTTTCTCCCCCCACTGGACCAGAGCTCCCCCTCTCTCCTCCCTCACTCTGATCTCTCTCTGCTCTCCCCACACCCCTCCCCCCGAGCTCTGGCCAGCCCCCTCTCCCTCGAGCCCCTCTCCTCCGCCGGCGTCGCCCCCGTGGCCGGCCACCGCTGCGGCCACCACTGCTCCCACCGCCACTGCCGGCTCCACCATCTCCCCCTCGTTCTTCTCCTCCCCGGCCCGATCTCTGGCGACCAGCCCCGTGGCCGTCATCCGCAGCCACCAGCGCCACCATCGTCTCCATCTCCCCCTTCTCCTTCCTGCTCTCGTCGTGGTGCGGATCGCCGCCGCGAGCCACCCCCCTCCGCCTGGCCGGGCCCCCATGGCCTCCGCCCGGCCAGCTTCGTCGCGACCAGCTCCTCCACCGCAGGCCGGAGCTCCTCCTGCTGCTGCTGTCCTCCCTCCGCCGGAGCCGTCGCGACATGGCCAGCCCCGGTGAGCCTCCTCCGGCTTCCTCTTCCTTCCCCCATGGACTTCCTTCTCCGGTCCGACGGACCGACCTGGCCGAGCCACCTCGCGCACGCCGGTGAGGTTCCCGAGCTCCCCTCTCCCTCTCTTTCTCGTTTTGTGATAGACCCCCATCCCGAGCCGTCAAGGAAAAGGCAAGCATTTACCATGGCTGTGATAGACCCCCAACCTGAGATTAGAGATCTGGGAGGTATTATTCTACTTATACCATTATTCTTTATTTAAGTCATGGCTTAGCAGTACATTCATTATCTTGGTCAGCATGCCTGAGCACTATCTTCGACACCATTAGAAATATCATGACAATAGTTTAGCAAGCTTATAAATAGAACTCTTGGCTTCTTCGTTAAAATTCTTGACTAACGTGCTTTAAAATCTGTGCCTCCGTCAACAACACTCGTATGCTTTAGATGTGTGGAAATCATCCAATCTCTACGCATATCATTTCGATACCTTACCATGACTTTGATGTTTGAAGCACAACATTAGCCATTTTCTTCCAACAAACTTCACTTACAGGAACTAGACGAGCCTCCCTACACGCATGACATACATGTTCCACAAAACACACCAGTATGTGCTTTATTTCAATTACACCACATGTATAACCCGATTTCTTAGAAAGAACCATAGACATCCATTCTCATTCCATTGATGTTTAACCATGCAATATCGAGCCATTCCATCAGACGAACTGAATATCCATGATTCATGCGAGATCAAGAAGACCTTGTCATGTAGAATATGGTGCCAGTTTAAAATCCTTGTATAAATAACTCCTCCATCTTTTCAAAAATCGAGTTATGAATTGATTAGCTGCTCTCCCTTCGTATTCAGCCCACTATATATTTTATTAAGATTATTGTCATATTTTTTTTGATGAGGTTTATTTTAATTTCGAGGACGAAATTTTTATAAGTTGGATAGGATGTAAACCCCCTGAAATTTTCTACTTTTATTTATCTTTATTAATAGAAATAATTGGGATTTTTTTATTTCTTGGAAGTGGTAAAATTTATTCTAGCCTTATAAAGTGAGTAGAAATTTTATCCTATTTTTTTTGATATTATGTGCGGGTTATTTTATACAAAATATTATAGGTTACAAATACTCTAGAAATTATTATGATTTTGTTTTTTTTTTAAATTTCGAAAATATATTTCTTAGGAGCTTATTAAGTATTTAAATGATTTATGGTATTTTAGAAATAGTGGTAGTATATATATTTTATGGACTTTTATTTTTTTATTACCTTTTTGTATATTGTTAATTATTAAATTGTTTTATAAAGTTGTTTGATTTAGGAGTTTAATAGGAATTTATTGGATTGTTCTTAAAGTATATGTGCATATATATGTATATCCGTATATACATACATACATATATATTAGAGAAATGTATATATAAATATATACATATTGGTTTACATTAAGATTATATATATAAAGATTATAAGTTCTATTTATATTAAGATTTTATATATATTAAGATTATAGGTTATACTTATAATAGTGTAATACAGTAATAGATTATAAGTATAATACAGTAATAGAATACCCTTTCCCCTTTGGCGGTACTGTTCAATGAACAGTACCCACCAAAGGCCCGACCCAGAGCTCCTCAGTCCGGTTGAATCGAGCAGTTACAAGGGGGGGGGTCTGCATATAGGAGCGGCCGACCCTTTTTTTTTTTACCATAAAAACCTAACTCCTCTGCATCCAACTCCCTCTCGTGCACAGCCCCCTCAACCCTAGAAGTGATTCCCGACCCCCAGGCGACCCTCCTCGCCGCCGTCGACCTCCTCGCCGCCGTCGACCGCCCCAATCGCCGGAGTTCGCCGGGAAATCCATTTAAAACAGAGGAGTCCCGTTCGAAGCACAGGAAGAGGTACCCACTTCATTATTTAGATTCTTCATTCATAGTCGACGTTTTTCGAAACCGCGAGTAGCATTGGAGAGCCTATATGACCCTCTAGACATCCCACCTAGTAGTACCCCGTGCTATCAAACCATCGGGTCGAAAAATCGATTCGAAAAACCCGAGAAAACTATTTTTCTGGACAGTTTGGACACAACCCAACCACCCCTGTTCGATGTCTAATCCTGATCAATCCAGCAGAGGGTTTTTGTAAATTTCTGAACAAAATTAGAGAACACATATAGATCCTTAATTACCTTCTTGTAGTTTAAATTCTCATGCACTGTAAGCAATTATTTACGAACCCAAAGATCGGAAAAAAACCAGTTTTTAAAATAGTAAAATTTAACAAAATCAACCGCTACGGCGTGCGCCCCGAAAAACCGGGCGACATGGTCGTGCACTATACGCATCGAAAGACGCGTATGGATGTTGTCGACGTGTGGGAACTGACAGAACTCGATTTTGTTGCGCGTGCGCGACGAAATCAGTGCGTATCCGTCGAGATACCCCGTCTCGACGTTTGCAAACTTGACTATAACTATGTGCACGTTCGTCGTATCGAGACGAAACTTGCGCCATCAGGACCTGTCACTCCCCGTTCCCGGAATGCGTATTTTTATATATGAACAACTCATGTGTATTTATTTAGTATTTATCATGTATTATTCTGTATTTAAATTCCTTTAGTTTCATGTTAATTAATTATCTGCTCTTTAAAATTTTCATGTTAATTAATTTTCTGCAATTTTATTTCTGTAATTTTATTTCCTGCATTTTATTTGCTGCTTTAGTCTTATTGGGTTTCGGTTTGCTGAATCCCCTTAAACCCGGCCCAACACCCCACCTACCACTACTCCCCCTATTTAAAGCTTCCATCTCTTTCTCTCTCCTCATTACTTCATTCGAGGGCAAGCATTCACTCTGTCCTTGGAGGAGGCATTGGCATCGGGAGATGTTGTGGCAGGTAACATTCTCGTCGTCTCATATCCCGCAGTAGCATTGTTTGATTCGGGAGCATCACATTCATTTATATCTGCACAATTTGCGACACGACTAGGAATGGAGTTCGAGGCATTGCCAGGGAGGTTGAATATACTCACTGGTAATGGGCTCGTAGGGGTTAGTAGAGTTATTCTAGCGTGTAGCGTTGTAGTTTGCGGGCATTCCTTACCCGCCCGGTTGATAGAATTTCCTGTTGGAAATTTCGACGTTATCTTAGGCATGGACTGGCTGAAAGACAGTCATGCGACAATAGATTGTCGTAGAGGGAGTGTATCTTTTGATATTCCAGGCATGAAGAGATTCACCTTAGTCAGATCAGAGGCAACTCAACCAGAGCAGGGAATAGTAGCGGCAATGGAAGAAGTTCAGATCCCGAAGGTAGTTGAAGAATTCCTAGACATATTTCCCGAAGAACTTCCAGGACTACCACCGGTTAGGGATATTGAGTTCAGTATAGAATTGGCACCAGGAACTAAACCAATATCAGATCGGGTTTACAGAATGGCGGATTCAGAGCAGGCCAAGGTTTATCAGCACATAGAGGAATTGAAGGAGAAGAAGTTCATCCAAGCTAGCGTGTCACCATGGGCAGCACCAGTGGTACTTGTGGGGAAGAAGGATGGGTCATCCAGATTGTGCATTGACTACAGGAAGCTTAACGCGGCAACAGTGAAGAACAAGTACCCATTACCCAGGATCGACGACTTATTTGATCAGTTGAGCAAAGCTAGAGTTTTCTCCAAGATAGATCTTCGTTCGGGGTACCATCAGGTGAGGGTTCGGAAGGAAGATATTCCCAAGACAGCATTCAGGTCGAAGTATGGGCATTATGAGTTCTTAGTAATGCCGTTTGGTTTGACCAATGCACCAGCAATATTCATAGATTTGATGAACCGCATCTTTATGCCATACTTAGACCAGTTTGTCGTTGTGTTTCTTGACGACATACTCGTGTACTCTGCTAGTGAAGAGGAGCATGAAGACCACCTCAGAAAAGTGTTGCAGGTTCTGAGAGAGAACCAGTTGTATGCCAAGCTCAGTAAGTGTGAGTTCTGGACGGATCACATTTCATTTTTGGGTCATATCATATCAGGAGCTGGAGTAGCAGTAGATCCCAAGAAGGTAGAAGTAGTAGAGAGTTGGCCAGTACCCAAGACCGTAGCAGATGTGCGGAGTTTCTTGGGATTGGCAGGATATTACAGAAGGTTTGTGTCAGATTTTACAAGGCTTTCAGCGCCCATGACCCGCTTGACCCGGAAGGATGTGCCATTTGATTGGTCGGCAGAATGTCAGGCATCATTCGAGACTTTGAAGCAGAAGTTGATATCAGCACCTATTCTTACGTTGCCAATTGGACCCGGAGGTTTTACAGTATATTGTGATGCGTCAGGTAAGGGACTTGGATGTGTCCTTATGCAACATGGGAAGGTGATAGCATATGCATCTAGGCAGCTTCGGGACCACGAGAAGAATTACCCAACTCATGATCTGGAATTGGCGGCAGTAGTGTTTGCTCTGAAGTTATGGAGGCATTACTTATATGGTGACCGAGTGGAGATGTACACAGATCATAAAAGTCTGAAGTACATCTTTACTCAGAAGGAGCTGAACATGAGGCAGAGAAGATGGTTGGAATTGATCAAGGATTATGACGTGGAGCTTCAGTATCATCCAGGCAAGGCTAATGTAGTAGCAGACGCTCTTAGCAGGAGAGACGGCGCATTTATGTTGACAACACAGAGGCATATCTTAGAAGACCTTCAGGAGATGGGCATCGAAGTTATACTTTCTAGTGATGTAGGAGTTCTAACTAGTCTACAAGTTCAATCTGACTTGGTAGATAGGATCAAGGCAGCTCAGGCACAGGACCCAAGGATTCAGAAGCTTAGGGAAGAATGTGAGTCAGGACTCAGAAATGAGATGAGGATTCATGAAGATGGTACACTTAGGTTTGGATCACGTCTATGTGTGCCTAGTGGAGATATCAGACAGGAGGTCATGACAGAAGCTCACAGTTCTCAGTATTCTATTCACCCTGGAGGGACCAAGATGTACCAAGATATCAAGCAGCATTTCTGGTGGAACGGGATGAAGAGGGAGATAGGTAGATTCGTTTCCCGTTGCTTGGTATGTCAGCAAGTGAAGGCAGAACAGCAGAGGCCAGCTGGGTTATTACAACCGCTTCCTATTCCGGAATGGAAGTAGGAACACATCACAATGGACTTTGTGACCGATTTACCGAGATCACCAAGTGGTAAGGATGCTATTTGGGTAATAGTAGATCGGCTTACGAAGGTAGCACATTTTCTTCCTTTCAGAGTAGGGCAATCTACAGAAAAGTTGGCAGAGTTGTATATACAACAGATAGTCAGGCAGCATGGAGTTCCTGTCAGTATTGTGTCGGATCGGGATACCCGCTTTACATCACATTTCTGGAAGAGCTTACATCATAGTCTGGGTACCAAGTTAAGATTTAGCACGGCTTACCATCCGCAGACGGACGGGCAATCAGAAAGGACGATTCAGACTTTAGAAGACATGTTGCGAGCTTGCACTCTAGATTTTGGAGGGTCTTGGGAGAGTCACCTTCACTTGGTCGAGTTCTCATACAATAACAGTTATCAAGCCAGTATCCAGATGGCGCCATTTGAAGCACTATATGGTAAGAAGTGCAGATCACCGCTTGCATGGGATGATATCGGAGAGAGGAAAATGTTAGGCCCAGAAATGATTGTTCAGACGGTTGAAGTGGTTAAGGGAATTAGAGAGCGACTTCGAGTTGCGCAGGACAGGCATCGTCATTGGGCGGACCAGCATCGTAGGCCGTTAGAGTTCTCTGTTGGGGACCCCGTATTCTTGCGGATCTCACCTACTCGTGGGGTCATTAGATTTGGCGTTCGCGGAAAATTGAGTCCGCGGTACGTGGGCCCATTCGTTATCCTTGATCGGATAGGCGATGTTGCTTATCGTTTATCCCTCCCACCTTCGTTACGAGAGGTGCATGACGTGTTTTATGTATCTCAATTACGTAGGTATGTATCAGACCCAAGTCATGTCCTCGATCATTCGGAGCTGGTTGTTGGTACCAACCTGTCTTACGAGGAACAGCCTGTGTCCATTTTGGACCGAAGAGAGAAGATACTCAAGAACCGAACAATTAGCCTTGTCCGTATTGCTTGGGGTCATCACTCCTTGGGAGAGTCAACGTGGGAACGTGAGGATGATATCCGATCACGGTATCCACACCTGTTTGACTCACAGGGTATATCTCTTTCTGTATACTTTGATTGTCTTGATTTCTCATGCTTATCGCCTTATGGATAGAACTACCTGATATCGTAGATTGATGGATTTACTTATATAGTACTTGCTTTTAATATGGTAAAATGATTGCTTGCTCACTAGAATTGCTCGTATTAGTTTAGCTCTGATATTTCTATCCGGCTTGGATTTGAAATTCCGAGGACGAAATTTTTCTAAGGTGGGTAGAGATGTCACTCCCCGTTCCCGGAATGCGTATTTTTATATATGAACAACTCATGTGTATTTATTTAGTATTTATCATGTATTATTCTGTATTTAAATTCCTTTAGTTTCATGTTAATTAATTATCTGCTCTTTAAAAATTTTATGTTAATTAATTTTCTGCAATTTTATTTCTGCAATTTTATTTCCTGTATTTTATTTGCTGCTTTAGTCTTATTGGGTTTCGGTTTGCTGAATCCCCTTAAACCCGGCCCAACACCCCACCTACCACTACTTCCCCTATTTAAAGCTTCCATCTCTTTCTCTCTCCTCATTACTTCATTCTCATCATTACTTCTTCTTCTTCCTCTCATTACTCCCCACCACCTACCAGCAGCAGGAGAAGGCAAGTGCAAACTTGCTTCTCAATCACCCATTTTTATGGTTCATTTGCCTTCTTCTCGTGATTCCAAGAGAGATTAGTTCTTAGCATTTTTGATTTCTCCGGCTGGTTTTCTCTATATCTAAGTTGTAGTATTTCGGCTGTTCATGGGTTCTTAGTCCATCAACTTTGGGTGTATTTCTCTGGCACTGGAGTGAAGGCTCCATAGTACTTGGAGTTCGGGAAATGTTGTACGCACACGTTCTTACGTGCTCGCGTAAAACATCAGCCCAGTCACGCACGCGTCTTTACGTGTTTGCGTGTATTTTCAGTCACGCACGCGTCTTTACGTGTTTGCGTGTATTTTCAGTCACGCACACGTCTGTACGTGTCTGCGTGTATTTTCAGTCCCGCACACGTCTGTACGTGTCTGCGTGTATTTTTTAGTCACGCTAACGTTCTCATGAGCGGGCGTGTATTTTCAGTCATGCACACATCCATGAGCGTGCGTATTTTAGTCACGCACATCCTTGCGTACGTAGATTTCTTGTCACTTTTTCACGCTCACTAGAGTCTGCGTGAATTTCCCTTCACGCTCACGCTGTGCTTGCTTGCGTGACTTTTCACGCTCACGCTTGCCAGCGTGTATCACTTTTCACGCTTGTAACTCTACCTCCCGGTTCTTTTTAAAAAAAAATAATAATAAATTTGATAGTTATTACTAGCTTTAAATAATGATTTAGCTTTCATTTAAATTTTGGAAATATATTTTGGAGGGAATTAAATTTGGACAACTTTTCAAATTTGAAAAGTTGTTATAACCACTTTGGGCCCACCATGTGGGTTCCTAACTGTTTTAAGTTTTTTTTTTCTGAAAAAGTGAAAAAGCAGAGGGTTTTATAGCAAATAATTTCGGGCGGAGGGATCAGTAAAAAGAATATTTTGGGCGGGGGGTTGTTTTTGCAAAGTTGCAATTTTTCTTCTTATAACTGAGTTTGGGAAGAGAGAGATTACTCAGAAGTAATTTTCTTTCCCATTCTTTTCCATTCTCTCGTTCCCTTTCCTCGAAGCAAACCCTAGCTCGACGACCTAGGCGGCTTCTCCTGCGGCGGTGACAACCGACGATGGCCCTAGCTCGGCGACGGATGTCTGCTCTCCGGTGACGAAGACTCCGACGACTGCGAACGACTTCGTTCCAGTGGCCATGGCGGTGGCGACTGGCGGTCTTCCAACCTCCGACCCCGGCGACTTCGACGGCAACGGTGGTTTCCTCCTTCGCGACGGGGTGGTGTTCCGACTTCGACGGTGACGGTGGTTTCCAGTCGGCGGCGACCACCACTCTAAGGACGGCGACTTCGACAGTGGTTCTTGACCGATTTCCCCACGACCACGACGGTGACAGCAGGGCTTCCTCCTTCGCGACGACGGTGGTGAGCGGTTGAACGGAATGGCGGATCTCGACGACTGCACTCTGGAGCGGCCACGGTTGGGATCGATTGCTATGGCGAGTAAGCTCTGATTTCTGTACGGGGTGTCGACTGTGGATCCTCTTCTCGGCGCAACCCGTCTTCCACGACGACGAGGTCCCACGATGGCGACGACTGGGCGATCCCTCCGATCTTGATTCCAAAATTCAGGGGATTGAGACTCTGATTCTTGATCTAGTAAGTTTTCGATTGGAAATTGTTTTATTTACTCAGTGAATCAATGATCTTGAGTTGAGGTTGGGAGTTAATCTTTGAAATTCGAATATAACTCTGTAGGATTTTGATCCAGATTGCACTTCAGCTGTTTGAATTAGAGTCTCAACCGATCGCGAGTATATCCGAGGGGTCATGTCATATTCAGTCGATGAGATTCACATCTTTCAGTTTAAATCGTTTCTCTTCAGGTATGATTTTATACTTCTTAATGTATTTTTCTCGTTGCTTCATAGTTGAGACGTATGTAATATTGGAACAGGTTTTAGGTTGGGTCGTAGGAAGTGTGAATTGGCTTGTGTCCAAGCGTTAGCATGTTCTGTGGAAATCCTTAGATTGGAGTAGTTCGTGTGTAACCCAAGAATGATCGAAGCCAAGTAGTGTGCAAAAGATCGATGGGTTTGAAGTATATGACGTCAGGTGTGCTTGTCAGGTGCTGTTTGTGTCAGACCATGGTTGGCGTTCGTGTCCAACGTTGCGTGGTTATCCGACTTTACTCCCTGACTGGTGTAGGAGGACAATGGATTAGCCTTGGGTTTAATATTTGGTTTAAATCTTTTTGTAAATATTTGTGTAAACTTATACTGATTTTATTTGAATTCAAACTGCGTGTGTAATATTTTCTTATAAATCTGGACTTGATTTAAACTATTGGTGTGTTAGTTTCTTCTAATTAATTTGGTTTGGTGGCTCGTGTGAGCTTGGACAGGAGTTTAGCCGTTGGGCTCGGCTGGGCTGGGACTGTTTATATGTTGTGGTTGAGTGATAACAGGTTCTGGAGTTGGGTTGATGTTGGTAGGACTTGTGTATATAATTTCTATTCTTTGAATTGAAATGAGATGCAAGTGATAGCTGTAGATTGATAGTTGTGATTGTGAAGTAGTTTGCTGGGAGGGATTTTGACTTGGTGTTGGCTGTGTTGGATTAGTCTGGGTGTGTGTTTTGTGCTCGTGTCTGAGTTGGGTTGAACTGTGGTAACTTAGTTATGGGGGGTACCTTGAGCAAACTTGCAGTCAGTTGTATCAAATGAAGTTACTCTTTATATTCATATGTACTGTTATAGACATTATATTTTAACTAAAGAAATTTGTTATGTTATAGATAGTAACTTTTTATAGTAAAGTTGTAGGTAATAAAACCTGGTTATTCTTTACAATTTAATCCTAAATTGCTAATATTATAAATATTTTCTCTTGAATGATTTTTTTTACCTTAATGATAGTTGTTATTCATAAATATACTTTAGTAATTTTTATTATTTACTTTAAAACTATTTTACTGGTATTGACTAAATCTAGGTTATCTTGCTATAATATCCTCTATAATATGTTTGTGGCAAACATTCTAGTATGGTTTCAAACAATAATACTATTATCTAAATTAATATTTTACTAAGTTCTCCTAGCTAGTCAGGAAATTATAGTTAGCTTCTTAATAATAAATGGTGGCTTGATAAGTAATTAGGTTATTTTAGTTAAATCCTAAATAGCTAGTTTGGTTTTAGGAAATAACCAACTTGTACACATTATTAAATACAGGAGGACATCTAGCCCCGATCTTCACCCGTACTTTCCTGGAGCCAGGCAAGTACCTTTCTACGGTTTTGTACATTTATATTCCTGTACCCTTTCTTGTGACACGTCATGGCACGATATTCATGTACTCCTGTATTCCTGTACCCTTGTCCTTGTACTTATTAGTGTCGGGTGGGGAAATACACTAGCCATGTGACCAATCCCGGTTACTATATATTCCTGTACCTAGCTTAGGCCTCGCACTGTGCACGCGGGTCCTAAGTCGTACCATATTCATGTACTCCTGTGCATGCTCCTGTACTCACCCAGCCGGTCACATGGACTAGATGTATTTCGATATTGTGCACTTGTCATGTCTGGTACTTCAGGGTTATAGTTTCATTCCTGTATTTTACATGTTCCTGTACTTTACATTCATGTACTATAGTTCATGTACTTATTTCCTGTACTACTTTCCTGTACTTCCATGTTCATTCCTGTATTTCATTTTCCTGTACTCCTGTACTCATTTCATATCATGTTCATGTTTCATTACCTAGAACTGTACTTTGCTCCGCTCCTGAATAGGATATGTTGCAGGTATGCTTGCAGGACATTGATCTACTCTATGGGCCAGAGCCCAGGATTTAGCTGAGCAGGATGAGGCTTAGCTTGAGGTTTCAGGTTTAGATTACTTAGCTTTACCTTGAGATATTGACTTTAGAGTTCATAGCACTTTTCATTCCTGTTGATTCTGGTACATTATGATATCTGGATTTGTGGATTATGGTGATCATTCTGGGATACGTTTTAGATGCTGTGATTCTATTACTTCATGATTACTTGTTAGTTTCCCTAGCATTGGTACAGCTTACTTCGTCGTGTCCAACGACGAAGGCTGGACGTGTCCGACTCGTGTCCGATTATTCGGGAGCGGGTCGTGACATGTTTTTAGTGGTGGCCCATGCAGGTCATCCTAATGGTACCTAGGTCTTAGCGTACTATTGGGGGACTTGATTACACTAGGAAAACTTGATCACAATATAGGAAAAATCGAGAAATAAGGGTATATCAGGTATATCAGGTGTATCAGGTATTTTAATATTCTATAAACACTTGTTGTATGTAGGTCTAGGTTATTTTAACAGTTTTCTGTTTTTCAGATAATTCAAAAGCATGCGACACCAGAACTGTTGATCCACCTACACTTGAAGGTTTCGAGCTTCCACTACCTTCTATCACCCTACTATCCCCATGGGTAGTACGTAGTTGACGGAGACGCTTGAAGAGTCCCTTGACAACCAGAGGGAGCATGCCATCCTTTTCAAGCTAGACTTGTGGATATACTCTCCGAGCCAGAAAAGACTTCTGAATTCCAGACTCTCAGACACTTGGACTTTTTCAACACCGAGCGTATATTTTGCACCAGGGAGCAGATCGAGAACCTGGAGTCACCACTGAAGATCATCCAAGTTTCTAAGGACCCGATTTCTCTGAAGAATTGAGCCACCAGCCAGGAGATTCAGAATGTAGCACGGACAATAGGACGAGACGGTAAGCTGAAGCTCATGAAGGACATGAAGACTTATGGTGAAGAAATCAACTATCCTGGACCCGCAAAGCATCGCAACACTCAGTCAGCGCTTCTTCGGTCACACCACCAGTCGCATCATCATGAGCAGGTCTCAACAGCCAGCACGCCAGCAAACGTATATTCCTATCAGAGACTCTGCGTTTCAGCCCAGCGGGAGATTCAGATTCAGCCGGCTATCAATTGTATTTTCTACCGCAGCTCAGGACACCACTACGAAGAGTGTCGCAAAAGACGAAGGCTATGCTTGTATTGCTGATCGCTTGCCCACCAAGTCAAGGACTGCTGGAGACCGCTGATCACACTGCCCAAGGACAAGCACGAGGAGCACCAGTATCATAGAAGAAGGACCCGCCTCTCCAGATTTCGCAAACGCATGGAGCACTACCGTAGGGACCCGCCTACGTCAGGACAGCTGAAGACATTGAAGAGATTCCAGTCCCAGAGAAACACTGAAGATAGACTGAAGACAGAAGATTTCTTTTGCATGGTTGGAAAAACCCTGTATCTTGATTAACAATCCAGTCTTCCCTTAAATTCCTCCTATCACATTGATCGTTTCTTAAAACTTCTTGTTTCTATTTTGAACCTTGGTTGATGTCGAAACTCATTTCGAGATATTGTTTCCTACTTAGATAAACTTGTTTCAGATCCCAAATCGATAATTGTTTGAAATTCATTATTCGATACCGTTTGCATATTCATCATTCCTGACCTTGTTTCCTAGTGATGGCTCCTATTTGCAAATTTTGTTCATTTATCAACTTCGTGTTAATTGATATTTAATCGTTTCTCGAGATTTTATTTCGAAATCCTGTTCCTCATTCGAAACTTGTTTAAGCTTTGTCCTATTCAGGACATTGTGGAGGATTCCTTTGAAGGTTTGAAGATTTCTTTTCCTATTTTGGGATTATGACTCGTTCTCTATATAAGACTTGTTTTCCATTCATGATTTTTTTTGATTTAAGAGTTGTTGTCCACTACTTTGTTTCGGTCTTGCTTCCTACTCGTTTCAGTTTTCTATTCGAGGCTTTATTGAAATTTGGTTTTCTAATCGTGATTTTGAGATCCCGTTTCCTATTCGGAACCTTGCTTTCCTTCGAGATTTTGCCTCCTATTCAAGAATTTGTTTTGTTTACGACCTTATTTGACCTCGTTTCCTATTTAAGATTTCGCTTGTTTTATACTCACCATTCAATGCTTGTTCCCTATTCTCTGCTTGATACCATATTTCTCCTCACTAGTCATGACCTTGCTTCTTGTTCGAGAATTACTTTCTATCTGCAATTTTGTTGATATTTTAGTTCTAATGAGACTTTGTATACTATTGGAGATTTCATTTCCCATTCGGGATCTGTTCGAGATTTTGTCGTTACTTGAGATTTTGTTGAACTTCGTTTCCAATGCGCGATTTATTTCTTATTTTGCGACATTGTCTTATATTGGATGCCTTGCTACTGTTCATCCTTCGAGACTCTGTTATTCTTTTGGGATAATGTCCTATATATGGAATCTTGTTATTATTCCAGATATCAGTTGAAATCCCGTTATAATTTGAAACTTCGCCCTATCTGAATTTTAAAATCTCCCTGGTTGTTTTTTTTTGTAGTCTCTTAGTACCTAATAAAATCCTTGTATTCTAACAGTCAGGTAACTTCACATTTTCGTGACTTGGACTACTGAAACTCATTTTGAACTCCTTGGAACTCTTTTGAAATTCCTAGGGATAAAGTCGAGAGGCTATTCGATGACCTACCATGGCATGACAGTTGCGCGCTGCAGCCATTAGCTGGATTATGGAGACTGAAGGTTCACTGCAGCCAGTAGCGCACTGGCGAGGCAGGAACTCTAAGTTGAAGTGATTTCAGACAATCATAGGCTTTCGAGTACTGTCGAGACTTGTCCTAAATTCTTCATGTCATGATCTCTTGGGTTGCTTCGTTGATGATTGTTGGAAAATGGATATGGTGCACAGAATATTCGATGACATATTGTTATTTGAGTCACAGAGCCGAAGTCCACTGCAGTCAGATATATACTGGCGGGGTAGGGATCTAAGCAAAGTGATTTCAAATACCTATATGTTCCCGGGTATCATGGAAATTATATTCCTTTTTCATATGATTATTGGTTTTCGATAATCACAAATCCTTGCACATTTATCCTGATTTGATACTGTATCTCCCGAGTATTTTGTACGTTTCCTCAATCAACCCTTACTAACTTTCCTTTAGCATTTTATCGTTAGATCATTGAATTCCTCAAAATTATACATTGCCAGAGTTTTATTTCATACTTCGTTTGTGTCTTGTCTAAACTTCGATCTTAAATCATGTCTATCTGACCATGATTTTTCTATCTTGACCTAGTCCACTTGTGTTAAATATCGATTTTTGGTCGTACTTAATATTTGTCTTCATGATTTGTTTCTCTAAGATGTAATTGAACTTCATTCCATTCGTGCCTATTTAATCTTTGATCATTGTTAAATCGTATTATTTTTCTTGTGTGTAATTATTGTATTTGATCTCAAAGGCTCAGGGCGTCTCAGAGTTGCACAGGATCGGCAGAAGCACTGGGCGGACAGCAGCAGACGGGCACTTGAGTTTGCAGTGGGAGACAGAGTGTTCCTGAAGACCTCACCGACTAGGGGCGTTATCAGATTCGGCAGAGGCGGGAAGCTCAGTCCGAGATTCATCGGACCTTTCGACGTGACGGCACGGATTGGCGAAGTGGCGTATCGACTAAGCGCTTCCAGCTAGCTTGGAGGGGTATACAACATCTTCCACGTATCTCAGCTTCGATGCTACATTCTAGACCCGAGCCATGTGGTGGACTATTCCGAGCTGGAGGTGGGCCCGAGATTGACCTACGAGGAGCAGCCAGTAGAGATCCTCGATCGGAGGGAGAAGCGGTTGCGAAACCAGACCATTCCTCTCGTTCACGTCATGTGGAGACATCACTCTCCGGGAGAGTCCACATGGGAGCACGAGGACGAGATGCGAGAGCGCTATCCCACTTTATTGATCTGATTGTACTCTGTTTGCGGGATTCAAATTTCAATAAATGACTAGTGTTTGGACCTTTGTGATTGCTGAGATTTTTTTTGTCTTCTTTTTCTTTTTGTCTTGTTGTGTGTTTTGGTTGTTGCTTGTTCTCCTTTGAATTTCGAGGATGAAATTTTTTTAGGGGGGAAGATTTGTAACTCTACCTCCCGGTTCTTTTTAAAAAAATAATAATAATAAATTTGATAGTTATTACTAGCTTTAAATAATGATTTAGCTTTCATTTAAATTTTGGAAATATATTTTGGAGGGAATTAAATTTGGACAACTTTTCAAATTTGAAAAGTTGTTATAACCACTTTGGGCCCACCATGTGGGTTCCTAACTGTTTTAAGTTTTTTTTTTCTGAAAAAGTGAAAAAGCAGAGGGTTTTATAGCAAATAATTTCGGGCGGAGGGATCAGTAAAAAGAATATTTTGGGCGGGGGGTTGTTTTTGCAAAGTTGCAATTTTTCTTCTTATAACTGAGTTTGGGAAGAGAGAGATTACTCAGAAGTAATTTTCTTTCCCATTCTTTTCCATTCTCTCGTTCCCTTTCCTCGAAGCAAACCCTAGCTCGACGACCTAGGCGGCTTCTCCTGCGGCGGTGACAACCGACGATGGCCCTAGCTCGGCGACGGATGTCTGCTCTCCGGTGACGAAGACTCCGACGACTGCGAACGACTTCGTTCCAGTGGCCATGGCGGTGGCGACCGGCGGTCTTCCAACCTCCGACCCCGGCGACTTCGACGGCAACGGTGGTTTCCTCCTTCGCGATGGGGTGGTGTTCCGACTTCGACGGTGACGGTGGTTTCCACTCGGCGGCGACCACCACTCTAAGGACGGCGACTTCGACAGTGGTTCTTGACCGATTTCCCCACGACCACGACGGTGACAGCAGGGCTTCCACCTTCGCGACGGCGGTGGTGAGCGGTTGAACGGAATGGCGGATCTCGACGACTGCACTCTGGAGCGGCCACGGTTGGGATCGATTGCTATGGCGAGTAAGCTCTGATTTCTGTACGGGGTGTCGACTGTGGATCCTCTTCTCGGCGCAACCCGTCTTCCACGACGACGAGGTCCCGCGATGGCGACGACTGGGCGATCCCTCCGATCTTGATTCCAAAATTCAGGGGATTGAGACTCTGATTCTTGATCTAGTAAGTTTTCGATTGGAAATTGTTTTATTTACTCAGTGAATCAATGATCTTGAGTTGAGGTTGGGAGTTAATCTTTGAAATTGGAATATAACTCTGTAGGATTTTGATCCAGATTGCACTTCAGCTGTTTGAATTAGAGTCTCAACCTATCGCGAGTATATCCGAGGGGTCATGTCATATTCAGTCGATGAGATTCACATCTTTCAGTTTAAATCGTTTCTCTTCAGGTATGATTTTACACTTCTTAATGTATTTTTCTCGTTGCTTCATAGTTGAGACGTATGTAATATTGGAACAGGTTTTAGGTTGGGTCGTAGGAAGTGTGAATTGGCTTGTGTCCAAGCGTTAGCATGTTCTGTGGAAATCCTTAGATTGGAGTAGTTCGTGTGTAACCCAAGAATGATCGAAGCCAAGTAGTGTGCAAAAGATCGATGGGTTTGAAGTATATGACGTCAGGTGTGCTTGTCAGGTGATGTTTGTGTCAGACCATGGTTGGCGTTCGTGTCCAGCGTTGCGTGGTTATCCGACTTTACTCCCTGACTGGTGTAGGAGGACAATGGATTAGCCTTGGGTTTAATATTTGGTTTAAATCTTTTTGTAAATATTTGTGTAAACTTATATTGATTTTATTTGAATTCAAACTGCGTGTGTAATATTTTCTTATAAATCTGGACTTGATTTAAACTATTGGTGTGTTAGTTTCTTCTAATTAATTTGGTTTGGTGGCTCGTGTGAGCTTGGACAGGAGTTTAGCCGTTGGGCTCGGCTGGGCTGGGACTGTTTATATGTTGTGGTTGAGTGATAACAGGTTCTGGAGTTGGGTTGATGTTGGTAGGACTTGTGTATATAATTTCTATTCTTTGAATTGAAATGAGATGCAAGTGATAGCTGTAGATTGATAGTTGTGATTGTGAAGTAGTTTGCTGGGAGGGATTTTGACTTGGTGTTGGCTGTGTTGGATTAGTCTGGGTGTGTGTTTTGTGCTCGTGTCTGAGTTGGGTTGAACTGTGGTAACTTAGTTATGGGGGGTACCTTGAGCAAACTTGCAGTCAGTTGTATCAAATGAAGTTACTCTTTATATTCATATGTACTGTTATAGACATTATATTTTAACTAAAGAAATTTGTTATGTTATAGATAGTAACTTTTGATAGTAAAGTTGTAGGTAATAAAACCTGGTTATTCTTTACAATTTAATCCTAAATTGCTAATATTATAAATATTTTCTCTTGAATAATTTTTTTTACCTTAATGATAGTTGTTATTCATAAATATACTTTAGTAATTTTTATTATTTACTTTAAAACTATTTTACTGGTATTGACTAAATCTAGGTTATCTTGCTATAATATCCTCTATAATATGTTTGTGGCAAACATTCTAGTATGGTTTCAAACAATAATACTATTATCTAAATTAATATTTTACTAAGTTCTCCTAGCTAGTCAGGAAATTATAGTTAGCTTCTTAATAATAAATAGTGGCTTGATAAGTAATTAGGTTATTTTAGTTAAATCCTAAATAGCTAGTTTGGTTTTAGGAAATAACCAACTTGTACACATTATTAAATACAGGAGGACATCTAGCCCCGATCTTCACCCGTACTTTCCTGGAGCCAGGCAAGTACTTTTCTACGGTTTTGTACATTTACATTCCTGTACCCTTTCTTGTGACACGTCATGGCACGATATTCATGTACTCCTGTATTCCTGTACCCTTGTCCTTGTACTTATTAGTGTCGGGTGGGGAAATACACTAGCCATGTGACCAATCCCGGTTACTATTTATTCCTGTACCTAGCTTAGGCCTCGCACTGTGCACGCGGGTCCTAAGTCGTACCATATTCATGTACTCCTGTGCATGCTCCTGTACTCACCCAGCCGGTCACATGGACTAGATGTATTTCGATATTGTGCACTTGTCATGTCTGGTACTTCAGGGTTATAGTTTCATTCCTGTACTTTACATGTTCCTGTACTTTACATTCATGTACTATAGTTCATGTACTTATTTCCTGTACTACTTTCCTGTACTTCCATGTTCATTCCTGTATTTCATTTTCCTGTACTCCTGTACTCATTTCATATCATGTTCATGTTTCATTACCTAGAACTGTACTTTGCTCCGCTCCTGAATAGGATATGTTGCAGGTATGCTTGCAGGACATTGATCTACTCTATGGGCCAGAGCCCAGGATTTAGCTGAGCAGGATGAGGCATAGCTTGAGGTTTCAGGTTTAGATTACTTAGCTTTACCTTGAGATATTGACTTTAGAGTTCATAGCACTTTTCATTCCTGTTGATTCTGGTACATTATGATATCTGGATTTGGGGATTATGGTGATCATTCTGGGATACGTTTTAGATGCTGTGATTCTATTACTTCATGATTACTTGTTAGTTTCCCTAGCATTGGTACAGCTTACTTCGTCGTGTCCCACGACGAAGGCTGGGCGTGTCCGACTCGTGTCCGATTATTCGGGAGCGGGTCGTGACAACGCTCACTATTCACGTCCATTTTCCACGCTCACCCCAGCTAGACTTAGCGTGACTTGTTGGTCTTAAGCATAGACTTCTTGCGTGACTTTTGGCCTTAGCATAGATTTGTTGGCGTGACTTCTTGACCTGGGTGTTTTAATTGTCTTATAATTATTCATTTAATGATGGCATGATAATTCTTCTATTATATCCTTACGTCTTTTTTGCATGAACTTGATAAATCATGACATGTTAATATTGTAAATATGGATTGTTGTGTAGAATGTGTCATGTATCTTGATTAATCCATGGATACCCAGTATGACTAGAACTTAATTCTGAGGAGTTATGGACCCGACCCCATGTAATATTGATGACTTTCATGCCTTGTCACCATTGATAATGATTATGACATGGACTAAATAATTGATCATGCGTTCCTAGTTGGAACTAAGAGACTGGCTAGTCGTCTTATTGAATGAAATGAATGAGACACGTTCATGTAATGAACTATTATACTCGATTAGCCGATCCCGAATATTGGCATACAGGCACATGCAGGCTTCAAAGTAATTATTTATTATTTAATTTTCTATTTATCTTACAAAGACAGCATGTGTACTTTATGGTCAAGGCATGATTATTCCGTGGTTAAATTGATTGTTGCATCACGCTATGTAAAACCTACAACCTAGCCGCACGGGTATCGTTGTAGAGTTGCGCATATCGTATCCCGTACGAAAGTACTCATTCGAATGACCATGATCCACGGCATGGAACTTCACTCAACGTAGAGACCATTAAGTTAAATAAAATAATGATGGCATGGAGAGAATGGATTCCCGAGTTCTTACATGGCAGCCCCCTTGGGACTATTAAGTGCCCGACGGGCCGGCTGGTTCCCACAGATACTGTAGATCTGTCACACGGGCAGGGAACGATATCTGCTTATATTATTGTACATGCTATAACGACGGGCGTCCCGCTGGGACTCGTCTAACTACATGATTGGCGCAATTGACTGATTGGATAGACTAGCCTTGCTTGCACATAGTAAGAACTGAGGAATCCCTACTTGCATAATTCCAGGATAACTTGGGACTCATAATAGCAAGCCGTAGAATTTGATTGGCCGTTCAAGATGATTTGTTTGTGTATTGTACTACTCTGTGACCTAACTGGGATGATCAGAATGTCAGGACATGACGGGCCAACTTCTGTCCTTATTTGGTTGGGAGGTTGGTTCGAAGTGTCGTGATGTGATGTGAATCCTAGTAGCAAGCAGAGATCTATTATTATATTCTTTTACTTACTGGTTTATGTCCTTCATATCGTCCTTCCTTGTGGTACTTGCTATTAGAGGTCTAACCTCTCTGGTTTTGCATGGCCAGATTTAGAGCCGGTTCCCGAGGATCCAGCGTACTTCTACCTCCAAGATGGTCAATACTAGAGGCATGATTGCAGGAGGACTCGAGTGGGTTCCTTACTTCACCGCTCGTTTTGTTATTTACCTTTATACTTAGCCGTTTGGCACCGACATATTAGTCGGATTGTCTTGTACTTACTTTTACATGATTGTAATTAAGTCAGACTGCAGCTGATAACAAATTGTGTATACTTGCTATATCATCTGGCTATATTTTGTAAAGCCAGATCTCAAGAACATTTTGACTGAGCGTTTGGGACGCCTTACTGCTTTATCTTACATGTTCTCTATTACTGTTTCCTTGTTTGAATGATTGAGACAATAGATGTGAAATGACCATAGTAAGACCTTTATGTAGTATGCACCCCCTCGTCTGGTTAGACATCATTGATCGTATTATACGGTATTCATCTACCCGTAATACGTAGCTGGCTGAGTCATTCCCCCGCTCTCCAGTATTCTGGTTCTGGGGCGTGACAGGACCGTATCATTTTTCTGGTCCTGCATGCCAAGTTTGGTCCGATTCTGAGAAGGTCAAATCGGAACGCCTCTTTGGCGGGCCCGCGACCCGCTCTAACGGGCGATTTTGTGCACGGTCCGCCGGAATCCAACATTGGACATACGGTTGGGTTCGTCTCCTCAAACCGGATCTGTAGACATGTAATTTGACGACTTTAGAGACCGTAGGTTCTGGCACGCGTTTTGATGCAAAACGGGTCCAACGACGGACATCGTTTTGATCCGAAATTACGATTTTGTCCCTGTTCCAGAATTAGACTTTTGGACAGGCGTTTCCTAGGTATTTCTTTTATGCCAAATCTATTCGTGATGTTTATTTTAGCGTCCGAGGTCGTTCGTAAAAGTTGACTTTCAGTGCTTCCCTATTCTGACGATTTGAGTTACCAGGCATCGCCATTCAGCACACTACCTCCAGGCAAGATACCTTACCACCAACTGTTTATTTATTTTAGCTCATATTTCATGCATTATTCATTATTTTTCTTATGCAAAATAAACTGTGATACATGGCATAACCTGTTAGAACTTACTATTCTTTTATATTTCCTGCTATGTATTAGTTTTCTTATACATTAAACCTAGATTTAAGGGACCACCTTTGTGTGTTGCATTCATTGGCCTTGACACGTTGTACCACAAAGTTGTATGTCGCATGTAGAACACGGACGTGCGTGATTGGCTGGCCACCGATACGTACAAGCCGTGCGATAGGAATAACCGCTAATAGAATTGCAAGCTAGTTTGACTTAGCGGTTATAGAGGTTAATGTTGTGGATACAACAAAGTAGGCATTGGGCGGGGAGGACAATTCCTTAGCGTATGGGCTTCGATGCACTTTTTCCTTTTGTAACCCGTGAGCTCCGCCGGAGGCGCGGGTCAGATTACCCATGATTACTGACGGCCACTGGCGATTCTGCGGAACGTCATGCTCTTACTGATGGGGCCTCTGGTGCCCAAGGGAGGACTATGCCGATCCTATTTAGCCAGGGCCCATGCGCAGGAAGGACTGTTCTTAACTACATTTCACTTAGAACGGTTAGACACCTTTATCCGTTAGGTACGAGTACTTTTGGTTTGGGTACTTGTATTTGACCGTTGCTTGGAACAATAACTTGTCGCAGACTAGTTTGCCACATCTTGTCCTTGTTTGGTTGTAGGTGTGGCTTACTACTTCGATGAGAAGGTATTGAACCTTGTTGGGGTCCGGATACCATATTGGATTCATATCATGGAAAGATACGTCATCGTGAATTATTTTACCATCTCATGTCCTTGTTTGGTTGGGGGGATGGTAGGCTAGTTCAGTAGGTGTGTATTGGACCATGTTATGATCTGATTTTTACTTATTCTTATTGAGCAGTATTTATTCAGTTTATGTGGCATGTTCTTTTTGTATCTTGTTACGTCCCTCTGAGGACCTGGTGATCTCTCCAGGTATAGGTGTGCAGGACTTTTCGCAGGAGTATGGCTCCGGTATAGACTCATCCTTCACGCTCGAGCGAGTCGTACCTTCTGATCACAGCTGTCCCTATTGGGTCGAGGAGCCTATTTAGTCATCATTTCTTATTCTATTTATCTTAGAGGTTGGACTCTATTTTCTTTCAGTTTATTCTAGTGTCGGTAGTGGATTTGTCTCCGCCCGGCCAACAGCTATATTTTGACATTTACTTTGATTCATGAGTTACCATTTTCTTTATATTTACTGTGGATGAGATGTAGCTTTTACCTGTGACTGTCTGTTATTATTATTCACAATACAGCTTATGTATATATTTGAGATTTCCATATATTGGAGTATATCTCGTATATATGCAGCTGGCATGCTTCGTTCCTAGTCCTACATATTTTGGGACTGGGGCGTTACACCGGAACTTAGTGGTCTCAGGTTCGATTGATTTCCAGTACGCATCGTAGTGCTACTGGAGGCCGAGACTTAGTGTTCTCGGCTATCGATTTGTTTCCAGTACGCATCATAGTGTTGCTGATAGTTGAGAATTAGTGTTCTCAGCCTGCAATTCTGCGATTCTGCGACGGGTTGCACAGAGTGCTTTTAGCCCCAATTTGTAGGGTGCTCCCGTCCAGATTACAAGGGAGATTCTGCCGAATTTTTCCAGAATTCCCGATCGGGAATTTGGTTCGAAGGATTGGGCAGAACCATTCCTTTGGTTGCTGGACTGGATTCATGCATGTTCATCTTGGCATAGTTTACCTGATCTCATTGCCTGCTAGGTAGACTCCCGACTAGATCAGTCGCCTAGCGTCTTGACATGTCTTGTCCGTCGGATAGCGTAAGGAGAGCGGTTCTACTCGGGAGACGGTCTGCAACCCTGGTCCTTGTTTGGTTTAAGGGTTGTGGATCTGCTCCAGAGTGGTTCACGCAATCCTTGCCATTTTTCCGGCGGCATTTAATTAATATATTCTTGTCCCCTGACCATTCATTCATAGGAGTTATCATAGTCTAGCCAGCTAGGACTGATAGTTGTTATAAGTATCGGGATTGGTGATTTTTGGATATATTGGAGGGTTGAGTATTATGGAGAGTATGATCTCGAGAATATTGATTGATAGACTCACGTAGACTCTTGGAGAGAGTGTTGCTATTTCTTTTGATGATGTTCTAATTCGATCGGACATGATTATGTAGATTCTTTGACTTTGAGGATCGCGAACATTTCGCGGAACGAGAAGAATATCGAGGGTATTGTTATATGATTTTTACTCGACTTCCCAAACGCCCAAAACCTTGTACCTTTGTGTATTCCGGTAGTTGGAGAAACCTGGTTTGATTGCTATGTCTTGGTAGTTGAGGGGCTCGTTTTCTAGTGGTTTGTGATCATTGACTTGGAGGATTCTTGTGAGCCAGAGGGCCTAGCATTGCTTATAGTGATTAGCTTGGTGTTTGGTTATTGACCTTCCTGGCATGATATTGATTCCATCGTAGAGGGATGACTCTTGATAGATTGATCTGGTGGATAGACCGACTGGATGATTGGAGCTCTAGGCTCCCATATATGCTTGAGATGTTATTATAGTAGAGGTTCTGATCTTGTACTTGACCTGATATCCATGCCACGATGTGGGCAGATGACTTCTTATGACTGACATATTTGTCCTTGTCCCAGACCTGACTACTTGTATCCGTGCTATAAGTCCAGCTTACCCTTTGAGGTACTGGCCCTGACCTTGCACTGCGGTGCCCCTTGTCTACTGGCACTTTGAGGTGCTACTTCCATGATTATATGGCATTGCGATGCCATCTTGATATTCTGGCTATTGTCACTCCCCGTTCCTGGAATGCGTATTTTTATATACTTGTACAGCTCATGTGTATTTATTGAGTATTTATCATGTATTATTCTGTATTTAAATTCCTTTAAATTTTCATGTTAATTAATTATCTGCTCTTTAAATTCCATGTTAATCTATTTCCTGCAATTTTATTTCTGCAATTATATTTCTGCAATTTTATTACCTGTATTTTATTTGCTGCTTTAGTCTTATTGGGTTTCGGTTTGCTGGATCCCCTTAAACCTGGCCCAACACCCCACCTACCACCACTCCCCCTATTTAAAGCCACTCTCTCCATTCTTTCTCCTCATTACTCATCCTCACCATTACTTCTTCTTCTTCCTCTCATTACTCTCCACCCACCAGCAGTAGCAGTAGCAGTAGGCAAGTGCAAACTTGCTTCTCAATCACCCATTTTTATGGTTCATTTTCCTTCCTCTCATGATCCTGAGAGAGTTTAGTTCTTGGTATTTTGGATTTCTATGGCTGGTTTTTCCTAGATCTAAGTTGTTGTATTTCGGTTGTTCATGGGTTTTGGTCCACCAACTTAGCATGTATTTCTGGCACTGGAACAAGGCTCCATAGGACTTGGAGTTCGGAAGATGTTGCACGCACACGTTCTTACGTGTTCGCGTAAAACATCAGCCCAGTCACGCACACGTCTCTACGTGTCTGCGTGGATTTTTAGTCACGCTCATGTTCTTACATGTTAGCGTGTATTTTCAGTCACGCTCATGTTCTTACATATTAGCATGTATTTTCAGTCACGCTCATGTTCTTACATATTAGCGTGTATTTTCAGTCACGCTCATGTTCTTACATATTAGCGTGTATTTTCAGTCACGCTCACGTTCTCATGAGCGTGCGTGTATTTCCAGTCACGCTCACGTTCTCAGGAGCGTGCATATATTTTCAGTCACGCTCACGTTCTCATGAGCGTGCGTGTATTTTTGTTACGCACACGTCTCTACGTGTCTGCGTGACTCTTCACGCTCACGTCTCTATATGGGTGCGTGGATTTTTAGTCACGCACACATCCATGAGTGCGTGGATTTTTGTCACGCACACATCTTTGCGTGCGTGAATTTCTTGTCACGCTCACACTGTGCTTGAGTGCGTGTATTTTTAGTCACGCTGTGCGTGCGTGTATTACTTCTCACGCTCGCTGTTCACGCCCATTTTCCACGCTCACCCCAGCTAGACTTCTTGCGTGACTTTTGGCCTTAGCATAGACTTGTTGGCGTGACTTCCTGACCTGGGTGTTTTTATTTATTCCTTAACTTATTCATTTAATGATGGCATGATAATTCTCCTATTATATCCTTACGCCTTTTGGCGTGAACTTGATAAAATCATGACATGTCAATATTGTAAATATGGATTGTTATGTGTAATATGTCATGTGGCTTGATTGATCTATGGATACCCAGATTGACTAGAACTTAACTCTGAGGAGTTACAGACTCGACCCCATGTAATACTAATTGACTTTCATGCCTTGATACCATTGATAATAATGGTTATCTTTACTAAAATTGATCATGCGTTCCTAGTTGGAACTAAGAGACTGGCTAGTCGTCTTATTGAATGAAATGAATGAGACACGTTCATGTTCATGTAATGAACTATTATACTCGATTAGCCAATCCCGAAAATTGGCATACAGGCACATGCAGGTTTCAAATTATTTGTTTATCTATTTATCTTACAAAAACAGCATGTGTACTTTATGGTCAAGGCATGATTACTCCGTGGTTAGACTTGATTGTTGCATCACGCTATGTAAAACCTACAACCTAGCCGCACGGGTATCGTTGTAGAGTTGCGCATATCGTACCCCGTACGAAAGTACTCATTTGAACGACCATGATCCACGGCATGGAACTTCACTCAACGTAGAGGCTATTAAGTTAAATAAAATAATGATGGCATGGAGAGAATGGATTCCCGAGTTCTTACATGGCAGCCCCCTTGGGACTATTAAGTGCCCGACGGGCCGGCTGGTTCCCACAGATACTGTAAACCTGTCACACGGGCAGGGAACGGTATCTGCTTATATTATTGTACATGCTATAACGACGGGCGTCCCGCTGGGACTCGTCTAACTACATGATTGGCGCAATTGATTGACTGGATAGACTAGCCTTGCTTGCACATAGTAAGAACTGAGGAATCCCTAATTGCATAATTCCAGGATAACTTGGGACTCACAATAGCAAGCCGTAGGAATTGATTGGCCGTCCAAGATGATTTGTTTGTGTACTGTATCTACTCTGTTAACTAACTGTGATGATCAGAACGTCAGGACATGACGGGTCAACTTCTGTCCTTGTTTGGTTGGGAGGTTGGTTCGAAGTGTCGTGATGTAATGTGAATCCTAGTAGCAAGCAGAGATCTATTATTATATTCTTTTGCGTACTGGTTTATGTCCTTCATATCGTCCTTCCTTGTGGTACTTGCTATTAGAGGTCTAACATCTCTGGTTTTGCATGGCCAGATTTAGAGCCGGTCCCCGAGGACTCAGCTTACTTCTACCTCCAGGATGGTCAATACTAGGGGAATGATCGCAGGAGGACTCGAGTGGGTTTCCTTACTTCACCGCTCGTTTGTCATTTACTTTATACTTAGCCATTTGGCACCGACATGTTGGTCGGATCGTCTTGTACTTACTTTTGCATAATTGTAACTAAAGTCAGACTGCAGCTGATAACAATTGTGTATATACTTACTATACCATCTGGCTATGTTTTGTAAAGCCAGATCTCCAGAACATTTTGACTGAGCGTTTGGGACGCCTTACTGCTTTATCTTACATGTTCTCTATTTCTGCTTCTTGCTTTGAATGATTGAGACAATAGATGTGAAATGACCATAGTAAGACTTTCATGTAGTATGCACCCCCTCGTCTGGTTAGACAGCATTGATCGTATTATACGGTATTCATCTACCCGTAATACGTAGCTGGCTGAGTCATTCCCCCGCTCTCTAGTATTCTGGTTCTGGGGCGTGACAGCTATATTATATGATTACCTGCACGGGTATCTGGTAGTTGGCCTATAGTCTTAGCGTGGTTAGGATTGCTTGCTTGCTTGTTGCATAACACTAAGGATGGATCACAACTGGGACTATAGGTGCCGAGGTTGATTCTTACTTAGCGTTCTCGTACTGAGGTACGACATCTAGGAGGATGATCATGTGACCACGGCATGTGATTCCGGATAAATGTAGGGTTAATCTAGGCAACTTAAACTGGTAGAAACATTGGGAGGGAACGGAATCCCGAGATCGTGCATTACCAGCCTTATTCCAGACATTAGTCATGACCTGCAGGCTGACCACCACGGATATTGTTACCATTCGTACTAGTGGATGGCAATATCCGGCTACTTATGTACTATACATTATATACATGGCATGCTCGGCACGGTAGCCTTACGAGGGACCGGTGGTGACATGCAAAGCCCGGTGGCCTTACGAGGGATCGGTGCTCTTCTTACATGCTATACTTGGCCTCGCTAGCCCTGCTGGGACGGCACGATCTGAGGATTCCCATACTTGCATTGTTGGGGTAACCCAACCTCCACATAGAGAGCCATAGGCATTTTGAGTGGCCGCTTATTCTCCTAAATTGTATGGCTTGTTGCTTGCTAAGCTAGCTGGCACGTAACGCTGTCCCGGTGCGGTAATTCATTCCCTTGTTCTTCTTTAATGTAGGGGTGAGTTACTGTTCCGATGACAGACTACGAGTTCCAGTTGGCGAGGCAAGCATTAGTGGATGTTAGGATGACTGTGATGATTGTTGGTTACTTATGTATTAATAGTTGGATTGCTGCCTTATATTCTGTAATCGTGCGTTGGTACCGCACGATCCCTTACCTTATTTACTGTTTTTAGCTGCTATTCCTGTCACATTTTATCCTGCTGGTTTTCTTCGCCCGTCCTTGAGCCTTCCTTTCTGGTACTTGCTACGGTTGGCCTGACCAACCCTGGATTGTTCCCAGATTGTCTGAGACCGACCCTGTGGATCTTCCAGACTTGACTTGGGGATGTGCTTCAGTTCCAGACCATGCTAGGGACTGTGGGAAGGTATACTAGTCTACATTATTATTCTGTACTGTGGATTTCTGATTAACATATGTGTATTCCCTGCTTTCCATATGATTGTCTCTCTTGATGTTGTTTCATTGTGATTCGCCTGTGGACATGAGATCGGATTTAGGCCATAGATTGATTGCATGCTAGGATACCCAGCAAGACTTGACAGCCGTCATCGCCGTATAGCGTATTCGTACCTTATACGGTGTAGCTGGCCTACTTCCGTCCCCGTATTCCGTACTGGGGCGTGACAACATGGATGGAGGGTATGATCTCCGCCCGGATCTGCCCCATTGCCATCCCTACATGTGATACTGTTAAATTGACAATGGATTTGATAGTCTATATTTTTCAGATAATATGGTACTGTTAAATTGAGAACATTAATTGCTGTGAAAAAAAAGGAAGAAATTAATAATATAGAAATTAATACACTTATCTAGAACCACAGAACCACTCTGCTATTGAGTGCACGCGTGCGGCCGAGAACGGCAGAACGTTATAGGGTAGGGAAGGACAGAGTGGTAGAGGAGAAATGAAAGATATCAGCAGAGGAGGAGGAGACGAAAGCGGAGGAGCAGACGACAGAGGACAGCGAAGCTGTAGAGGGAGGGTAGGGCAGAGGCGTTGGCTTGGCGTACGAGGCAGCGGCAGCGGCAGAACACGAGGAAGAAGGAAGGCGAAGGTGGAACATGAGAGATGAGAGAGGTTGGTGACGGTGCCGCCGCAATCCTCGGCTTCGCCTATCTAGAATTAAGTAGGGGTGCAACTCGGGCGGGCTAAACCCGAGCCCTATCGGGTAAACCCGTTAATGGGTTGGGTTAGGGTTGAAGATAATCAGGTTCATGCTCGGATTTGCACTGCAAAAATAACCCATTTTAGCGACGTCAAAATACGTCGCTAAATAAGGAAAATCTGTCGCTAAAATAATTTTGCGACGTATTTAGCGACGAAAATAGGGTGTCGCGTATAGGCATGTAGCAGATGGCAATTTCGTCGCAGGACGTCGCTGTTTGCGACGGCGTGATCACTGTCGCAAGACGTCGCAAAATTAGCGACGGATTGCAACGTAAGGTTATGTCGCCTAAATAGCGACGTAGAGCGACCACGTTGCGACGCCATAAACTTTATGTACGCTGACATGGCATGGCAGCCACGTGTGCACTTTAGCGACGCCTAGCGACAAATTTAGCGACGTTCGCTGACAGGTTGTCATTTCCCACGTCAGCATTTTAGCGACGTCTAGCGACGTTACGTCACTAGTTAGCGACGTGTCCATTCCGTCGTTGTCCGTCGCGGAACGTCGCTATACGTCGCAGATATTATAAAAAAAATTTAAAAAAATATAATTAGTATTTTTGTTATGCTGTGTGTCTGTGTTTACAGTGTGTGTGAAGTGCAGTGTTCGAACCATCAACAGTAATCGAAACTGTCGATGGTTCCGAACACTGCATTTCACATTCAATGTAAACACAGACACACATCATCACAAAAATACACATTATATTTTTTTAAAATTTTGGCAGCACCTCCTTTGTATATCAGATCATCGCTTATAACCCAGCGTAGGTATATTTGTCATCCCCGTCGCAGATATCACAAAGTAAATATTACAATAAAAATAGAAGGCAGTGCAAAGTAAATATCACAGACACACATCTCACAAACATCAAATAGAGTCAAATAAAAATGGAAGATAAAAAGTTTCCCACCAAGTGTATAAACGAAAGTGTACCAATAAACAATTTGCCCATAGGGCCAATACATGTACAAGTCATAAAAAAACAATAAAATCACTGCGGACCCCTGCCGCGCAACTGGGATAGAATGTAGTCATACTGCTCCTGGGTGAGCTGCACCGTAGGGGCAGTAGGAGGCAGTGCAATGTCTGGAGTCGGCGCCGTCGATGGACCGGGAGGACGTATCTGCTCCAGCTCTCGCAGTCGCTCACCATAAACAGCAAGGGTACTCACCACCCTCTCAGTACTCGCCTCAAGCGAAGCCGAAACCTGAGTGAGTGAGGCAGACATGCTCCTCTGCGATCCCTCCAGCTCGACCTGTCTACGCTCTGTGCGCTGTGTAGACTCGGTGAGCGTGTGCAAGCTGGCAGCTGTAGCCTGATGCAGACTCATCAGCTCCTGTATACTGCGCTCGACCGCATCAAATCGTCCGGTGACGATCGGAGGGTCGGATCGTCGCTCGACCGCATCAGAAATCTGCTGCTGCAACTCGCGACGCAGCTCCTCGATCTGACGACGAACATCCTCAGCTCGTGACGACGCCTGCGAAGCCGGAGACTGCGCACTGACAGAGGGGGCCCGGGATGACTCCGAAGCCAAATACGCACCGTAGGATCCCGTACCGTAGTACGTACCCTTCTGAAGACCGCCAACGGCGGTCATCCAGAGCTCGTCCGGCGATGGAGCTGTAGGCGGCTGGAAGGAAGTACCAGCCCCTCCCTCTGCTTGCGCACTAGCAGCAGCAGCAGCAGCAGCCGCCTCCTCCTGGAGCCGAACAAACTCGGCCTAGAACATGTTTGCTAACGTGTAAGTGTTTGCTAAAGTCTATATTGATATCTATTTTCCTGTTTTCTAAATTATAGTAAATTAATATAAAGAATAGAACGTACATATGCCTGCGTCGCCCTCACGTCAATGAACTCCCCAGCCCTCCGATGGGTGACCAGGAAGATGGTCACCATGTTCGGGTCCTCACCCTTTTTTACTTGTTAAAATATATTATCTATTATTAGTATTAAACATTCTATCGAACTATATATAAATTAATGTCCGTCATAGAAAACGTACCAGACGACGAAAATGCTTCGTCATCGGAATGGAGCCACCACACCACTTACCGGCGCTCGACCGCGCCACCTTGGCCTTGTCAGACCGCTCCTGGTACTTGGGCTCGCAGAATCTAGCCTTCATCGCAGCCCACTACTCTGGCGTGATCCAACCATGGATCGGCTGTCCGGAGCGATCACGACACTTATGGTCGTGGATCGCATCACGGATGAGCTTGACTGCGACGGCAGAAAATTGGCTCTCGATCCTCGCCGCCCGGTGTGGTGGATAGAAATAGGTCCTCTACAAGAAGTAAAATACAAAAGTTGTATAATATACACAAATGATTATTAAAATTTAAAAATAAACAATTTTTTTACCTTGAAGTGGGTGAACCAAAAGGCCTTCCTATCTGCGGAAGCATCTGAGTAGTTAATCCAAGGCCCACCATAGTTCTGCCTCAGAAATACCCCCAGCTGTCTCTGTACTGCAGAAGGCCGATATCTGTACAATAATAATTTTTCATGAATATATATGTACATATAATCATTTGAGAAATATATATTAATTAATTAACTTACTTCATAGGCCCGTCCGTCCAAATCTCCATACGCGTCTCGCCCGGGGGAGCGCATGGAGGGTCGCTCTCACCTCCTGCCTGGGCAGGATCAGTCTGATCGCCGTCCTCCATATGCTCGGCGTGGGCTCCCTCCATAGAGCCGTCGACAGGAGGAATGCTGGACGGAGGATCAGGGATGCTGGACGCGGGATCAGGAAGGCTGGACAACGAGAGAGGAGTTGCCAACCTGCTGGAACTGCCCTGTCCCGGTAATGGACCGGGAACAGAACGGTACACTGGCGTACTCGGAGATGAGGATGAGGGTACGGAACTGCCCTCTCCATCCCCAGGCCGAGGCTGACGGGACTGCCTAATGTAAAATCCTCCGCGTCGTCCTCCTGGTCTAGTCATACCTGATAATAACATATGACAATAAAACAAAAATACATATTTATATGATAGACATCACAGATTTTTGAAAAATATCATAGTCACAGATAAAAGTGTCAATAAAGTGTCACTGAAGTGTCACTGATTTATATGATAGAAGTGTCACTAAAGTCTCAAATATGATGATAAAACAAACGTACAGATTTAATCCTCTTCTGAAAATTCATCTAGTTCGTTTAGCTCATCTACTTCTTTTTCTTCTTCTTCTTCTTCCTCCTCTACATCTTCACTTTCATTTGCGTCTTCCTCTTCAGATAATTCTACTTCTTCTACACAATTAGATGTGTAATGAGGAACTTCCGTCGTGTCCACTTCTATAATGTTTGTTACAAGAGGTAGTTCATCCTGTTGATAAGCTATATCGTCAACCTCAAAGGTATTTCTAGCTTTGGTCTTGCATACTGCCCACCAGTCCGACCTTGTTGTTCCCCGTTTAGGATAACTTGTGAAGTACACGAGCTGAGCCTGACTTGATAGAACAAATGGTTCATAGGCTTGATATCGACGCCGATAGTTTATATCAACAAGACCGTGCTTGTCTACTTTCCAACCTTGACCTTCAATCGGATCGAACCAATCACACCTGAATAACACAATCTTAGCAGGCTCTATTCCATAACTATATGTCAGCTCCACGATCTCCCGTAGCACGCCATAGAAATCGTTGCCCGCATCAACATCTTTGTAGTTCGAAGATCTGATACACAAACAGCTATTTTTGGTGGAGTCGAGATCCACAAAGTTGTCTCTGATCGGACAAGTTGTTGACTTGAACCTAAACCCATTAACACAGTAGCTTGGCCATATTTTTGCAGCATAAATTGGTCCCTTGGCTAGCGTTCTAATAGACTCATTCTCAAGTCTTGCGTATGGACGATCGACCTAAATACCACGAAAGAAGCAATTAAGCTCATTCTCAATCAAGTGCATATACAGAAAGGTAATTACAGAGTTCTGAAGTCTTACATATGCACTCAACCATGATGAAAAATAACGCCTCATTTTTTGTTCTAGTTCTTCTTCTGTTATGTGTGGCCTACCTGACCTCACATCATCATTAAATATGCTGAAAACAACATCGTACAATTAATGTAATAGTATAATAATCAACACTATTAAAATAATGTAGACGTATTATTTACTTACCCCTCCAGTTTCTCTACTTCCTCCTCGTCGCAGTTGAGTAATACATACACCTGAGCAGCCCTTAGCTCATCATCGTTCAGATATCTCTTCTTCATTTTACCCGATGGCTTTCCTGGAGCATTGAATACCTTCAGTATTGTATCATTACTTTCATGATCTCCGTCGTCGTTTCTGGAAGCTCTCGTTCTATTAGTCGCAACATGAGGCTTGAAATACATCGAACAAAAGTTTGTAATCTCCTCGAGAACATAGGCTTCACAAATAGAACCCTCGACCCGTGCCTTATTTTTCACCTTTCTTTTTAGGTGATTCAAATGTCGCTCGAACGGGTACATCCATCGATATTCGACGGGTCCACCAACACGTGCCTCATAGGATAGATGAATCGGCAAATGCAACATAGAGTCGAAGAATCCAGGAGGAAACACCCTCTCTAGCTTGCATAGTGTTACCGTAATGTCCTTCTCTTGCTTTTCTAGACGATCAACGAGCAATTTCATAGAACAAAGATCCCTGAAGAATATGCTAAGCTCCGTCAATGGATCCCAAACTGCCTGCGGTAAGAATTCCCGAAATGCAATCGGAATTAACCTCTCCATGAATACGTGACAGTCGTGGCTCTTCATACCCGTCAATTTGTTTTCCTTCGGATCGACACATCTTCTCAGATTTGACACATATCCGTCTGAAAATTTTAGGCCCTGGATCCACCGACAAAGTCTCACTTTATCCTCCTTGCCCAGCGAGAAAATTGACTTCGGCAGGAACTGTTTTTCATTCTGCTGTATCAAATGCAACGCAGGGCGTTTGCATATTTCTTCTAAGTCCAACCTGGCCTTGGAATTGTCTTTCGTTTTTCCCTTTACGTCCATCACAGTATTAATTATGTTATCAAACACATTCTTCTCAATATGCATGACATCAAGATTATGTCTGATCAGATTGGTACTCCAGTATGGCAGATCCCAGAATATGCTCCTCTTTGTCCAGTTATGATCTCTACCAAATCCATCGCACTTGTACCCAGTTGTAGGATCTTCGATAGCACTTGAAAAATCTTTAACCTCCTCCCATATCGTGGCTCCGCACCACCTTGGCGGTGGATCACCCTTCTCTACAACGCCGGCACGGAATGCATCCTGTTCCTTCTGAACGGATGATCTTTTGGCAGAAATTGCCGATGACAATCAAAGAAGCACGGTTTTCCTCCGTGTTGCAAGCGAAAAGCCTTACTACGGTCCATGCAATACGGACATGAGAGACGGCCATGAGTGCTCCATCCAGATAACATTACATAGGCCGAAAAGTCGTTGATGGTCCACATAAGGGTTGCCTTCATCTGAAAATTCTGCTTCCTGGAAACATCGTACGTGTTAGCGCCTACTTCCCATAACTGATTCAACTCATCTATCAAAGGCTGTAAGTACACGTCAATGTTCCTCTTGGGATTGTTCGGACCAGGAATTATAACGGTTAGAAACATGTACTGAGTCTTCATGCACGTCCAAGGCGGTAGGTTATACGGAGTGACAATCACAGGCCAGCACGAATACTGGGATCCTGAAAGACCAAAAGGAGTAAAACCGTCAGAAGATAGTCCCAACCTGACATTACGCGGATCTGAAGCAAAATCAGGATACACTCGATCAAAGTGCTTCCACGCTTCTCCATCGGATGGGTGATCCAACACTCCTTCAATCTGTTCTCGCATGTGCCAACTCATATTTTCGGCCGTCTCTTTCACCATAAATAATCTTTGCAACCGCGGCGTTAAAGGCAAGTAGTGCATTGAATCGGTCGGTCTTCTTGCACCGGTAGACCTTCCTGTACTAGTTGTCTTATAGCGATCAGCACCACAAAATCTGCACACATCTTCGTCCTTGTCGTCTTTGTAGTACAGCATGCACCCATTACGACAGGAATCGATTTTCTCGTATCCCATCCAGAGCGATCTCACCATCCTCTTAGACCGGTAGAAGTCTTTAGGCAACTTAGCACCCGCCGGCAAGATCTCTATAATCAACTCCAACACTCGGTTGTAGCATTCTTGCGACATGTTAAAATCTGACTTAATGCTCAACAGTCTTGTAACCACCTCCAACGGTGAATGATCCTCACAACTAGGATACAATGGAGTCCTTGCATTCTCCAGCAACTCCATGAACTGTGCAGCATCGACGTTCGGTGCCTCCTCAGGTGCATCATGAACGAAACTAGGCTCCGCAGCGTCAAAAACCATGTTGACGCACCCGTCGTCGTATGCATGATTATCTGAAACAAAATTAGGTCCCGCATGCATATACGGCTCAACGTAAGGCTCCGGCTCTGATGCTAAAGACACAAGTTCTCCGTGTGCTGTCCACTGATAGTAATTAGGCGTGAAACCCCTCGAGTACAAATGATATGTCACTTCCACTTCTGGATAATATTTCACGTTATGACATTTCACACACGGACACTTAATTTTGGTGCCGTCCATGTACTGAGGGAACGCCTTAGCAAACTGCAGGAACTGCTCTACTCCCGCTATGTATTCATCCCGCACACCACACATATCATCAGGACGACGATTGTACATCCATGAACGATTCCGCAAGTAGTAATTCATATCCATTTGAAAATAATTCTGCAAAGATGGACACACATTATCCAACAGGCACAAATTCGTATATTATGTCAAGCAAAGTCAAACAAGGTCAAAGTAGGTCAAGGGTTGACCTACTGTTGACTTTGTCAACTCTTAGTCCAATCTAGGTCAGATGTTGACTCTACTTTGACTTTCAGTCAAAATAGTCAACCTTGGTCAAACAAGGTCAAATCTAAGTCAAATATCCTATTTCTAGTCATTACCTACCAAGATACCCTTTACCTTATCGCTATTGGTATCCCAATACCAATACCTTAAGTTGGTACCCTTTACCTTATCGCTATTGGTACCCTTTACCTTATCGCTATTAGTATCCAAATACCAATACCGCGGTAACATGGTTGGTACATTAAGGGTCTTTGACAAGATGACATGTTACGAAAAAATATATCCTTATATATAGTTCTCCTACGGATTTTCTTTAACATTACGTAGAAGAACTATAAGGATATATCTTTTCACAACATGTCACCTCCTCAAAGACCCTTAATGTGACAACCATGGTTTAAAGTATCGGCCGATACCGATCCGATACCGACCGATACCAAATATTGACCGATACCGACATTGGGGGTCTTTGTTCAGGTCAATTCGGCAAAACCAATCGGTAAGGGTGACTACTATTTCATATAATTTCAAAACTACTAAGAAATAACGCTGAAATACTTAAAATTATGCCTAAATGTATAAAATATATGTTTTTAAATGTAAATAATTTATTAATAATTATTTCTTTTTCGATACCAAAGTCCGTTACTCCGATACGATACCGCCGATACTACCGATATCGCCGATACCAATACTCATAGGAATAGTCCGATACCGATTCCGATACCGATATTGTGATCCTTGGATATTTATATATATAGGTATATATGTATGTATTGTGTGTGTGTGTCCTGTGTCCTGTGTCCTGTACTGTGTCCTGTCACAGAGTCGTGTCCGAAAACAAACCAAAGTCAAGTGTCCAAACCAAACTCGTGATTTAAGTGAGGCCTAATAACAGCTAGTGTTGAACATTTAATGATAGTCTATTATAAGAAGTAATATTTGCTTTGTGAAACCAAGTCTGTATCAGATTTTCTATTGTCGTAGAGTCCCTGTGAATTGGAAGTATGCATGCAAAGTCTTCATCGGATTTTATATTCGTATATTTGTCTATTTTGGCAGTGATGATCTTAACTTGTTGATGGTCTTATGACTTTGTTGTATTCCTCATTAAGTATGATTGGTGAAGAGGCACATTTTCATGATATGGGATTGCAAATAACTCAGAGCCAACAAGTTGACAATGCTCTAATGAACTATGATCAATTAATCAATGTTGTTAAAGCTGCCTGTGATTAGTCGTTTGCTAGAAACATGATCTGTATTCTGCCTGTGATTAGTCAATTTTCTGGAAACAAGTATGGGCAATATGCTTCTAATGATTCTTGTCATCAATTCATTTGCTAGAAACAATAATGTTGTTGTTGCCTTCGAGTGTCATATCATGTCTTGTATTATGTATTCTCTATTTTGTAATTTTCGGAAATGAAACATTATGTATTCTTTAAATTTATCAATATTGTTGTTGTGGCATGTGATTAGTCATTTGATGAAAATATTATGTATTATATCATTTTAACAGTTCATATATTATATATTATTGTCATAAAGTTCCATAGATATTATGTAAAAATAATTTGTAAACTGGAACAAATATATAAATACAGTTATTTTATTTCAATTGCTCTCATTTGTTATTTTTTGGGCAACCAAACAATATTTATAGAAGTGTCCAAACCAAAGTCAAGTGTCCAAACCAAAGTCAAGGATTCATATACAAGTGTCATGTGTGTACGTGTTTCCCAAACCAAACTCGTGTCCAAATACTCGACACAATGTGTCCAAAAACAAACCAAACTCCGTGGGGACACGATGTGTGTCCGTGTGTCCGTGTATGTGTGTGTCCGTGGGAGAGGAGGAGGAAGGAGAGGAGTTAGGTTAGGATTTACCTGAGGAAGAGGAGGAGGAGCTCGGATTGGGGGAGGAGGAGCTCGATGAGGAGGATCTCGAGGAGGAGGAGCTCGCCGGAGGGGAAGGGAGTCGCCGGGGGGGGGGGGGGGGGGGGAGGGCACTGACAGAGGGGGAGGGAGTCGCCGAGGGGGGGGGAGTGGGGGGAGAAAATTAAAATTTTCGGAAGTTTTCGAGCGAGAGTGAGGGGGAAAGAAGGCAGCGGCGTGCCCTAAGTAAAATAACTTAGCGACGTCACGTGTTGACGTCGCTAAACGTCGCAAAAATGGCGACATATATTTATAATATGTCGTTGAACGTCGCTATTCCGCGACGTAGGAAACTCCTGTCGCAGAACGTCGCTAGTCAGCGACGTTTTACGACGTGTTTATAAAGCTGTCGCTAATAGCGACGTCATTTCTTGCCGTCGCTAAATTACGTCGCTATTAGATGATATTTTAGTAGTGTTGGGTTAAATATTTGAACCCGATCAAAAATCGGGTTGGACTTGGGTTCATGTGTCGGTTACCCGAAGAACCCGAAACCCGACTATATATATATATATAAAAGTCGGATTTTATACTTTTTAAATGAAAAGTTTAAATCCTAAATTTATCCACTTAAACTCTTCAACTCCTTATCCTAAATTTTACAGTTTGCGTTTTGTAATGATTAAGACTTGATTGCTATTTGATTATGTGTCTAATATTGCTTTTGTTTAAAATTATTTCAAATATTACATTAGAGCCCGATAAATCCGATGGACCCGACCCAATCCGAGTTCAACCCGATCCTCCGGACTCGGTCTTGGGCTTCATATGTTGAACCCGAGGTCGGGCCGGGCTTGGGCTCGGACTAGGCTTATGATTCATTGGGTTGGGCTCGGATTGAGGTCAAGCCCGACCCAACCCAACCCGCCCGAGTTGCACCCCTAGAATTAAGCATCATATGAAGAAGAGGTGAACAAAAACTAGTACTTGGGTTTCTTCTAGTAGAAAACTAGTGTGCTTCTTCACTTCTCAAAAAATAGACAGGAGAACAACAATGTAAAAGAACAAAAATAGCCAGCTCTTCATTGTACAAAACTTGTTCACTTACACAAAAAAATGTACAATTTTGTTTTTTTTTTTACAACGAATTGGTGATGGCTTCTTCTTCAACGAGCTCTAACGCACTCATGGCAATCTATGGTCCATACCTTGACCAAACCCCGAGCTCCCTCGACAAGGCCATGATTACAATTCCCAAGTTCATTTGCGATGATTTTGGCAACCTCATAATATGTCACTATATGATTACAATTCCTAAGTTCCTCTTTGGTAATTCACTAACGAGCGGTTCTGAACATTTTTTTTTTACACGAATAGATTAAAGAGGGAAGGGTATCAGTAGTTATAATTATATACATTTTTGTGAGGATATAAATGGAATAAAAAAATAGAGCCGTTCAAAATCCACCGATTTAGGGTGTTTATAAAGCCACCCAAAAATACATTACATCGGTTTTGGAAGGTTTTTGAGCCGACCAAAACCAATTCCTCAAAAAAATCAACAAGTACCGGTTCTCATAAACGGTCGATTCAAAAATATCCCAAAACCAGTGAAAAAACCGTTACCAAGCAGACCCTTAATCAAAAATGGTGGAAGTGGATATGTGGTCCTCTTGGGCCGCGGTAGAGTGGGCCTCTGAGTCAACTGGTGCGGGCCTTAGGGATGCTTGACACATTGTGATCTGTCACAATAATTAATGTATACCAACCAGATGTGTGAGTGTGTGAGTGTTGTGGGTGGGTGGGTTAGACATGAGTGGATGTCATAAATTGGTATCCAGCAATGACACCCTAATTATTGTCATATATACGACTCGTATCATACATTGATAAGTTAAGCCTCCAAAGAAAGGAGGAGAAGAGGATGGGAGAGGAGGGAGAAGGAGTGATTATCCTGTCAAAACACATCATTCGACCATCCCATAGAGCAAACCAAGGAGGAGGAGGAGCAAAGAACGGTAGAACTATCCATCTCAATGCATTTGACCTCACGATGATATGCTTGAGCTACATCCAAAAGGGAATCCTCTTTCAAAATCCTACTGCTCAGCCCATGCAAGTCATCATCTCCTCCCTCCTCTCCTCCTTCACCGCAGCAATAGACCATTTCTTCCCCCTCGCAGGCCGTCTCCGTGCCACCGCCGCCCATGACGACGACAACACCCCCTCCTCCCTCTCTATCTCCCTCGAGTGCAACAGCCAAGGCGCAGAGTTCGTCCACGCAGCCGCTCTCTCCGTCACCGTCTCCGACCTCCTCGCCCCGTACCTCATCCCCACTATAGTCCATTCCTTCTTCCCTCTCAACGGCCTCCTCAACCACGACGGCCTCGACAAGCCTCTCCTCGCCGCACAAGTAACCGAACTAGCCGACGGACTCTTCGTTGCCATCACCCTCAACCACGTCGTAGCCGATGGCACCACCTTCTGGCACTTCTTCAACACCTGGTCCGAGATATGCCGTAGCGGAACCACCAACGGCCGTGTCGACGTCAATCCTCCCCGGCTAGTCGACTTCGACCGCTGGTTTCCCGACTCGTGCCCGCCCCCTTACCGCCTACCTTTTCGGCAAGTCCAAGACCTCGTCAGGCCGGTGCAGCTGCCTTCCGTCCAGGAGTGCTTCTTGCACTTCTCTGCCGAGAGCGTAGCGAAGCTCAAGTCGAGAGCGAACACGGAGATGGGCACGAACAGGATATCGTCCCTGCAGTCCCTTCTAGCCCACGTCTGGCGCTCGGTCACCCGGGCACGGGGGCTCAGGCCCGAACAAGAGACCACCTACTCTGTACTTGTCAGCCACCGTGCGAGGCTAGGACTGCCGCAAACTTACATGGGAAACTCGATAGTAAGGGCCGGTGCAAAGTCATCGGCCGGGGAGGTGGTCGGGGAGGGCTTGGGCCGGGTGGCGTGGCGTCTGAACCAGGCCATCGCTCTTCACACCGCCCAAGCGTCCGCGCACGAATGGTTCGAGTCGTGGACCAGGGATCCCAGTATCCCGTACTTGGATCGGTACATGCCTACTAATTTGATCACGGGGAGCTCTCCGAGGTTCAACGTGTACGGGAACGATTTCGGGTGGGGGAAGCCGGTGGCGGTGAGGAGCGGGCTGGGAGCCAAGATCGACGGAAAGGTGACTGTGTATCCGGGGCCGGAATCCGGTAGCATGGCACTGGAGGTGTGCCTCTCTCCCAAGGCACTCGCTTCTCTCCTTGAAGATGAAGAGTTCATGGCAGCGGTCAACAATTGATCAATCAATCAATCATCCAATCCTGCCGTGCATTGTACCACACGCGAAAAATTTGAAGAAGACTTTAGTTTCAGCACTTAATTAGTTAATATTCATCTACACACTCTCGGATAGTAAGAACAACTTTATTCTCTCTAAGTCTCTTTCATATATATTTACTATTTTTATTAATTACGTTTGTAATAAACTCAAGGGGATGAAGAAGATGAGGCCTTGGTTTCAACAAAGGGAGAATGTTTCAACAACAACAGCTGATCTATATATCTGGATGAAACAAAAGGATTACTTTGGCATTGAAAGAGACTTGTGCCATATGCAGGAACAATACCTTCTTCGAATATTGTTAAGAAACAATATATATATATATATATATATATATATATATATATATATATATATATATATATATATATTATTTTTTGAGGGTGTCCACTTCTTAATGGTGCTTGGAGGCATGCCTCCAATGGGGCTCGAACCCGCGCCACTGCGCCGGGGTGCTCCACCGTTCCCAACGGGCTACGGCCACTGGGGCATATATATATATATATATATATATATATATATATATATATATATATATATATATATATATATACCCTCCAAAATACGTTATATCATATCAAGGCTACTAGCATAATCTCTTGTTAACTGCTTGAACCATTTTTTGACGCTAAAATTTAGAAATGTTCCAACTAATGGTCTGAAATAAAATGTACTAACATGATAAATAAATAAATACTTATTAATTGACTAAGGTTCTCTATAAATCGTCGCATACTGCAGTCATCCACGGCTCTATCAGTGAACCGTACCTCATCAAATGCGTAGGCTATGTTACATACACGTGGTGTCCCCCCAACGTCTTTAAGTAATATCACCTAACCTTGTATCGTTTGAACCTAATGTTCAGCCAAACAATTACAAACTTGAATAGAAGTAAGACATAAAATTTAAACTTACAGCCTTCCGAGGATTGAACGTGTCGTGACATATTCAATACACTATGTCGATTGTATCTCGTAGCCCATTCATGGAGTAACCATGAATTCTAGAAAGGCGTCAACTTTTGCCATGACTTATAGTGTCGGGAGCATCAGGAATAATTTGTACAAACCCAAACTGTCGAAGAACACGATCCGCTGGGTGATACATGGTCCGATAGTCATATAAGATAACAAATTATAATGACTATAGGAATACGACATCCTTTGAATGTCGGGAGCATCAGAACGTATAATATACGACATCCATGTAACCTATTTGAGATATTGTAAAGTCAATAAAGCAACATAAGTTAAAATAAATAGAAATATAAAATTATTCTTATCTCTGAATGTGCTAGACAAATTATGTTCGATAAATCGAGATAACCTGATGTCGACAATGTGCCTGGTCCACGGCATCAATCGTCCAGCATTACCTACTGCAAAGACACCTACTTCACGGCTAATACCGATCACCGATCTACCGATCGAAAAATGCTCATATGTCCAAATCTAAGTAGAAACAACATGATAAAATTAAATCATATTAAACAACGTCAATCTCTCTCTAGAATGATAAAATAACTGTAGGAGTGACATGCATCCAGTTAAATTTTTGCTCATATTTTGTAATGAGGTCGTGGACACAAACTCTGTCAGAAAAGAATACAAATATGCCAACACTGCTGCTCCCCATGCATGGCGTGTCAGTTGACCCAAATTTTTTAAAAAGAAGAAGAAGACGAATAGTAACCATACATCCAGTTGCATTCGGAAAGAGAACAGAACCACATAAAACGAGTAGATATGCCCTTGTGCAACAAATAATCTGAGCACGTACAGTACTATGAGATCCATGTTCTAAATATAAATACATAAATATATGAGTTAAACTAAATATTCGGTTTTCGTCTACGTTAAGTGGATTGTCAATAGTACGATCAATATCCATGAAATTTTTGCGCAGCCAGTTTATATTGACATCGAATCTTTTGTTTATATCTTCTGGCGGATCAACACCGAGATAGCGTCTAATTACACCAACAGCGCTTGATTGATTTTCAAAAAATATAGGGACAGCTGTAATTTTAAATTAAATTTTTAGATAAATTATATGAAGATATCGAACGAAATAATATCTAACCAATTATCTTACCTGTAATATATAACCCTAAAAGGTTGGCTACATCCAGTAGAGTAACGATCATATTTCCTACTGGCAACTAGAAAGTGTTGCGTTAAGGCCACCAACGCTCAGCCAAACAAAACAATAAATCTCTGTCGTGTAGCAAGAATCGTAGCTCATCTATATATCGAAAACCAAAAACATCAACTATACCATTCTGGTACGTAGTTAACTCTCATGTGTCGTAGTTTGATGCGTAACACCATTGTCCATGTTCACGTAACCGTACATCAGACTTATAATAGTATAACTACAAATATAAATGAAGTATATAAATCAACTCAGTTAGAAAATATAATAAAATAACAAATAAATATTAATTTTAAAAAATACCTCTTTTGTAAATATCCATCGAGATATGTGATTTTCTCGTTCTTGTATCTCTCGTTGAGTCTGTAAATACCAATCGAGATATGTGATTTTCTCGTTCTTGTATCTCTCTTTGAGTCGTCGGTATGCCGAAAATATGACCATAATTTATTGCATCCATCATTTTTCTCTTCTTTCTTTCAAAACCTGAGCGAACGAATTTGGTGCATATATCTCAACTTCTACAACATATATATATCTTCAATCATCCGCCTCAATCCAAACCACATATAATCGGTCAATCACATACGTACATTTATTCTCCAATCCAAACCACATATATTGATTAAGTCAATCACATTCGTTCATTTCTTTCTCAATTCGAACCACAATCCGAACCCCAAAATGTCAACAAATAACAATCAAGCATTTCAAACGAAATCCAAAAATTTGAAACTATTGGACGTCATCTTAGATGGCGCCAAAAATTTGAATTAATTGGACGCGCGCCATCTTACATGGCGCCAGGCAGGAGAAGATTGGTGGACGCCATCTTAGATGGCGCCAGGTAGGGGGAGAGAAGTTGGGCGCCATCTTAGATATTTGACAGGTAAGCCAAGATATTTGACAGGTAACATACCTTGCTCAATCCCAAGCAGTTGGCGGATCTCTTCCTTGATAGAGCATGTGTGATTGAAGTAAACTCTGCTCTTTCCCTTATTGAGCGCTAGCCCCGACATCGAACCAAATTCCTTTAGAATATTGTTCAGATTCCGGATGCCTCTGATCAAAGGTTTTAAGAACACCAATAGGTCATCAGCGTAGATGAGGTGAGAGACTGATGGAGACACTTTTCGGAATAGTGGCACAATCTTCATGCTAATAACTGTCCGATCCAGTAGACAGGAGAGATCCTCCATCATCATGGTGAACAGGTAAGGAGACAATGGGTCTCCTTGACCAATCCCTCTATTGCTAGCGAAGAAGCCATGAGGTTGTCTTTTGACAAGTACAAAGGAGGAGGGAGAGGAAATACAGACCCGAATCAGAAAAAAAATATTTTACGTACAACGCACGTGAATTTACTAGTATATCTTTGTATGTGTGTGCACGTGCGCACCAAATACTAGTATATCTTTGTATATGTGTGCACGTGCGCACCAAAGAGGCATGAACACTATGTATGGAGGTCTATTTTGAGAGTTCGTCGCGAACCCTCCATAAGTTCAGAACCACCCCAGCTGGAGAGAGTAGGGGAAAAAAAAGGGTGTATTTTATGCATACGCAGCAGCCCATAGAGCTCAATAACACTAAACATGGTATTGAATGGTATTGAATGATTGTGATGTTTCCTAATAAAAAATGAGTTAAAAGAAGGAAAAAAAAAAAATCAGATTCGGATTTGCATTATATGGCTGATGTTGTAAGAATATCGTATCTCATAGTACAGAGATGTTTGAAAGGTACCTGTAACAAACTTATAGTATATATATACTTCACAAGTTGAATCCTCCAAAAGAAGAAGGAGAAGAGGATGGGAGAGGGAGAAGGAGTGATCATCCTGTCAAAACACACCATTCGACCATCCCCAAGAGCAAACCAAGGTAGAACTATCCATCTCACTGCATGGGACCTCAGACTCATACGCATGAGCTACATCCAAAAGGGAATCCTCTTCCAAATTCCTACTGCTCACCCCATGCAACTCATCATCTCCTCCCTCCTCTCCTCCTTCTCCGCCGCAGTCGACCAATTCTTCCCCCTCGCAGGCCGTCTCCGTGCCACCGCCGCCCATGAGGACGACGCCTCCCTCTCCCTCTCCCTCGAATGCAACAGCCAAGGCGCAGAGTTCGTCCACGCAGCCGCTCTCTCCGTCACCGTCTCCGACCTCCTCGCCCCCTACCTCATCCCCACTATAGTCCATTCCTTCTTCCCTCTCAACGGCCTCCTCAACCATGACGGCCTCGACAAGCCCCTCCTCGCCGCGCAAGTAACCGAACTGGCCGACGGACTCTTTGTTGCCATCTCCCTCAACCATGCCGTAGCCGACGGCACCACCTTCTGGCACTTCTTCAACACCTGGTCCGAGATATGCCGTAGCGGAACCACCAATAGCCGCGAGGACATTAATCTGCCCCAGCTGATCGACTTCGACCGCTGGTTTCCCGACTCGTGCCCGCCCCCTTACCGCCTACCTTTCCGGCAAGTCCAAAACATGGTTGTCAAGACGGTGCAGCTGTCTTCCGTCCGGGAGTGCTTCTTCCACTTCTCTGCCGAGAGCGTAGCGAAACTCAAGTCGAGAGCCAACGCAGAGATGGGCACGGACAAGATCTCGTCCCTGCAGTCGCTTTTGGCCCACGTTTGGCGCTCGGTTACTCGGGCACGGGGGCTCAAGCCCGAACAAGAGACCACCTACATTGTAGTTGTTGGCCAGCGTTCGAGGCTCGGGCTGCCACAAACTTACGTGGGGAACTCGATACTAAGGGCCGGTGCAAAGTCATCGGCCGGGGAGGTGGTCGGGGAGGGCTTGGGCCGGACGGCGTGGCGGCTGAACCAGGCCATCGCTCTCCACACCGAAGCGTTCGCGCGTGAGTGGTTCGAGTCGTGGACCAGGAATCCTGGTATTCCGGACTCCGATCAGTTCAGGCCTACTGATTTGCTCACTGGGAGCTCTCCAAGGTTCGATGTGTACGGGAACGATTTCGGGTGGGGGAAGCCGGTGGCGTCGAGGAGCGGGCTGGGAGACAAGATCGACGGGAAGGTGACCGTGTATCAAGGGCCAGAATCCGGTAGCATGTCACTGGAGGTGTGCCTCTCTCCCAAGGCACTCACTTCTCTCCTTGAAGATGAAGAGTTCATGGCAACAGTCGACAATTGACCGATCATCCAATCCAATCCTGCGGTGCCTTGTACCACTCGTCTTTGTTAACATCTCATTGCTTAGTCTAGAATAAACGCAGTCAGTCGAGGTTGTCAAGTCTTTGAAAGAGTATTAGTAGGTCAATCTGTTGAAGAATTCTACGAGAGTTCGAAGAAGACTTTAGTTTCAGCACTTACTTAATATTTATCTACGTTAAAAATTATTTGATGCAAGAAATCCACACTCTCATACTCATATTTTTATTAGTTTACATGGTATAAATTCAAGGAGGAAGAAGATGAAGCCTTATTCTCAGACTTTCAAGGCAATGCTCGTTCGTTCATGGATCTGGAATATCACAAAGCCAATTAATCATTTCGACCTCAACAAAGGGACAGGTGATCGATCTATAGGATCCTCGTGTTATACTACAGGGCTTTCTAGGATAGGTACTTCCAAAACTTAGTATAAATTTGGCTAGTTCCGTGTACAACATATAATATATCTAAACATTGAAGTCGAATTTTCAGATAAGAACTAACATGAAACTTAGTATGAATGTGGTTGTGCATTTGGGAAGTGTTTAGTAGAGACCAATGGTTTTTGTAGAGAAATATTTCACTGGAAAAGCGAAGGATCAAGAGGATCAAGAGAACTCTGTTGTGATGTCATGGCTCTTCTTCACCATGAAACCACAAATCAAGAAACATCGCACGTCTTATTTGGATTAAGTTGAAAACCCTACGCCAAAAGGATAAACATTGCACGAGTCTACCACCTAAATCAAGAGGTATGACTTTGAGACATCGTCAGTTGCGACATATTATGCTACCCTGCAAGGCCTCCGGGAAGAGCTTGATCATTATCTTATCCAAAAGTGAAACACTTGGGACATTACGAGAAGCAAGTTGAGGAGCAGAGAATCTTTGAGTTCTTTGCTCCTTTCAAAGAGCAACGATCGAGAATTCTGGATGCACAAATACAATTCCTTGATCATCAAGTCTATGAAGCTATCTGAAACGAAGATGATCGAAAAAGGAAGATGAACACCACCTCAAAAGAGGAGATGACTAACAAGTGTTTGGCGTTCACTTCTACATCACAAGGTCAACCTACAAGATCACCGATGAGGGCAGATCGCAACGAAAACCAAGGGAGAGTACTGATTGCAAGAAGTTAGGACACTTTGAGATAACTTGCTGGCAAAAGTATCAACATTTGTAACATATACAAGTGTTGATCCATCCAAGAGTAGTAATGTCTCTTCTAAGTAGACTGGTGGATCTCATATTAGCCTACCTCTTTTGTCTCTCTTACTGACTACTTCTCTCTGAGTGATTCGGAAAATATTCGTAGTTTTCGCAAAAGGAAGATGGTGTCACGGCTTCCAATGTCATCTCGTGTTCTGATATTGCTCCTCTTTCTTCTGAGTCTTCTTAGAGCATCATTAGTAGATGGTGCTCAAAATTTCATCTAGAGGTCCAACATGGAAAGTAAATATAGAATGGGTTGGGTTTGTATGAGAATAATAGAGAATGATAAAATGAGCTTTGGTCCCAAAGATTGTGTGGCCAAAAATTAAAGTAGGAAAAAAAAATATAAATCTAGAATTGGGCTCCAAATTAGGACTTACTATTCTACAAAATAATTTCCTACATTCTTCATCTAGAAATTTTCAGGCCCAAACCTATAGCTCATTTGGGTGGGTTAGGCCTGAAAATCTAGAAATTGAAACCTAGGAGGGATCTTACTATTCTACAAAATGAGCTCCTACATTCTAAATCTAGAATCTAGAAAATGGGTTGGGCCTGAAAATCTTGAAATTGAAACATAGGATGGATCTTACTATTTTACAAAATGAGCTCCTACATTCTAAAGCTAGAATCTAGAAAACGGGTTGGGCCTTACTAATGATGCTCTTAGATTATCAATTCTATTGCTACTAATCATATGACAAGTTCTTCCCACCTTTTTTTATTATATTATCTTTCTTCTGTTAAGGTTAAAGTCAAACTTGCTAATGGTTTCATTTCTACCATATCTGAAAAAGGAGAGATTAACTAGATAATTTAACTCTTGGCTCTGCATTGCATGTTCCTAAATAGTCTAGTAATCACCTTCCAGTGAGTAGTCTTGCAAAAATTTGAACTCTTTAGTAACGTTTTTTTCTACTCTCCACTCATTGTGTCTTTCGAGATCTCCAAACGAAATAGTGGATTGGGGTTGTGGAGCTGGAGGACTATATTTTTTTTTTTTTGAAAATAATTCATCATCTTATCAGTCACTTTGATCGATTGTTAAGTGTATCGTATCAGTCATGAATCTGTAGCCAAACTTATATTTTGGCTGGCATGCGAGGTTATATCATTCATCTTTAAGTCTTTAAGAGTCCTATGCCTAAACATTAATTTCAACTAGTCTTAAGTGTTTTGATTGTCAAGTATGCTAGTTTTTGAAACATATTAAAATTTTCCTTTCTCCATCTTTAAACAAAGTTGCTGAATGTTTTTATTTTACACAATCTGATGTTTGGGTTCCTTCTCATGTTAACTCAGTGAATGGTCATCGCTATTTCATTGTTTTTATTGATCACTTTTCTAGATATACTTGGATATTCTAAATGAAAAAGTCACAATGAAGTTCATAGATCTTTTAAAGTTCATCTTAAAATGGTTAAAACCCAATTTGGAAAAAAATGTTAAATCTTTTCAGACAATGCTAGGAAATATTTTACAAATTCCTTGAACGTTTCCCTTGAAGAAAGTGATATAATGCATAAAAGTTCATGTCAAGTAAACCCCACAACAAAATGTGGGGCAGAGAGGAAGGATTAAGTCTTTCCTCAAAACTGTTATAGCTTTGTTATTACACCACAATGTTCCTAAAAGTTTTGGGCATATGTTATTTAAACTACCACTTATGTAATTAATACAATACCCTCTAAAGCTATACAATTCAAAATCCCTAATTTTCTTCTTAGCTACAACGGCTATACTGTTGTGGCTTGCCTAGTGTGGTCATATCATGTGTGTTTGGCTCATACACATGATTGAACTCCTTCCTTATCTTAAGTGGCCCACATACATCAATTATATCTTGAACCCATTAGTTGAGGTTGCTTCCAATTCTCACCAATGTCACCATGCTTCCAAGTTGTTCACACCTACTTACTAACTATTTCAGCATCCTCAATGAAGAACATGCTTGGACTCCCTATTTTGAACCATCTTATGCTCCTTTATTGTGTTTTGAATGCAAATAATGAAGTTAATACATGTTGTTCTCTTATCCTACATTTTGCAGTCAGTCATAAATACAAGCATGCCAAATTCTCATTCTCATCCATGCTTAGTATACTCAATTTGAAGATGACCATGAACTCCTAACTATGATTAAGTGTAAAGAGTTTGTCGAATAACTTACCTCTCTGCGGCATTGGGCAATGTAATGAACATATCAAGTATGTACAGACTGAAAGCTTTGCAGGAGCTTAACATCCTTCATATGTGGAAGAAGCACCTCATCAAGCATCACGTAGATCTCCAAAACTCGGGGGTGCGATCTATCACCCACGTAGAACGAATGCCTTCTCGTCCCCACCTCAATGCTACTGACACCGGGAACCTTCTCCACCCCCTTCTCCTTCATCGTCTTCCTCACTCTTGCCGCATCGCTCCACCTCCCTCTCGACGCATAAGCGTTGGCCAGAAGCACGTATCCACCTGACCCTGCTTGTTCTAGCTTGATCAGCTCTTCGCCAACCTCGCCCGCCGCTTCGATCTTGTCATGCACTCTGCAGGCCCCGAGCAAAGCCCCTAATACGCATTCATCTCGTTTGCTCGATGGCATCGTCCTCACCACACCCTCTGCTTCAGTGACTAGCCCTGCCCGACCTAATAGATCCACCAAGCATGCATAGTGCTCCGCTTGCGGCTCCAATCCGTACACTCGGCTCATCGACTCAAACACCTTCCGACCCTTGCCAACAAGGCCAGCATGGCTACAAGCCGACAAGACGCCGACCATAGCCACACCATCTGGCTTAGCCCCACATCTTAACATTCTTGCAAAAGCTTGCAGTGCAAAAGCACCGCAACCGTGGTAAGAGTAGGCTTGGATAATAGAAGTCCATGAGACAACATCCTTCACCATGAGCTCCTCAAAGGCAAGCCTAGCCGAGCCCAAATCACCAGTTCTCGAGTACATCGTCACCAAAGCATTCCCAAATGAAGTATCGGAACCAAAACCAAGCAGCGTGGCCAACCCATGGATTTCTGTCACCTCAAACGTGCTCTCCGCGGCAACTAAAACAGTCGTCAAAGTAGCCTCGTTCGGCTTTGATGGCGAGCGAAGCATTTCGATAAAAAGCCTCGATGCTTCCTCTCGAAACCCGTTCCTCACGTTGCCACCAATGGCCGCATTCCAACTCACTACATTCCTCTCAGGCATCAGATCGAACAGCTCTCGCACTTCGTTCACTAGCCCTTCTTCGGCGCAAACCACGATCATCGCATTCCAAGCCGCGACGTCCTTCTTTGGCATCCGGCCGAACAGCTCCCTCGCCTTGCCCATCTCGCCGCTCCGTGCCAGCCCGGTCACCATGCTGGTCCAAGTGACCACATTCCTCTCCGGCATCGATTCAAACAACTCAACCGCTTCGCCTACTCTCCCTTCCTCCAAATACCCAAGAATCATCACGTTCCACGAATACAGATTCCGGTGACCCATCCTGTTAAAAAGCTCCCTCGCCTCGCCGACGCGACCACACTCCACGTACCCCCTAACCATCGCCGTCCACGAAACGACATTCTTCTCCGGCATCTGGTCGAAAAGCTCCCGCGCCTCCCTCAGCATCCCGCTCCGCGCGTAGCCCAACACCATGGCGGTCCAGGAGTACGCGTTCCTGACCGGCATTCGGTCGAAGAGCTCCCTCGCCTGACCGACCTCCCCAGTGCGGCAGTAGCCGGAAACCAAAATAGTCCAAGAGTAGACGTTCCGTTCGGGCATTCGGTCAAACAGCTGGCGCGCCTCCGGTAGCCTACCGGCCTTGGAGAGGCCGTCGAGGACGGCGGAGTCGACGACGACGTTGCGTTCGGGGAGACGGGCGAAGAGGGAGAGGGCCTGGGGGAGGTTGTTGGTCTTGAGGTAGAGGTTGATCATGGTGGAATGGGTTACGAGGTCCTTTTGGGGCATTTGGTCGAACAGGAGGCGGGCCTGTTCGACGTTGCGCTGCCGGCATAGGGAGGAGAGCCTTTGGTTGAAGGTGCGGACGTTGATGAGGCTGAGGTCGGTGTGGACGTGTCTTCTCGTGGGTTTGGGTTGGATGAGCGCGAGGAGATGGAGATGGGAGCTTCTTCTTCTTCTCCTTCTCGCGAGCGCGAAAGGAGGAGAGTAGCGAGTGTTCATAGGGCTTTGGGCTTTAAAATAATCCAAAACGGATGTAAACAAGCAGACCTTAAAATTATATTTACATAAATACAATTTTAACAAATATCTTTTGTTTTTATTTTTTTCAATCAATCGACCCCATAGTCAAATTCAATTATAAGGGAAATTTTTAGGAAAAAAAAAAAAAAACTACACCTAAAAACCAAAAGCTAAATTGATCAGTTATTAGGAAGAAACTAAAAAAAGATGATGGTATGTTTGATCAATTTTTCAGTTAATCCTCGAACATTTGTAGTGTCCAAAAATCGGCGATTATAAAAACCCATGTTTGTTAAAAAAAAATTACGTACTGATTTTGGTCGGCTCAAATTTTTTTCCAAAATCGATGTAATATAATTTTGTGTGGCTTTATAAACATCAAAATCGGTGAATTTTGATGGATTTAATTATTTTATTATATTTATATCCTCACCAGTAATATATAATTAAAACTACTAATATTCTATCCTATTTTTTCTTTCTCATATGTGTTTCTCTTCTACTTCTTCCAAACTATAGTTTCTTTTTCCAGCAATTTTTTATATTTAAAATCTTTCTATCATACTTTCGACAATGCCTTTCTATCATTTCATGTGCTTTTATTATTTCGATCAAATTTATTTTGATGAAATATGAACTTCTACCTCAAGATCGATGCGTAGAGTGGGTAGTAGTCCCCGCGCTCGGGGCCATTTTGTTCGTATATGGACATATAGGTCATTTTATTAAATTTTAGAACTGTTCGTTAATAATTACCAAACATGGATTAGACTGATTTTAAAGCTGCTGCTTAAACCATCCAAAATTGGACCGCTCATAACCGGCACTCTGGATTCTAAAAATACTTCATAACCGTTATTCTTACAACTGCCAAGCAGACCTTTAGTCAATTTTTATTGTTAATATTTTATTTAATCTAAAGAATGAAATATTATTTTGTGCGCTCTCTTTCTCTTTTTCTTCTGCGTTTGTTTACTTTTAATTATTACATGTAGTTAGTATTGGAACGTTAGAATAACTAGTATGTCACCCGTGCGATGCACGGTTTGCATATTTAAAATTATTTTAAACCGCAAAATAAATAAGTGAATGTTCTTGATATTTATTTAACATTTGAAATTAAAACAAAAGTTAGAATAAACTCAATTTTGAAATACATGTAAGATAACATTATATTAATATGATTATTTAGAAATTAAATTTTAGCAACGTAATTATCATTAGTACTATGTATGTAATTCACAAAATATCTTGGACCAACATATATTAATATGTTTTTGAACGAATTATAATAATATATACCTCAATGTAAATAAAATAAAACGATGAAGTCTATTTTGATGACATAAAAGATAACATTTCACTTACTTCTACAAATTTTGAAATACTTCCATATACACAACATTTGTTGTTGAGTTACATTGATCTCCATCTTCACTGCATATTAAAATCTTCAATCCTTTCTTACTTGTTACCCTTGAAACCGCAACATATAATTGTCCGTGACTAAAAACGGGATTCTTCAAGAAAAGTCCAACATGAGAAAGTGATTGACCTTGACTTTTGTTTATTGTCATTGCATAAGAAACAATCAATGGATATTGTCTTCTTTGAAATTTGAAAGGCAATCTTGGATCAGAAGGTGTCAGTGACATTCTTGGAATCAAAACTTTATTACCAACATTGTCCATGACTCACACACAAACTTTTATAAACTAATACCAATTTTAGGATTTGCATGTCCATGATCAAATTTACAATCTCCATTCGTCAATTTAACAACAACTGCAACAGAAAAAAAGAAATATTAAGCAATCGTTTTATTTCAAAAAGCTGAAACTAATTTCCTTCTAAGAAAAATTGAAATAAATCACAAAATTTAAATAGTTGAATTTTAGAAATAAATTAGGCTTACAACATACTTGAAGACTCCTCATCTGCAGTTAAATCAATCGTTGTTAAATCACTATTTTGCTGCAAATTTGAGATTGTATTTTTCGAGCAATATAGTGAACTTTGGTTCATTGAAGTAGACAAATCAACTGCTTCACTTGATCCACACACTGCATAATATTAAATGAAATTCAAAACTTTGCAAAAATAAAATATATAAGTATGTATGTATAATTTAATAATAAATATCAACCATACCATTCGTGATTTCGCTAAAAGGATATGTAGACGTATTCAACACATTATTAAACAATACGCTGCTAGAATACAGCTGTTTGCCATACGGATTTAAATCTTCTGCAAAAAAGTAAGGAAAAACTTAGAAAAGTAATAACAATACAATAATAATATATAATATTTTATTTATAAAAATAGTAAATTAGGCTCTAATAAATTATTGTAACACATTTTTTAGTATATTTTTTTTTTTAGGTTTGGGAAAAAAACTCACTCGAATGACCATCATCATTAGTTTGAAAAATCACTCTCGATGGATCAGAGTGTAGTTGTGTAAATCTCTTCGTCGAGTAGTCAAATGAATTTTTCTTCTGAGAAACAATTAAATCCGCAGGCTCACTTGACCCACATACTGCATACAAAATCAACATATATATGTATGTACATATATATTGTTAGATAGATATGTAAAAAACATTAACCATTAAATACTTTGTAAAAAAAAAATCATAACTTATCATTCGTGATGTCACCGAAAGGAGATCTAGATGATGGACAACTGGTCATGTTCGAATCGTTCCCACAAAATACGTCCGATTGAAATTTTTTCTGGCTTGATGGAGGCGTAAATTTACCTAAGTCCAAATCTATATTTTTAACAAAAAATAAAGAATGATTAAGTAAAATTTCAACAAAATTTAAACGTAAATTAATAAGAATTTAATATATATATATATATATATATATATATATATATATATATATATATATATATATATATATATATATATATATATATATGTTTTTATATTAATATTTTTTATCTTCCATAAATGGTGGTTTTGGGGAGACCAAAAAAATTGCTGAAACGGTGGTTTTGGACTGTGGTTTTGGAAAAACCCAAAAAATTGCTGAAATCGTGGTTTTAGCCCACAGATTTTTTAGACCATGGTTTTAGTAGCCCACGGTTTTACCAACCGATGGTATTAGGGAGACCTCAGCATTGAATGGTAAAAGAATCACTTCATTTTTTTTTCTTATCTTCTTTCCATTCGTACGTTTCATCTTCCCCAAATTTGAGTTACATTTGGTTTTCTTTGGTTTGTAATCTCTTAATTCTTTTTTTCCTTTAATCTTCCTCTCCATCCGTATGCTACATCTCCATCATAAAATCTATTTGTTTTTTTTTTGATTATAAGCATGGGAAATGGAATTTAAATGTTAATTTTTCGTCCGGCTTGAGAATTTTTTGTTCTGGATCTACGGATTTAGGCCAATTTATGAGGTTTTTGTCCAATTTTTATTGTTCTCTCCTTAATCCATAAATTGTGTATGTTATAGATCTTGGATATATTGAAAGTTTTACGTATTTCGACCATTTTTTTTTTCTTTTTGGGGAAGAGAACGGATTTTTTTCGGGTCTTTTAATTTTATTTGTCGTGTTTTTAAACAGTATGTTGACAAATTCTTTCATCATATATTTAAATTTATTTTTACAGTTTAAATTCAATAATTTATATTTCAAGTTTTTCTAAGAAATTCATGACACAGATAGATAGATTAAATTAATAAGAATTTAATATATATATATATATATATATATATATATATATATATATATATATATATATATATATATATATATATATATAAATTTTTATATTAATATTTTTTTTCTTCCATAAATGGTGGTTTTGGGGAGACCAAAAAAATTGCTGAAACGGTGGTTTTGGACTGTGGTTTTGGGGAGACCCAAAAAATTGCTGAAACCGTGGTTTTAGCCCACATATTTTTTAGACCATGGTTTTAGTAGCCCACGGTTTTACCAACCGATGGTATTAAGGAGACCTCAGCATTGAATGGTAAAAGAATCACTTCATTTTTTTTCTTCTCCTCTTTCCATTCGTACGTTTCATCTTCCACAAATTTGAGTTACATTTGGTTTTTCTTTGGTTTGTAATCTCTTAATTCTTTTTTTTCTTTAATCTTTCTCTTTCCATCCGTATGCTACTTCTCCATCATAAAATCTACTTGTTTTTTTTTTGATTATAAGCATGGGAAATGGAATTTAAATGTTTATTTTTCGTCCGAATCAAAATTTTTTGTTCTGGATCTAAGGATTTAGGCCAATTTGTGAGGTTTTTGTCCAATTTTCATTGTTCTCTCCTTAATCAATAAATTGTGTATGTTATAGATCTTGGATATATTGAAAGTTTTACGTATTTCCACCATTTTTTTTTCTTTTTGGGGAAGGGAACGTATTGTTTTCGGGTCTTTTGTTTTTATTTGTCTTGTTTTTAAACCGTATGCTGACAAATTCTTTCATCATGTATTTTTCTTTATTTTTACAGTTTAAATTCAACAATTTATTTTTCAAGTTTTTCACAGTAATTCATGACACAGATAGATATAAATCTCGGTTGCCTATGTTCTTTTATTTTATTTTTTTGAACGAATTTTTTTGAGCATCCGTGGTTTTGGGGAGACCCAAAAAATTTCGGAATGGTTTTAGCCCACAGATTTTGTAGACCATGGTTTTAGTAGCCCACGGTTTTACTAACCCATGGTATTGGGAGCATTGAATGGTATAGAATCACTTCATTTCTTGTTTTCTATTCCTCTTTCCATTCGTACGTTTCATCTTTCACAAATTTGAGTTATGTTTGGTTTTTCTTTGGTTTATAATCTCTTAATCAATTTCTTGATTATTTTTCTCTTTCTATTCGTATGCTAAATTTCCATAAACAGTTTTATCATGAGATTTTCTTTCATTATACGCATAGGAAAAGAAATTTAAATATTTATTTTTGGTGGTTCAAAATTTTATGTTCTGGATATACGAATTTAAATCAGTTTGATATGCGGTTTTTCCAATTTTCATTGCTTCACTACTTAATCAATAAATTGTGTATGTTATAGATCTAAACTTATATTGGTTGATTTACGTATTTAAACCTTTTTTTTTCTTTTTCATTTTTTTAATGATTTTTTCGGTTCTTTCCGTTATTGGGGAAGGGAACTGATTCTGTTATATAGATATATACATTAAATTTATTATTGATTAATATTTACAGGTATTTGTTGCCTTCTATGAGTCAATGAACTACTTCGAAATGGTCAGCTACAACATGAAGGTATAAATCTACTCTTGTCTACTCTTGTACTGAATATCATCCAAATAAATTTAAATATAGTCTTATACTGAATATTTTTAGAATAATGTTGGTACAGTATTTTTAGGACCAACAGTTTATTTATGTTGGTACATTATTTTTATCACTAATATCATTATAAATTTAAATATAGTCTTGTAAAATAATGTTGGTACAGTATTTTTAGGACCAACACGTTATTTATGACTGTTAAATGGTAATTTTCAGCTAAATAAGTTAGAAAAGTTATCTGATGTTTAAAATGTATATTAGTGATAAAAATATTCTGCACTATTAGAAGTAATTAAAATTAAATAACAATTGTAGCATAACACCAGAAATTAGATGGAACTATTACCTCCTTTATCGTTTGTAAGTTTCGGACGCTTGTTAAGTGTTGTACTCCTTGTCAGCTTCTTCATTCTCAATTTTTCCTTTGTAATAGTTCCTTCCTTGTTATATTTCTGTTGTGATTTGGAAGTGACAAAATTGAAACACCATCCTTGAATGTGTAAGTCCAATATATAGGCATACAATTAATGATTTTTTTGTATTGGGAGGAGGAAAAATAGGAATGCCAACAGTTTTTGCTGTTATCCACACATCATTAGAGCTGTATGAATTTGTCCATGCATCGTTTTTTGTATAATTAGGCCAATACATGTAGGCTGTCAATTCATGATTAGTTTGTATTGGGAAGACAAAAGTAATCTTTTAAAATAAATATTCTGCTAAAACGATTTCCAATGTATACATACATGTTTTAAACATAAAGCATTTTTTTTTAATGTTCAAATGATGTATGAACAACTATTATTCTAGATGTCCAAAAAACAGTTGTAATTAGAACAATATTTAATATAAACATTATACGATTCCGATTTCCGATCTATAATGTTTTAATAATCAATATGTTTTAAATTGTATTATTTAGTTGTGTGGCATCCATCATATGTAAATATGTTTAGTTTGTATTGGGAAGACAAAAGTAATCTTTTCCAACAGTTTGTTGCTAAGCATTTTATTTTAAAGTATCTAATGATAAAGTATCTAATGATGTATGGACAACTGAATTTTAGATTTTTAAAAAAAACAGCTTTAATGGCATCATATCTAATATAAATATTCTGCTAAACCGATTTCCAATGTATACATACATACATGTTTTAAACATAAAGCATTTTTTTTTAATGTTCAAATGATGTAAAGACAACTATTATTCTAGATTTCCAAAAAACAGTTGTAATTAGAACAATATTTAATTTAAACAGTATACAATCCCGATTTCCGATCTATAATGTTTTAATATTCAATATGTTTTTTTATGGAGACGCTAAATTTAGAAGAGGGAATTCAAGTATTTTGAATGATATTTGTTTCTTACCTTTTTTGCATAAACATTTATTTCGAAATTAACTTTTTAAGTTTGATGAATTTAAATTGTATTATTTAGAATAATGTTGTACATTGGCATATTAACTGCGAGCAAAAACTTTGTAATATTATTATTAATATTTGTACAATTTAAATAAGTTTAATGTAAATAGTTATTACTAATAAATTATATTAGTTTGAATTTTAATGATAATAACAAAAGTACAATTAACATTAATGAACGGCAAAGGCTGACTTTTGAATTTTAATGATAATATTATGAACCTATATTTTGGTTGTTAAACATCATCATTTGATGTACGGCATTTAATGAGATTCCAAGGGTGATAATGTATATGTTGTATGTCCAGCTCTTTTTTCATACAATTGAATTTGTAGAAAAAAAATTATATGTTTGCATGTAGTTTGCTGCTTTAATATACCATCTTAATTGTATATATAATCAACTTTTAATGATGGTAAAATGTCATTCCTTATTTGTAGTAATGTTTCATTGTTTGTATTAAATTAGATTATCTAATAGCAGCAAAAAAGGATTATATATAATCTCTTCAACTACATATTTAACACAAAGAAAACTACATTGAGAATAACATAAGTTGATGTACGGCATTTAATGAGATTCCATGTCTTGTAATGCTAGTAACTGAGATGATTTCCCTGTTTTCTATATACATTGCACTGGTCAGATTTTCCTAAAACCTGAGTTTGTATTCTCCCTAATAAACTGAAATGAACTGGTTGTGCATGAGATAATGTGAATCATTGATTTCCTTTACATTCCACTGTTTCAAGATTCTTAGGATACTCAATCCAGTTCCATATTATTTTTAGCTCCCCAAAACCGGGGTTACAACTTCGTTTATATTACTGTCATTTGTTTGCTGCTTTAATATATCATTTTATTTGTATGAGAAATCAACTGTTTATGAGTGTAAAATGTCATTCCTTGTCTTTCTTAATATTCACAATCTTGAACTTATTTGTAATAATGTTTCCTTGTTTTTATTAAATTAGATTATCTAATAGAAGCAAAAAAGGATTAAATAAATTCTCTTCAACTACATTTTTATCACAATTTTTAACACAAATAAAACTACATTGAGAATAACATAAGTTGAAGCCACACAAAATGTTCTTTTAAGAGCTGGCACAAAATGTTCAGCACCAATGAGAATAACATAAGTTCAAGCTCACACAAAATATTCAAAAACGTCAATACATGATTACAAAGAGTTTCTTTTAAGCTGAATGATATTAAAAGCAATAAGGATCAAACTAAGGTAATCTTCATTCCTTCTCTTTCTTTATTTTAATCTTCATCTTCTTTGATCCTGCTGTTGTTGAGTATGCATCAACCAATGACATCTTCAAGCCGGAATCTTCAGGAGTTTCCACAGACTCATTATCTTGTGAATATTTAACATTTGGTGTTGAAATCATCTCTCCACACGATCCAATCTATTCATTCATATCAAAATTTATAATACATTGTGTTGTAAATGAAAAGAAAATGACTAATTAAAGGAAAACTTGTTTACCATTTCGAAATCATTATCCTCCTTCAACAAATTTGAAAAGATATCAGATTCCTGTAACCAAAAAATTTTCAACAGAATATTTTAAATCAAAATTAAAGTAATTTCAAACAACCAAAAGATTAACACATACCTGACTATCTTTAAATTGTTCAGAATATAGTGAAATTAGTCCTTCATCGGTAGTCAACTTTAATACCGTAAATGATCCAGTATAATTACGTACTTGTTCAGATCGTACTTGAATTTTGAAGAAAATTCTCAAGCCAACTAAATTTTGTATTTCCTCTGGAACTTTCTTATCATTTTCTGATTCCTACAATTTTAAAAAAGACAAATTTAGGTATAGTCCAGAAATTCTCATATATGTTTAGAGCTTATTTGCAAACGTACCTCTGTCATCTTCTTTTTTAAGTCCAAAGCCTTTTTTCCAATAAGCTGAACGCATTCTTTGTCCCATAATAGTAAATCAATTTCTCCGGTTGTGTCAATGACACGAACATTAATTTTGTACCTGTCACATAAAATTGTATTTAGGTTTCTAGTAGAATAGTAGTTGAATTTAGCTTTCAAGTAGAATAGTAGTTGGGTTTAAAATGATTGTAGGTTATTACCTGATGTTAACATCTTTTTCAAATTTGTCACATCTGTCACAGTAAAATAAATCGCCACATTTATCTAGTTTTTTTTGGACATTTGTTACACGATAAATACCACCAAGCATTCTTTAATACAACTTCAACAATTTCAGCATAAACCCAAAAGCTTCCAATCTGATAATCAATAATAAAAAATCTAGATTAATATTCTAATAAAGATAAATTATGTAATAAAATATAATTATCAATTGTAAATGAAAGAAATATATACCTCATGGTTATCTCTCAATTTCTCAATGGTCCTAACTATAGCCTGGCCACTTGATAATTCATTTTCAACCAAATTTGTAGAAGTAAGTGAAACTGTACTTATAGTGATTGATTCACTACTTTCCTCAACAATCCTTCATGAAGTGGACAAATATTCATTAATTTAATTCTGAGTACTAATGTAAATTATAATAAAGCAAACAATAAATTTTAGTATCACAATGATTTACCTTGCTTTAAAATTTTCAATATCTGGAATGTCAACACCAAATATCAACCTTGAAACATAGAAGGTGTTGGATGCTGTAACTTGTCCTAATCGAAAAACAATGCAATTTAAACTTGTATTAAACAATTTTATAAATTTAGAAATGAAGAATGAAAATAAAATTATATTACATAAGAAATAAATTATACCATGGTTTATTACCTCTATATAATTTGGTATGAAACATCTGTAGTATTACTACAACAGGTTCATTTCTTCCATTGTTAACGTAAGAAACCATATCATCCACCAAATTACCCCACAAAGTACATGGCAGACGATGTTTCCTATAAATAGAAATGAATTTAATTTTTTTGTTAATTGTATAGATAATGTTAAAAAAAGAATATTAAAAAAATTAAATTATTACTCATTGTCCTCGAGAGTAATATCCATAAGTCGTGTTGGTCCATCTTTCAAATCCCTTTGTTGGGGAGGATCTAATGAAACAACTCGTCCAATAATATCTAAAATTGATGGTATTTACAAATAACATTAAATTTGATGAAATAAAATAATTTCATATTTGTAATCACAAAAATAATTTAACAATGTATTTACCAATAAGTTTGTTATCATCTAAAGATTCTTCACTTGTAAGATCAGAAAACTTTTGAAAACTAAAAACAAAGGAAGGAAATTTATCGTCAAATATTTCAACAACTTTCGTTTTTGCCAAGAATAATATCTTGTATTTATTTGCGGTTGTTTTGTATTTCATGTTGTTATTTGTAACAACAAAACAACGAACAACATAGACTCTTCTCTCATTCAGCAAAGGTTGAAAGTTGGAGATTAAATCTTTTTTAATACTTGCATGAATTCGATCTCCCTGCAAAGGAAAAAAATGAAATCAGTACAAAAATATTTATGCATATAATTTATTCAAGTATGCAGCTAATTTTATTATCATTGAAATACTGCAAATATCTATAATTATGAAATCATTGGTATTATTTTTTATTATTCAAGATATTCTGTGAATAAATTTGTTCGTGGAATCTGTTAATTTTTATTACATGTTGGTAAATTATCATCATCATATTTTTTAATTTATTTCCTAAGTTGTATGTACATTTATGGATATATTTATATATGAATGTTGTTTTAATATTTAATTTTATTTTCAGCTTTAATTTCAGTTGGTACAAATGACGGTTAAGGAGGTAACTGTCAGTTAGTATCATCATACAATTATCTACATTCGGCTATTGTCAAAACCATTGGCGTGGCATTCGTTGCAGCCATTGGCCCATTGGCAATGTGTTCGTGTGATCTGATGTTGTAAAAGATGCTCACTTTTTATGGTATTTGTGTTTTTTTTTTCGTCGGAATCCAAAACAATGTGTTTTATCATTTAACACATTTCGTTCGATTATCGCTAAAACCATCGGCGGGGCATTCGTTGCAGCCATTGGTTCATCGACAATGATGATTTGACATCCAATGGCGAGGTATTGATTGCAGCCATTGGATGATTAATCTAAATCTGAGTCTACAGAAGTTTTTTACATTATTATACATCATCAGACAAACAGAAGAATATATAAAAATTTGGGGAAGATGAAACGTACGAATGGAAAGAGGAGAAGAAAAAAATGAAGTGATTCTATACCATTCAATGCTGAGGTCTCTCCCAATACCATCGGTTGGTAAAAACGTGGGCTACTAAAAACATGGTCTACAAAATCTGTGGGCTAAAACCACCGTTTCAGCAATTTTTGCGATCTCCCCAAAACCACCGTTTCCTAAACACGTTAGATGCTAATGGTTGAACTTAAAAATTAACATATTCAACGGACATGTAATAAAAATTAGTTTCACACACTGTCAATTAGTTTCAGATTTCTAAATTGGTTTTCCTTCCATCCTTTTAACTGAGATTTTGGTTTTTTTCCTAATGTAAACTAAGGTTTGATTTCCTTAACTTTGGTAATGCTAGTAACTGAGATGATTTCCCTGTTTTCTATACCCATTGCACTGGTCAGATTTTCTATAACCATATGGTATTGTTTTTTTGTTTTATCATTTAACACATTGCGTTCGTATAGTTAAAACCATTGGCGGGGCATTCGTTGCAGCCATTGGTACACTTGACATGATGATTTGGCATTCGTTACAGCCATTGGTCCATTGACATGATGATTTGGCAACCATTGGCGGGGGTACTCGTTGCAGCCATTGGTCGGTTGTACTAAATCTGAGTCTATAGCAAAATTTCTCAACCTTCGTTTTTTAATATTGCTGACAGCTGTTTAATCATTTGTACTATTTCGTTGTGTAACCATATGGTTTTTCTTCTAATTGTTTCTCAGAATAAACAACCATTCTCACTCTACCGGGTTTAAAATTTCATTTCCTATTGCTTGCAGGTGTTTAAAAATTGTACAATTTCGTGTGAAATGGGTTGTAATAATATATGCTGTTGTAGGAAAAGCATTTGTTCTATCTTAACCTAATTCTGAGTTTAGCTAACGTAAACAGAATTGCAGAATGTAACTGGTTTATGGATAAATAAAGTTACCTCAGAATCGTGAAATACACATTCGAGACTGAATGGTTGCCCTTTTCCTCCGTATCCGGGTACATCATACATACGAATAAGTCGAACTTTCAAATTCCAGAATGTTTTCGATGGACTGATCTCACGAATTAGAGAGAAGAAAGGAGCCATGGGTGAAGAATTTTTTTTTTTCCTTTTCTGAAAGCCGGGGAGAGTGAGAATGGTTGCCAATTTTCACTGTATTTATAGCCAGTAAACTCAGACAGATTATTAATGTAAATTATGTTGGGAAACTCAACAGTTGTCTTGGTTCTGGAGAAAAGTGGATTTGGGTATGGTTCAGTTCAAATTTTAACTTCTTTTGTTGTAAATTGCATGGGTTTAATTGTTTACAGCTGACTTTAGGCGGGAAAATGGCTGTTGTGTTTAATTTGAATAGTTTGAATTTGTTTAGCTGAGAAAAGTGGACTGTTATTTATTTATTTTTATTTTTTTTTACTTTGGCTGAGTTTGGGCGGGAAAATGGCATGTTTGTAATTTGTTCCAACTATTTTGCTATTATATATATATAGATAACATTGAAAGATAGAGTAATTAATGGCAAGCGCAAAACATAAATGTTGAATTTATCCGAACTTAAAGTTCAAGAACAATTTTTATCCGACTTTTCGTTCACTTAATTTGCTCTAATGCTTGTTTTGTAGACAATGAGTGGATCTTGTAGCAACAACGCCTTTACTACAGTCTACACAGCTCTTAAGTCAAATAATGGACCTTGTCTAAGAAGCAAAGTCACATAAAAGTTAAACCGCGGTCCTCCTCTCGGTCTGTGTAGCACTGTCGTTTACTAAAGAAAAATGATGGACATATCGAGGGGGGAGGGGACCGTGCTTTAAACCGCGGTGTCACGTGTCTCCACCTCATTGGTCAGGTCCCTGCCGCTAACGCCAGCATCCCGTTGCTAACGTCAGCCCGCTGGATCCGACCAATGAGGGAGGGACACGTGGCACCGCGGTTTAAACCGCGGTCTCCCCTCGGCCTGTGTAGCACTGTTGTTTACTAAAACAAAATAAATTCCATTTATATAAACTCCCAACCCTACAAAAATATAACCCTAACCTCCATCCTTAAAAAACCCAAACTCTAATCCTATCATAAAATATAGTAACATTGTCAGATAATAATAAAATTTAGGATGCCAAAATAGAGCCACATTGTCTGACGAAATTTTTACAAAATTTACCAGACAATTTGGCAGAATTTTAATATCCGTATAACTTGTTTTACTATCTTTACGATTATTCCAAAATATTTTATATAGGATGTCGTTATTGGTACTCCTAAAATGTCATTCTGCACTCCTCCCTCAATGTATGCACAAATTAATATCATATTTAATGCATGGGTATATTTAAAATTAGAGTGATACAAAATTAAAGAGGAGTGCAGAATGGCATTTTTGGAGTGTCAATAGCAACACCCTTTATATAAAGATAATATATTTAAAATATTATTAAGTAAAAAATTAATAAGTTACAAATTTGTTCCCTTTTTGTTTGGGTAAATTATAAGGGCACAGCACATTTTGATCGGGGTTGTCCAAGTGTTAGTTTTCCATTATTTATAAGTTTGCCACTGAAAAAATTTACTCAGGGCTATCCAAGTGGTAGTTATAAAAGATATATCTTATAATTTTTGTTTTCTTTCTCACTCTCCATTCCTCACAAGAAGAAGAAGAACAAGAAGAAGAAAAAAAAGAACAACAAGAAAAAGAACAAGAACATCAATTTTTGCAAACCTGGTTTATTTTGATTTTTTGATCTCTTCTAATTTCTCAGATCTCTTTCTCCAAACCCTACTTTATTTTTCTTCTTCTTGTTTGGGCATTATGGATGAAACCATAGTTGTAGAAGAAATTGGGTTATCAAATCTATCAAATCTATTAATCTATTAGTCTATTAACGAATTTTTCTTTATTAATAGAAGAATTATGCATGAAATCCTAGTTGTAGAAGAAAACTATGGAAGAAATCCTAGTTGTAGAATAATTGGGTTCATATCAGGACTGCCACAATTTCTGACAGTCCTAGAAGTATTGAGGAATGCCAGAAATTGTGGCAGTCTTGAAATAGACTCGATGTACAACAGGAATGCCACAATTCCTGGCAGTCCTAGAAGTAATGAGGACTGCCAGGAATTGTGGCAGTCTTGAAATAGACTCGATGTACAACATGACTGCCACAATTGCTGGCAGTCCTAGAAGTAATGAGGACTGTCAAGAATTATGGCAGTCCTGAAAGGGACATGCTCTACAACAGGACTGCCATAATTTTTGGCAGTCCTAGACATATTGAGGACTGCCAGAAATTGAGGCAGTCCTGAAAGATATTTGTTGTACAGCAAGTTCCTTTAAGGACTGCCACAATTTCTGGCAGTCCTAAAGTCGACATTTCCGAATGAAAAAAACATGTTAGGGTTTATTTCAATTTTGATAATAGAGTGAAATATGCATTTTAGGATTTATTTCCATGCATTCTTTGTGAGGAAAGAAGTATTTAACCTTTATTTCCATACATTTTAGGGTTTATTTAATTTTTTGGGTGTCATCGAAATTGGGAAAGAGAAGGAAACTAGGATTTTGATGGAGATGGTGATAATGGAAATGGTGGAGAAGAAGAAGATGATGCTGATGAGAAAAAAAAACTAGGGTTTTGATGAAGATGTGAGAATGGAAATGATGGAAAAAAGAAGATGGATAGAAGAAGAAGAAAAGCTAGGGTTTGTGAAGAGAGAGAGTAAAATTTAGAAATGATAGTAATTTTTTGGGTTTGGGGGGTTGTGGGCTTTGGACAGCCCCCTGAGTGGAATATTTTGATAGCCCTAGTAAAAGTTTCTTCCAACCTGGCCAGTTCTAATCCTGGCTAGCACCGATCAAAAAGATATGTGCCCATATAATTAGCCTTTTGTTTGTCGAGTTCTGTGAACCTAAAAAATGTCAAGAACAATTTTCTTCTAGTTCCAAAACATATTCTCTTCGTCCTTTTTCTCAACATTGGTCGTCTCTTCTTTTATCGTCAACACGGACACGGCGACGATTCGAGCGTCCCTCCCGTGTCCGGTAGGGACACGGCATCTTGCTTCCTTCCTCTCCGGTACGGGACTGATTGGTTCACATCACAGGATTGCAATTTAATATTTCGTTTTGGTTGGTTGGCCATTCAACGAGTTCCTCAGGAATGTCACGGACACCCAGAAATCGGTTCCGTGTCTGTGTTGGTTTCGTATCGCGAGGGACGCATTAATATTGGACACGAAAAATAAACTACAAGAGAATACACCAGGACACACCGAAAGACGTGACGTTTCTGTGTCGCCGTGTCCGGATTGTTTCGTGTCATCAAAGGGCTGCGTTGAGGGTCTAGTATAGGTCCTTAAATCCGTTGGGGGTGGGTTCGAAATTTTGGTTTTTTTTTCCCCTTTCCCTGTAGGTCTCTAGAAGCTTCTCCACTGCCTTTATTCAAACGAACTACTGTTACGATGACTCCACCGGAATTAGAGGCGATGTGATAGCGTTATTATAGATTTTGTTCAGGACTAGCTTCAACACTAGTGTTGCTCGCAGCTAACCGCAATCTTTCACAAGTCATCACAATGCTGTTGGAAAGATGACTACAAGATCAACAACTTCCACGCTTGAAGAATTACAAATCCCGTTGGCAAGGTTTCCGAATATTCAATTGGAGTCATACGAATTGTAGGAGGGCTTGGAATCATGGTGCCATCTTTTTGGAGCAAGATTTGGGTCGTTCCAAGATCATGGATCTACTTCGTGGCGCTTTGGTAAACTTGTACGCGTACCATTATTCTTGAACTTATTTATTTTTTTAATTCTTAAGATATGTTAGGGTTATTTTGTATTAGACTAGTGATAATCTTTGTGTTATAATTAGGCTATTGTTAATTGTTTAATTGTGAATAAACCATTATAGACTGTCCTCTAAATCTTGTCCTGCTTTACTTCTCCAATTATCAGGGTATTAGAATTCACTCACAATATGCTCTGTATACACGAGGGTAGAACTGCGATTCCAAGTGAATTGGTATTCCTGAATTCATGCAAACCAAATGCCATGAATGATTCCAGTTATATACTTTGGCAATTAAATTCAAGGTAAAAAGGGCCTTATCGCGTTGATATTTGTGTCTATCCAGACAATTAATTTCAGCTAAGATTGTTGTAGGTGTTATTGTACCGCATCTCCAAATGCAAACAAGCCAAATCTGTTTCCATCAGTTAACTTGAATGTTTCTGCTGATTGGACTGCTTTAGATGTAATCTATGTTAAGCCTTTGGAAGGATACATCTTAGGCAGAAGAAAATGTGGGCGGCCTAGTGCCACGTGGCTCCCATTTGTGGAGGGTCTAGGGAGAGTCAAGATGTATGCAGTCTCACCCTTATATGTATGGAGAGGCCGTTTCCGTGATTCGAATTTGCATCCTCCAGGATGCACTCGCCAGGCGACACCCTCATCTTAGGCAGAAGAAAGTGTAATCACTAAATTATTGAACAACAAAATAGATAAGGAAATGAATTTTATATTTGTTACTAGCATGTTAGTTCTACTGCCAAAATTTATTCTAGGAAAGGGATTCCTTAATATCCTTCAACTCGACTTTCAAACTAATTAAAATCCTAATCTCATAGTTGTGGTAAGCACTCTTGAGGCAGCGCGCCTCAGACGTATGGCTCACAGGCTCATCCATTAACACCCCAATGTAGGTGGAGCGAGGCCTTCGTCATGATGCACACATCTCACAATGCCTCTTACTGAGGCTTAAGCACATCTGAAGGGCAGTTCATATATGTATTTTGTGTTATTTTTTTTTCTTTCGTTTTTTAGATACTATTGGTTTTTTTGTGTGAAAATCACCATTATCTGTCTTTTAGTATCCCTTTCAAAAAAAAGAGAGGAGAACAAATAAAAAGATCTGAAACTTTGATCAAAGAAAAATAAATCGTAAAGTCCTTTCATCTTCCTCTGTCACGACTCTCACCTTCTTATTTCAGTTATAAAGAAACTCAATCAAATGTATGTTTTTCCTCTTTCTTCCTTTTAATTGATTCTTGGTACCGCTATTTGAGTATTAGTATGCTACTGCTCATAGTTCACGTGAACAAAACATAAAAAAATGAACTAATCAGATTCTTGTGTAAGAAAGAAAACACTAACAAATCAATAAGGTTGTGTTCATTTGCTTAAACTATTGTTTATTACACATGTTTTGTTACATAATTTGAAAAACAATTGCGCCTGGCCTTCATGAGCCTGGCGCTTTCGCTTCGCGCCTCAATTCCAAACACTCTTTGTGCCTTTAATAACTATGTTTAATATTAATCAGCTTTTCAGATAGTTCTTCCAAACTGAAATCTGCATATGACTTTTTTAAGTTGCAAGAAACATCAGAAGATAACAACACATGCATGCAATGCACAATATGGTAGTAGATCCCTTATATCATTGCAAAGACTAAAATCGAACATGCAGAGACTAGAACAATAGAGAGCTATTTAAAATAATATATAAGTAATAAGGCATGATGTACCTATTATCATCACCATTTAACTAATAATACACATGCATAATTGCACATACATGAGATGCACACTCATTCCATACTTTTTGTTTTTGTTTTTTTTGTTTCATCATTTCAGGATGTAAATTAGCAGCCTTGGAATATGTTTCTCCCAAGTTGCAGCATCATAATCAGCATTCAGTAGTAAAAAACATGTGGATATCTTCTGTGGAAAGTCGAGCGAAGTTTCATTTTCTGATACAACAAACAAAGCCTTTATTCCACATTTCTGGGGCAGGCTACTTGAATCTTTTTCTTCCATTCAGCTCCGTTAATGGACATGTCCTCTTTAACATTAACAAAAACCATAGCCTTTGTCACAGCCTCGATCCAAGTTCAAATTTCTGAAGTGTTAAATATTTTTGCACGGTTAATGCTCCAAAGAAGTTATTTGATGATGGAATCCTTTTTAGCATTTCACAAGGACTGTTGGTTTGTAAAGGACAGCACGAGAAACATTAGATAGATTGTTGACCGAAGTTCTTTAAAGGAGCCTTTTTTCTGGTGACTAGATGGATTTCAAAGACGAACAGAACCATGCTCAGATTTTAGGTCATGCTCGAAATCCTTCTGCTGAAAGCTTTGGGAGTGATAGAAGCTCTAGAAAGATGTTATGGAAACCATCTTGGAGATAGCTCTGTTGGTTTTTCTGAAGCACCAAATCCAACGGATGCTTCAAGTAGCACTGAGATGTAGTTTGTGAATGACAATGACGTACTTGTTATTCAACATTCGTTCACTTGATCAACGCTAAAGTTAAATTATATTCTTGTTATCATGCAACGAAGTTTAGTGACCGCAAAAACAGACATGGAGGATCTCATAGTAAGATTGAATAAAGAGAGAGCTGTGAAGGAATACCTCATTGCAAAGGTACACCTAACACCTCTTTGAACTTCCTGACTTCGAAGGCTTATATTTATTCAATAAATTTTGCAGCACTCAGAATTTTGCTAATTTTCAGGCCGTGTAGTTCTTCGATCTGTCCATTTTTATTTTCTACAAATTCTAAAAGAGAAATCATACTAATGATCAGGCATACATCACATTTTCATGTGCATCACATCATAATAGAAAGATGTGACAGCATCAGGGAGGTCACTAATTCAGTTTGAAGACAGTTATATAGTGTAGTTATATAGCATCTTCATTCAATATTGAGGCCTGTTGCTAGTCTTTTGATAATCTTTACATTGCTATCCTATCATAACAATGCAGGTCAAGGATTTAGAGGTTGAAATAGAAACCTCTAAGCAAAAAAAAGTAAAGAAGATTTGCAGCATGCCATCTTACAGGAAAAGTTTGGAAATAGAGTTACATCTAAAGTTCGAGGAGGTTCGGACTTCTTCAATTTATCATAGGTTCCAGCATATGCAAAGCCAATTTGTTCATTGTATTAATATCTACTTTTCTTTTGTTTTTTGTTTCTTTTTTCTTCATCATGTCAGGTTGAAAAGGTTTGTGCAGAGTTAGAAATCGAACAATCAGTGGTGAAAAGAAATTGATGCTATAGGAGTTGGAAAATAAAACTAAGCAAATGATGGATTTACAGAAGAGCCTAGATAAACTTAGGGTGAAGTCAAGAGCAGATGTTAAAGTTCAGTCAAAGAGATTAAGATCCTCCGGAATTCTCAAGAGGAACTAAAAAAAATGCTAAATGGATCTTTGAAAGAAAAAACCGAGTTAGAGGTATGCTGCATCTGCATGTCACTCCCTGGACATCCTTTGTGGAACTTGAGGTAGTTGTTAATTAATTAAATCAAAAGATGGGTGTGTTTCAAATGAGTGCTAGGTTTAGCGCTTACTATGATGTCCTAACAATGATTTGAAAATTTCATGATCAACAACAGATTAATATGGACCTTTGCATTCATCTATTTCTTTTTTAAAAACTGTCTATAACAGCAGCTTATCAATTTTTTGGAAAGCAAGTACAGTTTTGGAGGCTTTTGAAAGCTGCTGGGGCAGCTGCTTCTGCTTTCTAAAAAGCAGCAGCAACCCCAAACCAGGCTTTACTAGTTATTTTCTTTATAGTTATTGTTGGTAATATTAACTTGGCAGATCTCAGTGAGTCAAGTAACTGATTTGATATCTGAAATGAATGCTTATACTGACTGATTCATTGTGCCTTACAATAGAATGGTAGTTATTACTTTTTATTTACCATAGCTTTTATGTAGGATATCTCATCTCTTCCTGTAATGTACATAACGAAAACTACTTAAACTTAAGTAATTCAATTTAATGTATGACTGACATCACATTGCTCTACCTCCATAATGATCTTTATAAGCATTGTGGATACTTATGGGAAAAAAATCTACTTCAATAGCTGCAAATCCATAAAAAAAAGAGTAATAAAATAAGAATTATAGATCACGTACTCAATTGTAGGATGTTTATGGAAAAGTTTTGCTACAATCCAACAAAAAGTGTGGGAGGAAATTTATAAGCGACCCCACTGTTTAAATATTTTTAGAAAACTAAGAATACAAAAATGTTATTTCTCACGAATTGTAAACATTTTTCCCTTAAACTATGTTCTTTTTTTTTTTTTTTTTTTTTTTTGCGAAACGAAATTATTGTGTGTTCCAAGTATGTTAGGTCTAAGAAGCAATCACTAGCTCACTACATCCATGTATCCCCAAAACATGGAGATGTCCATTTTCGAATCAGTGATTCACAAAACAGAGTTAAACAAGGTCTAGTTCGGCACTACATCAAAATATACATTTTGCAAACACGAGTTGCAACTATTATTATTGGTTGCACGACCTTGCAACAATTAGAAATCTTTGCAAATCGTTTCAGAAAGTTGCAACCAATTAAGCAACGAACCGTTTTGAAGTATTGCAAATTAACTTGGCAATATTAATTAAAGATTGCAACGAAAGCTAAGATATATAAGAAAGCACACCAAAAAAAAAATATGGAGCACATTAAAAGTTGGCACGCCAAAAATAGAGAACATTAAAAGTTGGCATGCCAACCTACGCTTGCAGCGGATACCAAAATCTTTGTCCTAAAAAAAGACTCCCTCCTTTTTTTTAGTTCGTGGTTTTTCTCTCCAATTGTTTTTCCTATTTTTTTCTATATTTTTTTAAACTAAAAATTCATTCCATTTTACCTCGAGCTCTTGGATCGATAGAGACTGGAAATTTTTTCAGCTCGCTCTCAGAATAGAGACTAAAAATTGAAGATGTGAGTATAATTTTAGTAGTTTGGGAATAGAGACTAAAAATCTATTCAACTTGCCTTCAAGATGTGAGTATAATTCTTTCTACTTTTTCGTATACTTGTCCTAAAAATTCATTTCTATTTTCTCTACTTTTATTTTAGTAATTTGGGGATTAAAATTTTGATGTCATTTGGATAGATTAGTATTTCTAGTCTCTTGAGCTCCCTCTCAAGGTTTGTTTGCATGTAATTTTAGTTTTTCTGCTTAAATCTTCTAATAACGCAAACCCTAAGATTTTAATTTGTGGGAGTACAAATCATACAAATATCTCTGATCTCTCTCGTTAGGGTATTTTTTTTTAAGAGGAAAAATTATTGGCTGTGTTTTCTGCCTTCTCAGCGTTTTCTTTTCCTCTTTTGTCAGTGTTTTGTTTTTCTATAAAGATTTTAACGATCCGTGACTATTATATCAATGTGTTATCGATTTTTTTCCTTATTGTTTTCATCTAATGCCTTGCTTTTAAAACTAGGTCACGATCTAGAGAGAAAAATAAACCGACATTTATAAAACTTTGTTTCCATCAAGCCATTTCCCCCCAAAATAGTCCAGAACCTAATAGTTCTTGTTTTAGCCAATTCTTGGATTAGTGTTTCTAGAAAAAATGAATAATCTTTGGACCAAATTTGGTTGATAGAATTTTGATTCGTTAGTCAAATGTTCTATTTATTGAATTATTCAATACTTGTGTAATTTCTCCTTTTTAATCCTATTTGGGTTGATTATACCAGATTCAATCATGGAATAGTTAAATTTAGGATGAAAATGATCAAAATTCTGAATTTTGATACATTGATTAAATGCATTTGATCTGTAAATGAAAATTAGTAAGGCTTCCATAAGATTAGACAATTTGCATATTGAACATGTTTTTTTCCCCTTTATAATCACTAGATTCTGAACTCATATTCGTAAGTTGGACTTTCAGTATAGTATCCATTATATCCCATTTTTAGGGATTTGTTCAAAATAATTGATATACAACCAACCGTTGCAATAATGAAGTGTTGTAAATACATCTAAAAAACAGTTACTAAAGCCGTTGCAAAAAAAGCAACGTTATAATACTACGCAATATACTAAGACCATTACCGGAGCTGTTGCAACAAGTAATCGTTGCAAATGTTTGAAACAAACAGAAGCCATTACAAATTTAAAATTTGTAAGGTTCTGAATTGCTACGCAAAGCCAGCCATGTTTCATAACTGTTGCCATATGGGATTGCAACGATTTTGTTCATTACTTATGGTTGAAGAGAACACATTTGATCCATCAAAAGAACCGTTACAAAACCCATTAGCAACTAACTAAGGCGGTTGCAAATATTCTGTAACACTATTTTACGACTATTAAATATCGCAAACCCTTGTTGCAACGGCCTTAAACAGTTGTCAATCGTCCTTTTTGGTGTAGTGGTTTTGACTTAGACTTGTGTTTAGATTTAGACTTTTGTTCGTAAAATTATTACGATAAATATTGTTTTTTTGTGGTGGATTTTCTAGGTATGAGTCTTCAATTGTAACAATATACAAAAAAATTTGGAAAACGTACTTAATATATATGAATATAAATTGAGAATGTCAAGATTCAATCTATACTCTTGATAATACCATATATTATATAAAACAAGACAATATTTTTCATGAATTTGACCCATAAAAATTTTATTTTCGAAAAAGGGGGAGATTTTATAGGTCTCTGCAACCTTTTGAAATTTACAACGGCCCATATACCTTTCAAAAATTAGTGTAACTCTCCAGTATTTTGATAAAAATTCTGGATCTCGTAATATTAATAAATTTGGCATTTCAACCTAAAATAATATTACGGGCCATACCTAAAATTGGTGCACCTCGTAATATTTGTCATTGTGCAATATCAACCTAAAATAATATTGGTCCTATTAAAAAAAACAAAAAAAACAAAACCTAAAATAATATTGGTTAATGTGATTATTTCATTAAACATTGCTACGAGCTGCATAAGTTTTCAATATTAATGTTAAAAAAGTGTAGTGAGCTGTCCAAAAATTCGTAACATTGCAAGTAGCCGCACAAAAGTTTTTTAAAAAAATCTTGAACAATATTACAATCTAAATACTAAACACGATCAAAAGATCAATTAAAGTACCATTAACCTAAATACGTTGTTAATAAAAAATTTAAAAATAAAACAAAATATTTTGACCAATTCAATTGAAGGTAAATGCTTGCGTACCCGATTCCACTCATAGGGTTAGTTGCATGTTGGCCCGGGGTAAATCAGACAAGACTTCAGACTCGCACAACCCCCTCTACTTAGGTAAAACCTCCGGACTCAATATAATCCTAATAGACATTGGTGTCACGGGTGATCCTTCAGAATCTACCTACAATAAAGATGAATGGACAACCAAAACTAGATCTGGATATGACAATCTAACCCTTGGCCGACTCTGATTAGTTGAACAAATAACCACTCGAGTCATGGCAAGCACTCTAGATTATCCAGAACAGAACAATTTTATTTTCTTAACCAGGACTCTTTACATCGAATATGACTAATTTTAGAAGAAGTAAATAGTTTATAATTTGGTTTTGCTATTCCTGTCAATGGGGTTTGTCTATTCCTAGCCTTAAAGAGTTCTAAAATATATCAATTAATAATATTATATACTAAATATGATTCATATGTTCCAACAATATGTAGGAATAGAAGGGAATGGTAAACGAGGGAGAGGAGAACATGGGTTTGAATCCTAATCGCAACAAAATTTTAATTAAATCAAAGGGGTGATGGTGTTAGTTGGGAACAAGGACAATATATTAATGACTGACATTGTTTTAAAAAAAATTATAGGTATATCATGACTATTACTGGGGGTGGCATATTGTATGTGTCTTGTGCTTAAAATACGGAGTACTATTTGTAAGAATAAATAATTCCAACTCCGTATTTAAGAGACAGAATAATAGAATATAATGTAAATAAATAATCTGACCGAGATCGAGGTTTGAACTTGGTTCAATGTCCTTAAAACAATATTCGTCTGGCACTGGTGCTTACGGTTTAATGTCAATTAGTCTCCCAGGATACAACGGTTCTTCTCCTTCGGTAGCAGCACTTCACCCCACAGAAATTGGACGAAGCAATGTTGGTAGTCCCTCTCTCTCTCTAGACTTAATGTTTGATGGATGAATGAGTTAGTGAATTATTCAAACACTTGCTTTTATATATGATAAAGGGACACAATGGAAAAAACACACATTTTCAATAGATTCGTACACAATAGAAATGATACATCTTTTCAATAGATTTGTTGAACAGATTCGTTGCCATAGATTCGTTGTAATTAGACACACTTATTAGAAAATAATATTATTATATTAAAAATTTAAATATACATTTACTTTTCCAACACTATTACGGGTTCAATAATTGGACAAGTCTGGAAGGAGTCGGAACATCGATACTTGACTTAAAAAAGTCGATGGTATCAGAATGTTATGGCTACAGACGATATGTTGGTACATACAATTTGTTCATTCGAGCAAATTGGGGGTCATTTTCTGTGCAAGGCATGTTGGTTGTATGTCGGTACCTTGGAATGACATGGAACAGTTCATACCTATCAAGTTGTTATCTATTGCTCACAACTTAAGGACCGGGGAAGAATCTATTTAAGGGTTTTCTCCAATCGTAGTGTTGGTGTACTTAGAAGTTTAAGGAGGCTTTACAATAGAAAGTTCTTGGAGGCCATTAAGGAAATCGAGAAACATAGATGTTGAAGACCATCTTTTAGTTTATTTTCCTTATCCAACCTAAATTACGAACATTTCATAGTTTTGTTTTGGTAAAATTTGCTTCTTTAGCACATTATGTGCACAAATATGCCTTATTCTGGTTTTTGATGCTAGATTAAGGCTAGAAGCTCTGGTTTATTTTGAGCTCATTGGTGAAATTTTTTCTGCATATGTTTATTTTTTCTTTCAAAACTTCCATTGGGTCTTGGTAGTGTACAATGTAGTGTCACCATACATTACTACCCCTAGGTGATTTTTGTTTGGACCTCTTATTCCTAACTGGGAAGGACACAGCTAGCTTTTGAAAAGTTTATAGTAAAAACCAGAGATTATTTAACTAGTAAATATCAAACATTTAAAGTAATATGGTTTAGCAGCATGTTATTTCATAAATGATGTAGCATACTAAAGGATTTTTTTTTTTTTTTGAGAGAAATACTAAATGACTATTTTTCGCCTTACTGTGACCAATGTTATGTTGAAGTAATTAAACTGGCTTGTGAATTTTTTCTTGATATCTTCTAATGCATGCCAGGTAAAGAAGATTATATATTATTTAAATTAAAGGAGCATACAAATTCTCCAGATATACCAAATAGATGAATGTATAATGCATCCCTTAAATCCTTCAAAAGAAGGCCAATTTAGGGAGCAAATAAAAAATGCTCATCCTATGATGTTAGGAATAGTAATGCTTCTAAAGGCCTTGAAATCTTGTTAAAGACCCTGCCACTACACCAAAACTCCAGAGTAGTGACGAGGGTTAAATAATTCCAAGATGCTCCTGCAGGTTGAAGGTCCATTTTGGGCTGATTCCCGCAGCGCTATGATTTTTTTTCAAAAAATCTTCTTACATTGTGCACCGGTGATATTTGAACCTAAGTTGCTCTACTACCATGTTAAAGACCCTGCCACTGCACCTCCAGAGCTATGACAAGGTTTGAGGGTTAACTATTTATATTATTCCAACAAATCTAAAATCTAAAAGCTTGCTAATAGCTATGGCTGTCGGGTGCTTTTCACGTAAGTTAAGCGATTCTAGTACTCAAAAAATTATTTTTCTGAGGAATTGGTTCACAAGATCTCTCTTAGAATTTTCTGACAATGGATGAACTAGAGTTGTTGATCTTAATACTCAAAGTGGTTAACCTTGGAAGGTTAATACTCAGGTCCAAAGTAGCATTAAAGCTACAGTTTTCAGCTGTTGGACAGTCTTGTAACTATGGTTCATTTCAGGAAATTTAAGACTTACCTTGCGGCTAGACATCATCTTAATTCAACATTTTATTCTGCTTATGGTCATTACCTTGGTTTTTAGTTACCGTGACTTCCAGATTCGTCAAATGACTTATGTACTTCCAGAGAGATTTTCAGACAGGAAAACATAGAAGGGAATGCAAAATTGGCAAGAGATCAGCTACTTAATGAATGCGAAGTTCTTCTCTGTCGGCTTCAACAATCAAGTGTCAACTTTATTGCAGAAGGAGAAGACAAGTTCACTGTCATTTCTTCCTCATTATCAGATGTATTATGTCTTTTGACCACTTCGGACACTAGGATTGGCTTCTTTCAGCAGGTAACTTCCTTTTCTTAAAAAGTATATATTTCAATATAAGTGTTCTACTGATGTTTACATATTTTTCACCTTACAGTTCCTTGAGCATACGGCACAATTATGCACTGATGTGTACATATGCGAACACGAGTCAGGGTTACTGACATATGTTGACTCAGCCAAATCCTCCATGAGGTCATGTTTATGCAGCCTTTGATTGCATCCACCAATCCTCAGGTCAAATCTTAAACCTATCTCGACTGAATTGCAAACTTCCATATTTTCTAGGTTGCCTACTCTTAGATCTTTCTATATCTTTAATTTCACTATGTGGAATTCATTGCATGCCATATCATCATTGTAGCATTGCACCTATACATTAATATTTACTGCATTTCATGTAGTTTCACAAACCTAGCTCCTTGTCTAGGGTTCTTGCTTCCGTGTGTGTTCTTTTGTGATCATGTGCATCATTTCATTTATCTCGAGGCCCACGTCATGTAAGATGAGAAGTAATTGTTTATTCCGGTCGTGGTTCATAACATATATACAAATATCTATTCAAGGTAAGTTTGTCAAGTTGAATTCAACAATACTAAAAAAGAGCATACCAGTGCCACTAGACTACTGCATACTTATGATATGGAGAGGGTCTAGATGTACGCAACCTTACCCCATAAATATGGAGAGGCTGTTTCCATGAATTCAATTAAAACTATCCAACATATTAGATAGCAACTGAGACAAATTGACTATAGGAATCCTCTTACATATTACAGCCACTCGACATTACTCAGCCACAACTTGATTGTTTAAGTTAACAGAGTTTTAGTGCTGAACTATATTCTGTATGTTAGCAGCTCTAGCAAATGCCCAAGGTAACACGAGCAATTTCTTTGTCCTCCAACATATGCATGCTTGTTCAAATTATCATAATCATTTTCCTCAATCGAGTCTAAGATTTTACGATACAAAGCAGGGAAGCCCATACCTGCATAATAGTAAACATGACACTTAGGAACGGCAAATGCATGATGTCAAGCTATTGTATAATGAGGAAAAACTTTATTTTAATGGACTATCAAGAAAAGCATACCTTTTTCATCAATTTGACCACCATTAGAATTTTCCATGAAGAAGAGATGTGAAAATAATCCATGAGGTGATCTATAACTATCTATATCATTGTAAGTGGTTTTTTACTTGTTCATATCATGTCAAGTGATAAGCCTAGGAGTAGTTTGAAACTACATAATTTTGATCACAGATGAATATGAAAAATGTAGGGTGTTTCTGCATGCCAAAAGTGCTCGTCATATGTCATTTTGAAATTAAGTTTGCTTGACAAAGTAAAGCTTTAGGACCCCATCACACTCTTCAAACTTCTCTCTGTTATGACCTGCCTATTACCAGTCAACTTGGTTTAGAAAATGACGTTCATGATATGTGCTCTCTGCTGCTGAAAAGTATAAAGAAGGAAATGACTTGTTTTAGGACTGTATTCAAAGACCCAAACTTTAAGCTGGAGTGAAGGAAATTTTACTGAAATTGGTCCTTTGAAACTTCACTAAATAATTCAGATTGTACTAGAAAATCATATGTCAAGAACTTGACTAGCTGAAAAAGGTTGGTTCAACTATGGTAGGTCTTTCTGAGAATCTTAAATTTGATGGTTGCATGAGTGATGCTCAACATCTACCAAAATAGGTAGAGGCTATCCATAAGTCAGATGTTTACGAGTCCAATCACCTCATAATTGTTCCACGAGAACCAGTTAGTTGTCTAATTTTTAATGGATGAAAGCAACATTTACAGTTCAAACCTGGACACAGTTCAAAAGTTAGAGTGAGTTGTAGAAGGAGATAGGTCAAAAGTTAGAGTGAGTTGTAGAAGGAGATAGTCTTTACCGGCCAGCGACTAGCTTCGTTAAGTTGTGAGGCTCCCTCTTCTGCTTGATCAAAATAAATTCTTGCCCTTGAGATCTGCTCCTTCATGAAATCTCTCCACCGATTTGAAAGTTTCCCAGAAAATAGTCTTCATCTGACAGCCCAAAGTGCGCCAATTCATCTTGCGGTAAATATATTCTTCCTCTTGAAGCACTGATATAACATATTAATTAATGAACAATTATTCAAAATAAAATGCTAGTTGATATACCGTAAGCTTTTCATAATAGTCTAAAAATTTCGTGCTCGAAGTTGGCTCATAATTAAATGACGGTGTGCTTGTGTACATCTTAATCATGGTACTTGGGCACCCTCTTTGTGTTCATTTTCTGTTTACAGCTGAAGGGAAGCTCTGGCATTTATCCGATGGATGATGATATTACATGCTGACCACTATTCAAATAGAAGTACCATGGAAGATCTGTACAACTATGAATAGTTCCTCCCAAATTAGTGTGAACCTTGCATGTGCAGCCTAGTAAAGAGAAAGGCTCTTGCACTTTTCTGAAAATAGTTTTTGCTATATAGGTGTTCAGTGAAAGTCTTCCCTAATTCTTTAATTCTCCAATGTTCGCATTAGATTAAAATAGATAATTGATGATGTTTTTTCCTCTCCTTGGGGTTCAAGTTATGCTAGGCTTCTCATGCAGTTTGTCTTGACGAATAAAATTTTATGTGCTACTGAAGGTGTGTCAAAACTGATAGCTGTAGGGCTGCTAGCAGATCATGGTTAGTATTAAAGCAATGTTACATTATGCATTGAACTAATCATTTGAAGGTTAAGGTGCTTGGGACTAGGTTATTCTTGCTTGAGCTTAACTTGAACATGGATGTCCTATATAACTAACGACGTAGTAAGTTTCTTTTTCCTTGTTTACAACTGTATGTTTAAAGGACAAAATAGTGTATCACGGAAAATTAGTATAAGGTAGAAAGCATATTAAAGAAAGTACTGCCACATGATTCTTCTATTTAATGTTTATGAACCTAAATATTTTTTCTTTGTGCCTAATGTGTTAACTTTTCATAGCTGGTCACATCCTCGAGAAGTGGATGGTTGCATTACAAACTTACAGTAGCTGTCTACTGTCCACAGAGGTAAAAACTTTGTGAGTCTCCATATAAACGAGTTCTTATAGAATCTCAGAGGTTTTCAATTTAGGCGTTGCTGTTAGAGAACCAAAGTAACTTTAAATAAAACTTGTAGTACTTGAATTTTACCTTCCAAATAGAACATCCTAAACTGATTTCTATTACCCAAGTTATGATTCGATAGTAGCAAGTCAATCTACTTGGAAGTCATACTTTTCAATCCTACAGTTCTTACGCAATTGACTTACTGCAGGTATGACGTCGGTTACACTCTTGTCTTCCATTTTTGCTACCCTCAAACCAATGGTTTGAGATTTAAATTCTTCCAAATCAGGCAGGCAGGCATGGGATTAGGATGTAATGAGACTCCCGACTCTTTTGCATTAGTTGTAAGACGAAGTATAATTCAACTTTACTCGTCGGGTCAGGATGTGAGAGTAACCCACTTGCATTAGTCGTAAGGTGTAACTATACATTTAACATTTACTGGTTAAGCGAGGCGATGGCTCTACGAACTTACTCTTCTCTTACATCTCGAAGGATGTTCGTGAGTTGCATGCCAATGCCCAAGTCAACTGCTGAATTATAGACTTTGTGTACTGGAACATGCGACTCCGGAGCTATTCCCATCACAGGCACACTCATAAGGCTGACCGTGCCTGCAACATAGTAGCAATAAAGGTACAGCTCCTGGAAACTTAGATACCTCCACTTCATCGTATCCATTCGCATTCCCTCTATCATGTCCTTGAATGGCTGCACAAAATGATTAACGTTTACATGAGTGCACAGGGTAATATTGAATAGTAGAATAGAATGATTATGTAGTTTATTGGGTTGATCATCATCAAGCCTTCTCCCGTCATAATGGGGTTGACTATGGAGCACAAAAAGTTCCATTAAAAATTTGATAAAAGTTTTTATGACCGGCTGTCGACCTGACGTCAACCTTGTGCCATATCGTAGCGAAGGTAGCTATGAGCATGAGAGGGTCATGTCATGCCAGTTAGCGGATAGGTAGACCTACCTTTTGGTTATGCAGTTTAAGCTTATGTAACCAAGGAACACCCTCTAAGTTCCCCTAGACTATAAAGAGTCAAGCACACATTTACAGCCATTTATATATTACTTTTAGTGTCTCAAGTGGATTGTATCGAACTTTTGTTTAGTCCAAAACAGACCTATGGTTAATGGACAAACACAGGTACGTCACATAGACAGCCTGACAAGGCAACTTTGCAAAACCTGGGGACACGACTATTTGCTTGCATCTGTTAAATGTGCAGATATTTTTGACAGATATATTTAAAAAAATGACTTTATCTGTGTTTGTAAAGGGTTTAAAAGTACAAATGAACAGTGTATTGAAATCTTAAAGTATTATCTATTATTATTATTTTGATATTTTCCAATATGGCCTTAATAAGCTTCATACTTCGAATACTTTATAACTCATAGAAGTGGACAAGTTCATATGTTGCTAAACAAGTTTTAGGCTCCATGGACGTGTGTCCTCAAACACGACACAACGATTTTAGTAGGCAGAGGTGTCCTACATGTATGGAACATAATATAACACTTATCCAATATGTTTACCTTGATGTCTATAGGGAACTTGAAGACAGTATCAGTAAGGGCAGCATCAAACATGTCATAAGGCCTCCCTTGAAAGATCTCCTCAAGTCTCTCTTCCCATCGATCGAGCACAACTTTGTTTGTGTGTACCGAGTTTGGACCATCCACTAGCTCATCTGTCCTCCTGCACCACACTGTTCTTTCTTTGTCAGTTCATCATTTGACCTCCATATGTCTTACTATTGTCATATTACTGCTTAGTCATTCTGATTTGTGACATTAAGCTATTTTAAGTTCATGGAATGGTGATCAATTGCTAGATAAGCTTCTATAGCTCATCCGGAAAGAGAAAAAAGAAAGTATATTCTGATTATGTTTGCTTAAGAATTGGGCATTATTAGAAAAAAAAATGCAAACTATCAAGAAATGATTGAAAATATTAGATTACTTCCTCTTTTAGAAAGGTCATAATCCTGCTCAAAATATTAGAGGCAAGATCTTGTCTAGTTATAGCTTGCATAAATTATCAAAAGCCTGCTCACACTTTCCAATTATATAAACTAATACTAATAACAATAAAGCTGATATAGCATCCTAATCCTTCATCTTTCTGGAATTCTTAGTGGCCTGGGGAAAGGTCCAAAAATAAGTGCTAAGACGATCAAATATACGATACAAAAGATTGAGGAGATTACGAGTAATTTATGTTACATTTTTGTTTTGTATTAGTTTGTTGATGAGATTATTATACCGAACATCTTCTAGTGAAGATCACGTAAGTAGTCTTCCCTTAACATCTTGCATATGCTTCACCATCAATCTCAAAAAATGATCACATGCCATTTTGCATGAACACGAGTACGACATGACACAATATGGACACAGGGACGTGACACGACACCGATTTTCGGTGCGCTGTGCTCCCTAGATCTCATGCAAGAGAAGATTCATTCTCG
>JANAVB010005597.1:4846411-5034599 GCA_029216955.1 Iris pallida
TATATATAAATAATATAATATATATATATATATTATTATTTTTGAGGGTGTCCACTTCTTATGGTGCTTGGAGGCATGCCTCCAATGGGCTCGAACCCGCGCCACTGCCGGGGTGCCCACCGTTCCCAACGGCTACGGCCACTGGGGCATATATATATATTATATATGATATATATATATATATATATATACCCTCCAAAATACGTATACATATCAAGGCTACTAGCATAATCTCTTGTTAACTGCTTGAACCATTTTTTGACGCTAAAATTAGAAATGTTCCAACTAATGGTCTGAAATAAAGTGTAACTCATGAGAAATAATAAATACTTATTAATTGACTAAGGTTCTCTAAATCGTCGCATACTGCAGTCATCCACGGCTATCAGTGAACCGTACCTCTCAAATGCGTAGGCTATGTTCATACACGTGGTGTCCCCCCAACGTCTTTAAGTAATATCACCTAACCTTGTATCGTTTGAACCTAATGTTCAGCCAAACAATTACAAACTTAGAAGTAAGACATAAAATTTAAACTTACAGCCTTCCGAGGATTGAACGTGTCGTGACATATTCAATACACTATGTCGATTGTATCTCGTAGCCCATTCATGGAGTAACCATGAATTCTAGAAAGGCGTCAACTTTTGCCATGACTTATAGTGTCGGGAGCATCAGGAATAATTTGTACAAACCCAAACTGTCGAAGAACACGATCCGCTGGGTGATACATGGTCCGATAGTCATATAAGATAACAAATTATAATGACTATAGGAATACGACATCTTTGAATGTCGGGAGCATCAGAACGTATAATATACGACATCCATGTAACCTATTTGAGATATTGTAAAGTCAATAAAGCAACATAAGTTAAAATAAATAGAAATATAAAATTATTCTTATCTCTGAATGTGCTAGACAAATTATGTCGATAAATCGAGATAACCTGATGTCGACAATGTGCCTGGTCCACGGCATCAATCGTCCAGCATTACCTACTGCAAAGACACCTACTTCACGGCTAATACCGATCACCGATCTACCGATCGAAAAATGCTCATATGTCCAAATCTAAGTAGAAACAACATGATAAAATTAAATCATATTAAACAACGTCAATCTCTCTCTAGAATGATAAAATAACTGTAGTGACATGCATCCAGTTAAATTTTGCTCATATTTGTAATGAGGTCGTGGACACAAACTCTGTCAGAAAGAATACAAATATGCCAACACTGCTGCTCCCCATGCATGGCGTGTCAGTTGACCCAAATTTTTAAAAAGAAGAAGAAGACGAATAGTAACCATACATCCAGTTGCATTCGGAAAGAGAACAGAACCACATAAAACGAGTAGATATGCCCTTGTGCAACAAATAATCTGAGCACGTACAGTACTATGAGATCCATGTTCTAAATATAAATACATAAATATATGAGTTAAACTAAATATTCGGTTTTCGTCTACGTTAAGTGGATTGTCAATAGTACGATCAATATCCATGAAATTTTTGCGCAGCCAGTTTATATTGACATCGAATCTTTTTTTCTTCTGGCGGATCAACACCGAGATAGCGTCTAATTACACCAACAGCGCTTGATTGATTTTCAAAAAATATAGGGACAGCTGTAATTTTAAATTAAATTTTTAGATAAATTATATGAAGATATCGAACGAAATAATATCTAACCAATTATCTTACCTGTATATAACCCTAAAAGGTTGGCTACATCCAGTAGAGTAACGATCATATTTCCTACAGGCAACTAGAAAGTGTTGCGTTAAGGCCACCAACGCTCAGCCAAACAAAACAATAAATCTCTGTCGTGTAGCAAGAATCGTAGCTCATCTATATATCGAAAACCAAAAACATCAACTATACCATTCTGGTACGTAGTTAACTCTCATGTGTCGTAGTTTGATGCGTAACACCATTGTCCATGTTCACGTAACCGTACATCAGACTTATAATAGTATAACTACAAATATAAATGAAGTATATAAATCAACTCAGTTAGAAAATATAATAAAATAACAAATAAATATTAATTTTAAAAAATACCTCTTTTGTAAATATCCATCGAGATATGTGATTTTCTCGTTCTTGTATCTCTCGTTGAGTCTGTAAATACCAATCGAGATATGTGATTTCTCGTTCTTGTATCTCTCTTTGAGTCGTCGGTATGCCGAAAATATGACCATAATTATTGCATCCATCATTTTTCTCTTCTTTCTTTCAAAACCTGAGCGAACGAATTTGGTGCATATATCTCAACTTCTACAACATATATATATCTTCAATCATCCGCCTCAATCCAAACCACATATAATCGGTCAATCACATACGTACATTTATTCTCCAATCCAAACCACATATATTGATTAAGTCAATCACATTCGTTCATTTTCTCTCAATTCGAACCACAATCCGAACCCCAAAATGTCAACAAATAACAATCAAGCATTTCAAACGAAATCCAAAAATTTGAAACTATTGGACGTCATCTTAGATGGCGCCAAAAATTTGAATTAATTGGACGCGCGCCATCTTACATGGCGCCAGGCAGGAGAAGATTGGTGGACGCCATCTTAGATGGCGCCAGGTAGGAGAGAAGTTGGGCGCCATCTTAGATATTTGACAGGTAAGCCAAGATATTTGACAGGTAACATACCTTGCTCAATCCCAAGCAGTTGGCGGATCTCTTCCTTGATAGAGCATGTGTGATTGAAGTAAACTCTGCTCTTTCCCTTATTGAGCGCTAGCCCCGACATCGAACCAAATTCCTTTAGAATTGTTCAGATTCCGGATGCCTCTGATCAAAGGTTTTAAGAACACCAATAGGTCATCAGCGTAGATGAGGTGAGAGACTGATGGAGACACTTTTCGGAATAGTGGCACAATCTTCATGCTAATAACTGTCCGATCCAGTAGACAGGAGAGATCCTCCATCATCATGGTGAACAGGTAAGGAGACAATGGGTCTCCTTGACCAATCCCTCTATTGCTAGCGAAGAAGCCATGAGGTTGTCTTTTGACAAGTACAAAGGAGGAGGGAGAGGAAATACAGACCCGAATCAGAAAAAAATATTTTACGTACAACGCACGTGAATTTACTAGTATATCTTTGTATGTGTGTGCACGTGCGCACCAAATACTAGTATATCTTTGTATATGTGTGCACGTGCGCACCAAAGAGGCATGAACACTATGTATGGAGGTCTATTTTGAGAGTTCGTCGCGAACCCTCCATAAGTTCAGAACCACCCCAGCTGGAGAGAGTAGGGGAAAAAAAAGGGTGTATTTTATGCATACGCAGCAGCCCATAGAGCTCAATAACACTAAACATGGTATTGAATGGTATTGAATGATTGTGATGTTTCCTAATAAAAAATGAGTTAAAAGAAGGAAAAAAAAAAAATCAGATTCGGATTTGCATTATATGGCTGATGTTGTAAGAATATCGTATCTCATAGTACAGAGATGTTTGAAAGGTACCTGTAACAAACTTATAGTATATATATACTTCACAAGTTGAATCCTCCAAAAGAAGAAGGAGAAGAGGATGGGAGAGGGAGAAGGAGTGATCATCCTGTCAAAACACACCATTCGACCATCCCCAAGAGCAAACCAAGGTAGAACTATCCATCTCACTGCATGGGACCTCAGACTCATACGCATGAGCTACATCCAAAAGGGAATCCTCTTCCAAATTCCTACTGCTCACCCCATGCAACTCATCATCCTCCTCCTCTCCTCCTCTCGCCGCAGTCGACCAATTCTTCCCCCTCGCAGGCCGTCTCCGTGCCACCGCGCCCATGAGGACGACGCCTCCCTCTCCCTCCCTCGAATGCAACAGCCAAGGCGCAGAGTTCGTCCACGCAGCCGCTCTCTCCGTCACCGTCTCCGACCTCCTCGCCCCCTACCTCATCCCCACTATAGTCCATTCCTTCTTCCCTCAACGGCCTCCTCAACCATGACGGCCTTGACAAGCCCCTCCTCGCCGCGCAAGTAACCGAACTGGCCGACGGACTCTTTGTTGCCATCTCCCTCAACCATGCCGTAGCCGACGGCACCACCTTCTGGCACTTCTTCAACACCTGGTCCGAGATATGCCGTAGCGGAACCACCAATAGCCGCGAGGACATTAATCTGCCCCAGCTGATCGACTTCGACCGCTGGTTTCCCGACTCGTGCCCGCCCCCTTACCTACCTACCTTTCCGGCAAGTCCAAAACATGGTTGTCAAGACGGTGCAGCTGTCTTCCGTCCGGGAGTGCTTCTTCCACTTCTCTGCCGAGAGCGTAGCGAAACTCAAGTCGAGAGCCAACGCAGAGATGGGCACGGACAAGATCTCGTCCCTGCAGTCGCTTTTGGCCCACGTTTGGCGCTCGGTTACTCGGGCACGGGGGCTCAAGCCCGAACAAGAGACCACCTACATTGTAGTTGTTGGCCAGCGTTCGAGGCTCGGGCTGCCACAAACTTACGTGGGGAACTCGATACTAAGGGCCGGTGCAAAGTCATCGGCCGGGGAGGTGGTCGGGGAGGGCTTGGGCCGGACGGCGTGGCGGCTGAACCAGGCCATCGCTCTCCACACCGAAGCGTTCGCGCGTGAGTGGTTCGAGTCGTGGACCAGGAATCCTGGTATTCCGGACTCCGATCAGTTCAGGCCTACTGATTTGCTCACTGGGAGCTCTCCAAGGTTCGATGTGTACGGGAACGATTTCGGGTGGGGGAAGCCGGTGGCGTCGAGGAGCGGGCTGGGAGACAAGATCGACGGGAAGGTGACCGTGTATCAAGGGCCAGAATCCGGTAGCATGTCACTGGAGGTGTGCCTCTCTCCCAAGGCACTCACTTCTCTCCTTGAAGATGAAGAGTTCATGGCAACAGTCGACAATTGACCGATCATCCAATCCAATCCTGCGGTGCCTTGTACCACTCGTCTTTGTTAACATCTCATTGCTTAGTCTAGAATAAACGCAGTCAGTCGAGGTTGTCAAGTCTTTGAAAGAGTATTAGTAGGTCAATCTGTTGAAGAATTCTACGAGAGTTCGAAGAAGACTTTAGTTTCAGCACTTACTTAATATTTATCTACGTTAAAAATTATTTGATGCAAGAAATCCACACTCTCATACTCATATTTTTATTAGTTTACATGGTATAAATTCAAGGAGGAAGAAGATGAAGCCTTATTCTCAGACTTTCAAGGCAATGCTCGTTCGTTCATGGATCTGGAATATCACAAAGCCAATTAATCATTTCGACCTCAACAAAGGGACAGGTGATCGATCTATAGGATCCTCGTGTTATACTACAGGGCTTTCTAGGATAGGTACTTCCAAAACTTAGTATAAATTTGGCTAGTTCCGTGTACAACATATAATATATCTAAACATTGAAGTCGAATTTTCAGATAAGAACTAACATGAAACTTAGTATGAATGTGGTTGTGCATTTGGGAAGTGTTTAGTAGAGACCAATGGTTTTTGTAGAGAAATATTTCACTGGAAAAGCGAAGGATCAAGAGGATCAAGAGAACTCTGTTGTGATGTCATGGCTCTTCTTCACCATGAAACCACAAATCAAGAAACATCGCACGTCTTATTTGGATTAAGTTGAAAACCCTACGCCAAAAGGATAAACATTGCACGAGTCTACCACCTAAATCAAGAGGTATGACTTTGAGACATCGTCAGTTGCGACATATTATGCTACCCTGCAAGGCCTCCGGGAAGAGCTTGATCATTATCTTATCCAAAAGTGAAACACTTGGGACATTACGAGAAGCAAGTTGAGGAGCAGAGAATCTTTGAGTTCTTTGCTCCTTTCAAAGAGCAACGATCGAGAATTCTGGATGCACAAATACAATTCCTTGATCATCAAGTCTATGAAGCTATCTGAAACGAAGATGATCGAAAAAGGAAGATGAACACCACCTCAAAAGAGGAGATGACTAACAAGTGTTTGGCGTTCACTTCTACATCACAAGGTCAACCTACAAGATCACCGATGAGGGCAGATCGCAACGAAAACCAAGGGAGAGTACTGATTGCAAGAAGTTAGGACACTTTGAGATAACTTGCTGGCAAAAGTATCAACATTTGTAACATATACAAGTGTTGATCCATCCAAGAGTAGTAATGTCTCTTCTAAGTAGACTGGTGGATCTCATATTAGCCTACCCTTTTGTCTCTCTTACTGACTACTTCCTCTGAGTGATTCGGAAAATATTCGTAGTTTTCGCAAAAGGAAGATGGTGTCACGGCTTCCAATGTCATCTCGTGTTCTGATATTGCTCCTCTTTCTTCTGAGTCTTCTTAGAGCATCATTAGTAGATGGTGCTCAAAATTTCATCTAGAGGTCCAACATGGAAAGTAAATATAGAATGGGTTGGGTTTGTATGAGAATAATAGAGAATGATAAAATGAGCTTTGGTCCCAAAGATTGTGTGGCCAAAAATTAAAGTAGGAAAAAAAAATATAAATCTAGAATTGGGCTCCAAATTAGGACTTACTATTCTACAAAATAATTTCCTACATTCTTCATCTAGAAATTTTCAGGCCCAAACCTATAGCTCATTTGGGTGGGTTAGGCCTGAAAATCTAGAAATTGAAACCTAGGAGGGATCTTACTATTCTACAAAATGAGCTCCTACATTCTAAATCTAGAATCTAGAAAATGGGTTGGGCCTGAAAATCTTGAAATTGAAACATAGGATGGATCTTACTATTTTACAAAATGAGCTCCTACATTCTAAAGCTAGAATCTAGAAAACGGGTTGGGCCTTACTAATGATGCTCTTAGATTATCAATTCTATTGCTACTAATCATATGACAAGTTCTTCCCACCTTTTTTTATTATATTATCTTTCTTCTGTTAAGGTTAAAGTCAAACTTGCTAATGGTTTCATTTCTACCATATCTGAAAAAGGAGAGATTAACTAGATAATTTAACTCTTGGCTCTGCATTGCATGTTCCTAAATAGTCTAGTAATCACCTTCCAGTGAGTAGTCTTGCAAAAATTTGAACTCTTTAGTAACGTTTTTTTCTACTCTCCACTCATTGTGTCTTTCGAGATCTCCAAACGAAATAGTGGATTGGGGTTGTGGAGCTGGAGGACTATATTTTTTTTTTTTGAAAATAATTCATCATCTTATCAGTCACTTTGATCGATTGTTAAGTGTATCGTATCAGTCATGAATCTGTAGCCAAACTTATATTTTGGCTGGCATGCGAGGTTATATCATTCATCTTTAAGTCTTTAAGAGTCCTATGCCTAAACATTAATTTCAACTAGTCTTAAGTGTTTGATTGTCAAGTATGCTAGTTTTTGAAACATATTAAAATTTTCCTTTCTCCATCTTTAAACAAAGTTGCTGAATGTTTTTATTTTACACAATCTGATGTTTGGGTTCCTTCTCATGTTAACTCAGTGAATGGTCATCGCTATTTCATTGTTTTTATTGATCACTTTTCTAGATATACTTGGATATTCTAAATGAAAAAGTCACAATGAAGTTCATAGATCTTTTAAAGTTCATCTTAAAATGGTTAAAACCCAATTTGGAAAAAAATGTTAAATCTTTTCAGACAATGCTAGGAAATATTTTACAAATTCCTTGAACGTTTCCCTTGAAGAAAGTGATATAATGCATAAAAGTTCATGTCAAGTAAACCCCACAACAAAATGTGGGGCAGAGAGGAAGGATTAAGTCTTTCCTCAAAACTGTTATAGCTTTGTTATTACACCACAATGTTCCTAAAAGTTTTGGGCATATGTTATTTAAACTACCACTTATGTAATTAATACAATACCCTCTAAAGCTATACAATTCAAAATCCCTAATTTTTCTTTAGCTACAACGGCTATACTGTTGTGGCTTGCCTAGTGTGGTCATATCATGTGTGTTTGGCTCATACACATGATTGAACTCCTTCCTTATCTTAAGTGGCCCACATACATCAATTATATCTGAACCCATTAGTTGAGGTTGCTTCCAATTCTCACCAATGTCACCATGCTTCCAAGTTGTTCACACCTACTTACTAACTATTTCAGCATCCTCAATGAAGAACATGCTTGGACTCCCTATTTTGAACCATCTTATGCTCCTTTATTGTGTTTTGAATGCAAAGAAGTTAATACATGTTGTTCTCTTATCCTACATTTTGCAGTCAGTCATAAATACAAGCATGCCAAATTCTCATTCTCATCCATGCTTAGTATACTCAATTTGAAGATGACCATGAACTCCTAACTATGATTAAGTGTAAAGAGTTTGTCGAATAACTTACCTCTCTGCGGCATTGGGCAATGTAATGAACATATCAAGTATGTACAGACTGAAAGCTTTGCAGGAGCTTAACATCCTTCATATGTGGAAGAAGCACCTCATCAAGCATCACGTAGATCTCCAAAACTCGGGGGTGCGATCTATCACCCACGTAGAACGAATGCCTTCTCGTCCCCACCTCAATGCTACTGACACCGGGAACCTTCTCCACCCCCTTCTCCTTCATCGTCTTCCTCACTCTTGCCGCATCGCTCCACCTCCCTCTCGACGCATAAGCGTTGGCCAGAAGCACGTATCCACCTGACCCTGCTTGTTCTAGCTTGATCAGCTCTTCGCCAACCTCGCCCGCCGCTTCGATCTTGTCATGCACTCTGCAGGCCCCGAGCAAAGCCCCTAATACGCATTCATCTCGTTTGCTCGATGGCATCGTCCTCACCACACCCTCTGCTTCAGTGACTAGCCCTGCCCGACCTAATAGATCCACCAAGCATGCATAGTGCTCCGCTTGCGGCTCCAATCCGTACACTCGGCTCATCGACTCAAACACCTTCCGACCCTTGCCAACAAGGCCAGCATGGCTACAAGCCGACAAGACGCCGACCATAGCCACACCATCTGGCTTAGCCCCATCTTAACATTCTTGCAAAAGCTTGCAGTGCAAAAGCACCGCAACCGTGGTAAGAGTAGGCTTGGATAATAGAAGTCCATGAGACAACATCCTTCACCATGAGCTCCTCAAAGGCAAGCCTAGCCGAGCCCAAATCACCAGTTCTCGAGTACATCGTCACCAAAGCATTCCCAAATGAAGTATCGGAACCAAAACCAAGCAGCGTGGCCAACCCATGGATTTCTGTCACCTCAAACGTGCTCTCCGCGGCAACTAAAACAGTCGTCAAAGTAGCCTCGTTCGGCTTTGATGGCGAGCGAAGCATTTCGATAAAAAGCCTCGATGCTTCCTCTCGAAACCCGTTCCTCACGTTGCCACCAATGGCCGCATTCCAACTCACTACATTCCTCTCAGGCATCAGATCGAACAGCTCTCGCACTTCGTTCACTAGCCCTTCTTCGGCGCAAACCACGATCATCGCATTCCAAGCCGCGACGTCCTTCTTTGGCATCCGGCCGAACAGCTCCCTCGCCTTGCCCATCTCGCCGCTCCGTGCCAGCCCGGTCACCATGCTGGTCCAAGTGACCACATTCCTCTCCGGCATCGATTCAAACAACTCAACCGCTTCGCCTACTCTCCCTTCCTCCAAATACCCAAGAATCATCACGTTCCACGAATACAGATTCCGGTGACCCATCCTGTTAAAAAGCTCCCTCGCCTCGCCGACGCGACCACACTCCACGTACCCCCTAACCATCGCCGTCCACGAAACGACATTCTTCTCCGGCATCTGGTCGAAAAGCTCCCGCGCCTCCCTCAGCATCCCGCTCCGCGCGTAGCCCAACACCATGGCGGTCCAGGAGTACGCGTTCCTGACCGGCATTCGGTCGAAGAGCTCCCTCGCCTGACCGACCTCCCCAGTGCGGCAGTAGCCGGAAACCAAAATAGTCCAAGAGTAGACGTTCCGTTCGGGCATTCGGTCAAACAGCTGGCGCGCCTCCGGTAGCCTACCGGCCTTGGAGAGGCCGTCGAGGACGGCGGAGTCGACGACGACGTTGCGTTCGGGGAGACGGGCGAAGAGGGAGAGGGCCTGGGGGAGGTTGTTGGTCTTGAGGTAGAGGTTGATCATGGTGGAATGGGTTACGAGGTCCTTTTGGGGCATTTGGTCGAACAGGAGGCGGGCCTGTTCGACGTTGCGCTGCCGGCATAGGGAGAGCCTTTGGTTGAAGGTGCGGACGTTGATGAGGCTGAGGTCGGTGTGGACGTGTCTTCTCGTGGGTTTGGGTTGGATGAGCGCGAGGAGATGGAGATGGGAGCTTCTTCTTCTTCTCCTTCTCGCGAGCGCGAAAGGAGGAGAGTAGCGAGTGTTCATAGGGCTTTGGGCTTTAAAATAATCCAAAACGGATGTAAACAAGCAGACCTTAAAATTATATTTACATAAATACAATTTTAACAAATATCTTTTGTTTTTTTTTTTCAATCAATCGACCCCATAGTCAAATTCAATTATAAGGGAAATTTTTAGGAAAAAAAAAAAAAAACTACACCTAAAAACCAAAAGCTAAATTGATCAGTTATTAGGAAGAAACTAAAAAAAGATGATGGTATGTTTGATCAATTTTTCAGTTAATCCTCGAACATTTGTAGTGTCCAAAAATCGGCGATTATAAAAACCCATGTTTGTTAAAAAAAAATTACGTACTGATTTTGGTCGGCTCAAATTTTTTTCCAAAATCGATGTAATATAATTTTGTGTGGCTTTATAAACATCAAAATCGGTGAATTTTGATGGATTTAATTATTTTATTATATTTATATCCTCACCAGTAATATATAATTAAAACTACTAATATTCTATCCTATTTTTTCTTTCTCATATGTGTTTCTCTTCTACTTCTTCCAAACATAGTTTCTTTTCCAGCAATTTTTTATATTTAAAATCTTTCTATCATACTTTCGACAATGCCTTTCTATCATTCATGTGCTTTTATTATTTCGATCAAATTTATTTTGATGAATATGAACTTCTACCTCAAGATCGATGCGTAGAGTGGGTAGTAGTCCCCGCGCTCGGGGCCATTTTGTTCGTATATGGACATAGGTCATTTTATTAAATTTTAGAACTGTTCGTTAATAATTACCAAACATGGATTAGACTGATTTAAAGCTGCTGCTTAAACCATCCAAAATTGGACCGCTCATAACCGGCACTCTGGATTCTAAAAATACTTCATAACCGTTATTCTTACAACTGCCAAGCAGACCTTTAGTCAATTTTTGTTAATATTTTATTTAATCTAAAGAATGAAATATTATTTTGCGCTCTCTTTCTCTTTTTTCTGCGTTTGTTTACTTTTAATTATTACATGTAGTTAGTATTGGAACGTTAGAATAACTAGTATGTCACCCGTGCGATGCACGGTTTGCATATTTAAAATTATTTTAAACCGCAAATAAATAAGTGAATGTTCTTGATATTTATTTAACATTTGAAATTAAAACAAAAGTTAGAATAAACTCAATTTTGAAATACATGTAAGATAACATTATATTAATATGATTATTTAGAAATTAAATTTTAGCAACGTAATTATCATTAGTACTATGTAATTCACAAAATATCTTGGACCAACATATATTAATAGTTTTTGAACGAATTATAATATATATACCTCAATGTAAATAAAATAAAACGATGAAGTCTATTTTGATGACATAAAAGATAACATTTCACTTACTTCTACAAATTTTGAAATACTTCCATATACACAACATTTGTTGTTGAGTTACATTGATCTCCATCTTCACTGCATATTAAAATCTTCAATCCTTTCTTACTTGTTACCCTTGAAACCGCAACATATAATTGTCCGTGACTAAAAACGGGATTCTTCAAGAAAAGTCCAACATGAGAAAGTGATTGACCTTGACTTTTGTTTATTGTCATTGCATAAGAAACAATCAATGGATATTGTCTTCTTTGAAATTTGAAAGGCAATCTTGGATCAGAAGGTGTCAGTGACATTCTTGGAATCAAAACTTTATTACCCATTGTCCATGACTCACACACAAACTTTTATAAACTAATACCAATTTTAGGATTTGCATGTCCATGATCAAATTTACAATCTCCATTCGTCAATTTAACAACAACTGCAACAGAAAAAAAGAAATATTAAGCAATCGTTTTATTTCAAAAAGCTGAAACTAATTTCCTTCTAAGAAAAATTGAAATAAATCACAAAATTTAAATAGTTGAATTTTAGAAATAAATTAGGCTTACAACATACTTGAAGACTCCTCATCTGCAGTTAAATCAATCGTTGTTAAATCACTATTTTGCTGCAAATTTGAGATTGTATTTTTCGAGCAATATAGTGAACTTTGGTTCATTGAAGTAGACAAATCAACTGCTTCACTTGATCCACACACTGCATAATATTAAATGAAATTCAAAACTTTGCAAAAAAATATATAAGTATGTATGTATAATTTAATAATAAATATCAACCATACCATTCGTGATTTCGCTAAAAGGATATGTAGACGTATTCAACACATTATTAAACAATACGCTGCTAGAATACAGCTGTTTGCCATACGGATTTAAATCTTCTGCAAAAAAGTAAGGAAAAACTTAGAAAAGTAATAACAATACAATAATAATATAATATTTTATTTATAAAAATAGTAAATTAGGCTCTAATAAATTATTGTAACACATTTTTTAGTATATTTTTTTTTTTAGGTTTGGGAAAAAAACTCACTCGAATGACCATCATCATTAGTTTGAAAAATCACTCTCGATGGATCAGAGTGTAGTTGTGTAAATCTCTTCGTCGAGTAGTCAAATGAATTTTTCTTCTGAGAAACAATTAAATCCGCAGGCTCACTTGACCCACATACTGCATACAAAATCAACATATATGTATGTACATATATTGTTAGATAGATATGTAAAAAACATTAACCATTAAATACTTTGTAAAAAAAAAATCATAACTTATCATTCGTGATGTCACCGAAAGGAGATCTAGATGATGGACAACTGGTCATGTTCGAATCGTTCCCACAAAATACGTCCGATTGAAATTTTTTCTGGCTTGATGGAGGCGTAAATTTACCTAAGTCCAAATCTATATTTTTAACAAAAATAAAGAATGATTAAGTAAAATTTCAACAAAATTTAAACGTAAATTAATAAGAATTTAATATATATATATATATATATATATATATATATATATATATATATATATATATATATATATATATATGTTTTTATATTAATATTTTTTATCTTCCATAAATGGTGGTTTTGGGGAGACCAAAAAAATTGCTGAAACGGTGGTTTTGGACTGTGGTTTTGGAAAAACCCAAAAAATTGCTGAAATCGTGGTTTTAGCCCACAGATTTTTTAGACCATGGTTTTAGTAGCCCACGGTTTTACCAACCGATGGTATTAGGGAGACCTCAGCATTGAATGGTAAAAGAATCACTTCATTTTTTTTTCTTATCTTCTTTCCATTCGTACGTTTCATCTTCCCCAAATTTGAGTTACATTTGGTTTTCTTTGGTTGTAATCTCTTAATTCTTTTTTTCCTTTAATCTTCCTCTCCATCCGTATGCTACATCTCCATCATAAAATCTATTTGTTTTTTTTTTGATTATAAGCATGGGAAATGGAATTTAAATGTTAATTTTTCGTCCGGCTTGAGAATTTTTTGTTCTGGATCTACGGATTTAGGCCAATTTATGAGGTTTTTGTCCAATTTTTATTGTTCTCTCCTTAATCCATAAATTGTGTATGTTATAGATCTTGGATATATTGAAAGTTTTACGTATTTCGACCATTTTTTTTTTCTTTTTGGGGAAGAGAACGGATTTTTTCGGGTCTTTTAATTTTATTTGTCGTGTTTTTAAACAGTATGTTGACAAATTCTTTCATCATATATTTAAATTTATTTTTACAGTTTAAATTCAATAATTTATATTTCAAGTTTTTCTAAGAAATTCATGACACAGATAGATAGATTAAATTAATAAGAATTAATATATATATATATATATATATATATATATATATTATATATATATATATATATATATAGATATATATATATATATAAATTTTTATATTATATTTTTTTCTTCCATAAATGGTGGTTTTGGGGAGACCAAAAAAATTGCTGAAACGGTGGTTTTGGACTGTGGTTTTGGGGAGACCCAAAAAATTGCTGAAACCGTGGTTTTAGCCCACATATTTTTTAGACCATGGTTTTAGTAGCCCACGGTTTTACCAACCGATGGTATTAGGAGACCTCAGCATTGAATGGTAAAAGAATCACTTCATTTTTTTTCTTCTCCTCTTTCCATTCGTACGTTTCATCTTCCACAAATTTGAGTTACATTTGGTTTTTCTTTGGTTTGTAATCTCTTAATTTTTTTTTTCTTTAATCTTTCTCTTTCCATCCGTATGCTACTTCTCCATCATAAAATCTACTTGTTTTTTTTTTGATTATAAGCATGGGAAATGGAATTTAAATGTTTATTTTTCGTCCGAATCAAAATTTTTTGTTCTGGATCTAAGGATTTAGGCCAATTTGTGAGGTTTTTGTCCAATTTTCATTGTTCTCTCCTTAATCAATAAATTGTGTATGTTATAGATCTTGGATATATTGAAAGTTTTACGTTTATTTCCACCATTTTTTTTTCTTTTTGGGGAAGGGAACGTATTGTTTTCGGGTCTTTTGTTTTTATTTGTCTTGTTTTTAAACCGTATGCTGACAAATTCTTTCATCATGTATTTTTCTTTATTTTTACAGTTTAAATTCAACAATTTATTTTTCAAGTTTTTCACAGTAATTCATGACACAGATAGATATAAATCTCGGTTGCCTATGTTCTTTTATTTTTTTTTTTGAACGAATTTTTTTGAGCATCCGTGGTTTTGGGGAGACCCAAAAAATTTCGGAATGGTTTTAGCCCACAGATTTTGTAGACCATGGTTTTAGTAGCCCACGGTTTTACTAACCCATGGTATTGGGAGCATTGAATGGTATAGAATCACTTCATTTCTTGTTTTCTATTCCTCTTTCCATTCGTACGTTTCATCTTTCACAAATTTGAGTTATGTTTGGTTTTTCTTTGGTTTATAATCTCTTAATCAATTTCTTGATTATTTTTCTCTTTCTATTCGTATGCTAAATTCCATAAACAGTTTTATCATGAGATTTTCTTTCATTATACGCATAGGAAAAAAATTTAAATATTTATTTTTGGTGGTTCAAAATTTTATGTTCTGGATATACGAATTTAAATCAGTTTGATATGCGGTTTTTCCAATTTTCATTGCTTCACTACTTAATCAATAAATTGTGTATGTTATAGATCTAAACTTATATTGGTTGATTTACGTATTTAAACCTTTTTTTTTCTTTTTCATTTTTTTAATGATTTTTTCGGTTCTTTCCGTTATTGGGGAAGGGAACTGATTCTGTTATATAGATATATACATTAAATTTATTATTGATTAATATTTACAGGTATTTGTTGCCTTCTATGAGTCAATGAACTACTTCGAAATGGTCAGCTACAACATGAAGGTATAAATCTACTCTTGTCTACTCTTGTACTGAATATCATCCAAATAAATTTAAATATAGTCTTATACTGAATATTTTTAGAATAATGTTGGTACAGTATTTTTAGGACCAACAGTTTTTTATGTTGGTACATTATTTTTATCACTAATATCATTATAAATTTAAATATAGTCTTGTAAAATAATGTTGGTACAGTATTTTTAGGACCAACACGTTATTTATGACTGTTAAATGGTAATTTTCAGCTAAATAAGTTAGAAAAGTTATCTGATGTTTAAAATGTATATTAGTGATAAAAATATTCTGCACTATTAGAAGTAATTAAAATTAAAATAACAATTGTAGCATAACACCAGAAATTAGATGGAACTATTACCTCCTTTATCGTTTGTAAGTTTCGGACGCTTGTTAAGTGTTGTACTCCTTGTCAGCTTCTTCATTCTCAATTTTTCCTTTGTAATAGTTCCTTCCTTGTTATATTTCTGTTGTGATTTGGAAGTGACAAAATTGAAACACCATCCTTGAATGTGTAAGTCCAATATATAGGCATACAATTAATGATTTTTTTGTATTGGGAGGAGGAAAAATAGGAATGCCAACAGTTTTTGCTGTTATCCACACATCATTAGAGCTGTATGAATTTGTCCATGCATCGTTTTTTGTATAATTAGGCCAATACATGTAGGCTGTCAATTCATGATTAGTTTGTATTGGGAAGACAAAAGTAATCTTTTAAAATAAATATTCTGCTAAAACGATTTCCAATGTATACATACATGTTTTAAACATAAAGCATTTTTTTTAATGTTCAAATGATGTATGAACAACTATTATTCTAGATGTCCAAAAAACAGTTGTAATTAGAACAATATTTAATATAAACATTATACGATTCCGATTTCCGATCTATAATGTTTTAATAATCAATATGTTTTAAATTGTATTATTTAGTTGTGTGGCATCCATCATATGTAAATATGTTTAGTTTGTATTGGGAAGACAAAAGTAATCTTTTCCAACAGTTTGTTGCTAAGCATTTTATTTTAAAGTATCTAATGATAAAGTATCTAATGATGTATGGACAACTGAATTTTAGATTTTTAAAAAAAACAGCTTTAATGGCATCATATCTAATATAAATATTCTGCTAAACCGATTTCCAATGTATACATACATACATGTTTTAAACATAAAGCATTTTTTTTTAATGTTCAAATGATGTAAAGACAACTATTATTCTAGATTTCCAAAAAACAGTTGTAATTAGAACAATATTAATTTAAACAGTATACAATCCCGATTTCCGATCTATAATGTTTTAATATTCAATATGTTTTTTTATGGAGACGCTAAATTTAGAAGAGGGAATTCAAGTATTTTGAATGATATTTGTTTCTTACCTTTTTTGCATAAACATTTATTCGAAATTAACTTTTTAAGTTTGATGAATTTAAATTGTATTATTTAGAATAATGTTGTACATTGGCATATTAACTGCGAGCAAAAACTTTGTAATATTATTATTAATATTTGTACAATTTAAATAAGTTTAATGTAAATAGTTATTACTAATAAATTATATTAGTTTGAATTTTAATGATAATAACAAAAGTACAATTAACATTAATGAACGGCAAAGGCTGACTTTTGAATTTTAATGATAATATTATGAACCTATATTTTGGTTGTTAAACCATCATTTGATGTACGGCATTTAATGAGATTCCAAGGGTGATAATGTATATGTTGTATGTCCAGCTCTTTTTTCATACAATTGAATTTGTAGAAAAAAATTATATGTTTGCATGTAGTTTGCTGCTTTAATATACCATCTTAATTGTATATATAATCAACTTTTAATGATGGTAAAATGTCATTCCTTATTTGTAGTAATGTTTCATTGTTTGTATTAAATTAGATTATCTAATAGCAGCAAAAAAGGATTATATATAATCTCTTCAACTACATATTTAACACAAAAGAAAACTACATTGAGAATAACATAAGTTGATGTACGGCATTTAATGAGATTCCATGTCTTGTAATGCTAGTAACTGAGATGATTTCCCTGTTTTCTATATACATTGCACTGGTCAGATTTTCCTAAAACCTGAGTTTGTATTCTCCCTAATAAACTGAAATGAACTGGTTGTGCATGAGATAATGTGAATCATTGATTTCCTTTACATTCCACTGTTTCAAGATTCTTAGGATACTCAATCCAGTTCCATATTATTTTTAGCTCCCCAAAACCGGGGTTACAACTTCGTTTATATTACTGTCATTTGTTTGCTTTAATATATCATTTTATTTGTATGAGAAATCAACTGTTTATGAGTGTAAAATGTCATTCCTTGTCTTTCTTAATATTCACAATCTTGAACTTATTTGTAATAATGTTTCCTTGTTTTTATTAAATTAGATTATCTAATAGAAGCAAAAAAGGATTAAATAAATTCTCTTCAACTACATTTTTATCACAATTTTTAACACAAATGAAAACTACATTGAGAATAACATAAGTTGAAGCCACACAAAATGTTCTTTTAAGAGCTGGCACAAAATGTTCAGCACCAATGAGAATAACATAAGTTCAAGCTCACACAAAATATTCAAAAACGTCAATACATGATTACAAAGAGTTTCTTTTAAGCTGAATGATATTAAAAGCAATAAGGATCAAACTAAGGTAATCTTCATTCCTTCTCTTTCTTTATTTTAATCTTCATCTTCTTTGATCCTGCTGTTGTTGAGTATGCATCAACCAATGACATCTTCAAGCCGGAATCTTCAGGAGTTTCCACAGACTCATTATCTTGTGAATATTTAACATTTGGTGTTGAAATCATCTCTCCACACGATCCAATCTATTCATTCATATCAAAATTTATAATACATTGTGTTGTAAATGAAAAGAAAATGACTAATTAAAGGAAAACTTGTTTACCATTTCGAAATCATTATCCTCCTTCAACAAATTTGAAAAGATATCAGATTCCTGTAACCAAAAAATTTTCAACAGAATATTTTAAATCAAAATTAAAGTAATTTCAAACAACCAAAAGATTAACACATACCTGACTATCTTTAAATTGTTCAGAATATAGTGAAATTAGTCCTTCATCGGTAGTCAACTTTAATACCGTAAATGATCCAGTATAATTACGTACTTGTTCAGATCGTACTTGAATTTTGAAGAAAATTCTCAAGCCAACTAAATTTTGTATTTCCTCTGGAACTTTCTTATCATTTTCTGATTCCTACAATTTTAAAAAAGACAAATTTAGGTATAGTCCAGAAATTCTCATATATGTTTAGAGCTTATTTGCAAACGTACCTCTGTCATCTTCTTTTTTAAGTCCAAAGCCTTTTTTCCAATAAGCTGAACGCATTCTTTGTCCCATAATAGTAAATCAATTTCTCCGGTTGTGTCAATGACACGAACATTAATTTTGTACCTGTCACATAAAATTGTATTTAGGTTTCTAGTAGAATAGTAGTTGAATTTAGCTTTCAAGTAGAATAGTAGTTGGGTTTAAAATGATTGTAGGTTATTACCTGATGTTAACATCTTTTTCAAATTTGTCACATCTGTCACAGTAAAATAAATCGCCACATTTATCTAGTTTTTTTGGACATTTGTTACACGATAAATACCACCAAGCATTCTTTAATACAACTTCAACAATTTCAGCATAAACCCAAAAGCTTCCAATCTGATAATCAATAATAAAAAATCTAGATTAATATTCTAATAAAGATAAATTATGTAATAAAATATAATTATCAATTGTAAATGAAAGAAATATATACCTCATGGTTATCTCTCAATTTCTCAATGGTCCTAACTATAGCCTGGCCACTTGATAATTCATTTTCAACCAAATTTGTAGAAGTAAGTGAAACTGTACTTATAGTGATTGATTCACTACTTTCCTCAACAATCCTTCATGAAGTGGACAAATATTCATTAATTTAATTCTGAGTACTAATGTAAATTATAATAAAGCAAACAATAAATTTTAGTATCACAATGATTTACCTTGCTTTAAAATTTTCAATATCTGGAATGTCAACACCAAATATCAACCTTGAAACATAGAAGGTGTTGGATGCTGTAACTTGTCCTAATCGAAAAACAATGCAATTTAAACTTGTATTAACAATTTTATAAATTTAGAAATGAAGAATGAAATAAAATTAATTCCATAAGAAATAAATTATACCATGGTTTATTACCTCTATATAATTTGGTATGAAACATCTGTTAGTACTACAACAGGTTCATTTCTTCCATTGTTAACGTAAGAAACCATATCATCCACCAATTACCCCACAAAGTACATGGCAGACGATGTTTCCTATAAATAGAAATGAATTTAATTTTTTTTTAATTGTATATATAATGTTAAAAAAAGAATATTAAAAAAATTAAATTATTACTCATTGTCCTCGAGAGTAATATCCATAAGTCGTGTTGGTCCATCTTTCAAATCCCTTTGTTGGGGAGGATCTAATGAAACAACTCGTCCAATAATATCTAAAATTGATGTATTTACAAATAACATTAAATTTGATGAATAAAATAATTTCATATTTGTAATCACAAAAAAATTTAACAATGTATTTACCAATAATTTGTTATCATCTAAAGATTCTTCACTTGTAATCAGAAAACTTTTGAAAACTAAAAACAAAGGAAGGAAATTTATCGTCAAATATTTCAACAACTTTCGTTTTTGCCAAGAATATATCTTGTATTTATTTGCGTTGTTTTGTATTTCATGTTGTTATTTGTAACAACAAAACAACGACAACATAGACTCTTCTCTCATTCAGCAAAGTTGAAAGTTGGAGATATAAATCTTTTTTAATACTTGCATGAATTCGATCTCCCTGCAAAGGAAAAAAATGAAATCAGTACAAAAATTTATGCATATAATTTATTCAAGTATGCAGCTAATTTTATTATCATTGAAATACTGCAAATATCTATTTATGAAATCATTGGTATTATTTTTTATTATTCAAGATATTCTGTGAATAAATTTGTTCGTGGAATCTGTTAATTTTTATTACATGTTGGTAAATTATCATCATCATATTTTTTAATTTATTTCCTAAGTTGTATGTACATTTATGGATATATTTATATGAATGTTGTTTTAATATTTAATTTTATTTTCAGCTTTAATTTCAGTTGGTACAAATGACGGTTAAGAGGTAACTGTCAGTTAGTATCATCATACAATTATCTACATTCGGCTATTGTCAAAACCATTGGCGTGGCATTCGTTGCAGCCATTGGCCCATTGGCAATGTGTTCGTGTGATCTGATGTTGTAAAAGATGCTCACTTTTTAGGTATTTGTGTTTTTTTTTTTTTCGTCGGAATCCAAAACAATGTGTTTTATCATTTAACACATTTCGTTCGATTATCGCTAAAACCATCGGCGGGGCATTCGTTGCAGCCATTGGTTCATCGACAATGATGATTTGACATCCAATGGCGAGGTATTGATTGCAGCCATTGGATGATTAATCTAAATCTGAGTCTACAGAAGTTTTTTACATTATTATACATCATCAGACAAACAGAAGAATATAAAAATTTGGGGAAGATGAAACGTACGAATGGAAAGAGGAGAAGAAAAAAATGAAGTGATTCTATACCATTCAATGCTGAGGTCTCTCCCAATACCATCGGTTGGTAAAAACGTGGGCTACTAAAAACATGGTCTACAAAATCTGTGGGCTAAAACCACCGTTTCAGCAATTTTTCGATCTCCCCAAAACCCGTTTCCTAAACACGTTAGATGCTAATGGTTGAACTTAAAATTAACATATTCAACGGACATGTAATAAAAATTAGTTTCACACACTGTCAATTAGTTTCAGATTTCTAAATTGGTTTTCCTTCCATCCTTTTAACTGAGATTTTGGTTTTTTTCCTAATGTAAACTAAGGTTTGATTTCCTTAACTTTGGTAATGCTAGTAACTGAGATGATTTCCCTGTTTTCTATACCCATTGCACTGGTCAGATTTTCTATAACCATATGGTATTGTTTTTTTTGTTTTATCATTTAACACATTGCGTTCGTATAGTTAAAACCATTGGCGGGGCATTCGTTGCAGCCATTGGTACACTTGACATGATGATTTGGCATTCGTTACAGCCATTGGTCCATTGACATGATGATTTGGCAACCATTGGCGGGGTACTCGTTGCAGCCATTGGTCGGTTGTACTAAATCTGAGTCTATAGCAAAATTTCTCAACCTTCGTTTTTTAATATTGCTGACAGCTGTTTAATCATTTGTACTATTTCGTTGTGTAACCATATGGTTTTTCTTCTAATTGTTTCTCAGAATAAACAACCATTCTCACTCTACCCGGGTTTAAAATTCATTTCCTATTGCTTGCAGGTGTTTAAAAATTGTACAATTTCGTGTGAAATGGGTTGTAATAATATATGCTGTTGTAGGAAAGCATTTGTTCTATCTTAACCTAATTCTGAGTTTAGCTAACGTAAACAGAATTGCAGAATGTAACTGGTTTATGGATAAATAAAGTTACCTCAGAATCGTGAAATACACATTCGAGACTGAATGGTTGCCCTTTTCCTCCGTATCCGGGTCATCATACATACGAATAAGTCGAACTTTCAAATTCCAGAAGTTTTCGATGGACTGATCTCACGAATTAGAGAGAAGAAAGGAGCCATGGGTGAAGAATTTTTTTTTTTTCCTTTTCTGAAAGCCGGGAGTGAGAATGGTTGCCAATTTTCACTGTATTTATAGCCAGTAAACTCAGACAGATTATTAATGTAAATTATGTTGGGAAACTCAACAGTTGTCTTGGTTCTGGAGAAAAGTGGATTTGGGTATGGTTCAGTTCAATTTTAACTTCTTTTGTTGTAAATTGCATGGGTTTAATTGTTTACAGCTGACTTTAGGCGGGAAAATGGCTGTTGTGTTTAATTTGAATAGTTTGAATTTGTTTAGCTGAGAAAAGTGGACTGTTATTTATTTATTTTTATTTTTTTTTACTTTGGCTGAGTTTGGGCGGGAAAATGGCATGTTTGTAATTTGTTCCAACTATTTTGCTATTATATATATATAGATAACTTGAAAGATAGAGTAATTAATGGCAAGCGCAAAACATAAATGTTGAATTTATCCGAACTTAAAGTTCAAGAACAATTTTTATCCGTTTTCGTTCACTTAATTTGCTCTAATGCTTTTTTGTAGACAATGAGTGGATCTTGTAGCAACAACGCCTTTACTACAGTCTACACAGCTCTTAAGTCAAATAATGGACCTTGTCTAAGAAGCAAAGTCACATAAAAGTTAAACCGCGGTCCTCCTCTCGGTCTGTGTAGCACTGTCGTTTACTAAAGAAAAATGATGGACATATCGAGGGGGGAGGGGACCGTGCTTTAAACCGCGGTGTCACGTGTCTCCACCTCATTGGTCAGGTCCCTGCCGCTAACGCCAGCATCCCGTTGCTAACGTCAGCCCGCTGGATCCGACCAATGAGGGAGGGACACGTGGCACCGCGGTTTAAACCGCGGTCTCCCCTCGGCCTGTGTAGCACTGTTGTTTACTAAAACAAAATAAATTCCATTTATATAAACTCCCAACCCTACAAAATATAACCCTAACCTCCATCCTTAAAAACCCAAACTCTAATCCTATCATAAAATATAGTAACATTGTCAGATAATAATAAAATTTAGGATGCCAAAATAGAGCCACATTGTCTGACGAAATTTTTACAAAATTTACCAGACAATTTGGCAGAATTTAATATCCGTATAACTTGTTTTACTATCTTTACGATTATTCCAAAATATTTTATATAGGATGTCGTTATTGGTACTCCTAAAATGTCATTCTGCACTCCTCCCTCAATGTATGCACAAATTAATATCATATTTAATGCATGGGTATATTTAAAATTAGAGTGATACAAAATTAAAGAGGAGTGCAGAATGGCATTTTTGGAGTGTCAATAGCAACACCCTTTATATAAAGATAAATATTTAAAATATTATTAAGTAAAAAATTAATAAGTTACAAATTTGTTCCCTTTTTGTTTGGGTAAATTATAAGGGCACAGCACATTTTGATCGGGGTTGTCCAAGTGTTAGTTTTCCATTATTTATAAGTTTGCCACTGAAAAAATTTACTCAGGGCTATCCAAGTGGTAGTTATAAAGATATATCTTATAATTTTTGTTTTCTTTCTCACTCTCCATTCCTCACAAGAAGAAGAAGAACAAGAAGAAGAAAAAAAAGAACAACAAGAAAAAGAACAAGAACATCAATTTTTGCAAACCTGGTTTATTTTGATTTTTTGATCTCTTCTAATTTCTCAGATCTCTTTCTCCAAACCCTACTTTATTTTTCTTCTTCTTGTTTGGGCATTATGGATGAAACCATAGTTGTAGAAGAAATTGGGTTATCAAATCTATCAATCTATTAATCTATTAGTCTATTAACGAATTTTTCTTTATTAATAGAAGAATTATGCATGAAATCCTAGTTGTAGAAGAAAACTATGGAAGAAATCCTAGTTGTAGAATAATTGGGTTCATATCAGGACTGCCACAATTTCTGACAGTCCTAGAAGTATTGAGGAATGCCAGAAATTGTGGCAGTCTTGAAATAGACTCGATGTACAACAGGAATGCCACAATTCCTGGCAGTCCTAGAAGTAATGAGGACTGCCAGGAATTGTGGCAGTCTTGAAATAGACTCGATGTACAACATGACTGCCACAATTGCTGGCAGTCCTAGAAGTAATGAGGACTGTCAAGAATTATGGCAGTCCTGAAAGGGACATGCTCTACAACAGGACTGCCATAATTTTTGGCAGTCCTAGACATATTGAGGACTGCCAGAAATTGAGGCAGTCCTGAAAGATATTTGTTGTACAGCAAGTTCCTTTAAGGACTGCCACAATTTCTGGCAGTCCTAAAGTCGACATTTCCGAATGAAAAAAACATGTTAGGGTTTATTTCAATTTTGATAATAGAGTGAAATATGCATTTTAGGATTTATTTCCATGCATTCTTTGTGAGGAAAGAAGTATTTAACCTTTATTTCCATACATTTTAGGGTTTATTTAATTTTTGGGTGTCATCGAAATTGGGAAAGAGAAGGAAACTAGGATTTTGATGGAGATGGTGATAATGGAAATGGTGGAGAAGAAGATGATGCTGATGAGAAAAAAAAACTAGGGTTTTGATGAAGATGTGAGAATGGAAATGATGGAAAAAGAAGATGGATAGAAGAAGAAGAAAAGCTAGGGTTTGTGAAGAGAGAGAGTAAAATTTAGAAATGATAGTAATTTTTTGGGTTTGGGGGGTTGTGGGCTTTGGACAGCCCCCTGAGTGGAATATTTTGATAGCCCTAGTAAAAGTTTCTTCCAACCTGGCCAGTTCTAATCCTGGCTAGCCCGATCAAAAAGATATGTGCCCATATAATTAGCCTTTTGTTTGTCGAGTTCTGTGAACCTAAAAAATGTCAAGAACAATTTTCTTCTAGTTCCAAAACATATTCTCTTCGTCCTTTTTCTCAACATTGGTCGTCTCTTCTTTTATCGTCAACACGGACACGGCGACGATTCGAGCGTCCCTCCCGTGTCCGGTAGGGACACGGCATCTTGCTTCCTTCCTCTCCGGTACGGGACTGATTGGTTCACATCACAGGATTGCAATTTAATATTTCGTTTTGGTTGGTTGGCCATTCAACGAGTTCCTCAGGAATGTCACGGACACCCAGAAATCGGTTCCGTGTCTGTGTTGGTTTCGTATCGCGAGGGACGCATTAATATTGGACACGAAAAATAAACTACAAGAGAATACACCAGGACACACCGAAAGACGTGACGTTTCTGTGTCGCCGTGTCCGGATTGTTTCGTGTCATCAAAGGGCTGCGTTGAGGGTCTAGTATAGGTCCTTAAATCCGTTGGGGGTGGGTCTTGTGCCATTCGAAATTTCCAACACCAATATAGACATTCTTCTTAGGCTCCTCCTCGAAACGAGGGTTAAGCAAATGGTTTTTTTTCCCCTTTCCCCTGTAGGTCTCTAGAAGCTTCTCCACTGCCTTTATTCAAACGAAACTACTGTTACGATGACTCCACCGGAATTAGAGGCGATGTGATAACGTTATTATAGATTTTGTTCAGGACTAGCTTCAACACTAGTGTTGCTCGCAGCTAACCGCAATCTTTCACAAGTCACCACAATGCTGTTGGAAAGATGACTACAAGATCAACAACTTCCACGCTTGAAGAATTACAAATCCCGTTGGCAAGGTTTCCGAATATTCAATTGGAGTCATACGAATTGTAGGAGGGCTAGGAATCATGGTGCCAATCTTTTTGGAGCAAGATTTGGGTCGTTCCAAGATCATGGATCTACTTCGTGGCGCTTTGGTAAACTTGTACGCGTACCATTATTCTTGAACTTATTTATTTTTTTAATTCTTAAGATATGTTAGGGTTATTTTGTATTAGACTAGTGATAATCTTTGTGTTATAATTAGGCTATTGTTAATTGTTTAATTGTGAATAAACCATTATAGACTGTCCTCTAATCTTGTCCTGCTTTACTTCTCCAATTATCAGGGTATTAGAATTCACTCACAATATGCTCTGTATACACGAGGGTAGAACTGCGATTCCAAGTGAATTGGTATTACTGAATTCATGCAAACCAAATGCCATGAATGATTCCAGTTATATAATTTGGCAATTAAATTCAAGGTAAAAAGGGCCTTATCGCAGTTGATATTTGTGTCTATCCAGACAATTAATTTCAGCTAAGATTGTTGTAGGTGTTATTGTACCGCATCTCCGAATGCAAACAAGCCAAATCTGTTTCCATCAGTTAACTTGAATGTTTCTGCTGATTGGACTGCTTTAGATGTAATCTATGTTAAGCCTTTGGAAGGATACAGTCTTAGGCAGAAGAAAATGTGGGCGGCCTAGTGCCACGTGGCTCCCGTTTGTGGAGGGTCTAGGGAGAGTCAAGATGTATGCAGTCTCACCCTTATATGTATGGAGAGGCCGTTTCCGTGATTCGAATTTGCATCCTCCAGGATGCACTCGCCAGGCGACACCCTCATCTTAGGCAGAAGAAAGTGTAATCACTAAATTATTGAACAACAAAATAGATAAGGAAATGAATTTTATATTTGTTACTAGCATGTTAGTTCTACTGCCAAAATTTATTCTAGGAAAGGGATTCCTTAATATCCTTCAACTCGACTTTCAAACTAAATTAAAATCCTAATCTCATAGTTGTGGTAAGCACTCTTGAGGCAGCGCGCCTCAGACGTATGGCTCACAGGCTCATCCATTAACACCCCAATGTAGGTGGAGCGAGGCCTTCGTCATGATGCATGCAGTCTCACAATGCCTCTTACTGAGGCTTAAGCACATCTGAAGGGCAGTTCATATATGTATTTTTGTGTTATTTTTTTTACTTTCGTTTTTTAGATACTATTGGTTTTTTTATGTGTGAAAATCACCATTATCTGTCTTTTAGTATCCCTTTCAAAAAAAAGGGAGGAGAACAAATAAAAAGATCTGAAACTTTGATCAAAGAAAAATAAATCGTAAAGTCCTTTCATCTTCCTCTGTCACGACTCTCACCTTCTTATTTCAGTTATAAAGAAACTCAATCAAATGTATGTTTTTCCTCTTTCTTCCTTTTAATTGATTCTTGGTACCGCTATTTGAGTATTAGTATGCTACTGCTCATAGTTCACGTGAACAAAACATAAAAAAAAAATGAACTAATCAGATTCTTGTGTAAGAAAGAAAACACTAACAAATCAATAAGGTTGTGTTCATTTGCTTAAACTAATGTTTATTACACATGTTTTGTTACATAATTTGAAAAGCCTGGCGCTTTCGCTTCGCGCCTCAATTCCAAACACTCTTTGTGCCTTTAATAACTATGTTTAATATTAATCAGCTTTTCAGATAGTTCTTCCAAACTGAAATCTGCATATGACTTTTTTAAGTTGCAAGAAACATCAGAAGATAACAACACATGCATGCAATGCACAATATGGTAGTAGATCCCTTATATCATTGCAAAGACTAAAATCGAACATGCAGAGACTAGAACAATAGAGAGCTATTTAAAATAATATATAAGTAATAAGGCATGATGTACCTATTATCATCACCATTTAACTAATAATACACATGCATAATTGCACATACATGAGATGCACACTCATTCCATACTTTTTGTTTTTGTTTTTTTGTTTCATCATTTCAGGATGTAAATTAGCAGCCTTGGAATATGTTTCTCCCAAGTTGCAGCATCAATATAATCAGCATTCAGTAGTAAAAAACATGTGGATATCTTCTGTGGAAAGTCGAGCGAAGTTTCATTTTCTGATACAACAAACAAAGCCTTTATTCCACATTTCTGGGGTAGGCTACTTGAATCTTATTCTTCCATTCAGCTCCGTTAATGGACATGTCCTCTTTAACATTAACAAAAACCATAGCCTTTGTCACAGCCTCGATCCATGTTCAAATTTCTGAAGTGTTAAATATTTTTGCACGGTTAATGCTCCAAAGAAGTTATTTGATGATGGAATCCTTTTTAGCATTTCACAAGGACTGTTGGTTTGTAAAGGACAGCACGAGAAACATTAGATAGATTGTTGACTGAAGTTCTTTAAAGGAGCCTTTTTTTCTGGTGACTAGATGGATTTCAAAGACGAACAGAACCATGCTCAGATTTTAGGTCATGCTCGAAATCCTTCTGCTGAAAGCATTGGGAGTGATAGAAGCTCTAGAAAGATGTTATGGAAACCATCTTGGAGATAGCTCTGTTGGTTTTTCTGAAGCACCAAATCCAACGGATGCTTCAAGTAGCACTGAGATGCAGTTTATGAATGACAATGACGTACTTGTTATTCAACATTCGTTCACTTGATCAACGCCAAAGTTAAATTATATTCTTGTTATCATGCAACGAAGTTTAGTGACTGCAAAAACAGACATGGAGGATCTCATAGTAACATTGAATAAAGAGAGAGCTGTGAAGGAATACCTCATTGCAAAGGTACACCTAACACCTCTTTGAACTTCCTGACTTCGAAGGCTTATATTTATTCAATAAATTTTGCAGCACTCAGAATTTTGCTAATTTTCAGGCCGTGTAGTTCTTCGATCTGTCCATTTTTATTTTCTACAAATTCTAAAAGAGAAATCATACTAATGATCAGGCATACATCACATTTTCATGTGCATCACATCATAATAGAAAGATGTGACAGCATCAGGGAGGTCACTAATTCAGTTTGAAGACAGTTATATAGTGTAGTTATATAGCATCTTCATTCAATATTGAGGCCTGTTGCTAGTCTTTTGATAATCTTTACATTGCTATCCTATCATAACAATGCAGGTCAAGGATTTAGAGGTTGAAATAGAAACCTCTAAGCAAAAAAAAGTAAAGAAGATTTGCAGCATGCCATCTTACAGGAAAAGTTTGGAAATAGAGTTACATCTAAAGTTCGAGGAGGTTCGGACTTCTTCAATTTATCATAGGTTCCAGCATATGCAAAGCCAATTTGTTCATTGTATTAATATCTACTTTTCTTTTTGTTTTTTGTTTCTTTTTTCTTCATCATGTCAGGTTGAAAAGGTTTGTGCAGAGTTAGAAATCGAACAATCAGTGGTGAAAAGAAATTGATGCTATAGGAGTTGGAAAATAAAACTAAGCAAATGATGGATTTACAGAAGAGCTAGATAAACTTAGGGTGAAGTCAAGAGCAGATGTTAAAGTTCAGTCAAAGAGATTAAGATCCTCCGGAATTCTCAAGAGGAACTAAAAAAAATGCTAAATGGATCTTTGAAAGAAAAAACCGAGTTAGAGGTATGCTGCATCTGCATGTCACTCCCTGGACATCCTTTGTGGAACTTGAGGTAGTTGTTAATTAATTAAATCAAAAGATGGGTGTGTTTCAAATGAGTGCTAGGTTTAGCGCTTACTATGATGTCCTAACAATGATTTGAAAATTTCATGATCAACAACAGATTAATATGGACCTTTGCATTCATCTATTTCTTTTTTAAAAACTGTCTATAACAGCAGCTTATCAATTTTTTGGAAAGCAAGTACAGTTTTGGAGGCTTTTGAAAGCTGCTGGGGCAGCTGCTTCTGCTTTCTAAAAAGCAGCAGCAACCCCAAACCAGGCCTTTACTAGTTATTTTCTTTATAGTTATTGTTGGTAATATTAACTTGGCAGATCTCAGTGAGTCAAGTAACTGATTTGATATCTGAAATGAATGCTTATACTGACTGATTCATTGTGCATTACAATAGAATGGTAGTTATTACTTTTTATTTACCATAGCTTTTATGTAGGATATCTCATCTCTTCCTGTAATGTACATAACGAAAACTACTTAAACTTAAGGTAATTCAATTTAATGTATGACTGACATCACATTGCTCTACCTCCATAATGATCTTTATAAGCATTGTGGATACTTATGGGAAAAAAATCTACTTCAATAGCTGCAAATCCATAAAAAAAAGAGTAATAAAATAAGAATTATAGATCACGGACTCAATTGTAGGATGTTTATGGAAAAGTTTTGCTACAATCCAACAAAAAGTGTGGGAGGAAATTTATAAGCGACCCCACTGTTTAAATATTTTTAGAAAACTAAGAATACAAAAATGTTATTTCTCACGAATTGTAAACATTTTTCCCTTAAACTATGTTCTATTTTTTTTATTTTTATTTTTGCGAAACGAAATTATTGTGTGTTCCAAGTATGTTAGGTCTAAGAAGCAATCACTAGCTCACTACATCCATGTATCCCCAAAACATGGAGATGTCCATTTTCGAATCAGTGATTCACAAAACAGAGTTAAACAAGGTCTAGTTCGGCACTACATCAAAATATACATTTTGCAAACACGAGTTGCAACTATTATTATTGGTTGCAACGACCGTTGCAACAATTAGAAATCTTTGCAAATCGTTTCAGAAAGTTGCAACCAATTAAGCAACGAACCGTTTTGAAGTATTGCAAATTAACTTGGCAATATTAATTAAAGATTGCAACGAAAGCTAAGATATATAAGAAAGCACACCAAAAAAAAATATGGAGCACATTAAAAGTTGGCACGCCAAAAATAGAGAACATTAAAAGTTGGCATGCCAACCTACGCTTGCAGCGGATACCAAAATCTTTGTCCTAAAAAAAGACTCCCTCCTTTTTTTTAGTTCGTGGTTTTTCTCTCCAATTGTTTTTCCTATTTTTTTCTATATTTTTTTAACTAAAAATTCATTCCATTTTACCTCGAGCTCTTGGATCGATAGAGACTGGAAATTTTTTCAGCTCGCTCTCAGAATAGAGACTAAAAATTGAAGATGTGAGTATAATTTTAGTAGTTTGGGAATAGAGACTAAAAATCTATTCAACTTGCCTTCAAGATGTGAGTATAATTCTTTCTACTTTTTCGTATACTTGTCCTAAAAATTCATTTCTATTTTCTCTACTTTTATTTTAGTAATTTGGGGATTAAAATTTTGATGTCATTTGGATAGATTAGTATTTCTAGTCTCTTGAGCTCCCTCTCAAGGTTTGTTTGCATGTAATTTTAGTTTTTCTGCTTAAATCTTCTAATAACGTAAACCCTAAGATTTTAATTTGTGGGAGTACAAATCATACAAATATCTCTGATCTCTCTCGTTAGGGTATTTTTTTTTTAAGAGGAAAAATTATTGGCTGTGTTTTCTGCCTTCTCAGCGTTTTCTTTTCCTCTTTTGTCAGTGTTTTGTTTTTCTATAAAGATTTTAACGATCCGTGACTATTATATCAATGTGTTATCGATTTTTTTTCCTTATTGTTTTCATCTAATGCCTTGCTTTTAAAACTAGGTCACGATCTAGAGAGAAAAATAAACCGACATTTATAAAACTTTGTTTCCATCAAGCCATTTCCCCCCAAAATAGTCCAGAACCTAATAGTTCTTGTTATAGCCAATTCTTGGATTAGTGTTTCTAGAAAAAATGAATAATCTTTGGACCAAATTTGGTTGATAGGAATTTTGATTCGTTAGTCAAATGTTCTATTTATTGAATTATTCAATACTTATGTAATTTCTCCTTTTTAATCCTATTTGGGTTGATTATACCAGATTCAATCATGGAATAGTTAAATTTAGGATGAAAATGATCAAAATTCTGAATTTTGATACATTGATTAAATGCATTTGATCTGTAAATGAAAATTAGTAAGGCTTCCATAAGATTAGACAATTTGCATATTGAACATGTTTTTTTCCCCTCTATAATCACTAGATTCTGAACTCATATTCGTAAGTTGGACTTTCAGTATAGTATCCATTATATCCCATTTTTAGGGATTTGTTCAAAATAATTGATACACAACCAACCGTTGCAATAATGAAGTGTTGTAAATAACATCTAAAAAACAGTTACTAAAGCCGTTGCAAAAAAAGCAACTGTTATAATACTACGCAATATACTAAGACCATTACCGGAGCTGTTGCAACAAGTAATCGTTGCAAATGTTTGAAACAAACAGAAGCCATTACAAATTTAAAATTTGTAAGGTTCTGAATTGCTACGCAAAGCCAGCCATGTTTCATAACTGTTGCCATATGGGATTGCAACGATTTTGTTCATTACTTATGGTTGAAGAGAACACATTTGATCCATCAAAAGAACCGTTACAAAATCCATTAGCAACTAACTAAGGCGGTTGCAAATATTCTGTAACACTATTTTACGACTATTAAATATCGCAAACCCTTGTTGCAACGGCCTTAAACAGTTGTCAATCGTCCTTTTTGGATGTAGTGGGCTTTGACTTAGACTTGTGTTTAGATTTAGACTTTTGTTCGTAAAATTATTACGATAAATATTGTTTTTTTGGTGGGATTTTCTAGGTATGAGTCTTCAATTGTAACAATATACAAAAAAATTTGGAAAACGTACTTAATATATATGAATATAAATTGAGAATGTCAAGATTCAATCTACTCTTGATAATACCATATATTATATAAAACAAGACAATATAATTTTCATGAATTTGACCCATAAAAATTTTATTTTCGAAAAAGGGGGAGATTTTATAGGTCTCTGCAACCTTTTGAAATTTACAACGGCCCATATACCTTTCAAAAATGAGTATAACTCTCCAGTATTTTGATAAAAATTCTCGTAATATTAATAAATTTGGCATTTCAACCTAAAATAATATTACGGGCCATACCTAAAATTGGTGCACCTCGTAATATTTGTCATTGTGCAATATCAACCTAAAATAATATTGGTCCTATTAAAAAAAAACAAAAAACAAAAACCTAAAATAATATTGGTTAATGTGATTATTTCATTAAACATTGCTACGAGCTGCATAAGTTTTCAATATTAATGTTAAAAAAAGTGTAGTGAGCTGTCCAAAAATTCGTAACATTGCAAGTAGCCGCACAAAAGTTTTTTAAAAAAATCTTGAACAATATTACAATCTAAATACTAAACACGATCAAAAGATCAATTAAAGTACCATTAACCTAAATACGTTGTTAATAAAAAATTTAAAAATAAAACAAAATATTTTGACCAATTCAATTGAAGGTAAATGCTTGCGTACCCGATTCCACTCATAGGGTTAGTTGCATGTTGGCCCGGGGGTAAATCAGACAAGACTTCAGACTCGCACAACCCCCTCTACTTAGGTAAAACCTCCGGACTCAATATAATCCTAATAGACATTGGTGTCACGGGTGATCCTTCAGAATCTACCTACAATAAAGATGAATGGACAACCAAAACTAGATCTGGATATGACAATCTAACCCTTGGCCGACTCTGATTAGTTGAACAAATAACCACTCGAGTCATGGCAAGCACTCTAGATTATCCAGAACAGAACAATTTTATTTTCTTAACCAGGACTCTTTACATCGAAGATGACTAATTTTAGAAGAAGTAAATAGTTTATAATTTGGTTTTGCTATTCCTGTCAATGGGGTTTGTCTATTCCTAGCCTTAAAGAGTTCTAAAATATATCAATTAATAATATTATATATACTAAATATATGATTCATATGTTCCAACAATATTGTAGGAATAGAAGGGAATGGTAAACGAGGGAGAGGAGAACATGGGTTTGAATCCTAATCGCAACAAAATTTTAATTAAATCAAAGGGGTGATGGTGTTAGTTGGGAACAAGGACAATATATTAATGACTGACATTGTTTTAAAAAAAATTATAGGTATATCATGACTATTACTGGGGGTGGCATATTGTATGTGTCTTGTGCTTAAAATACGGAGTACTATTTGTAAGAATAAATAATTCCAACTCCGTATTTAAGAGACAGAATAATAGAATATAATGTAAATAAATAATCTGACCGAGATCGAGGTTTGAACTTGGTTCAATGTCCTTAAAACAATATTCGTCTGGCACTGGTGCTTACGGTTTAATGTCAATTAGTCTCCCAGGATACAACGGTTCTTCTCCTTCGGTAGCAGCACTTCACCCCACAGAAATTGGACGAAGCAATGTTGGTAGTCCCCTCTCTCTCTCTTAGACTTAATGTTTGATGGATGAATGAGTTAGTGAATTATTCAAACACTTGCTTTTATATATGATAAAGGGACACAATGGAAAAAACACACATTTTCAATAGATTCGTACACAATAGAAATGATACATCTTTTCAATAGATTTGTTGAACAGATTCGTTGCCATAGATTCGTTGTAATTAGACACACTTATTAGAAAATAATATTATTATATTAAAAATTTAAATATACATTTACTTTTCCAACACTATTACGGGTGTTCAATAATTGGACAAGTCTGGAAGGAGTCGGAACATCGATACTTGACTTAAAAAAGTCGATGGTATCAGAATGTTATGGCTACAGACGATATGTTGGTACATACAATTTGTTCATTCGAGCAAATTGGGGGTCATTTTCTGTGCAAGGCATGTTGGTTGTATGTCGGTACCTTGGAATGACATGGAACAGTTCATACCTATCAAGTTGTTATCTATTGCTCACAACTTAAGGACCGGGGAAGAATCTATTTAAGGGTTTTCTCCAATCGTAGTGTTGGTGTACTTAGAAGTTTAAGGAGGCTTTACAATAGAAAGTTCTTGGAGGCCATTAAGGAAATCGAGAAACATAGATGTTGAAGACCATCTTTTAGTTTATTTTCCTTATCCAACCTAAATTACGAACATTTCATAGTTTTGTTTTGGTAAAATTTGCTTCTTTAGCACATTATGTGCACAAATATGCCTTATTCTGTGTTTTTGATGCTAGATTAAGGCTAGAAGCTCTGGTTTATTTTGAGCTCATTGGTGAAATTTTTTCTGCATATGTTTATTTTTTCTTTCAAAACTTCCATTGGGTCTTGGTAGTGTACAATGTAGTGTCACCATACATTACTACCCCTAGGTGATTTTTGTTTGGACCTCTTATTCCTAACTGGGAAGGACACAGCTAGCTTTTGAAAAGTTTATAGTAAAAACCAGAGATTATTTAACTAGTAAATATCAAACATTTAAAGTAATATGGTTTAGCAGCATGTTATTTCATAAATGATGTAGCATACTAAAGGATTTTTTTTTTTTTTGAGAGAAATACTAAATGACTATTTTTCGCCTTACTGTGACCAATGTTATGTTGAAGTAATTAAACTGGCTTGTGAATTTTTTCTTGATATCTTCTAATGCATGCCAGGTAAAGAAGATTATATATTATTTAAATTAAAGGAGCATACAAATTCTCCAGATATACCAAATAGATGAATGTATAATGCATCCCTTAAATCCTTCAAAAGAAGGCCAATTTAGGGAGCAAATAAAAAATGCTCATCCTATGATGTTAGGAATAGTAATGCTTCTAAAGGCCTTGAAATCTTGTTAAAGACCCTGCCACTACACCAAAACTCCAGAGTAGTGACGAGGGTTAAATAATTCCAAGATGCTCCTGCAGGTTGAAGGTCCATTTTGGGCTGATTCCCGCAGCGCTATGATTTTTTTTCAAAAAATCTTCTTACATTGTGCACCGGTGATATTTGAACCTAAGTTGCTCTACTACCATGTTAAAGACCCTGCCACTGCACCTCCAGAGCTATGACAAGGTTTGAGGGTTAACTATTTATATTATTCCAACAAATCTAAAATCTAAAAGCTTGCTAATAGCTATGGCTGTCGGGTGCTTTTCACGTAAGTTAAGCGATTCTAGTACTCAAAAAAATTATTTTTCTGAGGAATTGGTTCACAAGATCTCTCTTAGAATTTTCTGACAATGGATGAACTAGAGTTGTTGATCTTAATACTCAAAGTGGTTAACCTTGGAAGGTTAATACTCAGGTCCAAAGTAGCATTAAAGCTACAAGTTTTCAGCTGTTGGACAGTCTTGTAACTATGGTTCATTTCAGGAAATTTAAGACTTACCTTGCGGCTAGACATCATCTTAATTCAACATTTTATTCTGCTTATGGTCATTACCTTGGTTTTTAGTTACCGTGACTTCCAGATTCGTCAAATGACTTATGTACTTCCAGAGAGATTTTCAGACAGGAAAACATAGAAGGGAATATGCAAAATTGGCAAGAGATCAGCTACTTAATGAATGCGAAGTTCTTCTCTGTCGGCTTCAACAATCAAGTGTCAACTTTATTGCAGAAGGAGAAGACAAGTTCACTGTCATTTCTTCCTCATTATCAGATGTATTATGTCTTTTGACCACTTCGGACACTAGGATTGGCTTCTTTCAGCAGGTAACTTCCTTTTCTTAAAAAGTATATATTTCAATATAAGTGTTCTACTGATGTTTACATATTTTTCACCTTACAGTTCCTTGAGCATACGGCACAATTATGCACTGATGTGTACATATGCGAACACGAGTCAGGGTTACTGACATATGTTGACTCAGCCAAATCCTCCATGAGGTCATGTTTATGCAGCCTTTGATTGCATCCACCAATCCTCAGGTCAAATCTTAAACCTATCTCGACTGAATTGCAAACTTCCATATTTTCTAGGTTGCCTACTCTTAGATCTTTCTATATCTTTAATTTCACTATGTGGAATTCATTGCATGCCATATCATCATTGTAGCATTGCACCTATACATTAATATTTACTGCATTTCATGTAGTTTCACAAACCTAGCTCCTTGTCTAGGGTTCTTGCTTCCGTGTGTGTTCTTTTGTGATCATGTGCATCATTTCATTTATCTCGAGGCCCACGTCATGTAAGATGAGAAGTAATTGTTTATCCGGTCGTGGTTCATAACATATATACAAATATCTATTCAAGGTAAGTTTGTCAAGTTGAATTCAACAATACTAAAAAAGAGCATACCAGTGCCACTAGACTACTGCATACTTATGATATGGAGAGGGTCTAGATGTACGCAACCTTACCCCATAAATATGGAGAGGCTGTTTCCATGAATTCAATTAAAACTATCCAACATATTAGATAGCAACTGAGACAAATTGACTATAGGAATCCTCTTACATATTACATAGCCAACTCGACATTACTCAGCCACAACTTGATTGTTTAAAGTTAACAGGAGTTTTAGTGCTGAACTATATTCTGTATGTTAGCAGCTCTAGCAAATGCCCAAGGTAACACGAGCAATTTCTTTGTCCTCCCAACATATGCATGCTTGTTCAAATTATCATAATCATTTTCCTCAATCGAGTCTAAGATTTTACGATACAAAAGCAGGGAAGCCCATACCTGCATAATAGTAAACATGAACACTTAGGAACGGCAAATGCATGATGTCAAGCTATTGTATAATGAGGAAAAACTTTATTTTTAATGGACTATCAAGAAAAGCATACCTTTTTCATCAATTTGACCACCATTAGAATTTTCCATGAAGAAGAGATGTGAAAATAATCCATGAGGTGATCTATAACTATCTATATCATTGTAAGTGGTTTTTTACTTGTTCATATCATGTCAAGTGATAAGCCTAGGAGTATGTTTGAAACTACATAATTTTGATCACAGATGAATATGAAAAATGTAGGGTGTTTCTGCATGCCAAAAGTGCTCGTCATATGTCATTTTGAAATTAAGTTTGCTTGACAAAGTAAAGCTTTAGGACCCCATCACACTCTTCAAACTTCTCTCTGTTATGACCTGCCTATTACCAGTCAACTTGGTTTAGAAAATGACGTTCATGATATGTGCTCTCTGCTGCTGAAAAGTATAAAGAAGGAAAATGACTTGTTTTAGGACTGTATTCAAAGACCCAAACTTTAAGCTGGAGTGAAGGAAATTTTACTGAAATTGGTCCTTTGAAACTTCACTAAATAATTCAGATTGTACTAGAAAATCAATATGTCAAGAACTTGACTAGCTGAAAAAGGTTGGTTCAACTATGGTAGGTCTTTCTGAGAATCTTAAATTTGATGGTTGCATGAGTGATGCTCAACATCTACCAAAATAGGTAGAGGCTATCCATAAGTCAGATGTTTACGAGTCCAATCACCTCATAATTGTTCCACGAGAACCAGTTAGTTGTCTAATTTTTAATGGATGAAAGCAACATTTACAGTTCAAACCTGGACACAGTTCAAAAGTTAGAGTGAGTTGTAGAAGGAGATAGGTCAAAAGTTAGAGTGAGTTGTAGAAGGAGATAGTCTTTACCGGCCAGCGACTAGCTTCGTTAAGTTGTGAGGCTCCCTCTTCTGCTTGATCAAAATAAATTCTTGCCCTTGAGATCTGCTCCTTCATGAAATCTCTCCACCGATTTGAAAGTTTCCCAGAAAATATGTCTTCATCTGACAGCCCAAAGTGCGCCAATTCATCTTGCGGTAAATATATTCTTCCTCTTGAAGCACTGATATAACATATTAATTAATGAACAATTATTCAAAATAAAATGCTAGTTGATATACCGTAAGCTTTTTCATAATAGTCTAAAAAATTTCGTGCTCGAAGTTGGCTCATAATTAAATGACGGTGTGCTTGTGTACATCTTAATCATGGTACTTGGGCACCCTCTTTGTGTTCATTTTCTGTTTACAGCTGAAGGGAAGCTCTGGCATTTATCCGATGGATGATGATATTACATGCTGACCACTATTCAAATAGAAGTACCATGGAAGATCTGTACAACTATGAATAGTTCCTCCCAAATTAGTGTGAACCTTGCATGTGCAGCCTAGTAAAGAGAAAGGCTCTTGCACTTTTCTGAAAATAGTTTTTGCTATATAGGTGTTCAGTGAAAGTCTTCCCTAATTCTTTAATTCTCCAATGTTCGCATTAGATTAAAATAGATAATTGATGATGTTTTTCCTCTCCTTGGGGTTCAAGTTATGCTAGGCTTCTCATGCAGTTTGTCTTGACGAATAAAATTTTATGTGCTACTGAAGGTGTGTCAAAACTGATAGCTGTAGGGCTGCTAGCAGATCATGGTTAGTATTAAAGCAATGTTACATTATGCATTGAACTAATCATTTGAAGGTTAAGGTGCTTGGGACTAGGTTATTCTTGCTTGAGCTTAACTTGAACATGGATGTCCTATATAACTAACGACGTAGTAAGTTTCTTTTTCCTTGTTTACAACTGTATGTTTAAAGGACAAAATAGTGTATCACGGAAAATTAGTATAAGGTAGAAAGCATATTAAAGAAAAGTACTGCCACATGATTCTTCTATTTAATGTTTATGAACCTAAATATTGTTTTCTTTGTGCCTAATGTGTTAACTTTTCATAGCTGGTCACATCCTCGAGAAGTGGATGGTTGCATTACAAACTTACAGTAGCTGTCTACTGTCCACAGAGGTAAAAACTTTTGTGAGTCTCCATATAAACGAGTTCTTATAGAATCTCAGAGGTTTTCAATTTAGGCGTTGCTGTTAGAGAATACCAAAGTAACTTTAAATAAAACTTGTAGTACTTGAATTTTACCTTCCAAATAGAACATCCTAAACTGATTTCTATTACCCAAGTTATGATTCGATAGTAGCAAGTCAATCTACTTGGAAGTCATACTTTTCAATCCTACAGTTCTTAACGCAATTGACTTACTGCAGGTATGACGTCGGTTACACTCTTGTCTTCCATTTTTGCTACCCTCAAACCAATGGTTTGAGATTTAAATTCTTCCAAATCTGGCAGGCAGGCATGGGATTAGGATGTAATGAGACTCCCGACTCTTTTGCATTAGTTGTAAGACGAAGTATAAATTCAACTTTACTCGTCGGGTCAGGATGTGAGAGTAACCCACTTGCATTAGTCGTAAGGTGTAACTATACATTTAACATTTACTGGTTAAAGCGAGGCGATGGCTCTACGAACTTACTCTTCTCTTACATCTCGAAGGATGTTCGTGAGTTGCATGCCAATGCCCAAGTCAACTGCTGAATTATAGACTTTGTGTACTGGAACATGCGACTCCGGAGCTATTCCCATCACAGGCACACTCATAAGGCTGACCGTGCCTGCAACATAGTAGCAATAAAGGTACAGCTCCTGGAAACTTAGATACCTCCACTTCATCGTATCCATTCGCATTCCCTCTATCATGTCCTTGAATGGCTGCACAAAATGATTAACGTTTACATGAGTGCACAGGGTAATATTGAATAGTAGAATAGAATGATTATGTAGTTTATTGGGTTGATCATCATCAAGCCTTCTCCCGTCATAATGGGGTTGACTATGGAGCACAAAAAGTTCCATTAAAAATTTGATAAAAGTTTTTATGACCGGCTGTCGACCTGACGTCAACCTTGTGCCATATCGTAGCGAAGGTAGCTATGAGCATGAGAGGGTCATGTCATGCCAGTTAGCGGATAGGTAGACCTACCTTTTGGTTATGCAGTTTAAGCTTATGTAACCAAGGAACACCCTCTAAGTTCCCCTAGACTATAAAGAGTCAAGCACACATTTACAGCCATTTATATATTACTTTTAGTGTCTCAAGTGGATTGTATCGAACTTTTGTTTAGTCCAAAACAGACCTATGGTTAATGGACAAACACAGGTATCGTCACATAGACAGCCTGACAAGGCAACTTTGCAAAACCTGGGGACACGACTATTTGCTTGCATCTGTTAAATGTGCAGATATTTTTGACAGATATATTTAAAAAAATGACTTTATCTGTGTTTGTAAAGGGATTTAAAAGTACAAAAATGAACAGTGTATTGAAATCTTAAAGTATTATCTATTATTATTATTTTGATATTTTCCAAATATGGCCTTAATAAGCTTCATACTTCGAATACTTTATAACTCATAGAAGTGGACAAGTTCATATGTTGCTAAACAAGTTTTAGGCTCCATGGACGTGTGTCCTCAAACACGATGGACACAACGATTTTAGTAGGCAGAGGTGTCCTACATGTATGGAACATAATATAACACTTATCCAAATATGTTTACCTTGATGTCTATAGGGAACTTGAAGACAGTATCAGTAAGGGCAGCATCAAACATGTCATAAGGCCTCCCTTGAAAGATCTCCTCAAGTCTCTCTTCCCATCGATCGAGCACAACTTTGTTTGTGTGTACCGAGTTTGGACCATCCACTAGCTCATCTGTCCTCCTGCACCACACTGTTCTTTCTTTGTCAGTTCATCATTTGACCTCCATATGTCTTACTATTGTCATATTACTGCTTAGTCATTCTTGATTTGTGACATTAAGCTATTTTAAGTTCATGGAATGGTGATCAATTGCTAGATAAGCTTCTATAGCTCATCCGGAAAGAGAAAAAAAGAAAGTATATTCTGATTATGTTTGCTTAAGAATTGGGCATTATTAGAAAAAAAAAAAACATGCAAACTATCAAGAAATGATTGAAAATATTAGATTACTTCCTCTTTTAGAAAGGTCATAATCCTGCTCAAATATTAGAGGCAAGATCTTGTCTAGTTATAGCTTGCATAAATTATCAAAAGCCTGCTCACACTTTCCAATTATATAAACTAATACTAATAACAATAAAGCTGATATAGCATCCTAATCCTTCATCTTTCTGGAATTCTTAGTGGCCTGGGGAAAGGTCCAAAAATAAGTGCTAAGACGATCAAATATACGATACAAAAGATTGAGGAGATTACGAGTAATTTATGTTACATTGTTTGTATTAGTTTGTTGATGAGATTATTATACCGAACATCTTCTAGTGAAGATCACGTAAGTAGTCTTCCCTTAACATCTTGCATATGCTTCACCATCAATCTCAAAAATGATCTCATGCCATGTTGCATGAACACGAGTACGACATGACACAATATGGACACAGGGACGTGACACGACACCGATTTTCGGTGCGCCTGTGCTCCCTAGATCTCATGCAAGAGAAGATTCATTCTCGATAACAATGTAAAGCACGCACTCACCATAAATGGCCCATATTGCTCTCCGTCGCTCCTTGGTCATCAGTTGCGTCCCTGAGACGTTCACATCATGAACATGTTATCGCAAGGAAATTAACTTGCGGTACGCGATTTCAATCTTATGGTATAGAAAAATCTCAGAACGCAAAAAAAGATCGAGATTGGAGCCAAACCTAGATAGAATATCTCTGCGTACTCCGCACACACGCCGCGGCACCTCCCGTAGGCCTCCTCGAGGAACGCTGCATCCAGCGCGAGCCCATTCTGGTGCCTTCTAGCCGCCAGGCTGCACTGGGACTGCCTCGCTGCGACCTCGTTAACTTGTAGGTCAGGGAGGGTAATGTTGCGGCTGTCCGGTAGCTTTGTCACGATGTTACCGGTCTTGTGGAACCTTGGGGAGGAGGGAAGCTGGGCTGTGCATCTTATAGCATTGGAGAAGTTCATAGAGAGGGTTGGTACAATGGAGATACCCATAAGTGCTCGTCTCTGTAGGCAGGCTTATTAGTTGTTTGCTATAGATGTATATATGTTCTTAATGGCTTATTAGTTGTTTGCATATATACAAATATTACTGATGGGGACTGGTTTAATCCCACTTGACATTTTTTTCTATTTTGTATGCCCACTTGTCGTACTATTATGATAAAAACAACAAATTTTCATCTGAACCAGTTTTTTTTAAAACAAGTTGAAGAAAATACAATAAGATTATAATAAAAGTAGTTACTGTGTATAAAAATGGACGAGTTAGGAGTGATTGAACAGTTCTTCAAGGAGCTGCTAGAACTGGGGATTCGCCTTGACTCCTTGTCAAGGCGAATCCCCAGTTCAATTTCAATTTCAATTTCAATTTCAGGAGGGGTTAGAACGAGTTCAATTTCAAACTTGGTGGCTATATCAAATGTTCTTGTTTTCTTAATTTGGTGCCAAAGAACAGAGTCATGCAATTTTGGAGATGCTGTATTTGAAAACCTTGGGGCTTATTTATTTCTCATTTGATTTGTTTGCCGACAACTCTTACAAATTAGTACTGCTTAGGAGTATATTATCAACTGAAAGTCAGCAGTTGTTGCCTCTTCAATAAGTGAAGAAAGATACTCTCATAACAGATGTGTGTGGCTTCCTTACATATTCTATTTGCACTGGTGACAGGTCTACATTGCCAGCGAATAAGATACACCCCAAGTGATACGCCTCGTCCATATTTAAAGTTTGCTTGCTTTCCATGTTACATTTTTTTTAAAAGAAAGATTGCGAATTCGGAACTGCAGAATATCCTCCAAAATGCTCCAAATCCAGGTGCAACAGGAAAATCCAGTAAATTGGACATGGTCATGGATTTTTTTGGATTTTTTTTTCCGTCGCGACTCAAATTCTTTGTCTGCAACTTGCGGCGCGTGCCAGGTGAATCGGGTCAGGTTCAATGATGCATCACCAAAGCCTAACCTGTTGGCCTACTTTGACTGATTATGTTGGATCAGGTTACCTGGATCTGTACGAAGCAAGAACTTGAAGCTTTTTTTTGCATTGTAATTTATAAGGAAAAACCAAGTATTTGTAGTATATTCATACTTTTTATTGAAAGTATAGAAGAAGATTGACACTTTCAGTACACAGAGAGAGAAAATTTGCTGGAGAACTGTTAGTTTGAGAGGAGGCATATGTAAACTTAGTGGATAATTTGTATGTAAAATCTATGTATATTCATTTTCAAGTAAAATTTGTGTATATTTGTTAGTTGATAATTTATGTATATTCATTTTTCAAGTAAATCTGAAAGGGGATGTTATGTATAAGTTTTACGCGACGAATTTGTAGCATATGCTAGTTTTTAACTTTTATTTTTCCTGTTTCATTTGCGCCTCAAGATTGCTTTCATTTCATCTTTTGGAAATCTGGAGCAATCTCGAATGAATGAAGGCTCCATAATTTGTCCCTACTAATGCATATGTTTACATGTTTAGCATGAATTTTCAAACACTGCAGTTGGCTGTGTTGTATAAATTTGTACATAAAAGTGAAATATGTGACTAACAATTTTAATAATGAATCTAAAAACATAATGTATATATTTGATTAAAAGAGGAATGACTTTCGGATTCAACAAAAATAAATATAAATTGTCTGCACTTCCGAAAAGATAGAGAATCATAATTGAGTGGTACATAAAAACAATTACAACCCATAAAATAGGGATTACAAATGGAAAAAAAAAATGCCATTCAACATGAGCCATAATGCTATTTGTCCCTCCAAATTGTACCTCCAAACCGTCCCTCCTTACGTGGCAGCTGACGTGGCATGTTGATTTGGCAGCTGATGTGACAAATTTTAAAATTAAAATTAACATTAAAATTAATGTTAACATAACATTAAAATTAATATTAACATTAACAATAATATTAATATTAACATTAACATTAAAATCAACATTAACATTAATATTAACATTAATTAATATTAATATTAACATTAAATTAACATTAATTAATACTAACATTAAATTAACAGGGACAAAATTGGGTAATTAACTTTTTGGGTTAAAATTTGCCATATCATCGGCCATGTCAGATGACACGTAATATTATTTAACATGCCACGTCAACTGCCACATAAGGAGGGATGTATTGGAGGGACAATTTGGAGGTACGAATAGCATTACTCATAATAATAACAGCGTCCGACGTTCACGAGACTTGTATAGGACGTATGCCTCCCACCTCAACCACTTGACCTAGAGGTGATTCGCTTACTAAACCGAAATTTATTTTTTAAAAGCTAAACCGAATTTGAATTACCCCTGATGACATGGCACTGAGTCTTTGGTTTTGTTAAATAAAATTTGAAGTTCTCAATTTTGTTAAATTCAAATAAATTATTTATATTTTATTTCCTAATCTATTCTACTATATAATAACAAAAGTAGGCTTCACCGTAAATATTTTCTTTCCAAAAATACCCTTTATTCTATCTACTAATTAAAAAGATTAATTAAAATTAATAGGGGTATCTAGGTAAATACAAGAGTTGTCATTTCATATTCCTAATTACAATATCTCTTAAATGTCTTGAGTATCTAAAAATGAGGTATTGAAAAATAGACTTTGTTTACCATCATTCATTCATTAAAAATTGAAAGAAAAAAAATTATTACAAGTGCCTTTTAATCTTTCTAATAATAATGGTAAGCCTTTTTCATGAACATCTGATGCTTCTCATTTGGTATCAAGTGTTCGTGTATAATAATATTTGAATTTTAAAACTTCTACTAATAAAATTTCGGAGTTCGGAAAGTCTTAGTTATGACGTGTTATGGGTGAGCATTATTCGGTTTTTGACCGAAACTCGAACCGAACGGAACCGAATAAGAGATTCGGTTCGGTTTTAAAAAAAAATCGGTTCGGTTTCGGTTTTGAAAATAGTAAATTTTCTTTTTCGGTTTCGATTTTTATATATATATATATATATATATATATATATATATATATATATATATATATATATATATACTAAATAAATTTACGTATATTTATCTACTATATATATTAGCAAAAAAAAGTGCAAATAAACCGAATAAATCGAACCGATTTAATGATTCGGTTATGGACCAATTCAGTTCGGTTTCTGTTTTGCTTATTCGGTTTTCGGTCCAATTCGATTTTCAGTTATTCGATTCGGTTTGAACCGAATTAACCAAATGCTCACCCCTACTGACGTGTCGTATCAATTGCTTGGTGATATGCATATGAGATGGTTAGTAGGACATGTGGTTTATTCAAAACCTCGCTCTCACGGCCCAAGCCTTTGGAGGTCCATGGATTCGGTGTCGCCCTCACAGCCCAAGTTTTTTTATAAAAAAAAAATTGTGAAGCCCACACTCTAATGCTTAGAAAAAGCAATTCCGATTCCTGATCGATTTTTTTTCCACTTAAATACCATAAATTTATTTTGGCCCGCACGAAGGGATGATAGCCTTTGTTGGCGTTTTTTCGAGGCTAATTTGTAGAGAACAATATTTCAATATAATTAAGTGAGAAAATAAATTAAGTTTAGAATAGCAACTTTGTAAAAAAAAAAGTAAAAAGAAAATACAGGATATTAAATGCCAAAACTTGGTACTAAAATGATTTTACAAGTTCAAGTTAGCCTATTTTTATAAAAAAAATAGAAGAAAAATAGTTCACGAGTTCGGAATTCAATTACGTTTCATCGGGGACTCCATTTAATTACCAAACACTATACACTATGCGCGAGCTAAAATGACTTTCATTTTTAATGTGTATTTTATTTTGAATAATTCTATAGAGACACACTTTTATTGACATACTTTATTGACACACTTATATCGCAGATGATTTGGCATTCCATGTCACCCGAATTAATTGAGAGTTTATTAATTATTTTTTTGGTATGTCCAATTTTGTATGTATGGAAGGTTTTCAATCTTTGTCATGTGTTACAATTTTGCATGGTCAATTAATAGCCACACTTATTATCTTCTTTATTTTTTTTTCTGCTCATCTCCATTTCCTTCTTCTACTAATCTCCATTTCCTTCTTCTTCTGCTCATGAAGTTGACGATGGTGGATTGCTTGGATTCTATACATGCAAGAAGATTGAATCTTTTGCATGGATTGTGAACTAATTAATTTGACATGGACAATTTTGACAAGTGAATAATTAATTGGCCATGCAAAATTGTAACACATGAACTAATTAAATGGACATGGACAATTTTGGCAAGTGAATAATTAATTGGCCATACAAAATTGTAACACATGCCAAAGATTGGAAACCTTTCGTACATAGAAAATTGGACATACAAAAATAATAATAATTAATAAGCCCTCAATTAATTCGGGTGACATGGAATGTCAAATCACCTGCCACATAAGTGTGTCAACAAAGTATGTCAATAAAAGTGTGTCTCTATAGAATTACTCTTTTATTTTTCTTCATATGGTGACATTCATTTTGACCTTAAATCTGAAATAATAGTCCAACTAATATTTCAGAAATAGACGTTTGAAAAAATGAAATCGAAACTAGTTTTTAACTGTCAATTCCTTATCAAGAACAGATAGGCTATGGTCCCTAAACAAATTGGCCCTCCTAAGTCCTATCATTAAGAAAGAGGTGTGTGATTAGAGGAAAATTGAGTAAAATATTGCACCAATATATCGACTAAATAGTTGCAATCTTATAAATTTTCATTTCCAGTTTTCATTTCTCCTTCTAGACTCTAATCAGGGCTGACCCAGAGGCAAGTCTGATAAGACTTCACTCTCCCTTCTTGGGAGCTGGTCCAGTCCAAATCCAACTTAAACCTATACTTTTTCAATATAGATGAAGGACAACCAGATTTACCTTCAGCTAAGACAACCCAACTCCTCGGGCCGACCCGGCCCTGGTTGTAATCCGTGGCGTGGCGCAACCAAATGACCTTGAATGAAGAAGAACCTCAAAGAATTTACAAGAGGAAAAAATATATATAAGAAGGAAAGAAAATGTTGTGGACAAAGGAACAACTCAAAACAGAAGAATAAAAATAGCAAAACATAAATAAATAAATAATAATTTGCCAACCAACCTCAAAACAAATCTATACTAATACAATGCGGCTTGGAAACCACTCAAATTGAGCCGTCCTAAGTATTTTGTAAATCTTCCACTATTTAATTAAAAAAAAAATTAGGGAACCATAAATTTTTTATTTTTTTTCTTCAGCGTAATTGAAAATCCTATCTTTTATTCATATATATCCATAACAAATTATAATCAAACTATAAATAAAGCTATAACAAATTCTAATTAATATATATATATATATATATATATATATATATATATATATATATATATATATATATATATATATTATATATATAAAAGAAAGAACAAAATTATTTTAGTACAAGACACGTGAATTTACAAGTTGATTAAGACTTCAAACCGTAACATGTAACTACAATCTTGTATTTAATGTATGCATTAATAATTCTATAGTAACCCTTACAATCAAAGGAGAAATTATTTATTAGTGGACATACCAATTATGTGACATTGGTAAATGGTGAATTCGTAATAATTCACCATTTACCAATATCACATGATTGATCCTATTTGGATTTGGAAATCCTCCAAATCATGGATTTCATTATTTGGATTTGGATTTGGAAATCCTCTAAATCCAAATCATGGATTTCAAGATTCAAATCCAACTCCAAATCTAACTCCAACCAAACATAGGATTTGAATTTATGATTAATAATTAAATTATAGTCATGATCAATAATTAAGCTATTAATTAATTATGATTAATTATAGTTATTATTATTTATAAAATTAATAATTAACGATTAGTAATTAATAATTAATAATTGACGATTAGTTATTATTAATTATAAAATTAATAATTAATGATTAGTTAATTTAAATAAATAACGATTAATAATTAAAGATTAATAATTAATAATTAACGATTAATAATTAATAATTAATAATTAATAACTATAAATTATAATTAACGATTAATAATTAATAATTAATAATTAATAATTAATAATTAACAATTGATAATTTTTTATTAACGATTTATAATTATAAATTATAATTATTGATTAATAATTAATAATTAAAGATTAATTAACTATAATTAAATATTTTAAAAATAGTAATTATAAATTAATATTATTATGATTAGTATATTATTAATTAAATTATTATAAAATATGATTCTAATTGTGATTAAAATATTATTAATTAAGATTATAATAAAAAAGTTATTAACAAATTATTAATTAATATTATAATAATACTAATAAATTATTAATATGATTATAACAAAATTAACTAATTAACTAATTAATAATACTAAACATAGGATATGAATATTAATTAATATTATAATAATACTAATAAATTATTAATTAATATAATAATAATAATATAATAATAATACTAGTAAATTATGATTATTAACTAATTAACAAATTATTAATTAATATTATAATAATACAAATAAATTATTAATTATGATTATAATGAAATTAACTAATTAACTATTTTTTAATTAATAATACTATTTTTTATTAATTAATAATACTAATAAAATAGTTAGTTTTTTTATTAATTAACTAATTTTTAACGAAATTATTAAAAAATAAATATTTTTAACGAAATTATTAAAGATTAACTAATTTTTAATTTACTAATTTTTAACAAAATTATTAAATAATAAATATTTTAACGAAATTATTAAAGAATAATTATTATTTTTCTCCAAAATTCAACAAAATCCAAGTTTTAAATTTTGTCATACTTTCCATATCCAAATCCATCTCTAGCTAAACATAGGATTCCATGAATTTGTGTCCAAATTCATAAAAATTTAAATTTCACCTCCAAATACGGTTTACCAAACACATCCTTATTCTTATTGGACGAACTCTGTTATTTAATGTTGGCACGGCACATGATGAGACTATCCCACTCAATAATTTCTTCAAGGAAAGAAAGAAAAAAAAAATTCATGAGGTCCAGATGAATTTGCTAGTTACTGTCATGTGTAGTCCCATCACACAGACAAGTGCATGTGGTCTTCTTAAAGTCTCAGAAGAAGACCACAATTGTAATTTAATTATCAAAATCAAATTATAATCATTTCGCTTTTTATTGAAATAGGAAATAAATAAAGTTATACTAAATACGAAAGTGAGTGATTATCTTGTGAGAGAAGACTTCGGGGTTTCAACTTTTTTCTTAGGCCTCGTTTGGTTCGCGGAATGGAAGGGAAAGGAAATCAATTCCTTATCATTTCCTTTCCTTTGAAAAATTTTATTTTCCATTGATTTTCCTTTCCGGTGTTTGGAAATGCCAAGGAATATGGAAAGGAAAGTGATTACTTCAATGTGGAAAAGTGATTCCTTGTTGGATGGATGGAATCACTTTCCCCCCTAATTTCCCTTCCATTGGGAATCACTTTCCTTTCCTCTTCAATTCCTTTGGCACCCAAACATAGGAAAGTAATCACTTTCCTTTCCCAACCCGGAGATTCCGCGAACCAAACGAGGCCTTAAATGTAATTATTATTATAAATTGTTGGCAAATGTTGACTATAAGTCCCCTTTGGTTCGCAAAAAATAAATAAAAGAAAATTAATTAATTAATTAATTCTTTCTTCTTTTTATGACATAAAAAATTATCATTTTTATCATTTTTTTCAGTATTTGAGAATGTCTGGAATATAGTTAGAATATTTCTTTGAGCACGTATAGTTTAATCCTAAAATTTTGAAATTAATATAAAAATTGGAAAGAAAAATAAATTTTTGGGGGTGATTCTCTCTCTATTTTACTTTTCTCTCTTTTTTTGTTTTGATATTCAAACACAGAATATAAATGACTTGTCTTTTTCAACGTCATGATTCCAAGAACCAAACGTGGCGCCGTAATGGAAGCATCGAATTGTCCCATAATTTTTCTACTCATTGTATTGGAGATGTTTTCTACCTATATTGTGTAGTGATTACTGAAAAATTGCATATTTTGGTAATGTAGCAATTTTTCTACTCTTTGTAATTTTTCTTACAAGAAGAAAATATAGAATTACCCTCCAAAATAAAGCTGAAATTTCAACTCATTTATTAGTCGAGCAAGCCCTCTACATTCGTGCATGAATGCGGCCGAAAACTTTGGTAATTTCCATCCCTTCATTCAAGGGGGGAAAAAAAGAAGGCCAACGCTAAAAATACTACGAAGTTTGTTAAGGCGCATATCCAGGACTGTAAAAAAAGTTGGCAGTCTGAAAATAGACTTCTCTGTCGATATGCACAGAACTACAAAAATTATGATGTCTTCTAACCAATTTTATAAATGTCACAAGGATCAACTCTCGGCTCGGATTGAACTTATTGTTAGTCCACCAAGCCTCTTTACCAGATGGCTGGCTGAAATTTTTTGTTAGATTCGAGACCAGTCCAAGAGTAAGTCAGACAAGACTTTGAATTTGGACAACCCCATCTGCTCAGACTGAGCACGATCCCAATAGAGGTCGGAGTCGCAGATGACCTTCTAAAATTGTTCTACAATAAAGATCAAGGACAACCAAAATTAATTCCGAGTAGGACAACTCAACCCTTCCTTTGGTTTTAACCACACGAGCAAAAGCACAACTTTAGGCTCACAATCTACTCATTTATTAGTCAAGAAAGTAGGTGGATGTTAAATCAATCTGTACTCCAGCAATATAAAAGTTATGGCTGCGAGCTGACCAATTTCAAAAAAGAATAGTAATGTTTTTTCAACATTTTTTGGCCTAAACATATATATATATTTTTAAAATTTTTAGGAAAGCGCCGTAAATAAGTAAATAACCCTTTGTATTTGTATATGGAGAAGAATAAGAAGAAAGAAGAAAGAAGGAGATGAACAAGAAGAAAAAGAAAGAAAACAAGAAGAATATATCTTTCTCTAAATCCTAATTTATTTTTTTTGCACTCTTCTAATTTCTCATATTTTTTCTCTAAATCCTAGTTTATATATGAAACCTAGTTGTAGAAGAAATTGGGTTATCAAATCTATCAATCTATTAATCAATTTTTCTGGATGAACCTAATTCTAGAAGAAATCGATTTGTTGAGCAAGTAAATATTAGGACTGCCACAATATCTGGCAGTCCTAGAAGTATTGAGGACTGCCAAAAATTGTGGCAGTCCTGAAAGGGACTTGCTGTACAACAGGATTGTCACAATTTCTTGCAGTCCTGAAAGAAACTTGTTGTACAACAGGATTGTCACAATTTCTGGCAGTCCTAGAAGTATTGAGGACTGCCAGGAATTGTGGCAGTCCTCAAAGGGCCTTATACAACAGGACTGCCACAATTCTGGCATAGAAGTATTGATCAGAAATTGTGGCAGTCCTAAAAGGGACTTGCTGTACATTTTAGGACTGCCACAATTCCTGACAGTCCTAAAATTGAAATGGCCGAATAAAAAACATATGTTAGTATTTATTTCCATATTGATAATATAGTAAAATATACATTTTAGGGTTTATTTTCATATATTTTTTGTGATAAAAATGAAATAAACATGTTAGGGTTTATTTTCATGCATTATTTGTGAGGAATTAAAATGATGAGAATGAAAATTGTTGAGAGGAAAACTAAGGTTTTGATGGAAATGATGGAGAAGAAAACTAGGATTTAGAGTGAAAAAATGGTGGAGAAGATGTATAGTTTGAGGAGTGGAAAATGGTGGAGAATAATAATAATAATAATAATAATAATAATAATAATAATAATAATAAAGGGTTTTGGAAGAGAGAGAGTGAAATTTGCAAATGAGAGTGAAATTTGAGGTTTGGGAGGGTGTGGGGTTGGGACAGCCCCATGAGTAGAAAAATTGGATAGTCCCAGTAATTTCTCCTCAAACATGGGCTAGTCTCAATCCTGGCTAGCCCTGATTAACTTTTTATGTGCCCTTATAAAAAATCTTATTTAACTGAATTCTTCATATGTTCTGTACATAGTTCAAAGTGATTCTAGGGAATTTAAATGGTAAGTGAGCAAATGTCTATAAGCACATGTCAAAGATTCATATTCTAGACGGGACTGGTCATCCACCTTCGCAGGGGCAGAGCCAGGATTTAAATCCTGGGGAGACCGTGCTGCTATATATAAAAATTCTTAAAATTGTCATGTTAATTAAACTTCAATAGCAAAAAAAATACTAAAATTCAAACAAAAACGAGCAAACAAAAAAAGTCAATATTTTCAAAGTGTTAGAAAAGAGGGAAAAAAACTGTACATATTCAAAATATGTAAAACATTTAACAAAGATGAGGCTCAGACTCGTGCTCTCTCATTTAAAAGCTTAATGCACTACCACTAAAGCTAGTTTATTATTTGTGCATTAAGAAGTTAACCTACTATATATTTAGAAACTACACAAATTTTCTGTATAGTATTTGACATTTTTAAAAAAATGGAGTGGCCGCGGCCCCTTGGACCCTCTTATAAATCCGCTCTAGCACCTTCGAATGGTTTGGTTCGTCGGACGGTGAACGAATTCGCTTCAAGCCAGTCAAACGGTCAATGTTGCAGTTAGCCGAGGCTCTATTTCTGAGTTGGATCATATAGACCTCTTTTCTAATTCCGACGTTCTATTTTTCTTCGAGAATCTATTCTAAACTCACTCCCTCGTGCTAGGGCAGCAAATAAAGGAAACGAGTACCTAGCCGTCAGTGTCCGAGCCATCGTTTCGATCCATAAATAACTATTTTTTTAACAAAATTAGGAACAAAATCAATTAAAATAATGATATACATACTTTCAGACACTTCTTGAGCTTTAATTTGATAAAGATTACCACTGAATAGTTTGTACCTGAGGCCATGTTTGGTTCGTGAAATCAGAACCTTGAAAAAGAAAAACCATTCATTTCTTGTATTTGAATGCCAAAAAAAAATCCCTTAATTTCTTGGGATTCAAAGATTCACTACTCAATCATTGTTTGATTTTCTTTAACCTAAGGAGATTTCTTTCAATTCAAAGACTCAAATCATTGTTGGCTGAGGGAGTTGGTTGTAATCCAGTTAGAGTCAACAAAAGGTAAATGACCCTGGAGTGCAAATAGGGATAGAGTGCTAATTATAAAACTACACAGACCAACAACAAACAAACAAGCATACATTTATCAGACCCAGTCCTAAGTAACTTTGTGATTCTTCACCATGTATATATATAGAAACCTGCCAACTTCTCACTCACCAATCTCCTAAAACCAAGGAGCAAACAAGGAAACTATTCTGTTTCCAAATATACAATTCTTGTTTCCTTCATTCAAAGGTTACACAGAGAGATATGGGGATCAGCATTCCATTCTGGCAGGGGCTATCCCTGTCCTTAATAGGTGGCTGGGTGCTGTTCTCATCCTTCCTGAGCCTGACCCCTAGGCTGAGATCCCTGACCCAGCCTTGGGTCACCAGGAGAGTCCTCTCTGACACCCCTCTCATCCTAAGGATTCAGGTTAGTACATACACATACCATCAATTTTCCCATAGTGGTACCTTAATTTGGATGCTTAGGGTCTGCTTGGTAACGGTATTTTCATCGGTTCTGGAGTATTTTTGAACCGACCGTTTATGAAAACTCATGCTTGTTAATTTTTTTGAGGCACTGGTTTTGGTCGGCTCAAAAACCCTCCAAAACAGGTGTAATGTAATTTTGGGTGGCTTTATAAATACTCCAAATTGGTGGGTTTTGAGCGGCTTTATTATTTTATTTCATTTATATCATGTGCATGGGATGATCTTTTTCTGTTTTGATTGACAGAGCAAACATGATGCATTCTTGGATGGTTTCTTCTCGGTACTGTCTTGCATTGTGTCCGTGCCATTCTACACTGGCTTCATCCCCCTTCTCTTCTGGGTACAAACTCATTATGCATCTTGAAATGGAAGTTGTTGATTGTTACATTTTTTTTGTTTTTTGTTGTTTTCGGCTAATGTGAGTGTTGATATTGTGATATGTAGAGTGGGCATAGCAAATTGGGCAGGCAGATAGCCATCTTGATGGCCTTTTGTGATTACATCGGGAATTCGCTCAAGGTATCCGATCGGTTCAGATTGTCCAACGTTAGTGTTTGGGTCTCCAAATCACTGTTCACGTTGGACTATTACTAAATAACACATAATATAATGGAGGTAAATTGTATGAACAATATTTTATTTTATTTTGGTATTTTGGGATGTAGGATTTGGTATCAGCTCCCAGACCAAGTTGCCCTCCGGCGAGGAGGGTGACCGCAACGGAAGACGAGAAAGAGAACGCTATGGAGTATGGATTGCCCTCCTCCCATGCTCTCAACACTGTTTGCCTCTCTGGGTACCCTCTCCCTTCCCTCGCTTTGATAATATCAAAGTACCTATATTGCACGGACACGGATAAGACACGATACCTATTTTGGTGTGTTGTCCTAGAGTTTTTGGACTTTAACATGGTATCAGAACCACCTAGGTTCGTATCTTGTGTGGTGAAAAAAAATTATAAGTTGATGTTTGCAAATTCTACGATGTTGCAGATATTTGCTGCACTATTTTTTGATGCAAAGTGCTGAAAGAGATGCCACCACTGTTGTAGTTGGCTTTGCTCTGGTTTTCTTACTTGTCATGCTTATTGCCATAGGTGAGCCTCCATAGTTGCAATATTTGTAGTGTGTTTTGATTGTTTGTTGACAGTTTTGGTCCCTTTCTTCTTATTAGGGAGGATATACTTAGGTATGCACAGTCTGACTGATGTTGTAGCTGGAATTAGCCTTGGGCTTGTTGTACTAGGCTTTTGGCTCACAGTTCATGGCTCTGTCGACGATTTCATTGTCAATGGACAAAATGGTGAGGATCAGTATTCTCAATTCTGATGCTGGTTGATTGTCCTTTATATTGGAAGAACTTGGTAGTATCGATAACAACACTCTGTTCCTGGATTTGCTTCTGCAGTTACTTCCTTCTGGGCAAGCCTTTCTTTCTTACTATGTTTCGCCTATCCAACCCCAGAAGTCCCAACCCCGAGTTTCGACTATCATACAGCCTTTAACGGTGTCACATTTGGAATAGTAAGTCTGTTTTTACCTTCATCTTAGAGTAAATTGTTGCTCCATAATTGGCATTTTGGAATGCCCTTCTCGGACACGGACACTGGAACTTTTAGACAGTTTTTCTTCAGTTAACTGGCAGGTCTAACTATTAAAATTTGAAGTATTGTGTAAGTAAAAGGAAAAACTATTAGGAACTTTTGTACTATGAATCAGGGTTGCCTTAGCCGGGGTTAATTTTGGTTGCCCTTCACCCCTATTGAAAAGATATAGGTTTAAGTTGGATTTGGACTGGACCGGTACCAAGAACACCAAATGATATTGGGGGTTGCCCTATGGAGGAGGGTTGTCCAAGTCCGAAGTCTTGTCATGCTTACCTCTGGGCCGGCCCTACTCTGAATCATAGGTGGCCTTAAAGTTTTGGGAAGAACAGACATAGGCAAATGCAGTTAGTATGAAAGAGATTATTTGCTGCAGTTAAGATTTCAGTAATGAGTTCAACCTATTCAAAACCAGTTTGTACTTTCAGTGGATTTCTAGTGATGTCCATTGGTATAGATCATTAAGACTAAAGTGGAACCACGTGAAGCCATTTGTTCTGTGCTATGCTGCATGGACACGGAAAAATGGTGTCCGTATCTGTATCGTGTCCGTACCCATATTTGCGTCTGTATTCAAGCAACACAGGTAACTACTACTTTACCTATTTGAAACTGTCCGTGTCCTGTATCCGCTAATCATAGGTTCTGTGTCAACCGCTTCTTTAGAACCGCTAAAGATATTGACACGAACAATATAACTCAAACATTTATGATCTTTGTTTTGGTCTTCCAGGTGAGCGGAGTCCAACAAACATACCTCCATTTTCACCATGAAAGCATTCCTCGCGTATTTAGTCCCCAACTGCCCCTGGCAGTTTTCTTGGGAAGGATGTTGGTCGGTATCCCCGCGATTCTGATCGTGAAGTTCTGCAGCAAAGCTATAGCTAGATGGTTGCTTCCTATGTTGTGCAACACTCTGTGCATCCCAGTAACATCGTCGTGCTATGTCCCGACACTCAGGGGGGACTACAGCAGCAGCAAGAGCAAGGCCAACAAGGTTGTGGCTCTCTTCCCTCAGAAAAAATACGATGTCGATACTGGCATTAGGTTTCTTCAGTACGCTGGCCTAGCTTGGTCGGTAGTCGACTTGGTTCCTTCTCTCTTCGCTCGCCTCAATTTGTAGAAGGTATGCATACTCTCTTAAATAAAAAGAAGAACTTTTCCACCATTGCTCCTACGAGCTTGTAAATGTGATTGATATTTTCCTTCTATTTTTTTGTATTATATTCTTTTTCTCAAGTATGAGAAATGTGTACTTTGAGCTTGTTACATGCAAGCCAATTGTGATATAAATGAACATTGGCTTTCAAAAAGAGAGAGAAATGAAAATGATTATTGCTTCATCTTGGTTACTTGTTTAATTTTCAGTTAATTGTCAGTGTAAATCAGTTCTGATGTTATGTATTCTAATGACAGAGGGAATGCTAGTTCATCTTTCACTTGATTTGAGTGCCCAATATACTATGTTGCACCGACACGGCAATATGGCATACGTATCGTGTCCGTACCCGTATCTGTGTCCGTATTGTGCAATATAGGTGACTACTTATTTGTACCTATCTGAAGATTTCCATATCTTGTATCCTTATCTGTATCTGTGTCAAGTAGACAGCATCTCAAGATAATTGCAGTCCTTTGACCAAAATACAGATGCAAATTGTCAAAAGTATAATCCATCATCAACTTGTATAGCTTATTGTTCAATTACCACAAGCATGTGTCCATCCAAAGCTTATTATTGTGTGACATTGTCAGGAGAAGTCATTCTAGAACTTTCAATGTTCATATATTCCTTAAACCCTTCACTGAGAAGAGGAAGATCCACGTTTGAAACATTCTGGGGGTGCTGGCTGTGTGGCTTGTCCTGATTTCTAGAATAATAACAATAATAATGTTAATAGTACTATAGTAGTAATAACCATAAAAATCATCAGGTTTTTCTAATCTGTTCAGGAAGTTAAAACTGAAAAAAAAAGACGATTTCTTGCACAATTTTCTCATTGACATGTTCAAACCTGTGATCATAATGTTATTGTCATCAGGTTTGTAATTATATTCTGAATGTTCCATTATCCTCCATAAACAACTGTTGGAATTTGCAATTGTCAGTTTCGTGTGTGAACTTTCAGTAAGTATAATCTTAAAAAAACATTCCGAGAACCGAGAGACTTCACTTTGTTTAGCAGACACTCGTGTTTGCAGGATACGCGAAAATGGTGTCTATACCCATACCTGTACCCCCCCCCCCCCCCCCCCCCTATAAGTATTCATGCAACATAGGTGATTTGAAAATGTCCGTGAATGTCTGTATTGGTGCAAGATAAGGTTTCATATCTCGAGGCAATCTATCGTGTAGTGTGGTGTTACATTTTGATCTAAATTTCCCTTCATCTTCATATGTTCTATTCGATCTTGTACCTAAACTTCCCTCGGCAAACTGAGTCGAAGCAATATCATCATTCATCAATAGTAGACTGAGGTTTTTGAAGCAGACAACATTGAGCCATGTAGTAGTATAATAGGAATTATATCCACTCAATCAAGTTGACCTGTGCTTAAGCATTTGCCAACTACAAACATGAATACGAGTACAAATATGAAACATCAGATATTTGAATCTACCAGAGTTTGAATTAGTGACACATTTATTTTTTCTGTATGAAAGTTTTGAGGTCCGCTTGAACTGTCAGCTTACTTAGATTTGGATGTAACTAGGTTACATGAACTCTTCCCCCCCCCCCCCCCCCCCCCCCCCCCCCCCAAGTGGGAAGGTTTCTTCTAATTGATAATCTCAAGTTTCTGCAAACATATGCCAAAATTTAGTGCAGGCCAAGACTAGACTAGAGTACTAGACTAGATGTAGGTAACTAGCTGCATTCATCTTCAAGAACAACTGCAATTTAAAGATCATTTACTTCTAGGTTCGGCAAGTTGTGCTATCCCACATGGCCAAATTTTTTACAACCTTTGTATATATTACAACGTAAAATGTTCATTTTTAGATTTAGACCTTCCTACTTCATAGAAATTGTAGTAGTAACGTCACCTTTAAATGTCAGAAAAAAAAAATTGCACCAGACTAATACTAGGTAGGAGAATCATAACAATTTTCTCTGAACACTACAACACACCCTAATGCATAATATTCATTTCATCTACAAGATAAAATAAAAATCAATAATGGTAATGTGAAAGATCAACAAAATGGAACAAATAAAAGGGGCAAAGGCCACTGGTTGGTTCTTGGGGAAAAAATACACGTTGATGCTGAATTGCCAACCCTGCTGCCTCCAAAACGACATAGTAGTCCAATTACAAGGTCTCCAACTTGATAGATAATGAACAGCTTTCCACGTTATACATGTCTACTTTAACTCGAAACAACCAATCATCGCTGCTAGGAATAAAACATGAACCAATCATGTCTCAAGGGAATATCTGCAATTAGTAACTCATTAAGCAAGTGTATGCTTTTGGCAAGAGAGGATATTCATGTGCCCTTAATTGCTGCATCAAAGGAAATAATCAGGTGTTCTTCGGGTTACATCAGGTTCACCTCTTCTGGGAGCTGGCTCAAACTGCAACCATACAAGACACCGACAATTACTGACCATGTTGACAAGAGAGATGATGGTGTGGTGGTAGTAGAGGCAGTACCTGAATAAATGTGTGGCCCTTGCAGTCATCCACTTCAAGGATGGAAGCCATGTTTCCACATCGATAGCAATAATTAGGGGCACTAAATATGGTAACCACCTTTTGTTCCTGTTTAATGACAACATAAATTATTGATTCATTTGAACGTGCAAATCTATAAGGTCTGTAGAAAAGAACAAAATAGTTGATAGGACAGAAGTTACATGTCCCCAGTTATATCCCTCCATGACTAATTGATGTGCTCTGGCTATCAGCTTGAGGTTATTGGTATGGTTGAATTGCTCTGATATATCCTGATGTAGTGAAGTAGCCAAGTGAAAGACGGTATAATTCAAGTAAATGCACAACAGTAAGAGGATAGTATAATACTTGGCCAAAGGTATATCCGGCACCACGAGGAGAAATGCCCCAACCACATCGGTCATCTGGGTCAGACCATAACAGGTCACACATAGGTCCCTCGTGAGGAACTTCTTGAACTCGATCGAAGTTACGAATGTTATCGAGTGTCTCAATAGACGGGGATAGCCCACCATGCAGACAAAAAATTTCTGATTCGACCTAATATTCAAAAGAACACTAGGTTAGAAAATACCTCTAACATTTTAGTAATACACTGACTAGAAGCAGTCAAAATTCAACCTCAGAGACCAAACTATAAGAGCATCAAGTTGGAATTACATTTTAGAATTCAGTATTGTACTTGTATAGACAATAGATGAAGAAAACGCTAGTCGCATACACTTTGAACATAGTTGTACTTCCACCATGTCTAGCATGATCTTGTTTTAAGCAAATGTAAGTTTTGAACAATAACAGATGTGACATGTTCGCTTTAACTGCCTGCTACCTAGTTCAACTTGCCAGCCAGTCTCTTCACTAAATTTACCCGCATATGATGTGCCAACAAATGGATAATCACATTGCACGTGGACAAAGAAAAGTACCCAGCTAAATAAAGGGATATAGGTTGGAAAAAAAAAGGTTAAGAATCTAGATGTAGTAATTTTCTAGGTAAACATTAGGATAGTAATATATGGTAATTTCACTCATTTTTGATCCTGGCTTAATGTTTGAAGAGATGAGTGCAATTCCCCAAAGAAAATTGTATCAGCCTCTACCCATTCATCTATAGACCTTTACTAGTCTATGGGAGCTCTGGGGATACTTCTTGGTCATATAAACTTAAACAGGTAAGTTCTCCTAGCCGCTAACCTTCTGGGCATTATGTCAAGACCCTCCCTTGCTCATCATCACTAGCTTCGCTAGGAATTTTGGCTTAGTTTTGTCAAATCTTGTTTGGAGCATAGTTTTGTCAAAACTTCGACTATTTGATGACTATGGTGAAGAAATTCGAACTCTTAGTTTTAGTCATGAAGACATGCTGGTCTTTTGGCGTGAAGAAATTCAAGCTCTTAGTTTTTAGTCATGGACTCATGAAGATGTTCTGGTTTTTTGGCTTCACACAAACGACATTTATGTGTGTGTGTGTCCAGTACTATTTTGGATCCAAGTCCCCCGTCCTTGCTTCATATCCCTATGGCTAAATCCAGAACATACAAGTAGAGGGAAAACTGTAAAAAATCGGATGTGTGCTAATAGCCTAATAAACACGCATTTGACAAGACAAAGTTGATATTTTTATATTCATCACATGGACGATGAATTCTTGGATAATTTAAGTTCAAGGAAAAGGGGGAGATTCGGGTAGAGATTGTTGAGAGTAAGGCGACGAATTAACCCAAAAAAGAAGATAAGGCATAGACGCAATTATCAATTTAGGATATTATAGCCATGAATGTCAGATCGCTTGAGTAGACTCATTATAGTTCAAGAGAAATATTGTCACCCTCATTTCCAGTATTTCCCGTATTTCGTATTTATACTCGTATCTGGATTTTGGCATGTATTTTTTTTTTTTTTCTCAGCTTATGGAATTTCGGTATTTCTCGTATTTTGGGTTTTCTCATGGCTCGGTTTTATTGGGTTGGTTCGGTTTGGTTTGGTTTATAGGTATTGGATCACCTTAGCCTATGCTACCCCTCATCCCCACCACAACTCCCCCTCTTTATATCCCCACCTACCACTCTCTCTCCTCATAACTTCCACCATTAATTTCTTTCTTCTTCTTCTTCTCCTTCCTCTACACAACTCTCCTAACCCTAGGCAAGTGCACCTTGCCACTTCATGAGAACACTATTTTCATGGTTCATTAGCTAGCTTAGGACATGGGGATTAGAACTTGCTATTTCATGATTTGGAGCTTCCTTTGTTCTAGATCTAGGTTTAGTTATTTTCGGATTTTGCATGGTTTGATCTACTTTGGTTGGATTTTCATGGGTTTTGATGCTTCCATGTGGGAGAACATTCAGTTTCACCCAAGTTGAAGCTTTGGAAATCCGGATTTGGAGTTCGGATGACCAAGTTATGAACTTTTGAAGCTTGGTTCTGCTATGGTGTTCTTGCTGTTTGGAGAAGACAATGAGCAGTGTGCAGAGCTGTTTAGCTTACGCACACTGAGCTGCGTGCGCTCTTTAGCGTGCGTACGCAGGCTTGAGTACGCTTCCTGTTGGAAGCGTGTCTCCTTGAGCGTGCGTGACTTTTCACGTATGCTGCTTCCTTGAGCGTGCGTGACTTTTCACGCAGCTGCCTCCCTTGAGCGTGCGTGACTTTTCACGTATGCTGCTTCCTTGAGCGTGCGTGACTTTTCACGCAGCTGCCTCCCTTGAGCGTGCGTGACTTTTCACGCAGCTGCTCCCCTTGAGCGTGCGTGACTTTCACGTACACTGCCTCCCTTGAGCGTGCGTGATTTTTCACGTATGCTGCTTCCTTGAGCGTGCGTGACTTTTCACGCAGCTGCTTCCTGTAGCGTGCGTGACTTTTCACGCAGCTGCCTCCCTTGAGCGTGCGTGACTTTTCACGTATGCTGCTTCCTTGAGCGTGCGTGACTTTTCACGCAGCTGCCTCCCTTGAGCGTGCGTGACTTTTCACGCAGCTGCTCCCCTTGAGCGTGCGTGACTTTCACGTACACTGCCTCCCTTGAGCGTGCGTGACTTTTCACGTATGCTGCTTCCTTGAGCGTGCGTGACTTTTCACGCAGCTGCTCCCCGTAGCGTGCGTGACTTTTTCGTACGTTGCTCCCCTGACCCCTTGCTTAACCCATTGGCTCTTGGAGTTTTGGTCTTATTTCTTTAAGCTTGGCTCTTCTGTAGCCCTGTATATTGATATTTTATTAGATATTTTACGCCCATTTTATATCCTTACGCCTTTTGTCCTGAACTTGATAATCACGAATTTACTTGATATGTTTGGAATTGATAATTGAGCATGACCTGATAAGTGGCCCGTCGTGGCGCACTCCTGACTAGTACACTTGATATGATAGCCTGACCTGATATATCTTGATCAGCTGTTGTAACGGCTACCTGGCATGACATGAATTGTATTGATTACCCGGACCACCGTGGGCGATTGTGATTGTATAAATGAACCGTCTTGTCTTGCATCATGTCTAGGACAGGGACCCCTGAGTACCACGGTCAGGGGTACCCACTAAAAATTTACTAAGGCTAATAACTAGAATAATTCAGTAGTCATGAGAGATTTCCCCAGTTACAGGCAATCCCGTTATTCCGGCCGCAATCGTTTGGACTTGTAGCATGCCGTCGAGTAGGGCACATTTCCAGCCCACCGTCGTGTAGGGCACATAATTATTGATAACTGCTTAATGAATCCAAATCGCCTGGACAACCTGGATTAGCTGCAGGGCTTGTGGCTGAGGAACATCTCGCTGCATCTTGCTAGTAACTAGGCCTGTGATAACCATAGTTAGTTAAAGTATCAAGCCGTACTTATTGCTTGGCCGTGAATGTTGGATGAAGTTCAATCAGTCTAGCCTTGTCTTGATCATGTACAAGATTGTTTCATGTCCTGATTTCTTATATTACCTTGCCGATAAATGGTGAGAGAAACCAAGTTCCGTTCAGACGAAGGGTTACAACCCCGGTCCTTGTTTGGTTTACGGGTTGTAACCTAGCTATCTGAATAGTCCCATGGTCATCTCATCGTATATCATCCTGTCATGCTTTTCCATACGTCCTGTCTTTTAGTGATTCTATGCAAGATTGTCTTTTATAATTATCCATCGTGCTTTCTTAAACTACTGCCTTTTATTATGTAATTATATTATTGTGATAAATTGCTGGCTTTTGTTCTTATTTTGTGGCCTCCTTTGTGGCACTTGCTCTTTTCTGGGGTCTGACCCAGCTGGTTTTGTATGGCCAGATACCGGAGCAGCAGCAAAGGATCTACCTGTCTTCCAGCCCGATGGTGACTACCAGGCGTAACCAGGGCAACGAGTGAATTATTTTTGGCTCTCACACTTTATTGTAAAAATTATTCTTTTGAGGCGTTTAGCCGCCGAGCAAGTGTTAGCTCGTTTGCAACTTTAATTACTGTCTGCCTACGGGCTGTAAGCATGATTGGCAACTCGAGGTTGATCATGTATGACTTAACTCTTGCTAGTCCTTACATTTTGTACGACTAGCTTCATGATCATCTGGATATGTAATGTTTGGGACGCCTTACAATTGTATACTTGGTGATCTGATATCTTGTAATTATTATTAGTTGGTTGAGATTGAGACAATAGGATAATTTATGACCCTAAGAGACTGATGGCTTGTAGATAAACCCTCACATTTCTAGACAGCCGTGACCGTATGGTGAGATGGATTCCATTTCATTATACGTAGCTGGCTATGTCTGCCTCCGCTCTCCAGTATTCTGGTTCTGGGGCGTGACAAATATAACATAATGTTAGTTTTCTTCAGGATTCTTTATGATGGCCTTTGCCATTAATAGAGCTTAAATGCCAATATAACAGCAATTACATGCCATGCAGACTCAAACTTAGAGCATGGTTCCAGCAAACTTTCCTGCAACTTCCAATGAAGTCCAGTGTGGTAAAGGGCCCATAAGATTGAAATACCAACTCAGTGCAAATGTCACTCTGAAATTCAACTCCTTCGTGCAACACATGTATGCATCAGTTATCATCTGACTACTAAACATCTGATGACCAATTTCTGTTGTCTCAAATTGTTTAAGTTGGTGAAGGATTTCTGAGTGAAGGCAAATCTAGGCAAAATGCAGGACATGAGTTCGCCGCACTGATCCACTGGCATAATAGTAAAAACAACTAACAAGACATCAATGATTGAACTCAAATGTGCAAAAACAAACAGGACAAAAGAAAAGCTAAATTGTAATGTTTAGGACACCAACCAACGCTGTCAACGGAAAGTAGTCAAAAAGATCTGTGAAAGTCTTCCACACATTAGGGTTCCCATATCTGCCAATAAATGAAAAGATGTGTTAAAGAAGCTTTGTAAAACAAAACATAAAGATCCATCAACTAAAAATGGACCCTAAAGAGATTAACCTTCTGCTATATTCAGTGAGAACCATAAAATATCAGGCATCAGTAAGTTTCATTGCCTACACAAATACGATGACAGAAAAATGAGTTACGATTGAAGATTCAGCTAGTACTATTCGGTAGGAATGAGCTATAAAACTTAAAAAAATAAACTACAAGGAGACTGCACTAGATCTCTACAAGGGAAAACAATAATATTTCTCAAGGATACGAACATGGCACTGTTATTTGTTTCATTTGGATAAATTCCATCTCTACCTCCAGTCTCATCATCTAAACGGGCACATTGGCTCACCAGTACAAGTAGCACATATAAATTTTTCTGTAGCTTTTCTGTCGGCAGAAATTTTCTTGGATATAACTAAATATTCCCAAATGTTCTTCATCGTCTTTCACCCCATAAAAATGGATGCCATCAAACTAATACAAATCCAAGTGGCTGGCATATCTACTTATCAATCCGAGTATCACGAATTTTCCACACACAATCATATCATTACAATGAACTGCTAATATAACAACCCTCTTGCTTGTTCAACATTCACAAGACAGTCTTATTATTAATAAAGGGAGTTGAGATGCCCCCTACGTGTAAAACTACTAGACATTTGTAGAATAAATTCAAATTTCTATTAAAAATTGATATCAAACTGAGGGGATTTAGAACAATGCTGAAATTTTTTTGAGCATTGGGTCCGTCTCATTCTTCGTGTGTAAAAATTATCACATCCATATCAACATAGATACCGCTGAATAATAGTTCTTTAAGTAAGAACGTTACTTCTTCCATCAAAACTGACAATTATACTTTAGCTCTTATTTTACAATTTACAGCAAGGCAAAAAATAAGAGATTTCAACTATTCCTATAATGTAGAATCTAATATCAATGACAGATATGAAAAGGCTCAGTAAACTCCACTTCCTAGCCAACTATAACTATTCAAAGAGTGGAAAAACACATCAAACGACCATCCTAAGCATTCCACGGAAACCAATAAACAGGGGGAAAATCAATTTCAACTAATAAAAATGGAGAGCAATCATGAAAAATCTAACATTTACATCAAAGTCGAAAAAAAAGACCAGCCAAAAGGCAAGATGGTACACTGCAAAGATGTATCCCCTTGAATACAACTTCAAGAGGAAAAAGTAGTTTAGCTGCAGTACATAAAATTCACTGATATGATCAATTTTAACGACATGTTTGCAAAATTAAGTCACAGTCACACGAATGTGCAAATTCATAAATAAGACATGCTTGTTGTCATTCACACTGCACTAAGTCCAGCAAGCAAAGTGTGACGTAATCTAGAAAAGAAAGAGCTAAATTGCAAGATGTAAAGAAACTTACTTCCGTAAGCATTCGTCATAAAATCCATAAACTTGTGTTATCTGCAATTATATATAGATACTAGAAAAATCAGTACATAACTATGCACTAGTCCAACGATCAATGATAGACGACCCTTATTTAAACTCAAAAGTTGATGTAAAAAAAAAATTCCCTGCTCAGGCAGGAAAAGCCTGTTAAATAACTCAAATCTATACCTGACGACTTTCATGATTTCCCCTGAGGATGGTAATTCGTTGGGGATACCGCACCTTCAGAGCCACAAGAAGCTGATCAAGAGAACCATGCAGTAATATCAGTAAGATCGGGCTCTAATGCAAGAATCATAAAAAAAATATTCATGACCAAGCTTTACAGTAAAAGGGGCATGTTTTATGACTTTTTAGTGAAAAGAATGGCAATGTCATGAACACACTATAATAATTTGAGCATAGTTTATGAGAATGGCAGTTTCCTAAGCATGACAGTACAACAATTATGAGCACGTTTACCTAGGATATGTAGGGCAATTCTCCATAGTAAAACTCGCCGTGCCAACATGGCACCTCAACTAGTGTCAGACATTAAAGTTTTCTACTGATCGTAGATTCCTAGTATATTTGTAAGTTGAAGAGTATTGCACCTTTACTTAGCAAACACTATAAGATTTCAATATACTTTCCCATTCTTGTAGTAAATAGTTCTTTACTACAAGAAAGGAGATCTGGGGAGTGGGGACCCACAGCCTAGTCCTAGAAAGTTTCATCCAATAGTCAGCTCCTGGATTTTATTAAGGAGATTCAGGGTAAGAACCCAAAGGGGACTCTTGAATTCATCCTGGCCAGGCATATTGTCAATGCCACCATCTGGCACATTTGGCAAGAAAGAAATAAGAGGATATTTAATGAGGTTATCAAACCACAATGGCTGCTGCAGAGGGATTATCAGAGATGTTCAAGTCTTGATGCAGTAATGCAGGAAGGAGAGAAGGCAGAGTAGAACAGAGGAGCTTTGTAAATACTTGGGTATTCCAATTCTGTAACCCTGCCCATATGCATACTTGTACCACTTAAGTTTGTTACATCAATAAATTTTCTTACCTTGATATATATGTGTGTGTGTGTGTGTGTGTGTGCGCGCGCCAGTCCCTCCTAGCTCAGGTGGTAGAATGGGGCGGCATCAGGCCTGGATAGTTGGGTTCGAAACTTCGAACAACGGGGCCGTGGGTGTGCGCCTAGAGGAAAACAATATATATATATATATATATATATATATAAAACAAATATATAAATATATATATATAGAGAGAGAGAGAGAGATGTTCGGTGGTGGATCAGTCCGCATATTAAGAAAATGCAGGTCGTGCCTTCCACTCTATGATTCCTACTCAAAACAAAGATTCATATTCGTGTATCGTGATATTCATGATTTTAAGTATTCGTGTGTTAAATTCCATGCAACTTTGGAATCTTTAACCCACCTATATAATGGACTCATTTGTAAACACCATAGAAGTTGGACTCACTTGTATAGGTTATATATTTCCAAATTGCATGAAATTGAATCCATATATGCTTTAGAACATGGATATCATAGTGCACAGTATGGATCTTTAACAGACCTATCTAATGGACTCATTTGTAAACACCATAAAAGTTGGCCTCACTTGATCTATAGGTTAAATATTTCCAAATTGCATGAAATTGAAATTGAATCCATATATGCTTTAGAACATACAGTAAGGATCTTCATTTTTATACAAATCATAGGGTGGAAGGCACAATCCATATTTTCTCGAAGTGTAGACTAGTCTGCAACCTAACAACTCCATGTGTGTGTGAATATATAATATACATGCCAAATTCGTATCCTAAACTTTTAAAAGAGGACATATGCCAAATTCGTATCCTACAGACCAAGTCATTATCTTAAGACCTCAAGCAAAAATTCCAATTATAACATGTGAGACATGCTTAACTATAGATTCACATGTAATACAAATATTCATGGAAATATAAGTGCACACTTTTTTGTTTAAATTTAATCTGTTGATAAGTCAAAGTGCCGTCACAGCTGGAATTTAGCTGTTTCAACTAACGACTAAATTCAGTGCCTACTGACTGATGAACTCAGAAGTTATATGATGCATGTCAGTGACATCTGCAGTGCATAACTCACTCTAGAAAAGCCCAAGCATTCACATGTCTATGAGGCATTCAGATGGAGTTTATACAGCTTTAACTAGCAAAAACATTACCCACTACTATAAGATCTGTCTGCACAATCAGTTAACTGATAATCAAACTCCCAAGAGCAAGGTAGAAGTGTCACTCTCTGATAAGATAACATCCAAGGTTTGCAATATCGACCGATGCCAATACGTATCGACCGTATCATATTGTTTTTTTCCTGTGCTATCCAATACTGACCGCTGTCCAATACTGGCCAATACAGACATTGGGACTCACTTTTCTTGATGAGGAATGACAATGAAAAGGGAGAAATATGGGAAACACGGTGTTGACACAATGATTTGGCGTATTAAAGATCTATGTACTACAACGTGTCGATAAGATTCCAGATTCCTAATCGGAACTTCATATAACCATTCCATTTGTCGAACTTGTATATTTATAAATTCACACTATCCGTCACTCTTTATATTATTTCATTCCAATCTAACAAGAAATAACAAATAATACATAGAATTATGTCCAAGCATATGAAATATATTTCTAGTTTTGGAATAATTATTATTATTAAGTTTGACTTTCAGAAACGAAGGACTTCGAAACTCTGTTCCGAAACCTCTGAAACTGCTGAAACCACCGATATTGATACTCGTAAGAATGGTCCGAAACCGATTCCATATTGATACTACGAACCTTGATAACACCAGACAGTTAAGGCACATTAATAAGCACTGCACCAGAAAACTGAGGTCATTTACCTAATTTGCACATGAATCATCTCCTTCCAAATAAAGCTTTGAGAAACAAAGTTTCAAAAGGCATACCAACGCTTGTTGTAAAGATGCAGTTACCACGCCACACGACTAATTTTGTTTTGGTTCTCTCTAAGGCAGGTCAAAATTGTAAATGTGTGCTACCAGAACTAATAAATAAGAATATGTAGTGACCAAGAAAGGTGAAGATAAAAAATGAAAACAAGTTGTGAAACATGACGATATGCACGCTCCACTTGAGCTGCATTTTGTTACCGCGATCCCATATGCCCAGATAGAACGCTCTACCCGGTCCACTTCTCAATCAATCGCTATATGAATATCATGGCCCCCATCCCGCTTTTTCATTTAATTAAGCACATATCCCGCGGGAGGATTTAAACTTCCGACTCGGTTTCCCGATTCCCTATGTCTCCAAGATTGGTCCACTTGGGCTGGCGCATGTTTCATTTTTTTTTTTTCATATATATATATATACACACACACACACACACACACACACACTTTTTTCTTTCTGTCCTAAATGTCTTTTTTCGCCAATATCAACGCTTCTGCTCAAGCAACTACGAAAGCACTCCAATAATAAATAGCAGCAGAGAAATAAACGATCATGCTTGATTCTGTTACCCATCATTCCACTCAACAGGTTTCCTATGCCCTCCATGAAATGTTGTTCACGAGTAAATGTTAAATACTCAAAGTAGCTAATTTCAATTAGAGAAAGAAGCAAGCATAGGTACAATATTGACCATTTCCTCGATAATAAAAGAGTATTAGTGTAAACAAAAAGAGTACAGTGAAGATTTTGATGCATGCAGAGTACATATGACGGAATACTTCACAACATTTTGATAGCAACGCAAGTACAGATATGGCACTCACCGTAACAGTCTCAACAGAATAATAACCACGGTCAACATAGTCCCCCATAAACAAGTAATTGGTATCTGGACACTAAAAAATATATATAGATTATCACAAATGTCAAAAAGAAAAAAAAATACTCAACAATTGTAGATGGTATAGCATGTCAGAGAGCACTTACATCATCCTTGATATTAGTAAAGTAATCCAAAATTATCAAGTGTATCAATATTGGCATTCAAATATGGAAGAGTTAGGTGCAAAAGATACCTTTCCACCAATTCGAAATAGTTCCGCAAGATCATGAAATTGCCCATGGATGTCACCGCAAATCGTCACAGGGCTCTTTACTGGCTGCAAGATAGAGATGAGAGGCAAACTTAATATTTAAGAGGTAATGAACTTATTAAGCATAAATATGCAATGACAACTCATTCTAAAAATGTTTCCATCAGGCAAAAGAAAATGGATCAACCGACAGAAAGTAGTCACTAGTCAATAGCTAATAAAAAGAAAATTGCCATCATCAATATAACCAAGCATACTTTTATACTTAGTTAATAGATTACAAGGTTCAGGGCTAAGTTTGTGTAGTCAAAGTGTAGTTATCTTAATCCAACAACCATCTTGCAGGCACACAAGAAAGAGTGCCCTTCATCCAAAGATTTTGGGGTCGACTACTTGAATCCTTTAGATGTGTTTGGTTTGAGAAGAAGTGAGGGAAAGGGAAAGGGAGAGGAAAAGAAAATGAGTTTAGCATGTTTGGGAAAAAAAAGAAAGAGAAAGTGGAAGAATCTTAACAACTACATATTTTCCCTAGATTTCTCTCCAAAATAGGTGTGAGACCTATTTTCTCTCTCCCCCACACTCCTCTTACTTTCAACCCGATCTCTTCTCTCTCTCTCTCTCTCTCTCTCTCTCTCTCTCTCTCTCTCTCTCCACCCGGTTCTTTCTCCAGAATATGTTGATTGTGTGTGTGCGTGTGTGTGTATTAGAGAGAGAAACTCAATTATTTCAAACTATGATGGCTAGGATACATTAGTAACCACGGACACTTCAAAAACGGTGGTGTGTAATATTTGCATCCATGCAATACAGATGCACAACGTTTAGCTATGAGACATTTTTTTAAATGTATAGCTTGAGTACAAACTAATTCTCAAATAACTAGTGCACCCAAACCCAAGCATTTCAGATGAAAAACGTCAGTGTTGTGCTGAATTGTATAAGAATTGGCATGCCCAAATTAGAACTATACAACAACAAAGCCTTTATCCGAAAAATTGTGGGGTCTGCTAAAGTTACAAACTTTAGGTCATGCCAAAATTAGAATAAGGAAAAGGAAAAGTTTCAATTAAAGAAAATTTGAAATGTGAATCAAAACTAGTCAAATTGTGAAGGCAGCAGAATCTATAAAAGCAAATATAATGACAGAACGGAAAATCTATAAGTGCGACCTTCAACTCAAACTTCCTCTTCGATTCCATCATTATATTCTCCCATTATATCTCCAACTAGAACACAACTTGAATCCTAAACATCAAAAGTTAGAACTACAGAAAGAAATAAAACAAATCTGTATCAATCACTAGTGTACCCATGATAGACCTAACAAACTTTTTCAAATAAAAGGACACTACACTAGACTATAACAAACTCCATCCATTGATAAGTGGATCTAACCTGAACGTTGCTTTCTTCCATCAAGATCTCCTTCGCCTTTTCACATAACACTCTAACCTGCAAGTGAGGTAGAAAAGAAAATTTTGAAGGCATGCAATTTGTGAAATATATACTCTAAAGTTAAATTTTACCAGTACTGAAATGAGTACAAAAATTATTTTGGAGTAGAAGGGGTAATTTTACTTAACATCCTTTATCATTTTTAATATCCAAAGAGATAAAATGATGTTGTCATAGTCATGATGGCATCCTTGAAATTTAGGGGCTTTTCCAATGATGCCTAATAAGGTTCGACTGGAGCTGCCACAAATTAGGCGCCAGTTTAAGCATAAAGTGGGAATGGTGTTTCCCCGAGGAGTAAATCACAATCATCTCATTATGCAAATTAGTTAGCAGTGAAAAGTCTGGGGGCTAACATAGGAAATTGAATGACGGTTCATTTATAGGCCAATTTCATGGTAAGTATTGCGACTATAAATTGTCCATGTCTAGTAGTTATATATAGTTACTGCATAGTTGGAGAAGGGTCAGAGCAAGATTAAGTTTCAGAAGTGGGCCATGGTGAGACATTTGAGATGCAACGATTCCAACTACATTCTTCGCTGAGTTGTGTTGCTATGTGCAGAATCATGCATTGGTTTTGAGCCAGTTCAAAAGGCTAGCTAAGCAGAGAAAAATAAACAGTTGCGATCTTTCATTAACAAGGAAAATGGAGTTATGCCTAGGAAGCACAGGCACTCCACAATCGTTAACCTTTCTGTGTCGGTGATGCATCGCGTCAGACACGTATTGGACAAGATACAAACTCCACAATACACCAGGACACACCAAAACGGTGTCTGTGAGTCCGAATAGTGTCTTTGTAGTGTTCCGAATAGAATGACCCTCTCAGAGTCATCTTTCACTCCCATCTACCATATCCACCACGACAAACACCTCCTTCCCTAAGAACCTCCCTAGTGGTTTGCAGAGTTTTTGCACATCAGTTTTTCAAATTTACCACATGATTTTGCCAAAAAAGAAATGATATATTCTGCTAACTAGTTACACACCAAGCAAGCAAATTTCCAGAAGAAAAAAAAATAGAGAGAGATTCTTGATTCATCAAGAACTCGAGTAGCCTTCAACAAAGTCAAACCAAAACTTCGAATTTCCCCCAAATTGGAAACCCTAGCTCCAGTAAACCGGATCGATTACCAGATAGTACAAAACCGTCCCGATCCAATGAAACGACCCCGATCCGGAGCTAGGAAAAAGCGGTGGAGAGAGGGAGAGGGAGGAGAGGAGGAGCTCACTTCTTGCTCGGAGAGGGGTTTGCACTGCATGAGCTGGGAGATCTGCTCATCGAGGTTCCCATGGGAGTTGGAGGACGGAGCCACGCTCATCTTCTTCCTCCTCCTTCTTCCACTCCAGATCGAACAATTAGAGAAGAAATGGCCGGCAAAATCCTAACCCTAGATTTCTCCGTCTCTCTCTAGAAAAAGAGAGTTTTTTTTCTAGTGTTTCTCGAGAGGAATGGAAGTGGAGAGAATTCTCTCTCTCTCTCTCTCTCTCTTTAGGAAAAGATGTGGTTGGTTGCTATTTTACTGATCACATGATCCCCAAAATTTAGTAAGTGGACAGAAAGTCGCAGAAGTGACTTCCGAATTGCACTTCCGCTTTCGCAAGAAGTCATTTTAGTAAGTGGACAGAAAGTCGCAGAAGTCACTAGGATTGCACTTCCGCTTCTGCAAAAAGTCATTCTAGTAAGTGAATAGGAAGTCGTAGAAGTCACTACGTAATTGCACTTCTGCTTCCACAAGCAAGAAGTCCAGGAAGTGTCAAAAATTACAAAGGACTTCTCGGAATGGTATTGCTAAATGCGTCCCTACTTTTATTTATTCTCTTTTTTTTTTTTGATTTTGTTAAGTTTATCTTATAATTTTTTTTTCAATTCACCTTCTTCCTCCTTACCCCTATATTCCTTAATTTTTTAAATCATTGAAACATTTTTATTTTCATATTAACTTTTTTTTATCACAGTCACATTCGTCCATTATATTTCCTTATTTTTTAACTTCTAAATCTTCTAACAATCATTTATCGTCTTCTTCGAAACCGTCGTTAATCTTCACCATGGATAGAACGTTTCGACATTTTACTTTTTGTTGAAAAGTTTACTAATAAAATTTGATGAAGAGAAAATTTAGATTTTTTTTTTCCATTTGTGAAAGAGAGACTTGAAATTTTCCAGTTCTCTCAAAAAAGAGAATCGATTGTATATTTAGTCAAAAATAAAAATAAAAATTACTTGTAGGTTTGTTTTATTTATTTTTTAAATTTAGTTGGGTGGGGGTGGGGGTAAACTGATAGTTTAATTTTTCAGAAAAATATAAAATTGGTCGCATGTGGTTGCGTTTAATAACACACTTCTCGAAAAAAGTTGTGGGGGCAAATTTTTTTGTTTTTTGAGCCCGTTTGGTCACATGGCTTCACTTCCATCATATTTTGGAGCAAAACATGTTTGGTTGTGTCTAAACATTACTATTGCATCATTTGTTCTAATATTTACATGCAAAAGTAATTATTATTATTTTGTTATTAAGACTACTTAAAAAGATTAAAAAAATAGCTGGCATAATTATCTATTAATTTTAATTAGTAAAAATATACGATAATATATTTGGAAAGAAAATTCTTGATGCTTATTTACTGTACAATAAAAACTCTACTAAATATTTATTTAAGGCAAAATATTCAGATTTAAAACTTAAAAGAGTTTTTTAATTCAATTTTGTTTGGTTCATGTAGCTTGTGTCCTTGGAGGGCAAATGTATACAGTTTCTTTGTGTTGGTTGGGTTCAATGACTTTAGTACATGTAGAAAACTGATATCAAAATCAATTTCTTAATATGGTAATCACACCACTATTTCTTGAATCAAAACAAACTCCCAAGAAGAACAACTACACATGTACTTTTAGTAAAGATTATAGTCTCACTGAGGCCTCGTTTTGTTCGCAGAATCATGAAGTTGGAAAAGAAAAATGGTTATTTTCTTATATTTGGATGTCAAAAGAATTGAGGAGAAAAACAAAATGACTCTCAATGAAAGAAAAATTAGAAGAAAAAAATAATTCCATCAATTTAAGCAAGGAATTACTTTTCCACATTGAACCCCACAATGAAATATTCACTTTCCTTTCTAAACCCCTTTGCATTTCCAAACATCGGAAAATAAAATCAATAGAAATTGTAATTTTCCAAAGGAAAAAAATGCCAAGGAAGTGATTCCCTTTCCATTCCTTTCTGCGAACCAAACTGCGAAACAACAGAAAAAGTTTGCGTACAAGCAAGTATTGTTTCTAAATTCTATCCCCAACTAGCTCAACTGGCAACACTAGCATTATCAACTCAACTGCACGTATATCATACGTTGACCATATACCAAACCAGCCACATATGTCTACAATGCAACTTTCAAGCAAGAGAAAAGTTCCAGAAATGGATGAACCTCAAGAGGAAAATTGCCAGCAGTAGAAAATTTAGAATTATTTTGTCATTACGAAGATTTGTGTGCAGACAATCATCCCCAATAAACGAAAGGATAAGAAATCGTGCAAAGACCAAGGCCTCGTTTAGTACACTGTAATGTAATCGTAATCGCAATATAATCAAATGAAAAATATATATATATATATATATATATATATATATATATATATATATATATATATATATATATATTTGATTACATTGCGATTACAATTACATTACAGTTAACCAAACGGGGTCCAACTCCGTGTCATCCGACAAGTATCATATAACACAGTCAAATGGGGGGAAATATAACTAGAAGGCGTGATCGATCAAATTATCCTTGTCAAACTTTCCACTAAACCACTCTAGATTCTCAAAGGAGTTGCCGAATAGTTACAAGGAAATAAGTATCGACTATGTGCAACCGCAATTACATGAATTTCCACGACTATACATGCCTCTAAAATACTGAGATGCGCAGAGGTGTACAGCTAATTCGTGCAGGCAATCGTGCTGAGCACTCAGTAGACGACATCATGTACATGGGATAAAAAAATAAGCTAGTGAGAAGATGGGGGCTTCAAGACCGCCTCAGTCGTCTTTCTTCAAAGATCTTCCCGAGCTTCTTGTGCAGAATATGCTGCTCCTCAAGGGTGAGGTTCCTCAGTATCTGCAAAACAATCCGATCGTACTTGTAAAAGAGTCGAGAAGGTGATAGCAGATGAGAGAAGAGTAGGAGTAAGAAGAAAGGGACCATACCTGGTCGAGAATCATCTCAATGGAAAAGATCTCACCCATGACAAAGGATTGATGATATATGTATGCAAATACAGCCATGACCATCTAAGTCGGTGCAAGCAGAGAAAAAAATTCAACCACAGTCAGCGTAATAAAACAATCTTACATGAGGTGGAAAACAGGATTATGTTCAAATATCGTGCATATATATGAAGTATGTGCACAATAATTTTACATTGTGCAGTAGAATAAGATGAGCTATACACAAAACTGCCTAGATTTGTGCCTAGGGCTGTCGACAGGCCGGATTCATTGAAATCCGAACTTGACACAAAAATGTTGGTTTCTACCGAAACCAATTTAAAATCTACGGTAATCTTATAATTTAATCATGTTTAAATTGGTTGACCTTATCTTTGTTTTTGGTGACCACTTCTCCACACTGACATGAGTTGACCAAGGAAAGGAAAGGAGCCAAGAAGCTGGTAGTTGAGTCCCAAAGACGAATTAGTTTACAGAGCAGCGTCTTGCTTGGTACTAAAATCTTTCACTCGACAACTCTCTCCTAGCTCATACGCGTTGATATTGGTAATATGGAGTTATCTAGCTTAAACCTGAATAGAAAAACCGAGATAGGATTCAGATATGATAATATTTATTGTTTACCTTTGCCTACAAATAATTTAAGAGCCATGTAAACAGCTCCAACTTAGAGAAGAGAGAGAGAGAGAGAGAGAGAGAGAGAGAGAGAGAGAGAGACCCTTGGTGGAGAGAAGTGGATAGATGGCAAAAGAGGAAGAAAAAAAAGGGAATATGTATATAATAAAAAAAAGGAACACCTACTAGGCCAAGATAGAACGGCGTCTAGCCTCCAATGTTCCACCCAGCTTGTTGTGGCTGGTGGTTGTTAAGAATGTACAGGGAACTGGTTTGTATGTGGGTTTGCTGATGATTGCAGGATGGGCAGTGTCAGAGAAGATGAAACCAGGAGTAGGGTTAAGAAGGAACTTACTTTTGGAGGCTACCATAACAGAAACTTCACTATAGTCACACATGGCTGGTATAAAGTTTCTCAAAGTCCTTTGTCTATTTTCTTAAACAAGTTTCAGCAAGAGACCTACGACCTATCAGAACTAGAAGAAGAAAAAAACATAACTTTGCAAAACCCAAATTGATCTATCAATATTTAGACCCTTTTTCATATATAGGAACGTTCACTATCCTAGGTGTCATTTTATACCAACCTTCTTGATAAGGTCTATAATGTTCTGGAAATGGTGATTGTTTTGTTACTTTGCAGATTGATTCAAGAGCCTTAGGAGGGCAGCTGATGCTTCGGGAAAGTGGTTTTAAATAAGATTCCCATTGAGTTGTGAATGTTATGATTTACTAGGTATATAACTCCAGCATACAAACAACAGTTTGACAATTCAAACTTAGAAACCAGGAATCAGTTGAAATCTTCCACCGTAGTTTTTATTAAGGACAATTCCCAGAATTCTGCACTAGACCCTTCTAGCCAGTTTAAAAGATATAAAAAATATAAAATAAATAATCTATAAATGGAAGAAGCTAACTTGAACTTTGATCAAGTTGTTAAGATCTTTTGTGGTAGAAATTAGGTTTTAGTCTTAGGTATCACGCACAATCTTCCTTTCACATGTTTTGGGTATATAATGAATTTTTGGTTGTAGAAACCCCTAGGTTCTTCTGTACAATCTTCCTTTGACATCTTAGATTTAATGCATTGCTTTCATGCATCCAATATGGTCTCTGAAAAAGATTGCAGGATGGCGGGGTCGGCTTCTATCCTTTGGAGGTAAGATCACTCTTATCCAAAGTGTTCTGACTGCTCTACCTGTTCATGCTCTTTCAGTTATAAAACCGCCTACCAAGCACTTCCGAAATTTGGAGAAAATTATGGCCGGATTCCTTTGGAATTCGAATGACCGACACCGTAGAAGATGGGTCTCTTGGAAGAATGTGTGTAAACCTTTGGAGGAGGGGGGTCTCGGCATCAGATCTCTACCTCAGGTTATGCAAACGTTACATGCTAAAAGATGTTGGGTCCTTATCAAGGGGGAGGGCGTTTGGGCTCAGTACATGATAAGAAAATACGGAGATCTGACGAGCACGAATTTCACGCCGCCCAAATCGCCGTCCGCGCTTTGGAAATCGATGATGCTTTGTTTTGACAGAGTCTTCTTGCACTGCCAGTGGTTGGTTAGTAGAGGTAACATTCAGATATGGGGCAACAACTGGAGCGGTCAGGTTATACCTAAACCTTCTAATTTCACTTATGTTCCTAATATTCGTCAGATTATGGCTACTCCTTATATCCGTTCCAGAAATGGAGCTAATGTTGATGTGCGCAGGTTACTCCCCCGATCGGCGAGAGAGATTCTCAGCAATCTGATTTTAACAGACGCACCAGACAGATTAGTGTGGACACTTACGCAGCATGGCGTGTTTGAGACCAGTTCGTACTGGGAGCAGTACCACACTCGATATCAGACCTTCAAATGGGCCAAACAATGCTGGAATAAATTCATCCAACCAAGAATCGGGGCTTTCTTATGGCGACTCAGCCGTAATGCTATTCCGGTTGATGGTCGGCTTCGCATGATGGGCTTCCACATGGCATCTCGTTGCATTTGCTGCTCCAACCCGAGAGAAGAGACTATTGACCATCTATTGGTGGAGAGCGATTTGGCAAAGGATGTTTGGAATCATTTTGCTACTAATTATCAGTTGACTACCTCATGTTTAGACATAAACCAACTCGCGGAGGTGTGGCTTAATAATCTCTCTCTTAATAATTCTTTGGATGTGTGCAGGAACATCACTTTCGGCTCGGATCTTTGGGAGATTTGGAAACAACGAAACAACATCCTCTTCAACAACGGAAAAGTCAACAGCGGGGACATTATTTGCCGGGTTGCCGCGGCTGTGCAACACGCTGTCAGAGCCTTTAATCTTGACGTGGATGGAGCTACTGGAATTCACGCGGCTGGTCCTAGCAACCGCGCTGCCGGAACAAGCACCAGTGCGGCTGGAACAGTCCGGCCTCATGCTGGGACGCACTGGCGGCCGCCGACGGCGGGCTTGAAGCTGAACGTGGCTGCCTTGGCGGACGCCGAGCAGGCTACGGCGGTTGGCGGATGCATTAGGGACGTGGACGGTCACCTACTGATGACTTTTTGCAAATTTTTCCAACATGGGACATTCTTGCTCCCTGGGATTGATGCTATTATTTGGAGCCTTACTCTCTGCAGGGACAATAATTGGGAGATGGATGAAGTAGAGACTTCCTCGGTTCACCTATATAATATTCTGAAAAAGAAGGAAAAGAATTCGTGGCGGATTGAATATAGGTGCAGGAAGATGAGATCTATCATATCGAACGACACCGGCATCTTTTTGTGTCCGAAAGGAGATAACGGCGTGGCAAAAGCTCTCGCGTCTCGGGCTTTGGTATCCAGAGAGACCCAGATCTTCTCCCACACTACGGCTCTCCCGTCGGCGATTGGCGTAGCGGTTTTGCGGGAACAGTTGGGCACGGCGGCCGTATAGACATGGGTTTACCTACGTGAACTTGTGTTTATGGCTCTTATTTTTTGCTCGTTACTTTTTGTGGCCGATTGGAATTGTCTACATCGCCAACTTTTGAGCTGCTACTTGGCTTTTAATTTTGTGGGTGCTAGTGGCCCATTTTCTTTTGTTTGGACGCATGGGGGTCTTTCCCAGCGCCACTAAGTAGCTCATTGTTGGAGCTGCTGCTAGTTTTTATTTGGTGGGGTTTTGTATTGGACCCACTTTCTTGTAGGCTGCGTGGGCCTTTTCCCCAGCGCCACTTGGAGCCTCTCAAGTTCCTTTTTGCTATTAATAAAATGTTTCTTTCTGGTAAAAATATATATATATATATATATATATATATATATATATATATATATATATGGTCTCTGAAAGAGCTTTAATCATGGCATTATTCTAAGGTTGACATTGTAATATATGTTCAGTGTCAATAAATTGAGGTGCACAAGATGGATTTGTACTCAACAAAAAAAATATGCCACAGGATAAAGAAGCAAAACAATGGATAGAAGAAACCGAGGTATTTTTCCTTTTACGAAGTAAAAGAAATTTTCATAACAAATCAATTAAGTCTATGACAGGGTTACATTTGGATTATCGTTAGTGCTGTACTGAGACTCAATCCATCAAATGAAGTACTAAGCTCACCCAAGGACAGGCACCAATATAGAGTTCATGTGACAATGAAACTACATACTTGTAAGAGAAAAGAAAGGACGATCAGATATATGATGGAACAAGTTTAGTAACCATTAATTCATCTATATGTGTAAACTGATAATTTGATCAATAACATCTAAAAATCTGAACAACTTACTTGACAATCCATCCTGTCAGTAATTCCACCATGCCCGGGAATGCTATCACCAAAATCCTGGATTTGTTAAAAAGGTCAATGTCATTAAATCTACTTTCAAATTTCTGTCTTTCCTGCATAAATAAATTATTAAGACTTGTAATCTAGGCACAAAACTGAAAGCACCTTAAATTTGAATGCCCTTTTGAAGCCGCTAGCAAAAAATCCTCCAAATGGTGCGATAATGGAGGCAAACAAACCGAATGCCAAAGCATGCCACTGAACAGGTAAAATGGACACCTCTTTCCAAGGAAACTGTTGAAGAACATTTTATTTTAGATATAAATAGAACAATAGGAAATATAAAACTAACTATAAATACGACATATACACAGATATATATACAATGGATACATCAAGAGCTTTAAAATTGAAAATCAGATACTAGCTGCTGTACAGAATTAAAAACTTAAAACAGTCACCTAAGCTGCATTAGCTCCTGGTATCTAGTGTCCACCCTTGGAGCCAATTCATCGTTAATTCTTCCATTTTCTATGTATGCTAACTATTTTGTATTGTTATAATTACTTGCTATATGCCCCAGTCTTACAGTTTTTATTAGTTAGTAGCTAACCATGGCATGTGATTGCAATTGATTTTGATGGTGGCTATCTAGGTTAGAAATGTACTAAGTGTAACATTGAGTGCAAGTGTAGCTAACATGTGATGGCATTGTCTAAAGCCAAGAAAGAGTCTGGAGCTTAGAAGCCAGAAGCGTAAGCGGGGATAGAAGCGGGGGCGGGAGCAGAAGCGGGGCCGGGGGAACGCGACTACTTAGAAGAGTCTAAAGTTAGAAGCGTGCTGGGAGCGTGCACTAATAAAAAAATTTATGTTTACCAATTATTGTTATCAAAACTTGTAAATATCTTAATATTTATTAGAATTTATTAAGTTCAGTTTAAAGTTATAGAAAGATCGTTCGCATGTTGATTTTTATGATGTAAAGGTAAATAATTTTTAGTTTCTTGGTACTTTGATAAACGCATTAAAAATATTCTAATTTTTTTTCCAAAATTTATGTCATCTTTTAAAATTATGGTCATATTATGGTAAGCGCTCGTGTCATCGGAAAACTCGCTCCTGTTATAAGGGAAGCGAGCTCCCAACGAGCTCCCAAATAAGAACCGCCGAATCGAGGTTCCTACTAAGATTCGTTGACCTTCTAGGAGTTTTTGACTTCTAAGGTCAGAGTATATGCTCTTCTTGAGACTTAACACAAACCCCACCAACTCACTACCGACATGAACCATATTTCAAGATTATATCAAATTCAAGTCACTTTGTTTATGGCTGCACACAAGCCAAGCAAGCATGAACAAGCTGACATCAAAGCCAAGCACGATTGTACAAAGTGTGAGGTTCAGTGAGATTACCGCTCAATAAAACATTGCTCAATATGCGATATACCAGCCAGTATAGTTAAATATCCAGTTTTATAAAACAGGTTAGGCAAACCATACCAGTTTGCCTTTGAAACCTTTATATTGGTTGATAAACCGGTCGTACCGGGAGATATCCCAAACAGTGGTCACGGATGGGCCAGATAAGTTTGGTCAGTATCTGATCGGCAAAGGCCAACACCGATACAATACGGCTGATATATACCACTATCGGCCGATACTGCGGACCTTGGTCTGTGTAGCACGAGGAAACTTAATAAAAGAATTGGCAAGTCTTTCTATAACCAGATCTCAATCAGACATTGATCCTCTAAACTAGTGTACTAGCCAAGATACTTGTGAGGAAAAGAGGGGCTCTCCAAAGTTATTACCTTTTTGGTCATGAATTTTAGCTTCCACAAGCAAGGAGCACCCTCCAGAACACCCCAGCCTGGAAAAGAGTCTACCTAAGAGGTAAGATGATACCATTTGACATAGGTAACTGTATTCGTATCTTTGCCACATAAGCCAAGGAGGGAAAAGGAATGACATTCACTTGAGTTTAAAATTTGATACTTGGATACAGAAGCGAAAAGAAATAAAAACCTCTATGTTTTAGTACTTCAAAGATCCTGTTTCATCATTCAACTCTATTAAGGGCGATATTTGGAAATAGCAAGCAACTGTCTAAATCTCAGTCCTTGAGGCACCTTCACCTACAGTCATTGTGCTTATTGGTTCCAGTTTTCATGTGTCCACCATAAAGGCCATTTCTCTTCTTTAATCTTTACCCTTTTCTAGATGCTCTGACAATTTAACTGTTAAATACAAACAGTAAACTGTTTTGAAACGTCAAAACGAGGTCGTATATGTGAAAATGAAAGGAGGTATTGAGGATGAACAAATACCATTACTACTTAATGCACGCACTAGTTTCCCTACACTACTATACAACATCTTCGATGGTTTTTCTCATCTTATCCGGCATTGCTGCAAAGTCCACAAATGTTCAATTTCAATACTTGAGACGAAGGTTGCATATTATGAAAGAAAAATTACACCATATATATATATATGGGTGCTGCTATTAGCACTCCTAAAATGTCATTCGGCACTCCACTTTAATTTTTTGACATTCAAATTCCAAATCTACCCCAGCATTAACATTATTGGCACTCCTAAAATGTCAACCTACACTCCTCCCTCCATGCATGCACAAATTAATAATATATTTAATACAGGGGTAGATTTGGAATTTCAATCGTAAAAAAATTAAAGAGGAGTGCCGAATGACATTTTAGGAGTGCTAATAGCAGCACCCATATATATATATATATATATATATATATTGTAATAAGGGTAAATTTTATTCCACGCAAATCACAGTAAAGGTATTACAATACACTATTCTCACATCTCCCTCCCCAGTTAAGGGGCCATTACAGATACATCGAATTCTATACTATGTAGAATTCCTACTGGCGGAGTAGCCAGTCCCTCAAAGATACGCCTGTTGCGCTCCCTCCAGACATGTCAAACTGATGCTGCAAGTCTAACTCTAGCCATCTTGGCCCAACCAGGGTCCGTGTCTCGGCGGTCTCTGATCCAGCTGAGGATCTCCAGGATATCTCTGGCACTGCCAACTCTACCCATCGATCGCATGCACTGCTCCTCCCAGATGTGCCAAGTCCACGGACACTCAAAGAATAGGTGGCCCATAGATTCCGCGTCACCCGTACAGAGTAGACACTTTGGGTCTGGAATCTGCATCACAAACCTAATAAGTCTGTCCCGCGTCATCAACCTGCCTAGAAGGAGTCTGTATGAAAAAAGCTGCATTTTGCGTGCAATCCCCTTCGTCCAGATAAAGTCATACTCCACAATCCTGTCATGAGGAGTCCGAACCAGATTATAGCAACTTTTAAAACTGAATATCCCTGACCCTCCAACCGAACCAGGATCAACCCAACTCCAGGAGTCCGCAGTCTGGCTAGTATCGATAGTGATCCGACGAATCGCCTCTCCAAACTGAGCCGTGAAAGGATACTCCTCAGGCCTCCAGCTCCCATCCCTGATGATCCGACTACATTTCACCCCCTGCTCGCCTCTCTGTCCATCTGCGCACCCAAGATCTCCAGAAGGGAGCCATTTTCCATCCACGGGTCCAGCCAGAGATCAGTATTCGTCCCATCTTTCATAATCCTGCATCTAGCAGACTGTAGAACCGGTCTGCATCTAAGGATAGCCTTAAATGAGATCGAGAAATTGTTATCAATCCTGCAAGACCGAAAATTCATCCGCCGCACATATCTGCTAGCCAGCCACTCCGTCCAAAGGGAACCTCCCTTGATGAACCGCCACGCCATCCGCACCCCAGATGCCTCCCTAACCGTCCTAAGAGGTCGCAACCCCACTCCTCCTTCCTCTCGGGTCCGGCAGAGTTGTTCCCAAGTGATCGCATACATACCTCCTCTCCAGATGAAATTAGCACAAATGGACTCTACCTTCCTTATGGTAGCTACCGGAATCTGAATCGACTGCAACCAAAACATAGCGATGCCAGAGATAACAGACCTCACCAGCTCAATACGGCCACCAAAGGACAGTCCAGCCGCCTGCCAGCCTTCCACTCTCCTTTGGGCAAAATCTACCAGGCTGAGACAATCCTGGTCCCTGGCATAATTGACCGTCAACGGAACCCCTAGATACTTCACCGGTAACTCTCCTTTCTCCACTCCCAGAGCAAGGGCCCGTTCCTCCTTGAGAGTGCACTGAGAGCTGAAATAGACCCTGCTCTTCTCCCTATTCAGCTGCAGACCGGACAACCTCCCAAACTCTTCCATAATATCTGAAAGCGCCCTCATCCCCCTCATAGATGGATGCAGGAATACCAAGAGGTCGTCAGCATATATCAAGTGAGTCACCACCGGCTTGACCTGCCTGAAAAGAGGAACAATCTTCCTACTATGCACAGCCAGGTCCATCATACAAGTGAAGTACTCCATCACCAGAGTGAACAGGTACGGAAAGAGAGGATCCCCCTGCCGCAGTCCCCTGTTGCTCGAGAAGCATCCATATGGAGTACCCTGAATGAGGACCGAAAATGTGGGGAAGCATATGCACTCCCTCACCCGTGCCACCCATCTCTCATCAAATCCCATAGCAAGCATAAGGTGGCAGAGGAAGTCCATGTTGACCGTGTCATAGGCTTTCCGCAAATCCAGCTTCACACATGCCTTCATCTCCTCCGGCTTGTTGAAATCTCTCACCATCTCATGTGCAAGAAGACTATGCTCAGCAATCGAGCGCCCCTTGATGAAAGCCGCTTGATTCCGAGACACCAATCCCTGCATAATCCCCTCCATACGACGACACATGAGGTGAGTAATTATCTTGTATAGATAATTACAACACGCAATAAGCCTGAAGTCGGCGAGGGAGGTCGCACCCTCCTTCTTCGGAACCAAGGTCAAGAATGTGTGATTCAGCTCCTTCAACAACTTTCCTTCCAAGAAAAACTCCTACACCGCCTCCAGAACTGAGAACTTTAGCTCACCCCAATGGCGTCTAAGGAACCCACAAGAGAAACCGTCAGGCCCCGGAGCCTTATTTGGATCAGCCTTCATCACAATATCCTCCACCTCCTCCAATCTCACAGGGGCCAACAGCAAGCTATTCCCATGTTGCGTCACCAGCCTCTTCGTGACTAGACCTGGAAACGTGATAGGATAATCAGTTTGCTGATATAAGTCAGAATAGAACCTGACTGCCTCCTCCTGAATCTCCAATGGGTCGCCAACAAGCCTGCCCTCGCCGTTAAGCAGCCTGGGGATGCTGTTCCGGTGCTGTCTGGCACGGATCACATCATAGAAGAACTTGGTGCACCGATCCCCATCCTTGAGCCATGAACACTTGGCCCTTTGGGCCACACTAATCTCCTGCTGCAGCCTCATGATGTTGACCTCCGCAATCAGGTCCCGCTCCCGAGCCGCCAAATTCCCGCTCAGCATATCAGACTGCAAAGCTTCCTGAACCTCCCGAAGCTCGGCCTCCTAATCCTCCAAGGAAGACCGCGGCATCTTCTTCACCCAATCTCGAATAGCTCTCTTGACCTGTTTGAGTTTGTGAGCCATGCGAAGCTGAGCCGTGCCCTCCCGAGTATATTGCAGCCCTCCCGTAACAACCTCCTCATATCCAGCAGAAAGGTATCGGCCATTGTTGTACCGGAATGGCCGAGTCTTCCAAGTGGGCTTCTCAGAGAGACCAGCCCGGATAGGGGAGTGATCGCTGGTCCCAGCCGCTAGCCATTCCGCCAAGGAATTCGGAAAGTAGCGAAACCATTCGCTATTTCCCAAAGTCCGATCCAGCCGACAGGCAATCCTGTTGAGAACCGCCTTATTGTGCCAGGTCCAGATGTGTCCAGCTCTTTCCAGACCCCTCAGCCCAGACAAGAGGAGACACCTCTGGAAGTCGTATAAGATCGGATCCGGCACTGGACGACCTCCCACCTTCTCTTGCCTATGCAGTATGGCATTGAAGTCTCCCATAAGCAGCAGGGGGAGATGCAGGTGCCATACGACCTACTCGTACAATGTCCTCCCACAAGGTCTCCCGAAGCCGCCTATCATTGTGCCCATAAACTGCTCCAAGAATGAAGTGGAATCCTCCCTTGTTAACAAAGGAAAGGCCAATAAGCTGCTCTGTCATCAGAACCTGTTCCCCCTCCCAACTATCTCTGTTCCACCGAACCCAGATCCTAGCCATATCACAAAGGTCCAGATTGTGTATATGCGCCCAGTTTGCAGGCGTCCTGCGAGATAGCATAGTCTTTCCTCTAATCTTCGTCTCAAGAAGAATAGAAATGTCACACTTCTCCCTCTTCAGAACTCTACTAATCTTCCTCCATCTTCCAATGGAACACCCACCACGAATGTTCCATGCAAGGACCGACATTAATTAATTAATATGGGGTCCCCCTGAATTCCATCTGGACTGACACCTGAGGAAAGTGTCCCGTCCGTCAGATCTATATCCTCCCCCATCCCCGTCCTCGAGGAAGGTGCAAGATGGGCCTGAATCCTGGAGAGAGTCGAGGCCCAATCTGGGTTGGCCACGGTCTGATCATCAAGCCCCCCGGCTGGAGCTCCTCTTCCCGTGGGGACGGGGAATGCCTTTTCCTGCTACATACCTTTTCTACCATAGAAGTCTCCATCCCATCCTGTCTGCTCACCAGGAAACTCATACCCCTTGTCACCATACTCCTCTGGGGCCTGAACGGGACTATCGCGCCCTGAGAACCCTCATGTCTCTGCGGGGTGACAGTCACGGACCTCCTAGCCCCCTCCATCGGGGAGACCTCCTCCATCGGCCTGACCATCGCCGCCACTCCTACGATGGGACTGGGTGCCACCTCTGGCTCAACTAACTCCATCTGCGCAACCGGAGACCTAGCTGTCTCCATCCCGCCAGTCCGGCAAGCACTAGTTGAGTGACCAAAGCACTCACAGAAGGAACACATAGGGGGGACCCAATCATACTCTACAGCCTGAGTCAAAAGCTCCCCGGATGCCACCTGATACTCGAGAATACTCGGAAGCTCCGTCCCCGCCTTTATCTCCACAAATACTCTGACGAACATCAGTCTGGTACGGAAAGTCGTAGCCTCGTCCGCCTTGATCGGCTTACCGACCAAGCTAGCTAATCTCATAAGCAGAGAGATGCTCCAGTATTTCACCGGGAACTCAGGAAAGCGAATTCAGACGGTAATCGCGTTCAGCACCTCCTTCCCACATCTCAACTCCGGTGTCCACTCCTTCAGGATAATAAGCCGCCCGTCAAAGGACCAGGGCCCTCCTTGAATAATTCTGGACACGTCCTCCTCCAAGTCGAATTTCACATAATAAAACCCATTCTCACGTGAGAAGAACTCCATACTCCCCTAGGACCGCCATACCCTCTCTGCATAACCCCGTATCTGCCCATAGAACGGTTTACTTTCCAACACATACATCACCAGCGTGTTCTTCCAGAAGCCCGTGACCTCCGCTATCTCTTCCGCCGAAAAATATGCTCGAAGGTCTCCTCCTACCTGCATCGGTGGCACGTACTCCATCGACACCGGGCTCTTGTTCCCACCCGACATAAATACATCCTTCCAGGATTTGGGACGAGGCCCGTCTGTGCCCGTCCGGGGAGTGGCAGCCTGAGGCCTCTGACTCCCAACCTCTCCAGCAATACTCTTTCCTTTCTCCGCTGCCGTCGCCTTTGGCCGCCATCCAGTCGCAGTGCGCCCCGGACCTCCTCCCTGTCGTCGTGTGCTACCAAGGCCGATGGTAGACCTACTCTCGCTCCTTCCAGGGCCCGTCCGACTCATACCTTGATTTTGAGCCCCTCTTCCCCCTCCCGGACGTCGTCTCACCACCGTCGTCCAACCATCATCATCAATCCGGCCATCCCCAGCCTCGGATCCCGATCCGAATTCGAAAATAGGTGCATCGGACCCGGATCCCGCCACCGCCGGAGTACCTGCAGGTCCCCAGGCCGCCCCGCCCGCCGCCACCCGCCCAGGAGGGGTCAGCCGCCCCCGCCCTAGTCGTCACCGGACCCTCCCGAGGCTCCGCCTGCATGTAATGGGGTCCGCCTGGCCCCCTATTTCCGCCGCCATGCCCCCTCCACCGCCCGGGGGGGCCCGCCCCCTCCCTTCCTCACCGGCCTCCTCCTCCCCTCCGCGAGTGGGTCCGACGGACGAGGAGGAGGGGTCAGTAAAACACTAGGTGCGTGCGGCTGCTGCATCGCGCGAGAGCAAAAATATATATATATATATATATATATATATATATATATATATATATATATGATTCTCTAATCTTGTCCTCAGTCGGCGCCACCCCTAACTTCCCACGACTATATATATATACCTCAGTCGGCGCCACCCCTAACTTCCCACGACTATATATATATATATATATATATATATATAGTCGTGGGAAGTTAGGGCTATATATATATATATATATATATATATAGTCGTGGGAAGTTAGGGCTATATATATATATATATAGTCGTGGGAAGTTAGGGGTGGCGCCGACTGAGGACAAGATTAGAGAATCTTTTATATATATATATATATATATATATATATATATATATATATATAAGATGGATGTGTGTCAATACATTTAGTCGTGGGAAGTTAGAGGCGGCGCCGATTGAGGACAAGATGAAAGAATCTCCTAGGTGGTTTGCATATGTGCAACATACCAATAAATGCTCCAGTAAGGAGGAAAAATAAGATAATAGTTAAAAGGAGATGCTAGGGCTAGAGATAGGCCAAAATGAACATGGACTGAAGTTTAAAGAAGGATATGGTTTTTTTTAGTGTTATAGAGGACATGACAATATATATATATATATATATATATATATATATATATATATATAGAGAGAGAGAGAGAGAGAGAGAGAGAGAAATATGATGAGAGTTTTTGGAAACAGATTATGTACTAGTAAGCTTTCTCCTACCTTGGCTTGTGTGTACTATCATAGACTTGATTCAGCTTAAGCTGAGCACCCCAAGCTTTCACATGATGGTCATCACAAGTGCTGAATTGTGACTAGTTAATTTCTAAAGTTGGCCTAGTTAGGAATTTAATCTGCCATTCTTTATATGCATTCAACTATGACTCTTTGGCAACGTCTTCAATTGATCAATTCCTAATCCTGTATTCTAACTGGTTTATACATCTGAGATGAAAGAAGATACTTGAATAACACCTTGCCTTCGAGCTCTTTGGCTACACTAAATGTTTAATTCATGGTTGCACCTGAAATTTCATTGGCACAAATTGCATCAGTGTTCATCATTTGATACCTATCCTTGCATATCTTGTTGCAGGTTCTCTTGTCCAAATAAACAGTAGCTACTAGTCCAGCATCAAATCAAATGGTTAATACCTGGTTAGGAGGGTAAGTAATAATGTTGTTGTCCAATGGATCAGACAGTAAGTTGAACTCATATAGATTGCATAAAGCTTGTTGGTTAAGGTCACAAATGTAATGATGATTCGTTATAGAGAACAACAACCAACATCAGTAAGAATTCAATTACGAGAGCAACAGTCAACAAGACATGTTGGTGAGAATAAGAAAAAGCTTTAAATGGTTTTCTTCCTGGAAAGGGGATGAATCCTACACTTGTTCAGGCTTTCCAACTCTTGAGAACTTCCATTCTGTTAGCTCTCCGTTATCTTCCAAGTTCCAACTCTTGAACGAACATGAACCCCTACAAATAAAATCCCTCAAGATATTGCCTTCTTACGTACTACTAAAGATGTTGACTTATTAATCTTTACTCCATTGTCTTCATAAACATAATGTGCAACGGTAGTGCACATCTGGGACTAATAGAAATTAATGTGCATCTCCATTGTCTAAATGCATTATATTCCTCAACAACCAATACCAATAATTATACATTTTCTTGGTTGAGATAAGCATGAGTGCACTTGTGCATACATCACCATGTCAGTGCACTTGCGCATACAGAACCATGCCAGACCAAGACCGTATTAGTTAATCGAGTATATTCATTGGAGCAGCTAAGCCCAGGTACATAACTTTGCTTGTTACTGTTCCTAACCTGTCATAGTACAAAGTATTTCCTAGATTAAAAAATCCTTAACAACCAACAAAACAAAGACAAGCGCATGCACAATGAAGATTCTTGAAGTGCATTTCTAGAGCTATATAGTAAATAAACCAACTCTACATGTAACAACAAAGTAATCAGATCCCTACCAATAAACTAAAATAGCATACGAACAAGTACAAACACAAAGTATATATTTCACACATAAACCAATATGAAGTTAGATATGCATATAGGAAAATACAAGTTTTAGAATTTGATTCCTCACCCATTGCGGCACCCATTCCACCAATGAATAGTAATCTGGCTTGAACATTGGACCAGGATCACAATAAAGCCATCCAGTAGACAAGTCCTGCAAAAAATTGCCCATGCAAATCAACAAGCTGAAATTGGTATTGGCATACGTCGATCATTCATTTGATCCATTCTATTTAAAGAAACTTCAGTCACCTTTCTTGGACAAGTTAACCATTGGAAGCGTCCCAAAAAATTTGCCAACTGAATCACAAAAGGAAACAATGTTACAAATTGCTTAAGTGCAAGAAAAGTTAGGGTGAGGCATCTCAGAAAATTTGATTAATGAGAGCATAGGTTATATTTCTGGTCAAAAGGGCATCACTATTTTGTACATGAATATCAGGCAAAGAACAAAACTTGTTCGAGGATCTCTGTCAAGAATGACACAAACACTCACACATAGTGTAGATTTTGTATCTATAGCGCTATAAATAGGATCTATAATTTCTGTGGTCTATCAACAAATAAAAAATAGTATGTTAACTATGAAAGGACTATATACTTAGAACTCAAGACAAAACACCTATCTTATTTCAGTTGCTTTATTGCTCTCAGCCATATTAGGAGTCGGTACAAGTTGGCCAATGAACAATAATTTGGTCAAAGCTAATTTCGGTAAGGTACCTAAGAAAATGTGTGATAGACACCAATGTTCACAGTATCAGTCCCGGCCCTTCCTACGAGTATCGATTTCAGTTCGGGTGGTGATTGAATAGGTCGGTTTCGGTAATTTGGTATCGATACTGCTAAACCTGGTAGACATTGTCAACCGTTCCACATTCCCAATGCACAAAAGCATGATCTGCAGGAACAATTCAAGTGACAATAAAAAATGAAAATTGCAAATATAATTGCTAAGAAAAATAATTAATAATAATGGAAAATTGCAGTAAACTTTTAATACAAAAATACAAATAAAAACAATAAGATATAATTTTCCTCATTTTAACCTCCCTTTAGTTTTTTTCAGCAGAGACGCCTACTTTTGGAACGAAAAGAAAACAAAATACTTTCCTTGTATTATGTCATACATTTACAGATAAAGATAATAAAAAGGCAACGGACCTAGGTCAGCTCAGCCGCATACAGGCAATGTTGGGGACTCAAGATTTCATAGTTCGCAACCCAGTTTTTAGATGTACCTCATTTGTTAAGCTTGACCCCAGATGACAGTCATAGATAGAGTTGACTTAGCCCAGGGCTCAAACTTTGGTGCTTTTCAACATGTGAACAAAGTATTCATCTTTACTCCAAGACTGAGTTGCCAAAATTAGTAAATGGTCTCATTTCAAACTGAAAATGTGTGACTTCCAATCCTGGCATAAACATTATGTTACCAGACAGTTCTACTAATGACTATTTTAAACAATTCACAGGGCCACCAGCCTAAGTGACTGAGCCCATCACATAGGCCTTGAACATCATGTTTGATGGCAGTCTGCTATTCTCTAGGCTCATCCAGAGCCCGGTTCCAATTAGGTGGGCGGGACTGGCGCTCGGTGCAGCTCCTATTCTTGCTCCCTCTCTCCTCTTTCTCCTAAAGCGTGTAGCAGTGAGAACTTCAACTATAAGTGGGAGGCAAAGAGCACCTGCAGTGGTAAACGGTGGCAGGCATCCACTTCCCTCTCCTCTCTCCTCTCTGTCAAACTCTTAGCATCAACAAGTCTACCGCTGAAAATCTAGCGAAAGAATCCAACAGAAAATCCTCACTGATAAATCTAGCGAAAGAATCCACAAGGGAGATGGACGGATAAATTGGCGGTGCTGATGTTTGCGGCCACTGACATTTCGTGCCAGCCCCCATTTGATTCTTTTCCAGCAGCCAGGGCACCTTAGAATAGACCGAGAAGGGGGAGATAGAGTAGGAGTGAAGGCTTTCCGTTAACTTTTCTTTTTCTTTTTCTGTAAAACATCATATACTACAAAAAATTGAGATTAAAGGGCCAGTCACATAATGTACCCCCTGGGAACATTTTGGTCTTTTCCTCTAACAGGTCATATGAAAATTGAAGGCGGGAGAGCAAAGTAAAGAAATTTAAAACATTAAGGGTGGTCCCTAATTTTTTAGTAGACATTTGTGTGGATCTCTTGTATTTTTCTAACAATGACTTTAAGTTAATAAGTAAAAGAAAACATGGAACAGATCACAAAGGAAAGATGTATTAATTATTTGATCTCCCTCATTGAGAACATTTACATGGAAAACAATCTTGGCACAACTGATAATGGCAAAAGTCTCTTTGTTTTTACAAAACAGGTTTCCTGATTGAAATTTATCTAGAAGAGGTACGAAATTGAAGAACATTGAGAAAAAGGAGACTGGTTACAACCCTTGTCCCTTGCCCCTGAAAATTATTCTAATAGTTGCATAGCAATGCCCTCTAATTTGAGACTTAATAGGAAAGAAGTTCTAGGTAGAGAGCACCAAAAGATAGTCCGTAGGAAAAGAAACAAGCAACTAACACTCACCACAAAGGCAGAGAACATTGTGGCAAATGATGCACCAATGAAACCCTCCCAAGTCTTTTTTGGAGATAACTTGATCAATGGCGTTCTCCCAAAAAAGAATCCGAAGAAGTATGCAGCAATATCATTAATAACAATAAGTGACGCCGGCAAAAGAAACCTGCATTTAAATCCACAAATACTAAATTTGCACCGTTGAGGAAATGTTTATCAAATATTGTATTAACGGAATACGAAATAGTGAATCATATTGCCTAATATAGCATAACATAGCCCAGGTACAAACAAGGACGACCCCTTTCATATATAAATCATGCTATCAAACTAATGTGATAGATCAATTTAAATACTTAACATAATGAGATGATTCATATGTTGCATGAAGTAGTAATTATGGTATAGTTTACCAGAAAATTCCTTCAAATATATTAGCCACAGTAAAAGAAGATTGAGCAAACACCGTAAGGAGGATCATGTGTGTCCATGCATACTGGCTGAACTGATACTTGTACATCTTCTTCTTTAGCGTAAGAATGAACCACATGAAACCTAAAAGCCAAAAGGAAAGTTTTAGTTTCTCAGTAGTGAAGCGTGAGACTAAATGAGAACACATGAGATTAGTAGCAAATACAAGTAGCAGAGATCATAAAGCATCAACCAAAGGCGAATATCTAAATTTATAAAAGCTCAAAGGATATGATCCATTCAAGCACCAGCTAGTATTGAACTCCAGTGGGCATATTGCACTCCAGACCCCGATAAAGTCACAAGTCTCAGTACTTGGCAGTCCTCACAAATTCCACCAAAATATTTTGTTCTATACAATGATCCACAGTGTTAGATTTCTCTCGAATTCATTATCACATTTCGACCATGTGACTAATTGTTTCCCTGGAACATGTGTTGACTCTACAAAGGTACTTTTGGACATAAGCCAGCCATGTGAAAGGCACCTGTGGCCCAGATTGGATGGAAGTGTAATAGCACAGCACCCTAGATTTGATTTAGAGGATTAATGGGTAGTACTAAATACCGATACCATAGATATCGGCTAAATACCGATATAATAGACTATGCATGGCATGGGATGAATGGGTAGTACTGGTGGTTTTTTATCATAACAAGTAGCAAGTTGCTTTAGGTTGAGTACACTAGTTCTCAATTACAAAGAACTTTCCACTTCCACAAAATTGCTCAAAAGTGTTTGCAACAAGAAAAAACTGCCACGAGTACTACTATACATATCACAATCACTGAAGCAGTGTTCGAAAAAGTGACCACCTAGGGCACCTAGAGCCCTTTGGACACGAATCCATCTTCGCCTATGCCTAGGCTAGCTGCCCTAAGGGGTCCGACCTGTTTCAACTACTAGGTGTCCGCCTTAGCCCACCTAGACCCTGATTATGCCTGTCTGGACGCATAATCATGAACAATGATTTGTTTTCTTGTTAACCTTGTCAATCCCTTTTATGAAGTGAATGGTTGGTGAATAAATAATTGATTCATTACTTTAGTTACACACATTATCTATATTTTATTTTTTTATTAGTTGTAGTTTTTTAATGTTTAGTTAAGAATTTCTTTGGTTTATCTTTTCTAGAATCTTTTTCAAGTCTTTCCCATCATTGAAAAAAAGGCACCCCAGTGTCACAAGGCTCCTGCTAGTGGAAGGTCTAGGGATGGTCAAAAAGTGTATGCAACCTTACCCCAAAATATATAGAGGTTGTTTCCAGGACCTGGACCCTCATCATCCACAATGCATGCACCAAAACTTAACGTCGTGCAAGCCTTTCTTAAGTTTCTCCGTCATTATATATACGGGAAATCTTTAATCTGCCTAGGCCCGGGTTAAGGTTGAGCCCCATTTAGGCCCTTAGGCTCTAGGTCCCTTGACTCCCTTCCAGCCACCTAGCGTCCGTTTCCGTCTTTCACAATATTGCACTAAAGGATGTTAGAAACAAAATTTGTCAAGTTGATCTAACACCATCTTTGACATAGTCACAAATCTGTTGTTCTTGCCAAAAGTACATAAGAAAAAGAGTATACCTGCAATGTATAGGAAATAACAAATAAACATCTGATATTTGATAAGCCCGCTCACAAGCTTATAAAACAGTTTATCTGAAGTCACAGTGTTCACAAGCTGTCGACTGAGAAAGCGTCCATAGGTAAACAACATCGCGGTGAAGAAAAAATGCCTGAGGATTGAAGAAAGCAATAAGCCAGAAAAAAAAAAAAAAAAAAACTGGTGACAAGCATGGGAACTCCATTTAGACAGATGAAGAATCTGTGAATGATAATTTTTTTTCTAGAAATCTCAGAACACAGACTTATGTTGAAGAGCATACCAATTCAATAGCCTAAATCCTGGAAGCTGTCTCTCTTCATTAGCTCTTCTGAGTAGATTAAACAACTCCATAGCCATATATATTTGGATGACAACGACCATGGCCCAAATATATAGATGGCCCATGTAGATAATAAACGAGAAACCCCCTATCATCCACACTGACGAATAAGTACGAATAAGCATTGATTTGTATTTGTTTCGGTCGTGGACAAGCAAACTAGATCCATTAGCTTTACTGGCATCTAGAGGAACCTGAAATAAGAGGGAAAATTCTCCCTTAATTATGTTTTTTTCTAAATTGTCAAACTGCATCAGATAACCACTCCATTAAGGCAATAAACATCTATACGATCAGCTTTGATAGAAAAATATGGTAATTAGACTAAGCAAAAGAAAAGGGAAAAAAAAAAGATTACATTGCAATTCTAGCTAGTAACATGAAGTGACCGTCCTGTGTCAATACCTCAAATTTGCATCTCCGATACTGAAGAACTTGGGAACACTAAACTAACAAATAAATGAGCATGAAAAAGGCAACCAAGGCAATAAGTACACCAACCTCACTTGAGGAGCGTTTGCGATGTCGAATCCGACCTGAAGGAGTTGAGGGAGCATCACCGCTACTATGATCCTTGTGCATGGTTGGTGCACTTTGCAACAAAATAGAAGGGGGGGAAAAGACAAATTAGTTCCGCAGCAACTGAAACCGAAACATCCAACAGTCCACTTTTCGTTACACATTAAATCTGTAAGACTTACAAGTCAAAAGACACATTACAATAGCATATCACACAAAGAGTAAGACACTTTGATCATCTCAATTATTTGGCTAAATTATCTTAATGGCACCCTAACTACAATGTTCGGACGGACGTCTTTGGCACCTTAACTTTCCACTGCTCGATTTTCGCACCCCCTAACTTTATAAATTGCTCTTTGGAATCACCTTTTGTCAATTTCGAAACACATCGTGACCACTTCAAAAGAGTATACGGCAATACAAGTATTTAAATCGCGCTTTTGTACTACAAGATATGCGTTAGAAGCGCGGTCTCGAAAGGTGATTCGAAAGAGAAATTTACGAAGTTGGGGTGCCAAAATTGAACAGTGAGAAGTTGGGGGTGATTCTAGATTGTACGGAATTAACTGACAGTTGTTGTACTATTTTTTTTTTTTAACATTTATTTTTGTGCAACTGTTCTACTAAAACACACTTCCAAGACCTAGATCCAAAACAAGAAAGAACACGACGCAGAAGAATAAATGGATCGAATCAAACCTTATTTTTTTGTGTTTTGGGGCTCTTTCTTGATCGATCGATCGGTCGATATAGGAAAGATCAGAATATCATATCATCGGTCGGACACAGGCGGCCGATCTCGATTGCTTCTCTTTCTTTCTTTTTTCCGTCCAGATAGTGGGGACAAAAGTCAATAAGATAGAGAGAGAGAATGGGTGACGAGGACAATATGAGATTTTTTTTTTTTTTTTTTTTTTCTCTTTTTTCTTTTAAATAATGGAGCAAAAGTTTAGAAAATAGTATGGAGACACTCTAAATACATATTAAGTTTAGTAAAGAAAATCCTTTTCTTCTCTCTTTATTTCTCTTCCAGGTAAGAACGGTTAATTTTGGTGGGCCAAAAAAAAAATAATGTAGAAGAGTTAGAACACGCTCCAAATTTAGAGTGTTTTTTAGTTTTTTTAGTAATTTTCAAGTATGTATAAGTGCTCACTGCAGCCTTCAAGTGCTACAAAATTTAGCTAAAGTCAAGATGTAGCACTTGAAACCTCTCTCACTCTGAATGTTCTAATAACAAGTACCAAAAAGAAAACTTGAAAAGTGATTGAAAAATCAAACACAAAACATAAGTCATATCAACTGACGCCGAAAATAGTAAATCAAATTTATTTATTTTTCTAGTTTTCTCAAAAAAATAAGGAGCTTACTTTTTTTTAATAAAATTTGTAGCGTCAAACTGGGTAAAAAAAATCAAAATAATAAACTATAACAGTAATGGGTCCAGTTTGTTTATAATTTTTTTTTTTTTAAATGATTGGTCTAGACTGGATCGGCCCTCATCCAAATTGGATCCAGCCCGATCTAGCCGGAATGGCTCCGGGTTCCGGAACAGGTTGGGTTCTGAGACTTTTCTTCTTATACGTATGCATATTTTTACTTATTTCTTCCAAATAAAGTCAATGAACTCCGGCCTTTTACTTATTTCTTCGAAATACGTTTACTTATTTTTTTTATTTAAAAAAAAGGACTCAATGATACATATAATACAATATACTCATGAGTTTCGTGCTGCAATTTACTTGCCATCGCTTATAGATTCAAAATGACAAGCGAACTCGATATGAAATCTCCGTTTAAGCAAGGAAAATGATAACTTGACTGCACCCCCATTTGTATGGATTCCATGTCGGTGGACTTGTCAATGGAGTGGCGCCACGTGGCGGCGGGCCAGCCCGCAGGCGGTCAAGATAGCAGCGCCCTCTAAGCAAAGGGTTGCAAGAATTAAGCTTGTGGCAAGAAAACTTGAGCAATGTCAAGGTGTAGCACATAGGAGCTCATGGGCCATGGCGTATGCACATAGTAGTCTATTTCAAGACACTTGTATATAAGTAGTAGATCTTCACGTATGTAGTTGTTAGAGCATCTTCAACCCTATTGTGAGTTCGGAAAAAAATGGTTGTCACATAGGAATGACAAGCATTTTTTTCAAAAGTACTTCTCCAATGCAAATGTGAAATAAATTGTAAAGTTGATATGTCAATGACATGGCAAGAAGAATGTGAAGTTGGTTGTCTAGATGTGAATGCTTGGATTTGCTTCGTTGACAACCACAACGTTGACATTCTTGTCTTATGCGAGCGCAACTCCAGCCTCGCACATGCGTCGCGTCGGAATTATGACGATCACTCCGCGTGAGCGCTGATATGGTGATTCATACAACGGGAGTGATTGAACTTGGATGACGTGGCAATCTGATTGCTTTGACTTGTGGTTTAACGCGAAGGTGGACTCGAGAATGAATTTGTGTGCTTGAAGAATTGAACTTGAGGATTGAGTAGGTCCAATCCGCGTATCGAGAATGGGTTAGTCTAAAACTCAAACAAGAGTTACGCCCCGATGAGAATGATTATTCCGCGGGAGCGTTGCATGGTGATTCATGAACCGCCGTGGATAATGTAGGCCTTTAAAAATGACAGTCACGCTGAGTTGATCAGGACAGAGTCAAAAGTCACGCTCAGTTGATCAGGACAATATTTACAAATCACGCTGGGGAGACAGCTCATCATTTGTCAGAGAGTAATTATGACTGACAGCACAACAGTCGAAGAATGTCTCTTCGTATGCCACGTATGCACAGAATTCGAGAGATCACAGCCGTCTATTGCGTGATTTTCGAAATCTTCTTCAGCAAGACTCAACCTTCGTCAAGTTGGCGTACTAAAAGAGCTTCTTGTCATTTAATGTGACTGACAAAAGCAATCACTGCCAGAGATTTTGTGTCAGTCGAGGCACGCTGAATCAAGACAGCTGGCAGTTCTATCCCAAGTCTGCGTGTATTTTGAGTTTTCACTCAAATCTGCGTGGATTCTAAAGTTTTCTTCCTCAAGTCTGCGTGGATTCTGAAGTTTTCTTCATCAAGTCTGCGTGGATTCTGAAGCTTCTTGCCCCAAGTTTGCATGGATTTTGAAGCTTTCTACCCCGAGTCTGCGTGGATTTCGTCTTCACCAAGTCTACGTGGATTCTGAAGCTTCTTGCCCCAAGTTTGCGTGGATTTTGAAGCTTTCTACCCCGAGTCTGCGTGGATTTCGTCTTCAACAAGTCTGCGTGGATTTCATCAAATTGGAGTACGTGGCAGCCATGCCACTGATCTCTCGCCTGCGTGTCCTGTAACTTGTACACGACTCATGCATGATTGCCATGTGTCCAACAGTTACAGGCCACATCCAGTAACTGCTCACAACCTTGCGTATGTTAAATCCTGCGTGATTTTCAACTAAGCACAGGCTGTGAAGACAGTTATCTTTTCAGTTATTATTTTTGACTCTATAAATAGAGTTCTTTTTCTCATTCATTGGACAGATACATAGTTATCTACTGTCAAAATTTTGAGAGCTTTTCTTCTTCGCATAGTCCAAGGGATAAAGTGATCGTCTTCTAGATCAGATTCCCACAGTTGTAATTTTCCCAGATACACAATAAATAAAGGAATTTATTTATGGAAAACAAATTGGCGACTCTGTTGGGGAAAACCATCTCCTCTTCTGAGATGGCAACAACTCAATGCGATACTTCGTCAATCGGCTCGACGAAGAAGGTGATGACGATCCAATTCGATCAACTCGCCTATGAAGAAATGCAGCGGGCTAAGAGTGGTAAGCCCACTACAGCCTCCATCATCACTGCCAAGTCGAAGGGACACTCTGTCTATGTCCCTAAGAATCAGTTGGCAGCCAATGGTGAAGTCTCTGCCACAGTGTCTGCTCCTAACACTGGCAAGAACTCTACTGCAAGCACGCACACTCTTGTACGCTCGAAGATGACAGCAATCAAAGATCACGCTAACAGTACTGGCTCCTTAGCCAAATCTGTTCCAGTGTGTGTCTCCAAAGTTGAAAGTCACGCTGACAGTACTGGCTCCTTAGCCAAATCTGTTCCAGCGTGCAATTTCAACCTCAAAAGTCACGCTGACAGTACTGGTTCCTTAGCCAAGTCTGTTCCAGTGTGTAATTCTAAAATCAACAATCACGCTAACAATACTGGCTCCTTAGCCAAATCTGTTCCAGCGTGTATTTCCAAAGTCAAAAGTCACGCCAACAGTACTGGTTCTTTAACCAAGCCTATTTCAGCGTGTATTTCATCTAAGAAGAATAGCTCTTTAGCTATCTCTTCTTCTTTGCCAAGTTCTACCAGAACTGGGGGTGGTCTTCCACACAAAGTCCCTTCGAAAAGAAATAACTCTTTAGTTGTTTCTTCTGCTCCTGTAGTTTTTACTTCAGGAACAGCTTTGACTGACAATTTTGTTAGTCAAAGAAAAGGAGATGGTCTTTTGACTACTCTTCCTTCTGGACATTCTATGTCTCAAAACTTGAATGAGTCTAAGAAGAAACATTCCTTAATATTTTCTTCTATGACTTCTTCGAATTGGGCACATAATTTGTCTAGAAAAGGTCTGTTACCAACTCCTAATCAAGGGGGTGGTTCAACTCTTCCTTCTCTGCAAATATCCAGATCAATAGAAGGAAAACTCCATGTTTCCAAAACCAATGTGTTACCTCCAACTGATCTAAGAACAAAAATTAACACTTCTGGTGTTAAGAAACCATACCAGTTGGAAACAAGGATAAGAGATCCAGATGCAGAGTATGCAAGAAACTATGTGGCTCATATTAATCATTCTCTATATAATCAAGAGCCATCAAGACCCAAGAACAGGAAATATACTCCTCAATCTTCACAAACAGATTTACGAGAATATCTTCAACAGAAGAGAAGAAGTAATTCTATGTCAAAGGACCATGCTGAATGTGACTTCTATCCAAGAGTCATAATTCAATACAGATGTCAATCAATGGCTCATGATCATGTTGATCATGAATGTGACTTCCAGCCAAGAGTCACAATGCAATGCAGATGTCAAACAAAATGACAATCTGTCTTCAATCGGATTCAGTGTGAACCTATGTCTGATGAAGATGAGCCTTTGTTTGCTTCTGTCAATATGACCTCTCGGGATGCTGGGGGTAGAGTTGATAGTCCAGATGGAGTATATAGAAATACCAGAGCAAGAATCCTGGCCTCTAGTCAAAGAAATTTGATCTCTGAAGATGATTCTGAATTCCTTGGAGAATCTAACTTCCCACCTCTTCCTACTGGGGGTAGTTCTCCTATAATTGACTTTGATGCACAAAGCAATGATTCAGAACAAACAACATCTACCAGTTCATCAATAATTCCTCGTACAGTCATGACTTATATGGTTGATGGGAATACTGATGAACCTTCTTCTTCCTTGACTCCTCAAGATCAAAGAATTGCTTCTTTGGAACAACAAATGAAGTCTATGGCTGATACTATGAAGTCGATGTATGAACTCATGGCAACACAGATGCAAAATCGACAGACTGTACCAGATGCCATACCAACTGACACTGATATGAGTCCAGTACAAGTTCCTCCAGCAGTACAATCCAATACTCCTGGACCAGCTCAACCAAACCCTAGTCTCTCTGGAGCTGGGGGTAGTGCTTACAATGCTGTTCCTCCTCCCAACTATTCTCTACAAGTTACAACTCCACAATCTTCTGGAGTTGTTAATGAAGAATTGAGGAATCTCAAAACTCAATTCGAGGCATTCAAACAGAAAGATGGTTTACAAAGGTTAGGCATCAAACAACCTTATCCGATAGAATGGAAGCAAGTATCGTATCCTCCTAAATACAAGCCTTCCACTATCTCATTCTATGATGGAACCACTTCTCCAAGTCAGTTCATTAATCACTTTGAAGTGATGACTGATCAGTTGCAACCAAGCGACGCCCTCCTTACTCGGATGTTTGTTGGATGTCTCAAGGGAACGGCTTATGAATGGTATAGAAGTCTCCCAGATGGGAGCATAACCTCATTTTTCAGTTTCAAACAGATGTTTCTTGAACGGTTCTATGAAGGGCTCAATGACATGACTATGTCTGCTCTTATTAGAATCAAGCAGAAAAATAATAAAACTACAGAAGAGTACATTGAACGGTTTCGAAGAGAAGCTCTGAAGATGCCTCTTGGAACTCCTGATGCTGTCACCATCGACACATGCAAATCAAACTTGTTGCCAATTATCAGCATGTGGACAGGATCCACTCAATTCCAAGACTGGCCTTCTTTCATAGTTAGTGCCAAGGCCGCAGAAATTAGTGCTGAAACCTTCAAAGGTTTAGGAGTGCAGATGACTCCTAAAGAAACAGGTCAAGGTACTAACAATAAAAATAATGCTCGCAAGGGAAAAGAAACTCTTGAAGTTAATCTTCAGAGCAAAGATGCATCAACTGTTCAAACTTCTCCTACAACTCAACAACCAAGAACACCTCGCCCCAAAGAAGAATACTCTTTCGATGACGACGATGTCCTTGGTATCTTTGAATGTCTGCTGAAAGGTAATAAGATACAATTACCTGAGATCAAGAAACCTGATGAAGCTGGTAAAACAGATCATCCCAAATACTGCCCATATCATAGAATGATGGGTCATACAATTCGTACATGTTATGTACTGAAAGGAAAGATCCAAGAAATGATTAAATCTGGAGCTATCCCTCTTACTCCAAAAGAGAAGACCGTCACCTCCAACGTCGTCTCTATGCAATTCGGAGATTTCCCTCCTCAACTCATTGAAAGTGGGATCGTTCCTATTCCTAAGGCAACTCTTGACATAGTGAATCTTCCTCCTCCACAGTCTGAAGGATTAGTGCCAATCACTTTGGAAACTGGAGAAATCATGTGGATCCATCCTGATCTAGTGGCAGATTTTGAATCGCCTTCTCCTCAAAAGACTACTTCTCGAAAGTCCAAGAAGGCTGGAAAGATTAAGTCATGTCATATGACTTCTCTTGGATCTATTCCTGACACAGAGCCAAAAGAGAAAGAAGAAGCACTTGTTAGTGCTACTCGAACGGGGAAACCTTATCTAAAAAATTATTCCAAGAATCCTGAGGATCCTCTTGATATCCCTCCAGCTGATAAAGATGCTTCTAATGTTCCTCCTGAAGAAGAATCATCCACTGAACCTGTTCCTCCCAAGCCTACAGCTCTGGAGAAAGGCAAACAACAGGCTCGGTTTGATAAGCCAATCAAGAAGTCCTCTCCTCTTGGACTTCAGAAGCCTTATAATTTCGACATTTTAGCTCAGCTTGCTAATACTCCAGCTAGAATGTCCCTCTTTGAACTTCTACGTCTTTCCAAAGAGACTCGGGAGACATTAAGTGAAGCACTTCTACAAGCTGACTCTTGTCTTGCACAATTGAAGAAGCCAGATGCAGAACCTGCCACTTGCTTACATTGCAACAGTGTATTGGAGATTATCCCAAATATCACCTTTACACAAGACGACATACTATTGGAGGATAATCGATATGATCGGCCTCTCTACTATACTGGTTATATCGATACGATGAAGATAGATCGTATCCTCATTGATCCAGGGTCTGCTATAAGCATAATGCCAAAGAGTCTGTTGGATGAACTAAAAATCCCTCTTCACAAGCTCTCTAAGACGGTTACTACTATCCTGGGATTCAATCAAAGCTGAAGCGAGCCTTTGGGAAAGATTCATCTGAAGCTTCAGATAGGCGATTTCAGATCCAAAGTCACTTTCTATGTGATCGAGATCGTGGGATCCTATAATCTTCTTCTGGGGAGGCCCTTTCTTCATGAAAATAATGTGGTGCCTTCTACTCTTCATCAGTATTTTAAATACATTGATAGCAATGGAATAGTACAAAAAGAAGTTGCTGATATAAATCCCTTCCATGGGGTTGAAGCTTATTTCAATGATTCCCGAATGTACAAAGAAGAGTATACAAGGGTTATACAAGCTATGGAGAAAGAGGATTCACAAAGTGAGACCTTAATAATTCCTGTTAAAGGTCGAACTATTCAGCAACAATCTCTCAAACTCTCTGAAGAAGGTTCTTTCATCATTCCGGTGAGTGGACGAATTTCTCCGTTACCTCAGTCGTTTGCTCAAGACACAATGATTATTCCTGTCAGTGGGCGTACTGCAATTCCTGCATCTCCACATATGAAACAGGATACTCTGCTAATTCCAGTTGGAGGGCGGATTATTCTTCCATCTCAAACTTCAAGGCCATTTGTTATCGATCTTAATCGAAATAACGCTTCTTCTCGTTCTTCTTCTCCCCCTTTAGTCATTGACTTGGCTAAAATCTCTAAGGCTCAGCCTTCTCCCAATGTAAATACTGCTGCTTTTACATTTAATGAAAAGTCTCCATCTTTGCAGTATGCTGATGTGTGTAATTATGTTCATAGTTATTTACATTTGTTAGATGACTTGAACGCAATAACCATAGGGGTTGTACAGACTGTTCATACAGATGTATCCCTAGAACCTGTACAATCTTTATACTTTCTAGTTCCCAACAGAAAGCCATGAGACATTCCAATATTCTTCTATAAAGGGCCCCAAAGTCCTTCTGATTTAGAAGATGAAGACAAAAATGATGATACTGGAAGATTACAACTACGTCGTTATAGTCAGCAATCTAAAGACATCATAAAAAATATGGGCTATGACTTCAGGACTGGCCTCAATAGTGGAAAGGGAAGAAAAATGCCTGTTCGTATTCCTCCTCTGAAATATGGAAGGACGAAATGCGGACTGGGCTATATAGCCCCTACTCCTTTTATCAATATTATCCATGAAGATCCCGAGTCTGACGAAGATAAGAGATCTGATTCTTCTAGTACCACTTCTTGGGATTCCGATACGAGTATCGGTGACTTCTACTGCAACCTTCTGTCTTCCAACATGGTTTCCATTGACCATTCTGAAGAAAGTGATGAAGACGAAGAAGAGTTTGAAATCTCACCTGAATCGGAACAATGGGCCCAAAGATTAGATAATCAATGGGAGTTCCGTTTCGAGCAAAAAGAACCTCCGACTGAAGACAAACTTGTTCAAATAGATGTTGGTGAAGAGGGATCTCCCGAACCAATATTCATCAGTGAAAGTCTTTCTGAACCTGATAAGCAAGACATGATCAAACTCATTCGTGACTACATCGATGTCTTCGCTTGGAGTTATGAAGATATGCCAGGACTTGATCCACAAATTGCAACTCACAAGCTCAATATCTTGCCGAATGCTAAACCGGTCAAACAACAACAGCGACGATTTCGTCCAGACATTATGGATGCAATTGAAGTTGAAGTCAATAAACTCATAACCTCCGGGTTTATTAGAGAGGAACAACATCCCGATTGGGTGGCTAACATAGTTCCTGTCCTTAAAAAGACTGGCAAGGTCAGAGTATGCATAGACTTCCGCGATCTCAATGCGGCATGCCCTAAAGACGAATTCCCTCTACCAATCACTGATGTCATGATTGATAATACCTGTGGATTTGAACGGATGTCATTCATGGACGGGTATTCTGGATACAATCAGATTAAAATGTTTCCAGATGACGAGAAGCACACTTCTTTCAGAACGCCGATCGGTACATACTGTTATACAGTTATGCCATTCGGTCTCAAGAATGCAGGAGCAACTTATCAATGAGCTATGAGCACTATATTCCGTGAACATTTGCGAAAAACAGTCGAATGCTATGTTGATGATATTGCAGTCAAAAGTCGACAAAAGGAGGATCATATCCAAGATTTGAAGACTATATTTGATCTAATGCATAAGCATCAATTAAAGATGAACCCTACTAAGTCCTTCTTAGGCGTCTCTAGTGATAAATTTCTCGGCTTCGTCATTACCTCTAAAGGTATACACGTAGATCCCGAGAAGATCAAAGCCATCCAAGAGATGCGTCCTCCACACACCTTAAAAGAGCTACGAGGATTTCAAGGAAGGATCGCTTATATCAGGAGATTCATCTCTAATTTATCAGGACGCTGCAGACCATTCAACAAACTTATGAAGAAAGGTGTTTCTTTTGTCTGGAATGATGAATGTCAGAAAGCATTCGATGATATAAAACAATATCTGATGAGCCCTCCAGTATTGGTACCTCCCGTTTCAGGAATTCTATTTCTCCTATATACTCGAGCAATGAGTCATTCATTGGGTGCATTAATCGCTCAAAAGAATCAAAATGGTCATGAACAAGCCATCTACTATCTCAGTCGTACTATGACCGGAGCTGAACCTCGATATTCACCGGTCGAAAAAGAATGTCTAGCCTTGTTGTTCGCTGTTCAAAAGACACGACATTATATCATTGGCCAGACTATTCATGTCATCTCCAGGATCAATCCTATACGGATCATGATGAAGAAACCCAGTGTTTTAAATTCTCGATTAGCTAACTGGGGAATCCTACTTGCTCAGTATGACATGTATTATATTCCTCAGAAGTCAGTCAAAGGACAAGCTTTAGCTGATTTTCTGGCTGCTCATTCAATTCCAGAAGATTCAAAACTCTATGACGAAATTCCAGATGAAGTCCTAGATTCAAACCAAATTGCTGAAGAAGATCCTACTTGGCGTCTATTCTTTGATGGAGCTTCAAGGATAAGTCCTAATGGTGATATTGTCGCTGGAGTTGGAATCGTTCTTGTATCGCCAGAAGGTCTTACTATCCAAAGAGCTTATTCTCTCGATCAGCCGTGTTCAAACAATGTAGCTGAGTACAATGCATTACTCATTGGTCTTCAACTCGCTAAACATCTAAATATTCAACATTTGGAGGCGTACGGAGACTCTAAACTCATTGTCAATCAGATAAGGGGTACTTATGAAGTCCGCCATCAAGATTTGGTTCCTTATCATAGATCAGCTATAATTATGGCTTCTTCGTTTGAAGAATTCTTCATTGAACATGTTAGACGAGCATGTAACACAGAAGCTGATGCTCTAGCTAATCTTAATTGCAGCGGTGTTGGCTATCCCAATTAGACGACAACAAATAATTATTGTTCGCAATCGAGAATTATTTCATCTTGAAAATAACCTGACCCTAGGACTTCCAGTTGATATTGAAGAATCAACATCTCATGACGTCAACACAACAAGAGGATTTAGATTTAGTCGTAAATCTTTATCATCTTCATCTGATTCCAGCATGGAATTCATCTTCAGTCATTCGGCCGAGAATCAAAATACGGATACGGATTGGAGACTTCCTTTCTTAGATTTTGTATTGTATGATATTCTTCCGGATGATCCGAGTGAAGCAGCATCTATCAGACGACGATCATTCCGATTCTATTATAATCATACAACAAAGACCTTATATCGTCGAGCCTATGATGGTTTACTTCTCCGATGTGTTGCCGGTGACGAGGCTCAACAAATTATTCATGAAGCACATGATAGAATTTGTGGAGCACATCAGCCTGGACCAAAACTTCAAGACCGTATTCGACGTATGGGTTATTATTGGCCCACTATGGTATCAGACGCCATCGAATATGCAAAGAAGTATAAAGCTTGTCAAATCCATACGGATTTTATTCATCAACCTTCGGAATTTCTACATCCGACGGCAGCATCATGGCCCTTCGAAGCTTGGGACATGGACATTATTGGTCCGATCAATCCGCCGTCATCCAAGGGTCATCGATTTATTCTTGCAATAACCGATTACTTCTCCAAATGGGCCGAAGCCATTCCTTTGTCTGAAGTTAAGACGTCCAATGTCATTTGCTTTATTAAGCACCACGTCATCTACAGATTTGGTGTTCCTCGACGCATTATTCATGATAACGGACCACAGTTCGTCAGTCAGAAGTTTACTCGATTCTGTGACGATCACCGGATCAACAATGTGGCTTCTACCGCATATAATCCGACAGCTAACGGATTAGCAGAAGCTTTCAACAAGACCATCATCAAACTCCTAAAGAAGTTTGTCTCTACTAACAAACGTAATTGGAGTGAGAAGCTCGGTGAATGTTTGTGGGCTTATCGCACTACAGTTCGTAATGCTACTAAATGTACACCCTTCTCTCTGGTGTATGGTTGCGAAACTGTTCTTCCATTAGAGATTCAAATTCCTTCTTTAAGGATAGCAATCGCTAATGAACTCACTGCAGAAAATAATGATCGTCTTCGACTTCAAGAATTAGAAGCTCTGGATGAAAAGCGATTATCTGCTCAACAGAATATTGAATTCTATCAAGCTAGAATTTCAAGAGCTTTTAATAAGAAAGTCAGAATTCGGACGTATCAAAAAGGAGAACTTGTTCTAACAGTCAGACGTCCTATGACTATGACTCATATGAGCAAGGGCAAATTTGACGCAAAGTGGAAAGGACCCTATATTGTGAGCAAAGTTTTCTCAAATGGAGCTTATCAACTCTCAGAATTGGATGGTCGAAAAGTTTTGATGCCTATTAATGGCAAATTCCTTAAAAAGTACTATGTATAAATGTAAATGCTTGTAATCATCAGACAGTTTCATGTTTAGAAATAAAATTTTTATTTTATTTTTATCATGAATGATGATACATGATATTAAAGAAGATCACTATCATCCTTTTCTACATTTGGATGTGGGCCACTGCCGTCCTTCTCGAAGACGTGATCAGCAAAAGAGTCGAGAACCTCCTTGCTAGAACCCACGAGGAACTTGCAAACGGCCATCCTCATGGCTTCTTCTTCTTCAGTCTTTCATGGTTCGAGCAGGAAATCCAGAATGTCCCTTGGTGGCTTGGGTGCAGACGAACCTTCGCCTGCTTCCGTCTTCTTCGATTGAACTGGATCAGCAGGGTGTTCTTCAGTGCCTTTCTGAACTTTTGAGGCAATTCCAGTTTTCTTGGATGCTTCTTCAGACGACATTTTTATGTTTGAAAGAAGAAGTGTTCGTTCTTGTCAGATTTCTGCTATATTTATAGGCAGAAGTTCTACAAATAATGAAACGTCACGTTCATCCGACGGTTCATCCATCCATTAATTGCGTTCATCCGACGATTCACACATTCATTAATACTTGACGGTTCATCCATTCATTTATTCGTCCGTTCATGATCTTCTATCAATTTATTAAGTGGGGATTCGTTATTGATCACGTTTTCATAACCTCTGAATCAATTCCGAATCTACTTGCTCATTTGTCATTTTTGACCTCTGCATAGAAATCAATCTATTTTCTTTTGAGTTCCTACATATTATCACGTCCATAATACCTCTGATAATATCATATACTCTAAAACAGAAAAGAAGATTTCATTATCTATCATGTCCACAATTCATCCACAAATACAAATCTTTGAGCATAGAAGAACCACAGAGTATGGCAGCCCAAAGTCGTGGTGCTGCCAATACAACTGGTGGATTGGGGGTAACCTCTCAAGGAAGACAGGAATGTATCCAAACCTTGGGATACAATTCCTAGTTCTCCCGTGAAAGGAACTCTACTACCCGATTTCTCAGGGTAGAGTTGACTCCACCATCCAACTCTCGTGTATAAAGGCTCTTCCTACCATCTGAGGAAGACCCTTCTATCCCACGAAGAGTTCTGAGTTGTCTGATTTACGCGTCAAAAGCGTATGAGCTCCCTGATGTAGATGTCAGCAGGATATTCTCCACAGTATCCACATCCCCAATGCCAGTTCTGAAGAAAATTTTCAGCCAAGTTTCTGCAAAAAGTATTAAGAAGAAAAAGATTAGATCAACAGAAATCATTCAGCGTGCATTTATCAAACAGAAACAGGCGTGTATTGTTCAAATCAGAAACAAGAAACAGAAAGCCTATCTTCAACAGCAAAAATAATACACGTATTACACTGACTTACCTTCAAGTTTGGTGCTAAGGATTGGCAAACTCATGTTTGATACAGTGCGCAGAAGTCGAACATTAGAAAATATTGCTTTCCTGTTTGAGAGTGAAATCTCCCAAAAATTTCATTCTCAGAGAAGAAGAAGAGGAATGGGAGATGAGTATCTGTGAAACTCTTCTATCTATTTAAAGGGTAAAGTACAAGTCTATTCTTGGAAAAGATCCGCATAAATAGCGCTCGTAAACCGTGGAATGAGTGTTACGTGTGCTTTGGAAGACAGAGCAACATTGGAAATAGTCAAAGGGTGCTAATTAATATTCTTCATTAATGCACGCAGATTAAACACAGAAGTTGTACTTCATTCTTCAAGACAGGCACTGATGGCCTTACAAAAGACAAAACAAAAAGAGTGCAACAAAAGCACAAAAGACACGCTCTATTTTCCAGAGCGACTGAGCTTAATGCCTAGTTCTTCTACGCTTTTGACCCCCATGCGGTGTAACAGAGCCTTCAACATTTTACGCTGCTCTATGAGGCTGCGCCCATCAGAAGAGAACGAGCCATCTAAGCCAAAATAGCTCAAGAAATTCTTGGCTAGTTGCAAGGGATCATCTTTGAGTTCGAAGACAAGGGGCTCTGGCTCTTCACCCCCAAAAGTGGGGTCACCATGGGAACAAAAGCCCAACTTGCGTGCTTCTTCCTCAGCTTTCTCTTTTGGTGTCATGTTGACGTAAGATGAAGATTAAATGAATCCTCTCCCTGTTTATATAACAGAGCTCGCCGGCGGTTCATATTCCACCATAAACTGGATGTAATCAGTCTCGGAAAATGAAGAGTCATCATGACATTTAATAAGTTCATTTGGATATTCTCAAAGAACTTCGAAGTCTTTCCGACTTTCGAAAAATTTGAAGTCATCTCAGCGTGACTGATTTCATTTTATCATCTTATTTTCAAAGTATTTCGAAAATTTTGAAGTCTTTTCAATTTTTCGAAAACTTTGAAGGGGGTCTTGTAGGCCTTTAAAAATGACAGTCATGCTGAGTTGATCAGGACAGAGTCAAAAGTCACGCTCAGTTGATCAGGACAATATTTACAAATCACGCTGGGGAGACAGCTCATCATTTGTCAGAGAGTAATTATGACTGACAGCACAACAGTCGAAGAATGTCTCTTCGTATGTCACGTATGCACAGAATTCGAGAGATCACAGCCGTCTATTGAGTGATTTTCGAAATCTTCTTCAGCAAGACTCAACCTTCGTCAAGTTGGCGTACTAAAAGAGCTTCTTGTCATTTAATGTGACTGACAAAAGCAATCACTGCCAGAGATTTTGTGTCAGTCGAGGCACGCTGAATCAAGACAGCTGGCAGTTCTATCCCAAGTCTGCGTGTATTTTGAGTTTTCACTCAAATCTGCGTGGATTCTGAAGTTTTCTTCCTCAAGTCTGCGTGGATTCTGAAGTTTTCTTCATCAAGTCTGCGTGGATTCTGAAGCTTCTTGCCCCAAGTTTGCGTGGATTTTGAAGCTTTCTACCCCGAGTCTGCATGGATTTCGTCTTCAACAAGTCTGCGTAGATTTCATCAAATTGGAGTACGTGGCAGCCATGCCACTGATCTCTCACCTGCGTGTCCTGTAACTTGCACACGACTCATGCATGATTGCCATGTGTCCAACAGTTACAGGCTACGTCCAGTAACTGCTCACAACCTTGCGTATGTTAAATCCTGCGTGATTTTCAACTAAGCACAGGCTGTGAAGACAGTTATCTTTTCAGTTATTATTTTTGACTCTATAAATAGAGTTCTTTTTCTCATTCATTGGACAGATACATAGTTATCTACTGTCAAAATTTTGAGAGCTTTTCTTCTTCGCATAGTCCAAGGGATAAAGTGATCGTCTTCTAGATCAGATTCCCACAGTTGTAATTTTCCCAGATACACAATAAATAAAGGAATTTATTTATGGAAAACAGATAATCGGACTCGCGTGAGATTGGGGCGCAATGTATTGTCGAGCTGGATGACCTCATGATCGAATACATGAATTGGTTAGAACTGGTGATTGAACGGAATTGAATATGTGTAACGTAAGTCTCGATGCGAATTAGGTGATCATGCTCGATGTTTAGAAATTTGAGTGAAACGAACTTGGGTAGGAACTCCCGTACAAGCGAACAAATGGTTTGACCATAGGATTTGGGGCGAGCGTCGTGCAACGACCTTGCATGACGAGCCACGGACCTGTCGTGTAACTATGACCTTGTGAGCTGACCTAGCGGATAGGCGGACGACCCTATGCCGAGTGACTGAACCTGTGCGATGGTATTTAAAGTATCGTCTGGACGGATGATAGACTTGGGGGAAACAAGACTTAGAGTAAGACGGGGAACTGGGAGTGTGCGTGAACGACGACGAGATTGGCCCCAAACGAAGGGAATGATAGGGACGGATTATGCGCAAGTAAAAGTTGGGATAACGAATTGAATCGTTGATAGGAAGAAATACTTGACGATGGTGCAATACTTGGTTTTGAATCGGACGGAAATTACTTAGGCTTGGTCGACCCCGCTAAGAAGAAATCATACTGATTTCGTGGACAATAATGCTTGAGAAGCGAATCGAATCGTCTCGAGGACCGAGATAAATGATATGTGATATAGTAACATAGTAACATAGGGAACATGGCATATCTGGGATATCTCATAATCTATCATGGCAAGGATACATAGTATCATAGTAACATAGTAACATAGGGAACATGGTACAACTGGGATCACAGTATCATAGTAACATAGGGAACATGGCATATCTGGAATCATGGTATATCTCATAATCTATCATGGCAAGGATACATATGTCATAGAGACAGATATATATGTAATATTTAAAACTGTAGCAGGTACGTGATCGTCAATAGGTGTACAATGTTGTCACGCCCCAGAACCAGAATACTGGAGAGCGGGAGAATGACTCAGCCAGCTACGTATTACGGGTAGATGAATACCGTATAATACGATCAATGCTGTCTAACCAGACGAGGGGGTGCATACTACATAAAAGTCTTTCTATGGTCACTTCACATCTATTGTCTCAATCATTCGAACAAGGAAACAGAAATAGAGAATATGTAAGATAAAGTAGTAAGGCGTCCCAAACGCTTAGTCAAAATGTTCTTGATATCTGGCTTTACAAAACATAGCCAGATGATATAGCAAAGTGTACACAATCGTTATCAGCTGCAGTCTGACTTAATTACAATTATATAAAAGTAAGTACAAGACAATCCGACTAACATGTCGGTGCCAAACGGCTAAGTATAAAGTAAATAGCAAAATGAACGGTGAAGTAAGGGACCCACTCGAGTCCTCCTGCGATCATTCCTCTAGTATTGACCATCTTGGAGGTGGAAGTAAGCTGGATCCTCGGGGACCGGCTCTAAATCTGGCCATGCAAAACCAGAGAGGTCAGACCTCTAATAGCAAGTACCACAAGGAAGGACGATATGAAGGACTAAACCAGTAAGTAAAAGAATATAATGATAATAGATCTCTGCTTTCCACTAGGACTCACATCACATCACGACACTTCGAACCAACCTCCCAACCAAACAAGGACAGAAGTTGGCCCGTCATGTCCTGACATTCTGATCATCCCAGTTAGGTAACAGAGTAGTGCAGTACACAAACAAATCATCTTGAACGGCCAATCAACTACTACTGCTTGCTAATGTGAGTTCCAAGTTATCCTGGAATTATACAATAGGGATTCCTCAGTTCTTACTATGTGCGAGCAAGGCTAGTCTATCCAGTCAATCAATTGCGCCAATCATGTAATTAGACGAGTTCCAGCGGGACGCCCGCCGTTAATATAGCATGTACAATAATATAAGCAGATACCGTTCCCTGTCCGTGTGACAGATTTACAGTATCTGTGGGAACCAGCCGGCCCGTCGGGCATTACTGTCCCAAGGGGGCTGCCATGTAAGAACTCGGGAATCCATTCTCTCCATGCCATCATTATTTTATTTAACTTAATAGTCTCTACGTTGAGTGAAGTCCCATGCCGTGGATCATGGTCATTCAAATGAGTACTTTCGTACGGGATACGATATGCGCAACTCTACAACGATACCAGTGCGGTTAGGTTGCAGGTCTTACATAGCGTAATACAACAATCCAATCTAACCACGGTAATCATGCCTTGACCATAAAGTATACATACTTCTTTTGTAGAAAATAAATAAATAAATAAATAGATTGAAGCCTGCATGTGCATGTATGTCAATATTCGGGATCAGCCAGTCGATCACAATAGTTCATAACATGAACGTGTCTCATTCATTCATTTCAATAAGACGACTAGCCAGTCTCTTAGTTCCAACTAGAAACGCATGATCAATTTAGTCAAGATACCATCGTCATCAATGGTGACAAGGCATGAAAGTCATTTAGCATTAAATGGGTCGAGTCTATAACTCTCAAGGTTAAGTTCCAGTCTTACTAGGTATCCATCAATCATTCAAGACACAGGGCACTAATACACAATCATTAACATGCTAAGATTATCAAGTTCATAAAAAGGCGTAAGGATATAATAGAAAAATTATCATGCTACCATTAAATGAATAAATTAGAGAACAAAATAGAAACACCAAAGTCAGGAAGTCACGCCAACAAGTCTATGCTAAGGTCAATAAGTCACGCAAGAAGTCTATGCTAAGACCAACAAGTCACGCAGGAATCGTGCGCGTAAAAAGGGTACGCCAAGTCTAGCCTGAAGGAGTGAGCGTATAAAATGATACACGCTGGCAAGTGTGAGCGTGAAAGGAATTCACGCACATACTGGGTGAACGTGATAGGAAATCCACGCACGCACAGAGTGGACGTGATAGGAAATTCATGCACACACACAAAGATGTGTGCGTAACTCAAAATTCACGCAGACATGTATAGGCGTGTACGTGACTAAAAATACACGCTCACACATAAGAACGTGAGCGTGACTCAAAATATACGCACGCTCATGAGAACGTTAGCGTGACTAAAAATACACGCAGCCACGTAAGAACGTGAGCGTGACTCAAAATACACGCACGCTCATGAGAACGTTAGCGTGACTAAAAATACACGCACGCTCATGAGAACGTTAGCGTGACTAAAAAATACACGTACGTTCATGAGAACGTTAGCGTGACTAAAAATACACGCACGCTCATGAGAACGTTAGCGTGACTAAAAATACACGCACGCTCATGAGAACGTTAGCGTGACTAAAAATACACGCAGCCACGTAAGAACGTGTGCGTGACTGAAAATACACGCAGACACGTAAGAACGTGTGCGTGACTCAGCCTTCGTCCCAGCCAGAAAATGAAGTTCCCAGCCAGAAGACACGCTAAGTTGGTGGACCAAAATCCATGAACAGCCGAAATACACAAACTTAGATCTAGAGAAAACAAGCCACAGAAATCAAAAATGCCAAGCACTAAACTCTCTCAGGATCATGAGAGGAAGAGTAATGATCCATAAGAATGGATGATAGAGAAGCAAGATTGCACTTGCCTACTGCTGCTGCTGGTAGGTGGAGAAGTGGTGAGAGAAAAAAGAAGAAGTAATGGTGAGAATGAGAGTTATAAGGAGAGAGAAGGAGATGGTGACTTAAATAGCAAGGGGGTGGTAGGTGGGAGCTAATGGGCCGGGTTTAAGGGGGCTCATCCAACCCGAAAGCAAGGCAAAGAGGTAAAAAACAGAAAATTAATTGCAGGAAATAAAATTGCAGGGAATAAAATACAGAAATAAAATTGCAGAAAATTAATTAGCATGAAAATTAAAGAGCAGCTAATTAATTAACATGAAAATTTAAAGAGCAGATAATTAATTAATATGAAACATGATAAATACAGATAATGAATTATAGGAATTTAAATACAGGATGATACATGATAAATACTAAATAATTATACATGATAAATACTAAATAAATACATTCAATCAATATACGTATTAAAATACGTATTCTGGGAACGGGGAGTGACAAATGTGCCGGGGCACATGTAAATGAAATATACATACGTACAAGTGTACAAGCATAGGTGTACATCCGTACAGAAATACGGGATAATGGCCTACGGCGCAGTATCATATAGAATAAAACTTTGTTCGGTACGATAAAGGGAGCATGATCACGTACTCTACTATCAGTTTTTCCATAATCCATATTATAACATGTGAGAGATACGAGAACAGTAAAAACATGTGAGAGATACTGGGAGTAATATAAGCATGGCCGGTACTGGGAACAGTATGAAACATGTGAATACTCCGAGTAGTATAAAGCATAGTGAAACATGTACTGAGAACCAGTAAGAAACATGTGAAGATATAAGAACTGTTCTAAGCATGGCCGGTACTGAAAGTAATACAACATGTGAAGATTTAACTTGCTACCTCAAGAATCAGTATTTTAACAGGGTTAATACATGTTCTAGCATTAAAAGACAGTAAATGAGTTTGTAGATGTACTTGCCTCGAGCAAAGCAAGAATACTAGTACGAAGATATAGATGTCCGGTGTCCTGTCAATAATGATATACAAACTCAGTTCTAAGCTATGTTCAATAATACACTAGTGGTGAGACACGACTCCTAACTGGACACTAACTAAGTGGGAACCTAGCATAAAAGTCTAATGTAAAGTGCCACTATATCCAAACTAATTTTCTAAGGTCTTTACACTAGTGCGAGGTGAGGTCCAATACTACAATAACTCAAAACAACGCAAAACATGCAAGTCGTAACTATTCAATAAATAAATCAAACTGTACACTAAGATCCAACAATTTTAGAGATAGACAAAAAGCTTAAATATACATAAAATAAAATACCAAAATGATCCTTGTTAATTATAAAAATTTAAACTAATTTTTCTGGGATTTATAAACCTTCATAAATATTTATTAAAAATCAGCAAACATATGAATCCTGAAAATGAGTTCTGTTTTTCCATTTTTATAAAATACCAAAAGCACTTATTAAATACTGAAAAAATTATAATAAATTAGCTAAATTAACATAATATTTAAATACAATTTTTTCCAGATTTTTACATGTAATCCCCTAGATTTCAAAAAATAGTTTTTATAATTTTCAATAGTATTTATATACGGATACGTATTTTATAGTGTATTTCGTATTTTCTTGATTTTCGTAATGCTTTAAATTTTTTTCTAACTTATAGATTTTTCCTTGGCCAGCATACCGCCGGTGTATCGGTGTATACCGACGGCATACCGCCCGGACATGTTTTCTACACTTTAGATATTTTTGGTTTTTGATATTTTTGTGAATAGTGTTTCGGATATTTTCATGAATAGTGTTTTCGATATTTTGATAAATAGTGTTTAGATATTTTCGTGAATAGTATAGATGCACCCTATTACCCAATGGATATTTGGTTTTGTTTGAATGACCATGATTGACTTAGATTTTGACATGGATCACGATCCGACGGCTAAGATTAATTTCCCCTTCTATATATACCCTTTCACTTTCTCTCTCCTCTCTCTTTTCATTTCTTCTTCCTTTCTCTTCCCTTGGAGCTTGCCAGGAGCTTGGCTGGCCTTGAGGTCTAGAGTGTGGTTTCGTACCCCTCTTGGTGGAGGAGTAGAAGATTAGGCTTGGAGCTTAACCTAGGCAAGTACATCTTGCTCAAAAGTGACATGACCATACTTTATTTTTGTTTTCCATAGAAACTAAAGTTTTATTGGCCTATAATTTGCTTCTTTAAATTGTTAACATGTTTAGTATATAGCACTTTTGGTTTTGATCGACAGTATTGCGTAGATCTGAGTTTCTAGATATGATTTTCGAGTATTTTGAGGTTTTGATCTATCAAATGTTTTGATTTGTGAAAACTAATACTTCCATGTTGTAGAAAATTTAATTCTATTCAATTTTGACTTTTGAAAGTCCGAATTTCGATTTAAAACGAAGTTTTTATGGCCGAAACAAGTTTTGAGTTCAAAAATCAACTTTCTGTGACGGTTCGGAAAATCCGTCGGAAATCCGCGGAAATCCATCGGAAAATCCGAACTTGCACCACAAAACTTGCTGTGACACTTCGAAAAATTCGTCGGAAATCCGCAGTAATCCGCCGGATGATCCGGTAGGCTGTTTTTGAATTTTTATATATGTTTTAAGTGCTGTAAAAATCTGGGAAAAATTATATTTAAATACTATATTAATTTAGCTAATTTATTATAATTTTTCCAGCATTAAATAAATACTTTTGGTATTTTATAAAAATAGAAAAACAGAGCTCATTTTCAGGATACATATGTTTGTTGATTTTTAATAAATATTTATGAAGGTTTATAAATTCCAGAAAAATTAGTATAAATTTCTATAATTAACAAGGATCATTTTGGTACTTTATTTCATGAAAAATTGAGCTTTTTGTCTATCTCAAAAATTGTTGGAACACAATGTACAGTTTGATTTATTTATTAAATAGTTACGACTTGCAATATTTTGTGTTGTTTTGAGTTATTGTAGTATTGGACCACCCCCCTACACTAGTGTAAAGACCCTAGAAAGTTAGTTTGGATATAGTGTCGCCCCACATTGGACTTGGAATTGACCGGAGTTGACCAGTTGACCAAAGTCAACTATAAGTCAACCTCTGACCCAGTTTGTCTTAGTTTGCCCTAGTTGACCTAGACATTATAGTATGTCTTTTCACCCTGATTAGCTATTGTATTATCTCATCTTTAGGACTGTGGCTTCACTCCGAGCCTTGATTCATATTGACAGCAGGATCCCAGGCAAGTACATCTACAAACTCATTTACTATTTTTTAATGCTAGAACATGTATTAACCCTGTTAAAATACTGATCCTTGAGGTAGCAAGTTATGTCTTCACATGTTGTATTACTTTCAGTACCTGCCATGCTTAGGACAGTTCTTATATCTTCACATGCTTCTTACTGGTTCTCAGTACATGTTTCACTATACTATATACTGCTCCGAGTATTCACATGTTTTATACTGCTCCCAGTACCTGCCATGCTTATACTGCTCCCAGAATCTCCTACATGTTTTTATTGTTCTCGTATCTCTCACATGTTTAAATAACGGGTTAAGGGGAAACTGTTAGTATTGTACGTGAACATGACCCCCTTCTCCGTATGTACTTATCGCGCTCGGTGATATTCTATATGTGACCTTGCCGTATGTTCTGATCTCGCATTTGTGTATGGATATACACCGATGCCGTTCGTGTACGTATGTGCATACCAGAAAACTTGATATGTACCGCTGTACATCCTATTCACCTATTGACCGATTCACGTACATACTATGGTTTTAAACTTTTAAACATTACATATACATCTGTCTCTATGACATATGTATCCTTGCCATGATAGATTATGAGATATACCATGATTCCAGATATGCCATGTTCCCTATGTTACTATGATACTATGATCCCAGTTGCACCATGAGGCCATGTTTCCAGTATTTCCTGTTTTATAGACTTATCACACCATGATTCTTGTTGTACATCTCTTTCATTATATGTTCAGTACTTTAGTTGTAGAGGTTGTACTTGCTCCCGTCCTGACAGGATAACGTTGTAGATTTACTTTCTGAGGAGGAAATGCTATGTGATTCATATTATGGCACTGCTTTTGAGAACCTGGCCTTAGCTCCAGAAGAGGCCCCAGCGGGGAACCTTGCTTAGATATTTTCATGTGTTTTGAGACTTAGACTTTATTTTGAACTTATATTTGGATACTGGACTTTGTCTCCAGTTAGATACTTGGAAGTGTATTATTAAGTCTGTGCTTGTTTACCTTCGCTTATAGATGCTGTGTTGTGATGAACCTTAAATGTGATTTTAGAACTGTTAGCTGCTTAGATTCTTTATTGTTTATTCTAGAACAGCTTACTGCGCTTTAAACAAGCGTAGGCTGGACATGGCACGGCCCGACCCAACAATTTGGGTATCGGATCGTGACATTACAGCAATTAAAATATATATAAAAATCCAAAAACAGAAAGTAACAATTTCTAGAAAAATAATTAATTATAAATTAAGGATAATACATAAGCAAAATCTACAGATGTTGTCGGATGATAAAATAAATATCACCAACGAGTCCAGAACGATCAAATTAGCTAGGATAGCCTACCCATAAGTCCAATTTGGATACAGGGGCAAAACGGTAATTTCGGGTCAAAATGATGTCCGTCGTTGGACACACTTTGCACCGAAAAACGTATTAGGATAGAAGTCTACAAAACCTAGCAAATTATATGTCCACGAATTCAGAATGATGATACGAACCCAACGGTATGTCCGAAATAGGATTCCGATGTGCCGGTCTCAAAATGACACGTTGACGTGGACATTTGGAATCCGATTTGCACCGAAATGCGTGCCGGAGCAAATGTATTCAAAACTTAGCAAATTATATGTCAACAAGTCCAGAATGACGATACGAACTCAACGGAATATCCAGAATTGAATTCCGATGAGCCGATCTCAAAATGACCCGTTGACTCGAAAAGTGGGACCCGCTTTGCACCGAAATGCGTGCCAGGGCCCACGTTCTTCAAATCAAGCAAATTTTATATGAAGACATGTTAGAACGACGCCACGAGTCTACTGGTGCTGTCAGAAATTGAATCCGGAGTCCCGGGTTCAAAAATAGAATTTAACAAGTGCAAATTAAAGAATTCGGACGGCCAACTTTGGCGTCGAATTCGACCAACCGAACGTGCTTATAATGAAACGAAACCTAAAGGAGACAGGAAGATGGTTATACCAGCTGCGTACAGAACTGGTAGCACGCCAACCGGAGCTGCGACGGCGGAGTTATGAGCTGACGAAGTTGGCTCCACGAAACTGTCCAAAAATAGTTCAATTTAAAACATCAACTTGGTGGCCAGTTTTGAGGTATCAAACGACAAAATTAACGGACGAAAATTGAGGGGAGTGAAGTGCTATATACCGAGATTGAGACGGAGTAAGGAGTTCATCGATCCAACGGTCGGATCTCCCGAAAAATATGTACGAACTTGCTGTGACGGAGCGCACTTTCCGAGTTCAAAACTCGCGCGCGCCGACGGGATTTCGTTCAAAACGCAAGAATAGGCTATGCGTCGCGCCGGGGAGGATGGCGGTGGCCAGGGGGTGTTCGCCGGAGGCGTGCGCGCCTAGGGGGTCCGGCCACGGCGGCGGCGCGGCGGCGCACGACGGCGGCCCGCGCGCGTACGTGCGCGCTGTTGCGATGCTGCCTACTGCAGCTGCTGCCGGAGCTGCTGCTGTGTGCGGGCCGGCCTGGCCGGGCACGACGAGGGCATGGTGGCGTGTGGTGGTGGCTCGGGTGGTGGTGGTGCATGGTGGGAGTGGTGGTTTGTGAGGGTGGTGATGGTGATGAAGTAGTTGATGGTGGTGGTAGTGAGTATGATGGTGAAGGAGATGAAGAGTGATGAAGAAAAGGAGGAGGAGAAGAAGATGGAGGTGGGGAGTTTGGCTGTCGACTAGGGAGGAGTGGGGGCTGTGGTGGTGGTTTGCATGGTGTAAGGAGAGAGGAAGAGAGTTGAGTTTATATTTGTGTGTGTGTAATAATATAAAGAGAGAGTGAGAATAGTAGAGAGAGAAAAAGATATTTGAAGAGAGAGGGGGGGGTGAAGTCGGCTGAATGGGGGGGTGTTCTTGCTGGTGATGGGAAGGGTGAGGTGGTGTGTGTGAGTGTTTTAAGGAGGAGAGAGAAAGGGAGATATTTATATATATATATGTATATATATAAATATGTGGGATATTTGAAAAGTAGAGAGAGAAGATATTTTCAAAATAAAAAAAAGAAGAAATATTGTGTGGGGTATTTGGGCAGTCATGGGAGAACAATATGGAGCTTGGGTTCGGGTTCGGTCGAGCCGGGTCGGGCCAAAATCGGACAGGGTGCAATAATTGAATTAAAATGGGTATTTAAGATCACGGGCAAATAAATAATATGCGGAGACTCCAATAAATGGGACACAAACGTCATGTGGGTAGTAGGCTTCATATGGACCACGTCCATACTTTAGGTCGACTAGGTTGGATCGATGTCGGGTCCCGAAATTAAATTAGAAAATAAATCAGGTCTTACGGTAGATAATAAATTGACCTAAATTGACCCGAAAGTTGTGCGAAGAAAATGAAGCACGAAATGGAATGTCTGAGTGGGACACGAAGGTCATGGGTGAAGAGCGTCTCGAGTAGATCATTTATGAGAAGTTGGTTCTGAGAAAACGACTGGTCTGGTACTCCTAAATTAAAAGTCACGGTAACGTGCAAACGATGATCAAAGATAAAAGTGGGAATAATTATTCAATAATTAATTGGTCTAAGTTGACCCGAAGTTGCGCGATACAAAAAGAGCACAAGGGAACGAATTTAAGTGGGACATGATATATCAAAATGAAGATAATCTTGTCTACTTCAAAACTCGTGAAGAGAGTTTCCAGAGATTGGCATCCCTGACGCTCCAGAAGTCAAAGTCACGGAAAGGTACATTAATGATCTAAACAATTAAATAATAATATATTTATCAAAAATAATTTATTCAAAAAATTTAAAAATAGCCCTGAAATTCAGGGGGCTTACATCCTACCCACCTTACAAGAATTTCGTCCTCGAAATTAAAAATTATCCAATAGATCAAACTATAACATGTAGCTGCTCTGGCTACAATACTCAATCTGCTACTCTTGTAATCATCTCTTCTGTTTCTCCTTACAACCTTTTTGGTTCTGGTTCAACAAAGTCCTTCTATCATAAACTACGTCATATATCCTTTAGAATCTTTCATACTAACATGAAACCTTTATGTATACCATAAACTATAGGTCATTCTCTGGACATGTCTATAAGCCTAAAATGCTTAATCATCAACCATATTTTCAACCTCAATTGTAAATACTGGATTTCTTTATCGTATCCTAAGTATCCATATTCTATCAATCCACAGGCCCTTAGCATTATTTGTCGTCAATCCTTTTCTGCAGTTTCTCCTTGAAATTATACGTTCAATCCTTATCCTTGGTGTAGAGCCTTCTTCTTTTTACTCAACAAGTCCTCCGAATATAAATCCTCGATTTCAAAACTCCCGATTTATTAGTTACCAATGTACATACGTCTTTGCCTCGTTCCTTGTCTTTTTAACTGATATCTTTCCGATCTCGTATGCAATATTATATCCCATTCTAACTTATTCTATATCATTCCATATATCGATCTACCCTCTAATCACATGTAATTAGCTATAGATAACCAACCAAAATTCTACAAATGCTAACTCTCAATCTGCTAAGCACAAGATTCTAATCCTCAATCCATAGTCACAACAATATAATATCTTATTATTCCATCTTAGATACCCTATCATCAAGTCATACTATCAATACAATCGCTCTTAATGGTTTCCAAGTCTACTACAGTCAGTCACCCATACTTGTCCTATAAGCTTAATCTAACCAATCCTTAGGAAAAGTATTTATCACAATCACACAATACATTTATAATTATACTATGGAATCAGTTAACAAGGCTTGGCTATTTCGGTCGTCTATCAACATAGAAGGTAACACGGCCTAAGTGTCACCCCCAGTTTTCGAATTAGGAGTATTTTCGTCATTTTTTTAAGTTTTATAATTTTTAGAAATTTTATTTAATTTTATATGATTTTTAGGGATTTATTTGATTTAGTTTGAATTTTATCCAATTTGGACTTAAGTTGGAGACCCGGGTAGTTTGGACCCTAGTGGGACCCACATACTAGCTGGGCTTGGCCCACATACCATCCTAATTAGGCAAGAAACCAATAAACCACACTCCCATGGCTTAACTAGTCAAATAGAGGCTTAATTAGTCGATTTAGAGTTGAACCGAAACAAACCGAACCAAACCGAAACAAACCGAACCCAAACTAAGTCTAATGGGTTGAAGGCTTAGTGGATCACCACCAAAACCCACCAAGCCACCCCCCCCCCCTGGCCGGCCAAGTAAAGAACCCCCCTCCCCTTTGCTTCTTCACAAAGCAATCTCTCTCTCTCTCTCTCTCCATTTCATTTTTTCTTCAAAGCTTCTCCTTCTTCTTCAAGCAACAAATTCTAAGTATGCATCAAATCCCTCATTTATTTCTCTTTTTCATTTTACTCCTACACAATAAATGAAGAGGAGCTCATTCTCCATACTTTGACCATAGATTTTAATAGGTTTCCTAAAATCTAGGTTAGGGATTTTAATTGGAGTTTTTCCATTAGAGTGATATATATATATATATATATATATATATATATATATATATATATATATATATATATATATATATATATATATATATATATATATTTTATATATATGTATATATGTGTATATATAATTATATGTATTTGTGTGTTTGTGTGAGAGTGTCATGAGTGGTGTGTGAGTGTGTTTGAATATGTATTTGAGAGTGTGTGTGTATGTATGTATATATATATATATATATATATATATATATATATAGACACAAACACTCATATATATATATATATATATATATATATATATATATATATATATATATATATATATATATATATATATATATAGAAGGAGGAGTAGAAGAAGCGGGGAGATGAAGAGAATAGGATAGAGCAGCAGTGGCAGCTGCTGTGGGGGGGGGGGGGGGATGTGAGCTGCTGCCCCCCTCCCCCCTCCCCCCCAAAACAGCACAGCAGCAGCAGTAGCTAATAGGCGCAGCCCCCCCCCCCCCTTTAAGCCCCTCTATAACCCCCTTTTAACCCCCTATATATATATATATATATATATATATATATATATATATATATATATATATATATATATATATATATATATATATATAATTAGATAGTTAGAAGAAGTTAAGAAGAGGAAATTAGAATAAGAAGATAAGAGGAAGAGAATTAGAAGGGAAGAATGAGAGGAAGTTAGGAAGAGAATTAGAATAGGAAGAGAATGAGAATAGGAAAGATTAGAAGAAGAATAGGAAAGATTAGAAGAAGTTAGAAGAAGATTAGAAAAAGATTTGAAGAAGAGTTAGGAAGAGAATTTGAAGAGGAGGAATTAGAAGAAGAAGAATAGGAAGGGAAAGTAGGAAATAGAATTTAGAGGAGATCGAGTTAGAGGGTGAAATTGAGCCCCGAGTGTCGGAATGAGATGAAACTTGGAGGAGACCTAGAATACGTGAATTAGATTTTGCGGGAAGGCTCCCGAGTTAAAATCGGGGTTGTAGGACGATGGTATCGCACAGTACCATTGCGTATCTTGAGATATTCGAGATATCGGCAATGGGCCGTAAGATGGACTAGACGTCCACTCTACCTAGGTATCTTGGTAGATAATGAATGTATAGGCTAGTATCCTACTATCCTAGGGAGCACGGGTCGAAATACCAAGCGTAGGTAGGCTAACTTGGTATTCACCTAGGCTAAAAATTTACCTTTGTAAAGGGTAAATTAAGATATTGGCCCACGGCCAAGATACGGGTTTCGGAGTCCAAGATGGACTCGGATATGGGTTGTAAGGGTTGGTAATGATTAGAAATAGTCGCCTAGACCTAGTCTTGACCTTGGTTGACCACGGTTGACTTTTTAGACTAAAAGTCAACTATGGGTCAACACTTTACCCAATTTAGTCCCAAATTCCATTAGACTTGAACGGTTGACCAAAAGTCAACTATTAGTCACCATTGACCTAGGATTGACCTAGGGTTGACCTAGAGTTGATCAGTTGACCAAAAGTCAACTGTAAGTCAACCGTTGACTTAAATCGACCTAGATTAATTCCGTTTGACTTGCATTAACCTAGTATGACTTAGTTAGGCCTAAAATGACTTAGATCGACCATGTACAATCTAGTTTGACCTTGTTTGACCTAGATTGACTTAGTTTAACGTGTTTTGACCTAGTTTGACTCAGTATGACTTAATTTCACTTCCAAACATTATATTGATACAATATTCCATCTATAGGTCCTCGAGGCACTATTCTTGGACTCAGACGACTTATCCATCACATCACAGGCGAGTACATTCTCTGATAATATTTCTGTTTTATGATATCATCTTTGTTTCTAGTATTTAGTGTAGATATTCTTGTTCTCTTGACACATGGTGCACACGGATTGGTATTGTCTGGATCCCGTCATAAGATGTTATTCCTCTTATATATGGTATACACTGGACAAGTCTTCATTGTTTATTGTTCATTGTATATATACGATTCCTGCGTAGGCTCGCGACCTCCTCAGAGAATACGTATCATGACGTGTCATGACTGGATCCACTATATTAGTCAGGGATGGGGGTGTTAGCGTAGATATGTGATCAATATCCCACAGTATTATACTGTATCATCATTGTATAGTGTTAATCATACACTCACGTATGATTAGCCAGGCCAAACATTGTATTAAGTTCTAAGCCGATCACATGTTAAAACTAATACTAAACTCACATAGATATAGTTCCAGATTTTTGTACATGATATATACTGTTTTTCTTATTTTTACATTCAGATACCGTCTTGACATGCCTTATCATGATTCATGTACACATTATTTTAGCTCGTATATTCTCTCTATTTACTGCTATATTTTCAATATCGTCTAACTAGAACTGTTATTGAGATTTGTGCTCGTTCTATCCTGACTGGATATGTTGACAAAATTTTACAGATTATGGCGAGGAGGATTGTCCTACCTACTACGGTCCTCATGACGTAGTCGGTCTAGACTTGGAGACCTTGGTTCAGCAGGGCTTAGCTCCGCCCGACGAGCCTCTAGCTTAGTTTAGTTAGAATAGACATTTTGTACTGGACCTTGTCTCCAGTTACTTTTGAGACTGTTACATTTTGGCTTGTATTAGAGACTTGGACTTGTATATTATTTGTGTTTGGACTTGACAGATTATATTTCATTGTCATGTTGTCTTTATCTTTCAGTCTTTACTTTATCATCTTAGAGTTGTGATTGAGCACTCGTATATTATCATTACTTGTCCTCCGTTCGGAGTTGACCATATTCTCGACAGGTTTTGATATTATATATAAACTGTTGTTAGAGTAGAAAACCTACAGCGTTTCACGCCGTTTTACGGTGAGGGCTGGGCGTTGTTGCGCACACGTGCCCTTACAGCGGGTGCGGATCGTGACACGTTTTAGTGGTGGCCCACGCAGGTCCTGAAGTCACAATTAGTGCGATATCGTAGTGGCGCTTGACTTGGAGTGCTATTACGAGCTTGCGGTACGTATCTAGGATAGGCTATAGGTTAAGTTACTCAATCACAAAATAGAAAAACTTCCACTTGCTGATCTTTTAACTGTCCTTTTTGATATTGATTTTTGCATTCTAATTGTCCTCCTTGATATAATATTTCATGTGCCATATTGATTTCCTTCCTTTATTCTATCTTCAGGATGGTGCAAACCAGGTCCCAGCATCCTGAGTCCGCGGACGCGGAGAGGTCTGCAATGACTCGCGGACCTGATCCGGACACTCCTGCTGCAGTCGGGGTGTCGGCCGCAGCTCTTGGGGGCGCTCCTCCGCCAGTTACGAGGGCTGACCCTAGGGTTGCTACAACTTTTCCGACCGCAATACCAGTGGTTGATACGGACGCTCTTTCTCCTCCTGCGCAGCGGATTCCTCCGCCAGTTGCAGACATACTTCCACCTCCACCTCCTCTGCCTGTAGATATGGGGCAGATGCTTACTTTCCTCCAGCAGATGCTGGAGACTCAGAGAGCCCAGGCCGAGGCTCAGCAGAGGCAGACAGACGCGATGCATCAGGGCATGGAGGATGCCCATCAGTTGGCCCTTGCAGCCGTGGAGCAGAGGGCTCCGCATCATGGGACGTGTCCGAGGTACGGAGATATCCAGGACTTCAAGAAGCTCGGGCCCCGTGACTTTAGCGGGACCGAGGGTGTAGTCTATGCCGATGATTGGCTCGAGGATATCGAGCGACAGATGAGGGCCTCCCGCCTCGCAGAAGACCTGAAGGTCGAGGCGGTAGGTTTGCAGTTGCTAGACATTGCACGCACCTGGTTCAGAAATGAGCCAGCCCTAGCTGGAGAGGGCCATACTTAGGCAGAGTTCAAGCTTCTCTTCAAGGAGAAGTTCTTTTCCTCCACGGACAAGATCGACCTGGTGCGACAGTTCCAAGATCTGCAGCAGGGCAGTTTATCCGTGGAGGAGTACGTCGCGGAGTTCGGCCGTCTGAGCCGATACGCGGAGTACATGGTTCGTGACCCGGAGATCAGGGCGAGCCGTTTCAGAGAGGGGCTGATATGGGATATCAAGATCCTCATTCCCTCCTTTTATGAGACTTATACCCAGATCTATGCGAAGGCCCGCAAGGTAGAGCGGGAGTGGGGCCTGAAGCCCAAGAGGGACCATAATCTATTTTCGGGGACTACTAGCAGCGCGGGGGCTGCTAAGCGTCCTCAACTCCAGCATCATTCTATTCTGCAACGCCCGCAGCAGATTCCTGCTCCGATTAGGGCACCAGTTCAGCAGGTGCCCCGGCAGCAGCAGCAGGGACCGACATAGCAGGCACCTACTTGTCACTACTGCAAGAGGTCCGAACATCTCTGGGAGGTTTGCAGGAGTCGTTTGGGTGTGTGCCTATACTGTGGCACCGAGGGACATCAGGCGAGGGATTGCCCTTCGAACCATCGCCGTGCAGCTCAGGAAGCACAGGGTAGGCCACCTATGGCACCGCATCACGCCCCCCACCAGCAGCGGGATATACCCCGCCAGGACAGGGCTTTTGCGATGACAGTTGAGGATCCTGCAGGCATTGGACTAGGAGGTAGGGTCTTGCTCTTTCTTTTTACCTATTTTTTTCATCCATTGATTGTTGATTGCTTTCTTAGTACCTTTAGTTTGCATATGTGATGATCATGCTAGATAAATATAACACCCCAATGAAGACTGCAATAACATGATACTGTAGAGATTTAAAACCATGCATGTGTTCTGATTTCCTGGATTGCATGTTATATAACTTAGGATAAAATTTAGTAGACCTTGATTGTTGGGTGCTTGACCTAGAGAAGAGTACGACCGTTTTGAATTTCGAGGACGAATTTTTTTTAAGGAGGGTAGATTTGTCACCCCCAGTTTTCGAATTAGGGGTATTTTCGTTATTTTTTTTAAGTTTTATAATTTTTAGGAATTTAATTTGATTTTATATGATTTTTAGGGATTTATTTGATTTAGTTTGAATTTATCCAATTTGGACTTAAGTTGGAGACCCGGATAGTCTGGACCCTAGTGGGACCCACATACTAGCTGGGTTTGGCCCACATACCATCCTAATTAGGCTAGAAACCAATAAACCACACTCTCATGGCTTAACTAGTCAAATAGAGGCTTAATTAGTCGATTTAGAGTTGAACCGAAACAAATCGAACCAAACCGAAACAAACCAAACCCAAACTAAGTCTAATGGGTTGGAGGCTTAGTGGATCACCACCCAAACCCACCAAGCCCCCCCCCCCCCCCCCTCCCATGGCCGGCCAAGTAAAGAACCCCCCTCCCCTTTGCTTCTTCACAAAGCAATCTCTCTCTCTCTCTCTCTCTCCATTTCACTATTTCTTCAAAGCTTCTCCTTCTTCTTCAAGCAACAAATTCCAAGTATGCATCAAATCCCTCATTTATTTCTCTTTTTCATTTTACTCCTACACAATAAATGAAGAGGAGCTCATTCACCACACTTTGACCATAGATTTTAATAGGTTTCCTAAAATCTAAGTTAGGGATTTTAATTGGGGTTTTTCCATTAGAGTGATATATATATATATATATATATATATATATATATATATATATATATATATATATATATATATATATATATATATATATATATATATATGTGTGTGTGTGTGTGTGTGTGTGTATATATAATTATATGTATTTGTGTGTTTGTGTGAGAGTGGTGGTGATGGTGTGTGAGAGTGGTGGTGGTGTTGTGTGAGAGTGTGTGTGTTTGTGTGAGAGTGTCATGAGTGGTGTGTGAGTGTGTTTGAATATGTATTTGAGAGTGTGTGTGTGTGTATGTATGTATATATATATATATATAGATATGAGTGTTTGTGTGTCTATATATATATATATATATATATATATATATATATATATATATATATATGTGGATAGATAGAGGATTAGATATATATATATATATAGATGGTTATATATATATATATATATATATATATATATATATATATATATATATATATATATATATATATATATATATATATAAGGAGGAGTAGAAGAAGTGGGAGATGAAGAGAATAGGATAGAGCAGCAGTGGCAGCTGCTGTGGGGGGGGGGGGGGGGATGTGAGCTGCTGCCCCCCCCCCCCCCCCCCTCCAAAACAGCACAGCAGCAGTAGCTAATAGGAGCAGCCCCCCCTTTAAGCCCCTCTATAACCCCCTTTTAACCCCCTATTTAACCCCCTATAGGTATATATATATATATATATATATATATATATATATATATATATATATATATATATATATATATAAAATTAGATAGTTAGAAGAAGTTAATAAGAGGAAATTAGAATAAGAAGATAAGAGGAAGAGAATTAGAAGGGAAGAATGAGAGGAAGTTAGGAAGAGAATTAGAATAGGAAGAGAATGAGAGAAATGAGAATAGGAAAGATTAGAAGAAGAATAAGAAAGATTAGAAGAAGTTAAAAGAAGATTAGAAAAAGATTTGAAGAAGAGTTAGGAAGAGAATTTGAAGAGGAGGAATTAGAAGAAGAAGAATAGGAAGGGAAAGTAGGAAATAGAATTTAGAGGAGATCGAGTTAGAGGATAAAATTGAGCCCCGAGTGTCGGAATGAGATAAAACTTGGAGGAGACCTAGAATATGTGAATTAGATTTTGCGGGTAGGCTTCCGAGTTGAAATCGGGGTTGTAGGACGACGGTATCGCACCATACCATTGCGTATCTTGAGATATTCGAGATATCGGCAATGGGCCGTAAGATGGACTAGACGTCCACTCTACCTAGGTATCTTGGTAGATAATGAATGTATAGGCTAGTATCCTACTACCCTAGGGAGCACGGGTCGAAATACCAAGCGTAGGTAGGCTAACTTGGTATTCACCTAGGCTAGAAATTTACCTTTGTAAAGGGTAAATTAAGATATTGGCCCACGGCCAAGATACGGGTTTCGGAGTCCAAGATGGACTCGAATATGGGTTGTAAGGGTTGGTAATGATTAGAAATAGTCGCCTAGACCTAGTCTTGACCTTGGTTGACCACGGTTGACTTTTTAGACTAAAAGTCAACTATGGGTCAACACTTTACCCAATTTAGTCCCAAATTCCATTAGACTTGAACGGTTGACCAAAAGTCAACTATTAGTCACCATTGACCTAGGATTGACCTAGGGTTGACCTAGAGTTGACCAGTTGACCAAAAGTCAACTGTAAGTCAACCGTTGACTTAGATCGACCTAGATTAATTCCGTTTGACTTGCATTGACCTAGTATGACTTAGTTAGGCCTAAAATGACTTAGATCGATCATGTACAATCTAGTTTGACCTTGTTTGACCTAGATTGACTTAGTTTAACGTGTCTTGACCTAGTTTGACTCAGTATGACTTAATTTCACTTCCAAATATTATATTGATACAGTATTCCATCTATAGGTCCTTGAGGCACTATTCTTGGACTCTGACGACTTATCCATCACATCACAGGCGAGTACATTCTCTGATAATATTTCTGTTTTATGATATCGTCTTTGTTTCTAGTATTTAGTGTAGATATCCTTGTTCTCTTGATACATGGTGCACACGGATTGGTATTGTCTGGATTCCGTCATAAGATGTTATTCCTCTTATATATGGTATACACTGGACAAGTCTTCATTGTTTATTGTTCATTGTATATATACGATTCCTGCGTAGGCTCGCGACCTCCTCAGAGAATACGTATCATGACGTGTCATGACTGGATCCACTATATTAGTCAGGGATGGGGGTGCTAGCGTAGATATGTGATCAATACCCCAGAGTATTATATTGTATCATCATTGTATAGTGTTAATCATACACTCACGTATGATTAGCCAGGCCAAACATTGTATCAAGTTCTAAGCCGATCACATGTTGAAACTAATACTAAACTCACATAGATATAGTTCCAGATTTTTGTACATGATATATACTGTTTTTCTTGTTTTTACATTCAGATACCGTCTTGACATGCCTTACCATGATTCATGTACACATTATTTTACCTCGTATATTCTCTCTATTTACTACTACATTTTCAATATCGTCTAACTAGAACTGTTATTGAGATTTGTGCTCGTTCCATCCTGACTGGATATGTTGACAAAATTTTACAGATTATGGCGAGAAGGATTGTCCTACCTACTACGGTCCTCATGACGTAGTCGGTCTAGACTTGGAGACCTTGGTTCAGCAGGGCTTAGCTCCGCCCGACGAGCCTCTAGCTTAGTTTAGTTAGAATAGACATTTTGTACTGGACCTTGTCTCCAGTTACTTTTGAGACTGTTAAATTTTGGCTTGTATTAGAGACTTGTACTTGTATATTATTTGTGTTTGGACTTGACAGGTTATATTTCATTGTCATGTTGTCTTTATCTTTCAGTCTTTACTTTATCATCTTGGAGTTGTGATTGAGCACTCGTATATTATCATTACTTGTCCTCCGTTCGGAGTTGACCATATTCTCGACAGGTTTTGATATTATATATAAACTATTGTTAGAGTAGAAAACCTACAGCGTTCTACGCCATTTTACGGTGAGGGCTGGGCGTTGTTGCGCACACGTGCCCTTACAGCGGGTGCAGGTTGTGACACTAAGACTGGGTCAAGCAATCCATAACAGTATCCAGACAAGTTAAAGGTCAAGCAAGACGGGAAAGTTTATTGGAATATCTCCAAGAATGGTACGAAGACAACGAGATGTATAACGAGAAGAATTACCCAAGAGGTTAACGAAGAAGAGTTTAGTCAAATCATAGGAAAGATGGAACACAAAAATAATTATGTCCAAAAAGATAACATGAAAGCAATCCTGTTGGAGAGTCCTAGAGAACCTATAATCCTACTTGTAGATGTAGATAGAACAGAGTTAATCAAGACGGGGAAGAATGATAATAAGAATTTATTCTTGCTCATTCGGTCATAACAAAGTAAACCAAGTTAAGATACGATCTGATAACCATACACGTCTTCCTGAAATTATGTTGCCAGAATTTTTGCCACACCAGTAAGCTTAGATGCAATAAACAAGAGAGTCCATAACTAAGGTATACACCCTAAAATTATATTATCTAGAATCCTCGCCACGCCAACCGGTATGGCTGCGAAAAGTCTAAATTCTATGATTAGGATAGTATATCCGAAATCAGGCTCTATGTTTTTGTCATACCAGCTAATATGACTGCGATAAATTCTAAACTCCATAAATAAAGTAGACGTTTACTTCATCAGGATATATCACAATTTAATCCACAAAATTTATCACGATGCAAGATCAAAGTCAACAACGAAAAATCAAAAATTAAATTCAACAACGAATTTAAGGAAGAGCAAATGAAAATAAACAGAAACAGATTTCTAGGTAAGATTAGAGTGAGATCCTCAGGGGTCATCCCAAGGGTACTAAATTGGTCAAAATCGTAACCCACTGAATTACAAACAAGAGACTAAATACAGTTAACGGTCCTATGCTGTGATGAGTTCTCCTATGTTACAATCCTAGAAATCCTCTAGGTGTTCTAAATGTTTATCTCTAGTGTTAACAAATTGTCCTAGATCCTAATTGCAGGCATGTTTGGTACAATAACGTAACCAAACAACTTAAGTCTGGACCTGCATGGGCCACCACTAAAAACATGTCACGATCCGATATCTAAATTGTTGGGCCGGGCCGAGCCATGTCCAGCCTACACTTGGTTAAAGCGTAGTAAGCTGTTCTAAGAATAGACAATAAATGATCTAAGCAGCTAACAGTTCTAAAATCATATTTAAGGTTCATCACAACACAGCATCTATAAGCGAAGGTAACATAAGCACAGACTTAATAATACACTTCCAAGTATCTAACTGGAGACAAAGTCCAGTATCCAAATATAAGTACAGACCAAAGTCTAAGTCTCAAAACACATAAAAATAACTAAGCAAGGTTCCCCGCTGGGGCCTCTTCTGGAGCTAAGATCAGGTCCTCAATGCAGTACCATAATATGTAACACATAGCATTTCTCCTCAGAAAGTATACCTACAACGTTATCCTGTCAGGACGGGAGCAAGTACAACCTCTACAACTAAAGTACTGAATATATAATGAAAGAGATGTACAACAAGAAACATGGTGTGATAAGTCTATAAAACAGGAAATACTTGGAAACATGGCCTCATGGTACAACTGGGATCACAGTATCATAGTAACATAGGGAACATGACATATCTGGAATCATGGTATATCTCATAATCTATCATGGCAAGGATACATATGTCATAGAGGCAGATGTATATGTAATGTTTAAAACTGTAGCAGGTACGTGATCGTCAATAGGTGTACAATATACAGGGGCATATGTAAATGAAATGTACATACGTACAAGTGTACAAGCATAGGTGTACATCCGTACAGAAATGCGGGATAATGGCCTACGGCGCAGTATCATATAGAATAAAACTTTGCTCGGTACGATAAAGGGGGCATGATCACGTACTCTACTATCAGTTTTCCCATAACCCATATTCTAACATGTGAGAGATACGAGAACAGTAAAAACATGTGAGAGATACTGGGAGTAATATAAACATGGCCGGTACTGGGAACAGTATGAAACATGTGAAAACTCCGAGTAGTATAAAGCATAGTGAAACATGTACTGAGAACCAATAAGAAACATGTGAAGATATAAAAACTGTTCTAAGCATGGCCGGTACTGAAAGTAATACAACATGTGAAGATTTAACTTGCTACCTCAAGGATCAGTATTTTAACAGGATTAATACATGTTCTAGCATTAAAAGACAGTAAATGAGTTTGTAGATGTACTTGCCTCGAGCAAAGCAAGAATACTAGTACGAAGATATAGATGTCCGGTGTCCTGTCAATAATGATATACAAACTCAGTTCTAAGCTATGTTCAATAATACACTAGTGGTGAGACACGACTCATAACTGGACACTAACTAAGTAGGAACCTAGCATAAAAGTCTAATATGGAGTGCCACTATATCCAAACTAATTTTCTAAGATCTTTACACTAGTGCGGGGTGAGGTCCAATACTACAATAACTCAAAACAACGCAAAACATGCAAGTCGTAACTATTCAATAAATAAATCAAACTGTACACTAAGATCCAACAATTTTAGAGATAGACAAAAAGCCTAAATATACATAAAATAAAATACCAAAATGATCCTTGTTAATTATAGAAATTTATACTAATTTTTTTGGGATTTATAAACCTTCATAAATATTTATTAAAAATCAGCAAACATATGAATCCTGAAAATGAGTTCTGTTTTCCCATTTTTATAAAATACCAAAACATTTATTAAATACTGGAAAAATTATAATAAATTAGCTAAATTAACATAGTATTTAAATACAATTTTTTCCAGATTTTTACAGCAATTAAAATATATATAAAAATCCAAAAATAGTAAGTAACAATTTTTGGAAAAATAATTAATTATAAATTAAGGATAATACATAAGCAAAATCTACAGATGTTGTCGGATGATAAAATAAATATTACCAACGAGTTCAGAACAGTCAAATTAGCTAGGATAGCCTACCCATAAGTCCAATTTGGATACAGAGGTAAAACGGTAATTTCGGGTCAAAATGATGTCCGTCGTTGGACAAACTTTGCACCAAAAAACGTGTTAGGATAGAAGTCTACAAAACCTAGCAAATTATATGTTCACGAATTCAGAATGATGATACGAACCCAACGGTATGTCCGAAATAGGATTCCGATGTGCCGATCTCAAAATGACACGTTGACGCGGACATTTGGAATCCGGTTTGCACCGAAATGCGTGCCAGAGCAAATGTCTTCAAAACTCAGCAAATTATATGTCAACGAGTCCAGAATGACGATACGAACTCAACGGTATATCTGGAATTGGATTTCGATGAGCCGATCTCAAAATGACCCGTTGACTCGAAAAGTGGGACCCGCTTTGCACCGAAATGCGTGCCAGGGCCCATGTTCTCCAAATCAAGCAAATTTTATATGAAAACATGCCAAAACGACGCCACGAGTCTACTGGTGGTGTCAGAAATTGAATCTGGAGTCCCGGGTTCAAAAATAGAATTTAACAAGTGCAAATTAATGAATTCGGACGGCCAACTTTGGCGTCGAATTCGACCAACCGAACGTGCTTATAATGAAATGAAACCTAAAGGAGACAGGAAGATGGTTATACCAGCTGCGCACAGGAACTGGTAGCGCACCAACCGGAGCTGCGACGACGGAGTTACGAGCTGACGAAGTTGGCTCCACGAAACTGTCCAAAAATAGTTCAATTTAAAACGTCAACTTGGTGGCCAGTTTTGAGGTATCAAACGACGAAATTAACGGACAAAAATTGAGGAGAGTGAAGTGCTATATACCGAGATTGAGACGGAGCAAGGAGTTCGCCGATCCAACGGTCGGATCTCCCGAAAAATATGCACGAACTTGCTGTGACGGAGCGCACTTTCCGAGTTCAAAACTCGCGCGCGTCGACGGAATTTCGTTCAAAACGCAAGAATTGGCTATGCGTCGTGCCGGGGAGGATGGCGGTGGCCAGGGGGTGTTCGCTGGAGGCGTGCGTGCCTAGGGGGTCCGGCCACAACGGCCGTGCGGCGGCGCGGCGGCGCACGACGGCGGCCCGCGCGCGCGCGCACGTGCGCGCTGTTGCGCTGCTGCCTACTGCAGCTGCTGCCGGAGCTGCTACTGTGTGCGGGCCGGCCTGGACGGGCACGGCGAGGGCGCGGTGGCATGTGGTGGTGGCTCGGGTGGTGGTGGTGCATGGTGGGAGTGGTGGTTTGTGAGGGTGGTGATGGTGATGAAGTAGTTGATGGTGGTGGTAGTGAGTATAATGGTGAAGGTGATGAAGAGTGATGAAGAAGAGGAGGAGGAGAAGAAGATATAGGTGGGGAGTTTGGCTGTCGGCTAGGGAGGAGTGGGGGCTGTGGTGGTGGTTTGCATGGTGTAAGGAGAGAGGGAGAGAGTTGAGTTTATATTTGTGTGTGTGTAATAATATAAAGAGAGAGTGTGAGAATAGTAGAGAGAGAGAAAAAGATATTTGAAGAGAGAGGGGGGGTGAAGTCGGCTGAATGGGGGGGTGTTCTTGCTGGTGATGGGAAGGGTGAGGTGGTGTGTGTGAGTGTTTTAAGGAGGAGAGAGAAAGGGAGATATTTATATATATATGTATATATATAAATATGTGGGATATTTGAAAAGTAGAGAGAGAAGATATTTTCAAAATAGGAAAAAGAAAAAATATTGTGTGGGATATTTGGGCAGTCATGGGAGAACAATATGGAGCTTGGGTTCGGGTTCGGTCGAGCCGGGTCGGGCCAAAATCGGACAGGGTGCAATAATTGAATTAAAATGGGTATTTATGATCACGGGCAAATAAATAATATGCGGGGACTCCAATAAATGGGACACAAGCGTCATGTGGGTAGTAGGCTTCATATGGGCCACGTCCATACTTTGGGTCGATTAGGTTGGATCGATGTCGGGTCCCGAAATTAAATTAGAAAATAAATCAGGTTTTACGGTAGATAATAAATTGACCTAAATTGACCCGGAAGTTGTGCGAAGAAAATGAAGCACAAAATGGAGTGTCTGAGTGGGACACGAAGGTCATAGGTGAAGAGCGTCTCGAGTAGATCATTTATGAGAAGTTGGTTCTGAGAAAACGACTGGTCTGGTGCTCCTAAATTAAAAGTCACGGTAACGTGCAAACGATGATCAAAGATAAAAGTGGAAATAATTATTCAATGATTAATTGGTCTAAGTTGACCCGAAGTTGCGCGATACAAAAAGAGCACAAGGGAACGAATTTAAGTGGGACATGATATATCAAAATGAAGATAATCTTGTCTACTTCAAAACTCGTGAAGAGAGTTTCCAGAGATTGGCATCCCTGACGCTCCAGAAGTCAAAGTCACGAAAAGGTACATTAATGATCTAAACAATTAAATAATAATATATTTATCAAAAATAATTTATTCAGAAAATTTAAAAATAGCCCTGAAATTTAGGGGGCTTACACCTATATATGTGAGGGACTGCCACATCTCTGGCAGTCCTTTTTAATTTCATATGCTTACATTTTGGCTTTATGTAGTTGTTTAGTTTTGACTTTTAACTTTTATTGTAGGAGTTGCGATCTTCCGATGTTGCGGTACATGCTCCAATTGCAATCGATGTAGGGCATTTATTTTGGACCGATCTTTCGTTTCAATCAAGCGACGATGCGGTACAATGGTGTCGAAAAGTTGGACGGGAAAACAACTTAGTTCTAGTAATATCCAGATCGTGCCGCATCCTAAGCGTACGAGGAGTTAGAGACTCGTCTTCCATTCTACTCCCGCATCCTAAGCGAAGAAACCGTTGCAAGTTTGTTGTTAAGTATCCCTTGCACCGACAGTGTTACCGGGACAGACCACTACATGTCAGTCCCGTCTGCCGGCTATTTATTTGCCAATAGGTACATGATACCTGTTGTACTTATCTCGCCGGATATTAACAATACATTCTTTCCGATGTGCGCTCCTCCGACGGACCACGGAGTGTCTAACCTATGTACTATAGGTCTGATCGGGGATCACTTCGTTATACTAAAGATGATCGCTCATTCTCCGATTCCTCCACCTTCAACAGTTTGGTACAAAAGAGCACCGGTCGAAGCCATCGCTTGGACCACACTTTTCATTGATCGGATCAACCATTGTAAGAAGTTGTTGAAGTTTGAGGAGCCAAGAGACTTACCTACTGACCACTACGACGTCGAAATCGACTAAGTATGGATATATTTACAGTTTGACATTTTGTATATAGAGGACCACTTTTGTATATAGTGAAATATGAAGTCCACTAATCTATATTGAGTAAATTTTGTATACAGTAAAATATGAAGTTCAGTATGTTATACGTGTTTACCTGTGTGCTATCTGTGTTATATGTCTACCTGTGTGCTATTTATGTGTTTACATGTGTGTTATTTGTGTTATATGTGTTTACCTGTGTGCAAGTATGCGTGGCAAAATATACCAATTTGTTAAAGTATCAGATCCAGTATCAGGACTGCCACCCCCCTGGCAGTCCTACATTGAATTAGGACTGCCAGGGTGCTGGCAGTCCTAATTGAAACTTGTTGTTATATAAATGGTCATTCTCCTGTGTTTTAGCACGGAGAATGGCCATTCTCCGTGTAATTTAGCACGGAGAATGGCCATTCTCCGTGTAATTTTCACAGAGAATGGCCATTCTCCGTGTAATTTTCACGGAGAATGGCTATCCGATCCAGTATCAGGACTGCTACCCCCGTGGCAGTCCTACATTAAATTAGGACTGCCAGCACCCTGACAGCCCTAATTTAATGTAGGATTGCCAGGAGGGTGGCAGTCCTATTTGTAAGTCTCTGTGATGAGAGTTTTGAAACTCTCTATCACAGAGAGTTTCAATTAGGACTGTCACACCCCTGGCAGTCCTACACAAGAGGAGGACTGCCAGGGTGCTGGCAGTCATAATTGAAACTTGCTGTTATATAAATGACCATTCTCCTGTGTTTTAGCACGAAGAATGGTCATTCTCCGTGTAATTTAGCACGGAGAATGGTCATTCCAGTGTTAAAACGCAGGAGAATGACCATTCTCCGTGTAAATTAACACGGAGAATGGCCATTCTCCGTAAAAATTACACGGAGAATGACCATTCTCCGTGCTAAATTACACGGAGAATGGCCATTCTCCGTGCTAAATTACACGGAGAATGGCCATTCTCCGTGTAAATTAAGACGGAGAATGGTCATTCTCCTTCGTTTTAACACTGGAATGACCATTCTCCGTGCTAAATTACACGGAGAATGGCCATTCTCCGTGTTAGAAACACGGAGAATGCCATTCTCCGTGTTAATTTACACGGAGAATGGTCATTCTCCTGCATTTTATGGTCAGTTGAAATTTTGGAGGGCCATAACTTTTGACTGGGAGGTCGAAACGAGGCCCAGTTTGTCGCAAAATGAGCGTATTTTCGAGGAGCCTGAGATTAACCGTTTTGCAGTTAGACGGCCTTCCGAAATTTTAGAATCGCAAAAAAATGATGTTTGGACCTCCGTTTTAGCACTTTTGCCGAAATTTTAGAATCGCAAACAAATATTAATTCAATGACTTACAAATAGGACTGCCACACCCAGGGCAGTCCAACACATGTGAAGGACTGTCCTGGGTGTGGCAGTCCTAGATGAATTATTCTGTGACTTGATCACAGAACATTTCAACACAAGTATCCAACACATATCCAACACAAGTATCCAACACATATCCAACACAAGTCCAACACAAGTATCCAACACATATTCAACACAAGTATCCAACACAAGTATTCAACACATATCCAACACATATTCAACACAAATATCCAACACATATCCAACAGAAGTATTTCAACACAAGTATCCAACATATAACCAACACAAGTATTTCAACACAAGTATCCAACAACATGTTCGACACCCAAAAATATCAACATCCAAAAATATTTCATCACAAGTATCCAACAACATGTTTGACACCCAAAAATATCAACATCCAAAATAGCCAACTTCAGACAATCAGACAATCATGCTACATATCATGGCAAGTTTCTTGGCACGTCGTCGTCATCACTGGAAGAAGGAGAAGGAGTACGAGCTCGTTGCTTCGACCAAGCTTGTGGTCCCGGTGGCGGTCTCCGTGTCCCAGACCCACCTTGGCGCGCCGGTTCGAAAATTGTAATCGGACGCTCAAGAGGACGTTCCGCGCGTTCCTTCCGCTTTGACGCGGTGGGGCGTATTCTTTTTGGTGCGTCCGGAGGACTGTTACCCCTATAGAACAATGGATTGTGCGACCGTATAGTTAATAAATAATGCAAACTAAAATAGAACTGTTACCCCCTATCCCCCACCCCCAGACCATAACTAAAACTGAGTACAGTAGGACTGCCAGGCATGTGGCAGTCCAATTGCACACAAGGACTGCCACAGTCCTGGCAGTCCTCTATTGAAAGAGGACTGCCAGGACTCTGGCAGTCCTTGTTTACATGTGAACTGCCACATGCTTGGCAGTCCTACTGTACTCAGGGCCAACAGACAAACGACTCGCTAGTTTGTCGTTTTCTAGGGTTAGGGTTTGAAGAAAAATTGTAGGTTTGTCATGTTCGAAAATGTCATTCATAAACCCTAAAGACATTCTAAACCTAAATTATCAAAAGTTTTTAGATAATTAAAACTATTCTAGGGTTTCAAATAGAATGTAGAAAATTATAGAAGAAATTAGGGAAGAACGTACCTAGAATCCGATTTCTTCGACTTGCGTGTCATCTCGTCGAATGTAGGAGTGTTCTTGAAAGAAATTTGGTGGAGGAATTAGGATTAGAGTGGTAGAGGAGAAGAGACTAGGGTTTTGGGAGAGGGAGAGAGAGCTCTTCTTTTTTTTCTTTTGGAGGAGAGAGAGAGAAAATTGGGGTTTGGGGAGGAAATGAGAGTTTGGGGGGTTGGGCTGCCCCCTAGTAAAATGTGGGCTGCCCCCTAGTAAAATCTCCACTTTTTGGGCTGCCGCCTAAGTAAGGGCTGCCCCCTAGTAGAAGTTGTGGTGCCCCTAAAAAAACCTATTTCTAAGGGTGCGGCTATCTGCACCCCACCTCCTACTTAGCACACCACATCTCTAAAAAATAAAAAATAAAAATAAAAAAAATTCTATTCTACCCCCCCCCCTTTTCCCCCTGCTCCACCTCCCTCCCCCCCGGCCCTGACCCGGGGGGGGGGGGGCGGAGGAGGAGGAGTCGGGGTCGGAAAGGAGGGGAGCAGGGGGAGAGGGAGGGGGTAGAATAGGATTTTTTTTTTTTTTTTTTTTTTTAAGATAGGGTGTGCTAAGTAGGAGGTGGGGTGCGGATAGCCGCACCCTATTTCTAATAGCACATCTACAGATATTGTCATGTTGTTGTTGGGAGAGTGAATTTCAAAGTGTTTAATTAATTACTTGTATATTTCAGCGTTAAATTACTTGAGGTTTAAATTATTCAGACTACTTAATTGTGTTTTCTTATAAGCATCTGCCTCGTACCCTTTTTTTTTTTTTAGGTGTCCTTTTCTCTGGACCGACGAGCAACGCCAAGGGAGGTTTCGGTGTACCCAACGGGCTAAACCCCCACGGACCATGTGCCTCGTACCTGCATCTTATGAAATTCCAGACCTTGTTCTGTCAACATACACACAAGTTCATCAAATGCAGTCAGTTCATGGAAAACTGAAACATGCCTAATCGACATTTTATTGGTACTTCTCAAATTATTGCAGATCAAATAGTTCTTTACACCAATCACAGTTATACCACCAGTATGGCTATAGCTTACATAAGGATCACAAGGATCAATTCTTTTTTGAGTCTATATGTATAACAACTCATACAGAAATCATAATTTACTTTCAGATGAAAATTGCAGCTTCATTTGATCCCTCAGAACTCTCCGCAGCAGCTTATTAGAGGCAGTTCGCGGAAACTCGGGAACAACTTTGACGAAGCTCACCTATTTGCAACCAAAAAGAAGGGGGGAAAATAAACAAACACTAAGATGCACACATTTATTTATAGAGAAATTTTGACTTACCTCCCACTTGATTTACCCTAATTCAAGGTGTACCCCACAGTTTTGCAAAAATTTACAGTACCTCCCACTTTGGACGGTTTCCGTCCAAAAAAAAAGGACCAAAATACCATTGTCTTCTTCCTCTTTCCTCTCACCCTCTCAACCCCCCCCCCCCCCTCCTCCCCGCGGACAACGCCCCCGCTCCCCGCTCCCCCCCCCCCGCCTCCGGCGGCAGCAGCGGCGGCGGAGACTGGGAGGGGCGGTGGCCGCGCGACAAGGGGGGCGGTGGAAGCAACGGAGACGGGGAGGGAGGGGAGCGGGGGCAGTGGGTGAGAGGAAAGAGGAAAGAAGGCAGGGACATTTTGGTCAAAAAAAAAAAATTGACGGATTCCTTCCAAAGTGGGAGGTATTGTACATTTTTGCAAAACTGTGGGGTGCACCTTGAATTAGGGTAAACCAAGTGGGGGTAAGTCAAAATTTCTCTTATTTATATTCATTGGATCAGAATGTTTTGATGGATGATACCTTGAACAATGGATTTAGGTTTTCCTGAATGGACTTTTGAAAAGCTCTCCTCAAATGATTGGGATCACAGGTTGGTGAACCAGGCTTTAGTACTACCAAGACAACCAACTGCTCGGGTCCTCCAGCTCTCGACTTGATGCTAATCGCAGCTGTTTCTAGCACGCTTTCATCTGCTCTATTGCATACGCGTTCTATCTCCACTGAACTTGTCTGTCGGTAAGAAGCTTGTGTGAATCATTTGGCATTCTTGGGGTATTATGTTTCATCATAAGAAAAGCTTCACGAAAGAGAGAATACTAGGTACGGCTTTTACCTTAATCCCTCCAAGATTCATGGTATCATCTGCTCTACCCTGTACAATATAATATCCGCCAACTGTTCTTTGAATTATATCTCCATGTCTTCTGAGGTTCTATTGACAGAAATTTAATGTCAGCCTGTCAATAAACATGTCTCCTGAACGTGATAATTTTGAATAAATAAATCGAAATGTGATTAGTATTCATATCCACTTTAGCTGTTTGGGAGTGCCATTATTTTCAACTATGTTGAATGGACACAGGAAAACGGTGTCCATATCTGTATTGGGTTCGTATCCGTGTCCATATTCGTGAAATAAATAGGTGACCATATTATAGCTATCCGTATCCTGTATCCATATTATCTCCTTATGTGCATCTGTGTCTATATTTGTGCAACAGAGCATTTCAACCAATGGCGTAACATGTCAAAGAGATTCTCCAGTGCAAATGAGTTCATCTCATCTCTTCCTCGAGAATCTTCTAAAATATTAGGGGAACTTGGAGGTTGGTCCTTGGTTGCATGAGTTTAAACTGCAATACCAGAAAGGTAGGTCTATCTACTTGCCAAATGGTCTCCTAGTTTTGATGGCAAAGAGCTCTATTGATCGTATCTACTTTCGTGAGGAGTTTGGTATTGGACAGAGTGTTCGACATGACATCTAGCAGCGAACATTCCAAAGTGGTTGCAGTGTCCGTGTCAGAAACGTATTGGACGCAGCACAGACACTCCATAATACACTAGGATACGCCAAAAACAGACTTTGTTCGTATCACTCTGTCCATTTTGTATTTTAATGTATCTGTATCCGTGCAACCTAGATTGACGTGAAGTTGATGGACTAAGATTGTAAATTCTTATCAGGAGATTCCTGTGCTCAACTGCATTATGCTTCTAGCAAATATGATTTATTTGCATTTGCGTGTATCCATTCAAATAAGTAGATTTGAAAGCACAGTTGAAATTGAACCAGGGAGTCGGACATCTCACATATATGGCTCAGCATGTGATAAAGTTAGTATCATATTGCATTAACACTAGGCATGTTAAAAAACTAGCAGAATTTCATACCATTCCTTTATAAACTGGCATTCCGTCAAAGTAAACTTTCTGGTGATTGGCATTCAGTAATCTGTTACTTGCACCCAAGTAGAGAGGAAACAAACCCACTTCTCCAACACAAGGTTGGTCATCAGGCTGCCATGCAATAAAATGCATATGTCAATACAGTTACTATTATCGATAGTGTAAAGAATAAATTAGTGCCAAACTCTAAAACTTACATAAGGAGTCCCTTGCTCATCAAAAATTACAAAACCTGTGGACATCGATGCAGTGCTGAATGTTCCAAATGCTTGTGGTTGCAGCATGCTTCCTTGAATGTAAGACGAGGCGAGCTCTGTCCCACCACAGCATTCAATAATTGGCTTATAAAAGGATCGTGAAGAAAGCCACAGGTCATCATCAACATCCGAGGCTTCCCCAGTGGTAGCAAATGTCCTGCAAAGAATTTTAATTTATTTTCTCTTGACCAATGGCAGAAGTTGGTTGGAAGTGCTCAAAAACTCCGAATAATATACCTGATCCTTGTCCAATCAAGTCCTTCCATACACTTGCTACTCTTCCAGGCTTTCACGAGGCTTGGTACGGTACCCAACATTGTCACAGCTGCATCCTGAACAGAATATTAGGAAAGCGCATCAGAACCAACTGCAACAAATCCACATAATAACAGGTAGAAGTTTGGGCTAAACCATACCTGAATAAATTTACCAAAGGTACGACCTAGAGGGGAACCATGATAGAGAGCCAGAGTGGCACCACTCAGAAATGAGGAATACAACAAAATGGGTCCCATTACCCACCCCAAATTTGTCGGCCAGCAAGAAACATCTCCTGCCTGGGAATCAGTATGTGCCCATGAATCACCTGCACATCGTATGGGAGAAAGTTGTGTCCACGGGATAGCTTTCGGTTCTCCTGTGCAAAAACAAATAAGAAGAATGAGTCTGTTGAACTACAAAGTTGAACTACAAAGATTACATTTTTGGGGAGAAAGTTATTGCAAACCTGTTGTTCCTGAAGAGAAAAGTATGTTAGTCACAGCCTCGGCTGGCTGATAAACTGTAGAATACTTGTAAGGCCTGCCGACAGAAAATATATGAACTATTTAATTACATTACCACAAAGATGATATTTATCTGTGTTACGAAGTTGACCCATTGTAATGGACTTCTCTTTCAATCTATACTATATGATAAACGTTAGGAGAGAGGAAATTGTTAGCATGGAGAAATGGAATAAGTGAAACGTGAAATTTAAGAATTTCAGATTTAAATATTTTTAATGTGCTGTTCGTTATTTCTTTATTTATTGTGGTAAATGGTCATAAGAGTTACATTATCATCCTCTATATTGCAGCTGTGAGTGTAGAAACAAAGGTTTCGAGATTTAATTGTGCCTTTCTTCGATAGTTGCCAATTACAAGGATGCAAGTATCTTGGGGTTGGGTTAATGAACCTTGATCCAGACTAGAGGCACAGGAACTTCAGGTATATGATTTAGAGAAACCATTCACTTGATGGTCTCCTTCCAGATCGGATCCATTTAGAGCCAGATTTAATTGGGAGCGGAAAGTTGAGCTCTTTTGTTGATCAAATGTCAATAGTTGTACTAATTTTAGTTGATTCAAATAGTTTGGGTTTCTGATTCTGGCCGTGGGAAAAAATATATAAGACCCTATACTGAGTCCGTCTGAAAGAAATGATTTGAAATGTCAGTTTTCTAAAATAATGTATAAAGTCTCAGAGTCTCTCTGATTTCCCAATCAAATATTCTGAAGTTTATAACTTCTTCAATGTTGAGATGTGCATTAAGTTGTTTGAAGCAATTGGTAGACCAAATAAGTGGAATCACAGACTTGGAAAACCATGGGAAGTTGGAGAAATTATACGAAATCTTGAATCACTCACTTCAAATATAGCTTAACAGTGTCTTAGTTGACGATATTGTTGTTTTTTGTTACATATTCACGATGAAGCAAAAGAAAAATGAATTAACACTGTTGTGGAGCATAACTAAGGATGAAGAACTAACTTTTGTACAATGATTCAAATGGTAGAATTATATAGGGGTAGGAGACCAAAAGCTCAAAAGCATTTGGGCGGGGTGAGTACAGGGACAAGTCTGAACAATGGATCAGGTACCAAAGACATTTGGTCATGCATTTTTCATTATTTAGTAATTTTGTATGTACAATATTGCAAGTCTGGTGGATGATAGCATGCATGTGTGAAAGAGTCCAGGCTCACACTTTCCACTTATATATGATCTTAGGGACACAATCGCATCCAATATTGTTGGCTGACTGAGGATAATGAGGTTCTAAAGTAGTAAATGTCCATTGCATTGATAGAAGCCTTTTTCAATGGCCACCATACTGTGTAAAAGATTAGACAACCAAAGTTTCCAGTTGGCATACCTTGCAAGCCCAGCAGTGCATGACATAAATTCTTTCCATGGTAAATCTTGGTTCCTCAGTTGAATTCCAACTTCAGCTCCAAGTGCAGGAACCACAATAGCTTTACACTGGCATGCCTCAGCCACTCGACTAAAAAAATAAAAAAGTAAGAAGCTGTAAGTACCTAAATTATGAATGGATTGGTGGTTCCCTATACTTAAATAATTAATATCAATTGTCAAATAACCTGTAAATAAGATTTGTCAAACAAGAGGAAGAAAATACCACGAAAGATGTGTTATCTAAACACTATTGTTAAGGTGTATTATTCTGACTTCTGGAATATGATTATTATTAATCTTCTTGCAAGCATCAAATCTTTTTGCTTGATGGATGTAACATGGCCAACAGTTCTTCTGATGCCTTTCACATATCCACATCTTTGGACCTTTCTGGCACTTCTATGTACATATGTAGATAACATACACGCCATCGTATGAGAAACAGAAGTTTCTTGCTGCGTTCGTGCCACAGTGTCAGTGAGCAGTGCATTACAAGAATAGTCATCTTCTCTATGTATAAAGTTTCAAGCCTCAGCTGATACCATCCCACTTAACTTATGATTTGAAGATGAAAGGGACAGAGTGCACTAGCAAATAAATAGGTTATACACCATCCCTGAAAATGTATAAGTACCATATGAGCTGACAGTTCACGGGTAACGTCCACTGAGAACATATATATAAGCTATGTTGCAGGGACACGGCAGAATGGTGTCCATATCCATATTGTGTCCATACTCGTACCCATGCCCATATTCGTGCAGCATAGGTGACTAATTACTGTACATGTTTGAAAATGAACGTATCATATATCTGTATTGTGTCCTTGTACATATCCGGTTCCATATTTGTGCGACATAGAATACAAGTTTTCTTTATGGTTTATAAATAGTTGAAGATAAAGGTGTAAATTACAAGTACGGATATACTATGGAGTATGAACCTTCTAGTCAAATTATATGATATTATGGTGAGGGGCGCATAAGCATAGAGAATCACCAAAATTGAATAAATATTACCTGTAAAGAGGAAATTTTCTCCCTCCTCTAACAATAAAATCCTGAAACATAACATCAACCATAAATTTGAACATTGCAAGTATAGGATAAATGCAAGCACTAAAAACATCAATGAGATATTATAGATGTTCAATATAAATTAGTCTGGATCAAATATAAACAAGACTATAGAGCATATATATGACAAATTCCCCTATATGTTTTCTCTGATAAGGGATAAACATCATAGTTTGCATATCTAAGAGGTAAGTCTTACAACGCCTAATATTGATATCGACAAGCATTATTTCTGCATTATTTGCACAGGAACATGTTAAGTTAGTACATTATCTGCAAGGAACATGGTCAGAAAAATAACTTTGGTAGTTCATTATTGACTTATGAGTCACTACTTGCTCGTAAATTAGAAGTGCCTTCTTCCCTTATTCTTTAGAGTTGTGTCATTCTTCTACTCTTATTTGCTTCCCTGAAGCATGGACGCTCAAAAATGATGTTGTGTCAGTGTGACATTGTGTCACATGCCAAACAAGACATCCTCTCCAAAATACACTAACTAGGACACACCAAATTCGGTGCAGTGTCTGTGTAATCTTGTCTGTATGTATTGGACACAAGATAGACACCTCCTTCAGAATACGATAGGGCATGCCATAGTCGGTGTAGCATCCATGTCATCTTGCATGTACGTATCAGACACAACACAAACCCTCTATAGTACAGTAGGACAATCCAAAATTAGTTTCTTGCCATGTTAGTAGCATGTTGTGTGGTATTCATGTCCTTACAACATAGTTTAGCTGTCATTTGAACTAGTCTCAACTTTGTTCCACTATATTGCAATGAGTTTTCCGGAACTTACATATACAACGTTCATGACAGTTGGTCTATAGAAAATACAGTACTTACAAAGGAACAGTCTAAAAGAAAGTGAGTTTCATTATATAAATATAATTAACAATTGAATTCTAATATGTAAATGCTACATTTTGACTAGAATACCATGAAACTTTATTAGAGCTCTTGGCCAATATTTATAGAAATACAATGTTATATGAAACATTACTAACCCTACGAAAATGCATAATAAATGTGTTGAAAATAAAATAGCTAATATATCCTTCAATACGTTCCCGCAAGATGGAACTTGGAGAAAGCAAGTCCAGTTTAGAGAGAATAAAAAAAGTAGATCAGGGCTTCGTCACTGAAGAAATCCCACAAGAAAACTTCTGAAGAAGGTTGGGGCTCCGAGACCGAATAAATCCTAAAAAGAACTAGAGAAAGACGAGACTTCGCAAACTAAGAAATCCCGGAAGAAGTCGAATGAGAATTGCTTCATACTGGAAGAAATCTTGGAAGAGATCAAAAGGCTGCCATGACTTCACAACTAAAGAAATTCCGGAAGAAAACATCTTACGTAGCTCTAACACAATAAATTCCGAAAGAAAACATATCAAGTAGGCTGGGGCGTTGTAGAACGAGAAATCCTGTAAGAAAATATCTATAATTTGCCGGAGCTTGCAAAAGCGATAAATCCTGGAAGAAAATATCTGAAATTCATCGGGGTTGGAAAGATGAGAAATCTTAGAAGAAAATCAAAGTGTGTTGGGGCTCCGAATACCGAAGAAGTCTGAGAAATAAACCAATAGAAGAAAGGGATCATGTACCGCAGAAGTCTTGAAGAAAGTCCAGGATCCGATTAGCGAAGAAATCCCTATAAATTTGTTCCGAGATAACCGTAGGAGATACGAGCGTGAGCATCATTAAAGAAGAAGTACCCATCAAGTCTGAAAATCACACATATTTATAGGACGGAAGAGGAGAAGGGGGAGAGGGCCTAAGATGATAACCTAGGGCCCTAATACCATGTAGAAAGTGGAGCTACATTTTGACTATAATGACATGAAACTTTATTAGGGCCCTTGGACAATATTTATGGGAACGAAAAAACATCACTAACCCTAGGAAAATACATAACAAATATGCTGGAAAAAAAACTAATATACTCTTCAATATGGATTATTAAGGGTTGGTCTTTTGGGAAATCCTACAATTGTCTGTTGCAAATGCAGTTCCAGTTGAATATAATCTGTTCAGATGATGTTTCCTTTCCTATTATACTCAGACTAACAGGTTTTCTTATTTTGTTGCAGCAAATAACTACTCTTGAAGAGGATCACCTGAGTAAATATGCCTTTCGCTTTGGATATATCCATACGAGTTGCAATTTCCTTTGCAGCAAAGCTATCAGCTATTGATACAACAACACATCCAGCAAGAACGATTGCAAGATATATGATAACAGCAGTTGATGTCATCGGCATGTCTATAGCAATCGCATCTCCCTTTGCAAATTGTGTATCAAGGGCATGAGCAACCAACCTGTGAAGCATACAGATGCGGGTCATTTCCTACTAGAATAAGAATCATTTGCCATAGTCAAAGATCATATTAGTTGCTACTAATCGTCTTAAATATATTCATTGATCTAATTCATGTTATGATCCTTATGTTGCTAAAAAATTTATTTGGAGAAAGCAGGGAACAGCAGTAATGCAGAAGTCACATACATCACTTGCTCACGGAACTCCTTTATCGACAAGTAATTGAGAGGACCATCATCAAAACCTTCATCCCTCCAAACCATGGCTATACTGGCGTCTGTTCTCTTCGGAAAATGCCCCGGAAACAAACAACATTCTGCTATATTAAGAACTGCTCCAGGGAACCAACTCCCTCCACTCTTAGATTTGTCAGTAATATCTAATATTGATTTTGGGGCCTCATAAAAACTAACTGAGAGCTCTTTAATCACAATAGACCAGTAGACCTGCCAACCAATTCCAAGGCAACAAATCATACCCTTTTAGAATGGAAACATTCTGTCAATAGAAAAATGTCAATCCTCCTCACTCTAATCAATCAATACATGAAGGAGAAACGTCACCTCTGGATGTTGAACTGAGAACTTCTGGAAGAGATTATAGCTTGAAAGTGGATCACGATAGGACGATCCTAAAAGCGCAGGGCCATGAGCTTCCATTAGTCGCCCAAGATTCGTGTTCTTGGAATGTATCCTGGCAATAACAACCAATTCAGTAGTAAGAAAAGAAAAAAGAAAAATCTTTAGTGTCTTCCTGGAATAACTTATATATTATTCAATATGTAGATGGTCTACGTAAGAGCTTAACGAGTTTCAAAATAAAAATAAAGTCAGTGTACAAGTATGCAGGCCGAGCAAACTAGAACTTTGCGAGCTTAATTGCGGGGCGTGGTTCAAAATTTCTTACCTCAGTAGTAATAACATAAAGCGATACATGAGCACTGGAATTTATCAACCTTGCATGTGGAGTAAGATACGAGTTGCACAAATTGTATTGTCAGGGCATGAAAGTTTTGACATGACACTGAAGTGATCATGGCTTGTGTGCAAGAATTTTACATCAGCTACTACCAAATTACATTTCAAGTCGTTTTATTTGGTCGAGTTACAAGATTGCAAGCATAGTATTGACCGCAAAAAAGAGATCCTCAACTTCAGGTATCGGCCAGTATCGTTGGGGATCCGTATTGGATCCTACATGCCAAAAACAATATGATACGGCAGATACGTATTGATTATCTATATGTCAAAAACATAGATGTCAAAAACGATTCTGCTTGATTGGTTATATAACATATAAGTAATATGTGTTTTTCTCCCACACGCCAAAAACGATACGAAACTATGCGGCCGATACGTATTGGTTATCTAGATGTCAAAAAGGATTGTTCTATTATAACGTATGAAGAAATAATCTGTGTTTTGCTAAAAATTAAACTATGTTAATTTCGGCAACGCATTCCCAGTTGCATGCAGCAAGCTTCTATAACACAGAAATTATTCAGTGAGCTGGGCTCACCGTACACCTTGATTCTCCTCCTCCACTCCGCCACTCGATGCATGGCATGGGGATTTGGAGGACTCTTTGTTGGTGTTTTTGTCTTTGGACTAGAAAAAGATAGTCCCACATCGGCTACACCAAATGGTGAGTATCTCAATATAATGCATTGCTTGTGTTGAGGTGTGCACATAAGGTGTAGTGGGGCACAAGTTTGTGCCATGTGGGAGTATTTTCCTAGAAGGAAAAAGGATTAAATCCAACAAGGATGCAAGTTAATTTTTGTTGTGCGGACTCGGACTCGGACACGGACTCCAGGATGTCTCGTGCATGCACGGAAGTGTTCGGGGGGTAGGCGTGGACTGGCACACTTCTATGCTGATTGTGGGATGATCTAAAATATCAAACTCTATTTTTGAGTATTGGTATTTTAGTCCCACATCGGATAGGAGAAGAGGTGAAGTCTCAACTCCACTCTATAAATAGAGCCCCTTGGCCTCCTCTGAAAGATGCACCAAGAAGAGAGTTAAGGGAGTCTGTAAAGTCCAGGAAGCCCGTTCAAGTCTCAAATTTTGACTTACGAGCGTTCCAGAAGTTCTTCGTGAACTTGCTGGTTCCTGATAGCAGATCGTGGTGGGACGAATCTTGCTTTGAGCAACGGTGATCTTAATCACCCCAGCAAGAACCTTTCCTCTTCCTCTTCTTCTTTCTTCTTTCTTCTTTCTTCTTTCTTCTTTCTTCTCCTTCATCTGAGTTGTAACTCAGTTATGTCCGTCAGCAACTGCGATTGCGAGGAAGAACGTGAGATTTACTTTCTGATTATTGTTGCTTTTGTAATCAGATTTATATTATAGTGTTCCTCTTGGATCTCGAGAATAATCAGAAGGTGAACGTTTGTTGAACCTCTGATCTCGACATCGAGTCTACCATCTTTTGATCAAGTCCCGGGACTAACAATCTCAAAACAAGATTCTTGTAGATGGAGAACTCTCGTGCTTCTCTCATCGATACCAGCTTTAACAAGTTGGAGAAATTCGATGGAGAACATTTCCAAATCTGGAAGAGGAAGGTCACCCTTAATCTTCAACTCGTGGACGTAGACCATGTATTGATTGAGGATGAACCGACGATTCCAGAAGGAGGAACTGCCGATGCTATTGCTGCTGCACTCGTCAAGCAGAGCAAATGGAAGAGAGAAAACAGCATCTGTAAACTGCTGATTCTCAATTCTATGGAAGACTCTCTGGCATAGTCATATTCCAAGAAGGTGAAGGCCAAAGAAATCTGGGATTATTTGGGTAAGCTATATGAAGATGATGAGAACATGTCCAAAATCTTCATCGTCGAGAAGTACCACAAGTGACTCTTCGAAGACGAGATGGCGATGCTACCTCAAGTAAAGAAATTCCTGAAGTTGCGCCAGAAGTTAGATGACGAGAAGATGCTCCTCGTCGACAAGTTTGTCGTTGGAGGGATAGTCTCGAAACTTTCTGCTGGTTGGAGCAACTTCTATGCTAGAATCATCGGAAGAAGCTGGACATTAGCTTGGAAGATCTTCTACAAGAGATCCACGTTGAGGACAAAATGCGATCTCAACAGAAGATGGACTCTCTGTCCAAACAACTGGCTAAGGCCAACTTGGTGCAGACAAGAGAGTTCAAGGGGAAGCAGGTGGCTTCTCATCACAAGAAGAAGGACTCCACTAATCTAAAAATGAACGGTCTTTCGTTCAAGCAACAGAAGTCCAAGTCCCACGTGACTTGCTTCAACTGTGACAAGAATGGCCACTATATGAGTGAATGCAAATCCAAGCCCAAACCAAAATAGCAGGTATAGCTAAACTTGGTTATTTTGATTACTTAGCTTGGTTGCTAGTGTTGCATAGGTTGAGTTATCTAGCGTGGTAGCTGACTAGTGGTCGGACACTAGTGCATCTGACAACGTGTGCTCTCAAAGGATGTCACTCCCCGTTCCCGGAATGCGTATTTTTATACGTATACCGCTTGCCCGAATTTATTTAGTATCTGTCATGCATTTATTTTGTATTTAATTTTTTTAATTTCATGCTAATTATTTTTCTGTATTTTATTTTCTGCTTTTTCTTGGCTCTTGGTTCATTTCGGTTCATGGTGAGCCAACTTTGTTTGGCTTGGTTCAACATGGAAAGGAATGGGTGGCTAAGATTTGATGGAGTAGGATGGATGGTGGAGATGCACTTGACTTTGATATAAAACTTCTTCTTTCATTCTCTCTCTTCATTCATTCACATTTACTCCTCCACCAAACCCTAACCCACCTGTGAGAGGCAAGTACATCTTGCACGCCATGAGGGATTTCATGCATCCCCATTTATTTTTAGTCTATGTTGTTCATCTTCTCTTCCTCTACAAGTTTAGGTCTTGAAGTTCTTGATTTCCATGGATGGTTGGGTGTAGATCTAAGTTTTAAGTTTTGGTTTTCATATGAATTTTATGGTTTTGATCTATCAAACTTTGTTGTTTTCGAAAATAAGTGGTTCCATGTTGTAGAGAATTTAATTCTACTAAAGTTTGGCTTTTGAAAAGTTAGATTCCGATTTATTTTGAAAAAGTTATGGCCAAAACAATTTTGGTCAAACTTCTATGTTCATCTGCAGCATGAACCGCATGTCGCAGTTGAGTCGCATAGATGTCGCGGTTGGGCCGCATAGGCCGCATGTCGCAGTTGAGCCGCATAGATGTCGCGGTTGGGCCGCATAGGCCGCATGTCGCAGTTGAGCCGCATAGATGTCGCGGTTGGGCCGCATGAGGCACATGTCGCAGTTGAGCCGCATAGATGTCGCGGTTGGGCCGCATAGGCCGCATGTCACAGTTGAGCCGCATAGATGTCGCGGTTGGGCCGCATGAGGCACATGTCGCAGTTGAGCCGCATAGATGTCGCGGTTGGGCCGTATGAGGCACATGTCGCAGTTGAGCCGCATATGGTGTCGCGGTTGAGCCGCATAGGCTGCATGTCGCAGTAGCCGCATATGGTGTCGCGAATGAGCCGCATAGGCTGCATGTCGCAGTAGCCGCATATGGTGTCGCGAATGAGCCGCATAGGCTGCATGTCGCAGTAGCCGCATATGGTGTCACAGTTGAGCCGCATGTGGTGTCGCAGAATAGGCCGCATAATGCCTATTTTGGTTGTTTCTGACCGTTATATGTCCTAATTGACGAAATTATGGCTAGAATTTCTTCTAACTCCCAACATGAAATTTGTAGATCTTTTCCTTGGCTTCAAGAATATGTTTCCAACTATTTTATGCTAGTTATAGACTTGACCATGCTTAATACTAGTTTGACTTCCATGCCTTGTCACGAAGTGACCCCGACCGTTACTTCGACTAATAATTGATCATGCGTTCCTAGTTGGAACTAAGAGACTGGCTAGTCGTCTTATTGAATTGAATGAATGAGACACGTTCATATTAATTATGAACTATTGTAATCGACTGGCTGATCCCGAATATTGACATACAGGCACATACAGGCTTCAATTTATTTATTTATTTATTTTACAAAAGAAGCATGTGTACTTTATGGTCAAGGCATGATTATTCCGTGGTTAGTTTGGATTGTTGCATTACGCTATGTAAGACCTACAACCTAACCGCACGGGCATCGTTGTAGAGTTGTGCATATCGTACCCCGTACGAAAGTACTCATTCTGAATGACCATGATCCACGGCATGGGATTTCACTCAATGTAGAGACTATTAAGTTAAATAAAATAATGATTGCATGGAGAGAATGGATTCCCGAGTTCTTACATGGCAGCCCTCTTGGGACTAGTAGTGCCCGACAGGCCGGTTGGTCCCCACAGATACTGCAAATCTGCCACACGGGCAGGGAGCGGTATCTGGTTATATTATCTATTGTATATTGTATATTGATGACGGACGTCCCGCTGGGACTCGTCTAATTCATGATTGGCGCAATTGATTGACTGGGTAAACTAGCCTTGCTTGCACATAGTAAGAACTGAGGAATCCTTTATTGCATAATTCCAGGATAACTTAGAACTCACAGTAGCAAGCCGTAGTAGTTGTATGACCGTTTAAATTGATTTGTTTGTGTGATGTACCTACTCTGTTACCTAACTGAGATGATCAGAATGTCAGGACATGACGAGCCAACTTCTGTCCTTGTTTGGTTGGGAGGTTGGTTCGAAGTGTCGTGATGTTATGTGAATCCCAGTGGCAAGCAGAGATCTACTTATCATATTCTCTTATTACTGGTTTTAATTCCTCATATCGTGCTTCCTTGCGGTACTTGCTATTAGAGGTCTAACCTCTCTGGTTTTGCATGGCCAGATTTAGAGCCGGTCCCCGAGGACTCAGCTTACTTCCACCTCCAAGATGGTCAATACTAGAGGGATGATCGCAGGAGGACTCGAGTGGGTTCCTTACTTCTCCGCTCGTTTTGTTACTTACTTTATATTTTGCTGTTTGGCACCGACATGTTAGTCGGATTGTCTTGTACTTACTTTTACATAATTGTAATTAAGTCAGACTGCAGCTGATAACAATTGTGTATACCTTGCTTCATCATCTGGCTATGTTTTGTAAAGCCAGATATCAAGAACATTTTGACTGAGCGTTTGGGACGCCTTACTGCTTTATCTTACATGTTCTCTATTTCTGTTTCTTATTTGAATGATTGAGACAATAGATGTGAAATGACCATAGTGAGACTTTCATGTAGTATGCACCCCCTTGTCTTTTAGACAGCATTGATCGTATTATACGGTATTCATCTACCCGTAATACGTAGCTGGCTGAGTCATTCCCCCGCTCTCCAGTATTCTGGTTCTGGGGCGTGACAAGGTTTTAGTGGTGGCCCATGCAGGTCTGATTTCAGACTTGTGGGGTGTTTTAATTTATAGGATGTCTCAATCACACATGTTCCCTCTTGATCTCATGATTCGTTACTCTCGACTCTAGCTTGACATTCCGGTATCCTTTGACTTCATTGATCTTTCTTGTCCGATCGTTTGATTGTTCTTTTGTCCCTTTTCTTAGGGACACTTCGTCCGCATCTGCCAGGACTAGACAACAACAACAAGAGCAACACGGACAACCTGACCATGTTGGTCAGCAACAAGGGCCGGTACTAACTCAAGAGACTATCCAAGAAGAAGTAATAGTGGAAGCAGCAGCTGGATCACAGTATCCGGAGGTTCCACCACCACCAACAGTTCCACCTACCCCTGCAGAAATGGACACACCGGCTCTTCTGGAGATCATGAGAGGGATGATGGCTACTCAGCAACATCAGATGTTAGCCCAGCAGCGCATGCACGCTCAGTTGCAAGAGCAGAACGTATTACTCAACCAAGGATTGCAGACGACTTTGGAAAGAGGGGCGAGGACAGATTCAGGAGCACAGCCAGGTTTTGCAAGTTCAACCCCCGCCGTTTCGAAGGAACGGAGGATGCCATCTCAGCAGATGCATGGCTTAAGGATATTGAGGCTATTCTGACAACAGCTAAGGTGCCGGCAGAAGAACGTGTGGATCAAGTGAAGTTGTTACTTCAGGATCTCGCACGTGATTGGTGGGAATCAGAGGAAGTGGGCATCAGACGTCCTGTTGCTTGGGACGATTTTACCGCAAGATTCAAGACGAAGTACTATGGAGTTGTGGCGCAGTTTGAGCTACAACAGAAATTTATCAACCTCAAGCAGGCCGGCAAGACGGTAGATGCCTATGCAGTGGAGTTCTGCAGATTGAGCAGGTTTGCTCCAGAGATGGTAGCAACAGAGAGCCAGAGGGCTATGAGGTTCCAGCAAGGGTTTCACCTTGAGCTCTTGCAATTGATAGAGGGGCACAATTACCAGACTTTTGATGAAGTATTGACGGCAACCCGAAGGCATGAGATCACCATTCAGAGGATCACGGCAAGGACTGGAGGTCAGAAGAGATCTCACAGTCAGATTGAAGGAGGAGGGGGAGCAGCGCCCCGAACAACAGCACCATCTCTTGGCATTCGCATTCACGATGTGGCAATGCGAGGGCCCGTACCACCACCCAGGCAGCAACAACAGCAACAGAGGAAGAACCAGCAACCCCCGGCAGGCTGCACTTATTGTGGGAAGGTAGGACACACTAGAGATGTGTGTCGGACATTGAACGGACTGTGTTTGATATGTGGAAATCCAGATCATCGGGTTACCACATGTCCCATGAATTCGAGGTCAGGAGGACCAGTGCAGCAGTTTCCTGCTCTGCCAGCACCAGGGGCAGGACAGTATCGAGGACCCGCAGTGGCAGTGAGACCATTGGCCCAGCGTCCGTTGATGCCACAGGCTCAGATGTTTCGGCAGCAGGGACCGCCGATGCATCAACACCAGCATAGACCACCCCAGCATCATCAAGGCAGGGGCCAGCAGCAGCACCAGGCTAGGCCGCAACATGGGAACCAACAAGGAGGTCGAGGGCAGGCATTCACTCTGTCCTTAGAGGAGGCATTAGCATCGGGAGATGTTGTGACATGTAACATTCTCGTCGCCTCATATCCCGCAGTAGCATTGTTTGATTCAGGAGCATCACACTCATTTATATCTGCACAATTTGCAACACGGCTAGGAATGGAGTTCGAGGCATTGCCAGGGAGGTTGAATATACTCACTGGCAATAGGCTCGTAGGAGTTAGTAGAGTTATTCTAGCGTGTAGCGTTGTAGTTTGCGGGCATTCCTTACCCGCCCGGTTGATAGAATTTTCTGTTGGAAATTTCGACGTTATCTTAGGCATGGACTGGCTGAAAGACAGTCATGCGACAATAGATTGTCGTAGAGGGAGTCTATCTTTTGATATTCCAGGCATGAAGAGATTCACCTTAGTCAGATCAGAGACAACTCAACAAGAGCAGGGAGTAATAACGACAATGGAAGAAGTTCAAGTTCCGAAGGTAGTTGAAGAATTCCTAGACGTATTTCCCGAAGAACTTCCAGGGCTACCGCCAGTAAGAGATATTGAGTTCAGTATAGAATTGGCACCTGGAACTAAACCAATATCAGATCGAGTTTACAGAATGGCGGATTCAGAGCAGGCCAAGGTATATCAGCACATAGAGGAACTGAAGGAGAAGAAGTTCATCCAAGCTAGCATATCACCATGGGCAGCACCAGTGGTACTTGTGGGGAAGAAGGATGGGTCATCCAGATTGTGCATTGATTACAGGAAGCTTAACGCGGCGACAGTAAAGAACAAGTACCCACTACCCAGGATCGACGACTTGTTTGATCAGTTGAGCAAAGCTAGAGTTTTCTCCAAGATAGATCTTCGTTCAGGGTATCATCAAGTGAGGGTTCGGAAGGAGGATATTCCCAAGACAACATTCAGGTCGAAGTATGGGCATTATGAATTTTTAGTAATGCCGTTTGGTTTGACCAATGCTCCAGCAATATTTATGGATTTGATGAACCGCATTTTTATGCCATACTTAGATCAGTTTGTCGTTGTATTTCTCGACGACATTCTCGTATATTCTGCCAGTGAAGAGGAGCATGAAGACCACCTCAGGAAAGTGTTACAGGTTCTGAGAGAGAACCAGTTGTATGCCAAACTCAGCAAGTGTGAGTTTTGGTCGGATCACATTTCATTTTTGGGTCATATCATATCAGGAGCTGGAGTAGCAGTGGATCCCAAGAAGGTAGAAGCAGTAGAGAGTTGGCCAGTACCCAAGACCGTAGCTGAGGTGCGGAGTTTCTTGGGATTGGCAGGATATTACAGAAGGTTCGTATCAGACTTTGCAAGACTTTCAGCACCTATGACCCGCTTGACACGGAAGGATGTACCATTCGTCTGGTCGGCAGAATGCCAGGCATCATTTGAGAATCTGAAGCAGAAGTTGATATCAGCGCCTATTCTTACATTGCCAGTTGGACCCGGAAGTTTTACAGTATATTGTGATGCGTCAGGAAAAGGACTTGGGTGCGTCCTCATGCAACATGGGAAGGTGATAGCATATGCATCTAGGCAACTTCGAGACCACGAGAAGAATTATCCAACTCATGACTTGGAGTTGGCAGCAGTAGTATTTGCTTTGAAACTATGGAGGCATTACTTATATGGTGACCGAGTGGACATGTACACAGACCATAAAAGTCTGAAGTACATCTTTACTCAGAAGGAACTGAACATGAGACAGAGAAGATGGTTGGAGTTGATCAAGGATTATGACGTGGAGCTTCAGTATCATCCAGGCAAGGCTAATGTGGTAGCAGACGCTCTTAGCAGGAGAGGCGGCGCCTTTATGTTGACAACACAGAAGCACATCTTAGAAGACCTTCAGGAGATGGGCATTGAAGTTATACTTCCTAGTGATGTAGGAGTTCTGGCTAGTCTACAAGTTCAATCTGACTTGGTAGACAGGATCAAGGCAGCTCAGGCGCAGGACCCAAGGATTCAGAAGCTTAGGGCAGAATGTGAGTCCGGACTCAGAAAGGAGTTAAAAATTCATGAAGATGGTACCCTTAGGTTTGGATCACGCCTATGTGTGCCTAGTGGAGATATCAGACAGGAGGTTATGACAGAAGCTCACAGTTTCCAGTATTCTGTACACCCTGGAGGGACCAAGATATCAAGCAACACTTCTGGTGGAACGGGATGAAGAGGGAGATAGCTAGATTTGTTTCCCGTTGCTTGGTATGTCAGCAAGTGAAGGCAGAACAGCAGAGGCCAGCTGGGTTATTGCAACCACTTCCTATCCCGGAATGGAAGTGTGAACACATCACAATGGACTTTGTGACCGGTTTACCGAGATCACCAAGTGGTAAAGATGCTATTTGGGTGATAGTAGATCGGCTTACAAAGGTGGCGCACTTTCTTCCTTTCAGAGTAGGGCAATCTACAGAAAAGTTGGCAGAGTTGTATATGCAGCAGATAGTCAGGCAGCATGGAGTCCCCGTCAGCATTGTGTCAGACCGAGATACCCGTTTCACATCACATTTCTGGAAGAGCTTACATCATAGTTTGGGCACCAAGTTAAGATTTAGCACGGCTTACCATCCACAGACGGACGGGCAATCAGAAAGGACAATTCAGACTTTGGAAGATATGTTGCGAGCTTGCACTCTAGATTTTGGAGGATCTTGGGAGAGCCACCTGCACTTAGTTGAGTTTTCATATAACAACAGTTATCAAGCCAGTATCCAGATGGCACCATTTGAAGCACTATATGGTAAGAAGTGTAGGTCGCCACTAGCATGGGATGATATCGGGGAGAGGAAGATGCTAGGCCCAGAAATGATTGTCCAGACCGTTGAAGTGATCAAGGGAATTAGAGAGCGACTTCGAGTTGCGCAGGACCGGCATCGTCATTGGGCGGACCAGCATCGTAGGCCGCTAGAATTTTCTGTTGGGGACCACGTGTTCTTGCGGATCTCACCTACCCGTAGGGTCATTAGATTTGGCGTTCGCGGGAAGTTGAGTCTGCGATACGTAGGACCCTTTGTTATTCTTGATAGGATAGGCGATGTTGCTTATCGTTTATCCCTTCCACCTTCGTTACGAGAGGTGCATGACGTATTTCATGTATCTCAGTTGCGAAGGTATTTATCGGACCCAAGCCATATCCTTGATCATTCCGAGTTGGTTGTTGGTACCAACTTGTCTTACGAGGAGCAGCCGGTGTCCATTTTGGACCGGAGAGAGAAGATACTCAAGAACCGAACAATTAGCCTTGTCCGGGTTGCTTGGGGTCATCACTCATTAGGAGAGTCAACGTGGGAACGTGAGGATGATATCCGATCACGGTATCCACATCTGTTTGACTCACAAGGTATATTTCTTCCTGTGTACCTTGATTGCCTTAACCCCTCATGCTTGTCACGCCATGGATAGAACTACTTGATATCGTAGATTGTTAATATAGATATGTTATCTGCTAGTTAACATTAAAGAATGATTGGTTGCTCAAGTTTCTTGTATCTAGATTAGCTCGGTTTTCCCTATCCTGCTTGGATTTGAAATTCCGAGGACGGAATTTATCTAAGGAGGGTAGAGATGTCACTCCCCGTTCCCGGAATGCGTATTTTTATACGTATACCGCTTGCCCGAATTTATTTAGTATCTGTCATGCATTTATTTTGTATTTAATTCTTTTAATTTCATGCTAATTATTTTTCTGTATTTTATTTTCTGCTTTTTCTTGGCTCTTGGTTCATTTTGGTTCATGGTGAGCCAACTTGGTTTGGCTTGGTTCAACATGGAAAGGAATGGGTGGCTAGGATTTGATGGAGTAGGATGGATGGTGGAGATGCACTTGACTTTGATATAAAACTTCTTCTTTCATTCTCTCTCTTCATTCATTCACATTTACTCCTCCACCAAACCCTAACCCATCTGTGAGAGGCAAGTACATCTTGCACGCCATGAGGGATTTCATGCATCCCCATTTATTTTTAGTCTATGTTGTTCATCTTCTCTTCCTCTACAAGTTTAGGTCTTGAAGTTCTTGATTTCCATGGATGGTTGGGTGTAGATCTAAGTTTTAAGTTTTGGTTTTCATATGGATTTATGGTTTTGATCTATCAAACTTTCTTGTTTTCGAAAATAAGTGGTTCCATGTTGTAGAGAATTTAATTCTACTAAAGTTTGGCTTTTGAAAAGTTAGATTCCGATTTATTTTGAGAAAGTTATGGCCAAAACAATTTTGGTCAAACTTCTATGTTCATCTGCAGCATGAACCGTATGTCGCAGTTGAGCCGCATAGATGTCGCGGTTGGGCCGCATAGGCCGCATGTCGCAGTTGAGCCGCATAGATGTCGCGGTTGGACCGCATGAGGCACATGTCGCAGTTGAGCCGCATAGATGTCGCGGTTGGACCGCATAGGCCGTATATCGCAGTTGAGCTGCATAGATGTCACGGTTGGGCCGCATGAGGCACATGTCGCAGTTGAGCCGCATAGATGTCGCGGTTGGGCCGCATGAGGCAAATGTCGCAGTTGAGCCGCATATGGTGTCACGGTTGAGCCGCATAGGCTGCATGTCGCAGTAGCCGCATATGGTGTCGCGAATGAGCCGCATAGGCTGCATGTCGCAGTAGCCGCATATGGTGTCGCGAATGAGCCGCATAGGCTGCATGTCGCAGTAGCCGCATATGGTGTCGCAGTTGAGCCGTATGTGGTGTCGCAGAATAGGCCGCATAATGCCTATTTTGGTTGTTTCTGACTGTTATATGTCCTAATTGACGAAATTATGGCTAGAATTTCTTCTAACTCCCAACATGAAATTTGTAGATCTTTTCCTTGGCTTCAAGAATATGTTCCCAACTATTTTATGCTAGTTATAGACTTGACCATGCTTAATACTAGTTTGACTTCCATGCCTTGTCACGAAGTGACCCCGACCGTTACTTCGACTAATAATTGATCATGCTTTCCTAGTTGGAACTAAGAGACTGGCTAGTCGTCTTATTGAATTGAATGAATGAGACACGTTCATATTAATTATGAACTATTGTAATCGACTGGCTGATCCCGAATATTGACATACAGGCACATGCAGGCTTCAATTTATTTATTTATTTATTTTACAAAAGAAGCATGTGTACTTTATGGTCAAGGCATGATTATTCCGTGGTTAGTTTGGATTGTTGCATTACGCTATGTAAGACCTACAACCTAACCGCACGGACATCGTTGTAGAGTTGTGCATATCGTACCCCGTACGAAAGTACTCATTCTGAATGACCATGATCCACGGCATGGGATTTCACTCAACGTAGAGACTATTAAGTTAAATAAAATAATGATTGCATGGAGAGAATGGATTCCCGAGTTCTTACATGGCAGCCCTCTTGGGACTAGTAGTGCCCGATAGGCCGGTTGGTCCCCACAGATACTGCAAATCTGCCACACGGGCAGGGAGCGGTATCTGATTATATTATCTATTGTATATTGTATATTGATGACGGGCGTCCCGCTGGGACTCGTCTAATTCATGATTGGCGCAATTGATTGACTGGGTAAACTAGCCTTTCTTGCACATAGTAAGAACTGAGGAATCCTTTATTGCATAATTCCAGGATAACTTAAAACTCACAGTAGCAAGCCGTAGTAGTTGTATGGCCGTTTAAATTGATTTGTTTGTGTGATGTACCTACTCTGTTACCTAACTAAGATGATCAGAATGTCAGGGCATGACGGGCCAACTTCTGTCCTTGTTTGGTTGGGAGGTTGGTTCGAAGTGTCGTGATGTTATGTGAATCCCAGTGGCAAGCAGAGATCTACTTATCATATTCTCTTATTACTGGTTTTAATTCCTCATATCGTGCTTCCTTGCGGTACTTGCTATTAGAGGTCTAACCTCTCTGGTTTTGCATGGCCAGATTTAGAGCCGGTCCCCGAGGACTCAGCTTACTTCCACCTCCAAGATGGTCAATACTAGAGGGATGATCGCAGGAGGACTCGAGTGGGTTCCTTACTTCCCCGCTCGTTTTGTTACTTACTTTATATTTTGCTGTTTGGCACCGACATGTTAGTCGAATTGTCTTGTACTTACTTTTACATAATTGTAATTAAGTCAGACTGCAGCTGATAACAATTGTGTATACCTTGCTTCATCATCTGGCTATGTTTTGTAAAGCCAGATATCAAGAACATTTTGACTGAGCGTTTGGGACGCCTTACTGCTTTATCTTACATGTTCTCTATTTCTGTTTCTTATTTGAATGATTGAGACAATAGATGTGAAATGACCATAGTGAGACTTTCATGTAGTATGCACCCCCTTGTCTTTTAGACAGCATTGATCGTATTATACGGTATTCATCTACCCGTAATACGTAGCTGGCTGAGTCATTCCCCCGCTCTCCAGTATTCTGGTTCTGGGGCGTGACAAAGGAGCTGTTCACCAAGGACGAGCCATGTTATGACGAAGGTCTCGATGGCGAACATATATCTAGCAGAAGTTCTGAAGATCGAGACAGTGGTTATTAACCACCGACAAGGACACTGGAATGCGTGTTGCACGTACCAGAGATTTTTTAGCGATCTGATCTCAGAAAGTCTGTTATCTGATACAGACTTGAAAGATAGACATTCGTACTAGCCAGATGGTAATTTCTTGGCGAGGAACATGCTTCGAAAAGATGTTCGGTGCTGAAGGAATGTTCGAACTTCTGCTGATGGCGATGAAGTTACTTCATTGAGTGGACTGAGAGTTGTTCTATGACAGAAGCAGACTCAAGATGTCCTACCGGGACCTTATCTTCGAAATGTGGGGGTAAGGAGGTGGAGTTTAAGGTCTGTGCAGATACAAGACTGTTGGGAAGCTGCTCAGACGATTGAACTAAAGTACTGATCATCTGGAGTTAGTACACTCAGATATCTGTGACTTTTATCAATTCTCCACAGAGGCCGATTCGAAGTGTTTCTCGAAGTGCACGTTCGCATGACTTCTCAAGTAGAAGGATGCAGCATTCGAGTAGTTCAGAGACTTCAGGGCTGAAGCTGAATGTTAAACCGATCTACAACTACTCAGAAGTGATCGAGATGTAGAGTATAGGTCTCATGAATTCGCATCGTTCTGCAAAGAACATGGAATCATCAATGAGACTACTGCTCCGTATTCTCCTCAATCTAACGGGATAGCGGAGAGGAAGAACAGAACGTTGATAGAAATGATGAACTCAATGCTGCTAACTACGGGTCTTCCTAAATGCTAATGGGGAGAAGCTGCATTGACGACCACTTTTATTCTAAATAGAGTGTCGTATGCAACTTCGGACGTAACTCCTCATGAACACTGGTTCAAAGTCAGACCTAACTTGAATGTCATTCGAGTGTGGGGGTCTCTGGCTTATGTGAAGCTCCCAGATCTGAAGATTCAGAAGCTGGGGACTACGAAGATGATCTTCTTGGGGTATGCCGAGAAGAGTGATGCTCGAAGATTTCTTGATATTGAGTCAAATCATATCATCGAATCTCGTGAAGACAATTTGCAAGGCACAAGAATATTGTTCTTACGGATAAACCGGAGAACAATAAGGGTGCGCAAGAAACTGAAGTTTTCAATAAAGAAGTAGTCCAAGAAGTTGTTGTTGTTGAAACAACGGTTGAACCAGAACTCGCTGAGCCGTCGTCGAAGCGAGCGAGGAGATCGAAGAACTTCGGAGATGACTTCATCACCTATCATGTGGAAGCAGATCCGCTTACCTATGACGAGGCGATGAAGACCAGAGATGATGTTTTCTGGAAGGAGGCGATTGACAATGAAATTGATTCCATCACCTCAAATAACATTTGGGTATTGGTTGATCTTCCTGAAGGAGAGAAACCCATCGGATGCAAATGGATCTTCAAGAAGAAGATGAAAGCAGATGGAATTATTGACAAGTTCAAGGCCAAGTTGGTGGCCAAGGGGTTTTCTCAGAAGCAGGGGATCGACTACTTTGACATGTATGCTCCAGTAGCCCGGATGACCACCATCAGAATGTTGATTGCTCCCGCAGCGATACATAAGATGGTGATACATCAGATGGATGTGAAAACGGTATTCCTGAATGGCAAGCTGACCGAAGAGATCTACATACAACAACCCGAAGGGTTTGTCATCAAAGGTCTTGAAGACAAAGTCTGCAAGTTGGTAAAATCTCTGTACGGTTTAAAGCAAGCTCCCAAAATGTGGCATGAGAAGTTTGACAAAGTCATAAGGTCAAATGGCTACAGGGTCAGTGAAACAGACAAGTGTGATCTGAAACTGAAGCCTAATTCAAGGGAAAACGTCAGGCAGCTGGAGTATGCAAGCGTAATCGGGAGTTTGATGTATGCTACTACTGCCACAAGGCCTGACATAGTTTTCGCTGTGGGAATGCTGAGTCATTTCACGAGCAACCCAGGCATTGAGCACTGGAAAGCTGTGAAACGGGTTATGAGATATCTTAAGAAGACTCAGACATATGCACTGCACTACAGCGAAGATCCGCCGGTAGTGGAAGGCTTCAGTGATGCCAGTTGGTGCTCAGAAGTGGAGAGCGAGAGGTCCACAAGTGGATACATTTTCACAATGGGTGGAGCTGCTATATCGTAGAAATCGAAGAAGCAGACTATGCTCTCGCGGTCATCCATGGAATCTGAGTTCTTTGCACTTGATACCGCAGCGGAGGAAGCAAAATGGCTTTGGGAGCTCATGTATGATCTTCCAGTGGTTGGGGCACAAATACCGGCGATACCGATATACTGCGACAATCAGGCGACTGCGACGGTGGCATCAAATGACCTCTTCAACGGGAAGAAGAGGACTGTGCGGTTGAAGCACAGGACAGTACACGATCTCATTAAGAGGGGTGTTATTACAGTGATTGATGTTCGGAGTCAGGAGAACCTGGCGGATCCGTTCACCAAGGACCTCAAGCGCCAGCTGGTCGATGACACAGCTTGTAAAATGGGCTTGAAGGCATTCTGATATTGTGTTATTACATTCCTACCATAAAATTTTATGCTATTAGTTCAAAGAGAAATCTACTAGGCATCTAGCTTTTGGTTCAAGGAAGGACTATTAACCAGAAGAATATCAGGAACGGTGGGTACTTGTCCTCTGTGACATGGAGAGGTTACGGACCTACAACCACTGTTGTCTACTATATGTTCTCTACGGAGAACGGATCCTGTGGGAAGATTGGCTTAAATGCCTTAATGAGTTCTCAGGCAGAGTGAATGCCTGGAGTGCTTTACAGGAAGGACGGTAGTGCAGCACTACAAGGAGTGTAACTCCATGCTACAGTGAGGTGACTTCACCATGAGGTTCCCAGGTAGGGGTAATGCCTCGGCTTTGCAAGCCAAGTCACAGCGGAGTAGCACCGCAAATAGGCATGTAGCCTAATGTTGTATGATAATCGTAATAAAGAGAGGTAGACAGCACTACAAAGAGGACGATGTCCTCATGTTACAGTGGCATGACACCACGAAGAGGTACCAGGTAGGGTAAAGCCTCGGCTTTGCGAGCCATGTCATAGCGACGTAACACCGCACGGAAGCGCAAGGCTTCATGCTGGGTAGTTTGGCACTACAAAGAGGCCTGTGACCTCATGCTACAGTAGTATGACACTACGATGAGGTACCCAGGTGGGGTAAAGCCTCGGCTTTAAGTCATGTCATAGCGGCGTAGCACCGCAAAGAAGCGCAATGCTTCATGCCATGACTCTTTATAAAGAACTCACCTATAGTGTATGGACAGAGATATCAGGCCGTCTCTTGAGGGTAAACTTGTAGACGCCCAAAAATTATACACTGAAACCAGGCTGGCACAAGGCCTTCAATGTGCAGCCAGAAGCACAGTTGATGTCATTATGTGAGTAGGAAGAATTGCAATTATGGTGCAGAATTCAAGGCTTAGTCCATTCTTGTATCATGCTGTTATTTAACCTATGCGGGAAGATTCAAGTCGTAGCGACATCTCTCCTAATGCATGATGGGCAGTCACTGTGGGGAACGCTCAACCCATATATTGAGATATGTGGGAGATTGTTGGTGTTTTTGCCTTTGGACTAGAAAAGATAGTCCCACATCGGCTACACCAAATGGTGAGTATCTTAATATAATGCATTGCTTGTGTTGAGGTGTGCACATGAGGTGTAGTGGGGCACAAGTTTGTGTCATGTGGGAGTATTTTTCTAGAAGGAAAAATGATTAAATCCAACAAGGATGCAAGTTGATTTTTGTTGTGCGGACTCGAACTCGGACACGGACTCCAGGATGTCTCGTGCATGCACGGGAGTGTTCGGGGGGTAGGCGTGGACTGGCACACTTCTATGCTGATTGTGGGATAATCTAAAATATCAAACTCTATTTTTGAGTATTGATATTTTAGTCCCACATCGGATAGGAGAAGAGGTGAAGTCTCAACTCCACTCTATAAATAGAGCCCCTTGGCCTCCTTTGAAAGATGCACCAAGAAGAGAGTTAACGGAGTCTGTAAAGTCCAGGAAGCCCGTTCAAGTCTCAAATTTTGACTTACGAGCGTTCCAGAAGTTCTTCGTGAACTTGCTGGTTCCTGGAAGCATATCGTGGTGGGGCGAATCTTGCTTTGAGCAACGGTGATCTTAATCACCCCAGCAAGAACCTTTCCTATTCTTCTTTCTTCTTTCTTCTCCTTCATCTGAGTTGTAACTCAGTTCTGTCCGTCAGCAACTGCGATTGCGAGGAAGAACGTGAGATTTACTTTCTGATTATTGTTGTTTTTGTAATCAGATTTATATTATAGTGTTCCTCTTAGATCTCGAGAATAATCAGAAGGTGAACGTTTGTTGAACCTCTGATCTCGACATCGAGTCTACCATCTTTGATCAAGCCCCGGGACTAACACTCTTACAGGAGAAATTATTGGGTGGTCCGGGCTCACCACGTGGCAATGGTGAATGGTGAGCCCGGCCACTAATTTGTTGACACTTAGGCACAATATTTGGCATAAAAAGATTCAAAAAAAATGTTTCATATATATATATATATATATATATATATATATATATAATAATAATAATAATAATAAGAAGAAAAAAAAATAGATTTTTTTCTTTCAAAAAAAATAAAATATCTGACAAAGAAAATAAGAAAAACGTAGTGATATGATGTATTATGTTAAGTGTCAACAAATTAGTGGCGGGGCTCACCATTCACCGTTGCCATACGGTGAGCCCGGACCACCCAATAATTTTTTCTGTTACAGGCTGCCACTCCACGCACTCGTACCAGTGTCATCGGTGGGCCCGGCACACTGAACTACAACACAATATGAAAAAAGTCAACCTGCGTCGCGGAGTGGAGTGGAGTTGGGAATTACGTACGGATGGGGGAACCAGTAAGGGGGTGGTCCCCTGGCGGCGGGGTCCCATCCGGCGTAGGCGGAGTAGTAAAGGAGCTGGTGCAGGCGGTGCGGGTGGGTCGGCTTCAGCAGCCCCGCGGCGGACAACTCCCTCCATATCTCCGCCTCCGATCCCCTCCTTGGGTGCGCCGACGCCACCCTCCGAACCGCCGACAGGAGCTCCGCCGCCTCCGCCGCGCCCACCCCTGCCTCCACCACGTCCTCGACCTCGATCTCCAGTATGCTCCCTCTCCTCGCCATCCCCATCCTCTCTCTCTCTCTCTCTCTCTCTCTCTCTCTTCCTCTAGAGTCAAATTTTGGTTGAATGAAGAATGGAAACAGAGAAGTAGTTGGACTTGGTTTGGTAGGAGAGTGTGAGGAAGTTGTAGAGATGGAGGCCACCTACTCATCAGGAAATAAACAACGAAAATTAAATAAATAAATATATATTTTTTTCTAATAAAGAACGGAAGGGATTCTCGGGATGCTTATTTTTAAAATGTTTTAAAAACCGGACCGGACCGGCCGGTTCAACCGGTTCATCTGTGAACCGGTTATTTTTTGGGTCCGGTTCAGTATTGACCCGGTTTTGTTTAAAAGTTACTGTTTTTGTAACAAATTAATGGCCATAAGGGATTAATTTGGATTTTGGACCACTTAAGTTAACCCAGTAGTTGAACCACTGGTTGAACCAATTTGACCCGACCCAGGGTCTTGACCGGGTCAACCACCGGTCCGATTTTTAAAACATATTTTTTTGTCTAATAAAAATATACGTGAATGCTAAAATAAACTAGAAACGAGTTTATTTTTGTTCATCCACCAAAATTAATTAGGATGTTTGTTCATCCTCCACTAAAAAATTAACATGTGTCAAATTAAAAGTGATAACCACCAACAAAATTACTTCCAAAGTAGTTTTATATGGATGAATTAGACACGTCTCAATTGTTTAGTTTTGGTGGATGAACAAAAATGGACTCAACTAGGAACTAGCTAGCCGCCAAACTGTTGGCAATTACTACATGATCATTTAAAAAAATCAAATAAAATAAATATTGAAAACTCAATTAGCATTTGTTTTTTAATTAATTTTAAAAAAATATTTTCATTATTTAAATAATAAAATTTGAAAATGCAGTTGCTAACTGCGCTTTTATTATTTTTCTAAAAAAAATCGAAACTCAGTTGCTGACTACGTTTTCATTATTTTAAAAAAAATATCTGCTTAATTCGTTTTCATATTTAAACAAAAAAAAAATCAAAACGGGATTGTTATTGCATTTTTCGTTTTTTATTTTTTTAAATTGTACATTTAACAACTGCCTATCTGTTCTTTCTTTCAATTTTTTAGGAACTTTATTCTTTAAAACAAATATATTAATAATTTAATTCTCTTTAAAAAAATTTCCGAATAAACAAAGAAGATCTTCTTTACAACTTTCTGTTTGGCAATACCCACCTTACTCGTTTCCTTCATAATTTTAACTTTGTCGAATTGAGGAAGAGATTGTGCACGGCATATCGTTCCATTAACAGAAGTACAGTTAATGCTAACAAGGTCACATCAGCATCGTTATAATTTTAACTATATTTACCGAATCGAGAAAGAGATCGCAAATCGTACCAGGATCACGTCAGCACAATTCCGCATACAATTCCGTCATTATAATTTTCACTTTTGTGGTACCCATCCTACCTACCTTGTCTTCTTTACCTACTTCACCACCTAACCCTAACCTTACACTGGATTTGGGATTTGTTTATCTGCTTCCTTATTTGGTGACATTTGCTTATAAAAAAATAAAAGATAAAAAATCGTTCAAAAATATAGATAAGATGTCATAAAAGTAGCAATCCCAAACCAAGCACTAGCTAATTGTCAGTTGTGGTTGTCACCAACTAAGAGGTGGACTAAATAAGCTGCACATGCCTTCATTTTATTGGTTCCAACCTATTCCAAACAGTCAAAAATCAAATAAATCTTAAAATTTTAAAATCGAAATTAGTCATATCGAACTGATAAATGATTCAATTTATTCGGTTTCACTCTTTTTATTGTCTAATAGTTTGAACCCAAAATTTGAATTGTGGTTATATTTTACCTAAAGAGTGTGGACGATGTCCCACCACCTCTTTCAAGTATTAAACTCAACATTTGATCGATAAATTTAGTTTTTATTGGCCATTGATTCTCATCCGCAATAATTCTCAGGTAGAGGACAAAGAAGCACCAAATGGACATTTCTGAAATGTTAGCCCAACGAGTATTTCAGAACCAACATATAAACAAATTAGGTGAAATACCTCGTTTGGTTCACGGAAAGGAAATGAATTCCCTTGTATTTTTCATGGGAATGGAAAAGTAGGATTCCTATCACATTTTCTTTCGGTTGTTTGGTAAAGCAAGAAAACTACCTAGAAAAGGAAAACAAAATATAACAATATTTCAATAATATCCTTACCTTTTAAAATAAAAATAATATTATAAAAAATAACATTAATGGTAAAATAAGCAATGTCACATGGTTACTTTTGTCATAACTTTTGTAGTAAATGTTGGAAAAGGAGGAGAAAAAATGAATCTCATGGGTTTTGAGTGGATCCATATTCCCACCAATTTTTTCGCTTGTCAGAAAATTGATTTTCAAGTTTGTGGCTACCAAACAAAGGAAAGGAACAACTTTCCTTTCTTGGTTCCTTAAATCCGTGAACCAACAAGACCTAAGTGTAATCCAAACTCGCCCTAAAGCACAAGAGAGAAATTAACTTTATTATAAGCACTGAGAAAATAGGTAGGATTTGGACACAGGTGAGCTATGAAGACGAGTTACAATGTATTCTGCGTAAACTAATATCAGGAACTCAAAATATCAATTGGGTCATCATAATATTCCATTGCACAACAAAGAAGTTAGGCCTCGTTTGGTAAACTGTAAAGTAATCGTAATCGCAATGTAATCAAGTAAAAAAAAAAATATTTTTTTATTTTATTATGTTACGATTACGTTTACATTACAGTGTATCAAACGAGACCTTAATCTATTACACATTTAGCAACTATAACTAAATAAAAATGTCATCGGTACAAATGCAAGAGGCCATCAAATGGCTATTCCAGAAACCCAAAATGTCGACATAATATACTTCTGTTGTCAAGTACTTGATAGTTAGTACCCGGAGGAGTACGAGTCTATTTAGGAGCTGCCCCGACATAGTATCCTGTGTAAATATAGACATTTACGACACGATAGTGTTGGGAATACGGTGTAATCCGAACTGGAGTTGGCTCATGAGGTGCGATTAGGGGTGAGCATTCGGTTAATTCGGTTTAAACCGAACCGAATAACCCAAAAACCGAATTGGACCGAAACCGAATAAGCAAAACCGAAATCGAACCGAATTGGCCCGAAACCGAATCAAACCGAACCGAATTAAATCGGTTCGGTTTTCGGTTTATTCATTTGTTTTGGTTTTTTTTGCGTTTTTTTTGTTAATATATATAGTAACTAAATATACCTAGACATATTTATTATATACCTATAGTATATACCTATATATATTTAGTATATAACTATATATATTAATACTTATATACACACACACACACACACACACACACACACACACATATATATATATATAGTAATTAAAAAATTTTATTCGGTTTTCGGTTTTGGACCGAAACCGAAACCCAAAACCGAAACCGAAACCGAATAAGAAAATTTAGTATTTTCAAAACCGAAACCGAATCGAATTTTTTTAAAACCGAACCGAACCTCTTATTCGGCTCGGTTCGGTTCGGTTTTCGGTCCAAAACCGAATAATGCTCACCCCTAGATGCGATGCCTTAAAAGAGAATTCTCATGCAAGGTCCTTTTTATTCGTTTCCGTCAGCCGAGCACCCAGGCGTTCAGCACACTCAAACGAGCCCCGTAATCTTTGACTCTGATACCACTTGTTAGGAATACGGTGTGACCCGAGCTGGAGTTGACCTATGATGTGCAATATTGAATTGGGCTCATATGCAGAATGCTCATGTAAGGTCTGAACCAATCTTAATTATCTACACCACATGATCCCACCTCCTAACTGATATGGGACTAAAATACCATCTCCATTGTCCAATTTGAGGGCTCAACCGGAAATGAGATACAACCCAACAGATAGACCATAGTAAAAAGCCAACAAAAGCTCGATATCACAATAACTTTGTCTAGATTCATCTAATGATAACTTTTCAGATACATAACTATCAAGTACAGTTCCCTGGCAAGACAAGGTTACCTGACATTCATAAGAAAATCTAAAGAAAAGGGGGGAAAAAAGGGAAATGAAAAGAGCTACAACAATCTTGGTTCCCTCTGCAAAATTTGACTACAATTAGACCAGAACAAGAACCATTTGCTTCAAATGCATGTGAAGTTGGCCTCTATGTTCATCTTAGCATGAGTGATCGAACTATCCACTTTTGTTCGACATTGGCAACTGGCTTGATGACTGGGACTTCACTACAAAGCGAACCAGAAGAACAGAACCAGTGGAACTGTGTGTGCATGACTCCAGTCTAGAAAACGCAACCTCGAGCCATCATTGACAGGGACCATGGGTCCTGAAGCTACACTGCCTCTATTCGTAGTGCCATTTGAGCCCGAACTGCCAAATAGCAATGAAATACTGATTGTCATTTTCGTACAGTTAAATGAAAATAGAATTTGCATAAATCTTTTCCATGAGACTTACCTCCCGGCAAAGATGCATGAACCATGACCTACAAGTGTCCAAAACATTAAAAAAAATTAGCACAAATGGAATGACATTTATAAAATTCCATGTATACAACCAGAGTTAAAAGTTGGAGGACACTTTCTTTATTGACATTTGTAGTTTCTTTACAACAGAATTGCCATACAGCCATGATATCAGATTTATATTCCTTTACTAAAAAAAAATCTGAAAATGCAAAAAGATTGTGCTGCATTTGTGACGAGACAACATTAAGCCACTAGAGGCTACTTCTTATTCATTGTCCTTACAGTTATGCTTTTCTTTACTTCAAAGTGACTAGAACTACCAAACTGAGCCCTGAATGAAAAGATGCGTAAAGGAAAGGACGTGGGTTTGAATCTCCCGTGATATGGTGATGAGGAATTTCAAGCAAATATAGGGAATTGTTATTGCAGTAACGGAGATTCATCTCACACGAGTTAAACATTGTGCCAACAGATGTCAACCTGAGATCAAGCAGGATTCTATAAATAAGACTGCTCTTTACCATTTGTGATGTGTCCCTTCCTCTATATGGAGTGCTCCCTCTCTCTCTCTAGGGTGAATCCTCCCATTAGTCCCTTAATAATATAAACCCACAAATTGTTAGTGCATACTAATCCATCACCGTTACAACTCTAGGGAAATTTGTTAGTGGGACTAAATTGCGTCTTTGCATACCACTCCACTGTTACAACCCTAGGGAAATTTTGTTAGTGAGACTAATTTGCGTCTTTGCATACTGCTCCTTCACCGTTACAACCCTAGGGAAATCAGTGTATGCTGCTGTCGAGAATAACCACAGGAGATGGCTACAAAGGAACTAAATTTAACTATTGTTGTTCTATCCATCTTTAGGTGTGTTTAGAAATATGATGATGGTAATGGATAGGAGAGAGTTGATAGTATGGAGAGGGCAGGACACAAGGATGATGGTGGCAGTGACACTGTTAAAAGCTGAGGTGTTGGCATTTGGAATTGTAAATTAAGGGAAAATCTTACCATTCATGAAAATGTATGTCAGTGGATTAGAGACAGAGATGGGGTAATAATGGTCGAACAGGTACAGGCAAGCAATTACAAAATGATAGGGCATATGTTAATGTATATAATTAAACTTGGGACATAACTTATTGAAAGCACTCTAATATACCCAAATCTTGCGAATTACTCACTATAATTTTCATAGCTTTTCTCAAAAACAATGTCCATAAATTTTCATTAATTTGTGGTATGATACCTTTCTAGAGCTATAAAACCACCATGCTTTATGGATCATAGTGTTATGTAACATGCCAAAAAATTTAATGTAGCATAAATGAGAATGCTATGATGGATGAGTGGCGACACATCGAAAGAATAAAATTTGAGGGGATTCATGGGAAGTTAGTAGTGGCCCAAATTGAGGACAAGATGAGATAAATTCATCTGAGGTCGTTTGGACATTTGCAGCATAGACCAAAAGATGATATAGTAAGGAGGAGAAATAAGAGAGTAGTTAAAGGAGCCGTTAGGACTAGAGGTAAGCCTAAACGAACATGGAGTTTGATTTTATGGAGGATATATTTTTTGTTAATGTTACACAGGTCATGGACCTCAACAAAGCAGAATGGAAGAAAAAGATTCGAAAATCCAACCCCAAAAAATTGGGATAAAGACAAAGTTGTTGCTGCTGTGGTGGTGGTGGTTTGATATCTAAACACCATTCTAGCTTGCAGATCTTTCCAGTTTATGAAGCCATCGACATTTGCGATCAACATATATGCCTGAATGTATGTATTGCCTATGCCTATCCGGGTCCAAAAGCTTGTAGCATAACCATGCAAATCTTGTGTTGAGCTTGTTTGGATGTTACTCTATCCTTTTGTGTGAAATACGGTCTCTTTCTGTGTATTTGTTAGATTCAGAACACTTGGAGTTAAAATGAAGAATAAATTTGCCAAATTGAAACAAATAAACAGCTAAACTGAAACAAGTTCTCAGATGTAAAGTTAAAGAAAAAGCTATCTTACACCTGTTGGTATATTTAGTATGGGAATATGTTATATTTAGTATGGGAATATCCTGAAGACATATTTGGTGTTGGTATATTTAGTATGGGAATATGTTATATTTAGTATAAGAATATCCTGAGGACATATTTGGGATACCAGAATATGCCACAGGATATTCTATTGGATATTCCATCATGTAAAGGCTATATAAAGCCTATGAGACTCAATCAATAAAATCACTCAATTACAACATGGTATCAGAGCCACAAAAAATTCTAGCCGTCACCCCCTCCCCAAAACCCTAATCATAGTGGTCATCAACGCCGCCGCCACCACCACCGACACCGCCACCACTACCGACACCACCACCACTACCGTCACCACCGCCGACATCACCGCCACCTCTGCCGTCCCCACCGCCGACATCACCGTCACCACCGCTGACATCACCGTTCGTCACAGAAATGAGGGGGCAATCCAAATGTGACATCGAGGGCCTAGATCTGATGGGAGAGAGACATGTTCGGATCTATGATCGGACGATGAGGACGAGCGTGAGTCGTGGAGCGGACGTGACGTGATCGGAGAGAAGCATCGATGGAGGAGATCATCAAGAAGCTGGATCCTGCAGAGGTTGCGACGTTGATGAAGTTGATGAATATGTCGGCTGGTGAGAGCACGACACGAACGTCGCCGAAGTTGGAGCTTCCCTCCATAGATCTGAAGCTTGATGGACCGACGACCTACCTAAGTTGGCCACGACGAGAAAGGAGAACCTGGAAAGAGAAGACAGAGCCGAATGAGGGCTCGACATGACGAAGAGCATCGTCAGGACCTAAGGGAGAGCCCTGATAGTGCTTCAACTGCGGGGAGGTGGGTCATCTGAGGTATGCTTGCACCAAACCACCCAAGGAAGATTCAGGCAAAAGACATGGACAGTTTGGAGGATGTGACCGTGGTTGTAGGGGTCGACGGGGCGGTCGAGGAGGTTGTCGTGCGAACCGACTAGAAGCAGAAGGCGAGAAGACAGCTGACGGTCCCTATACTGAGGAGGATCAGGCACTGCAGGACATGTTGGAAGTACTCAGAAGGAGGCAGAGAGCGTCGAGCGATAGAGACAGGAGGAGTGGGACCAGGGAGACGTCCACCTCATTATTCGCCAGAGGCAACGCTGTTATGTATGCTCATCCGTCGACGGAAGGCACTGACGACTCGCTCACCCTTACATCTATGTCTTCCCTCAGATCGTCGGATTGGATTATCGATTCGGGTGCGTCTCGGCACGTGACAGGGAATGCTAGTGAGTTTTCTTCCTACACTCACCTAGCATCAACGGACAACATTCAAACAGCTGATGGTACTTTCCAGCCAGTGGTCGGTAAGGGTATTGTCGATTGTACAGGTTCAGTAAAATTATCCAATATTTTGCATGCTCCTTCTTTTCCAGTCAGTCTTTTATCCATTAGTTCTATAATCCTCAAATTAAAATGGACTGTCTGCTTTGATATTCCTAAGGTGATCTTCTAGGAGAAAAAAAACTGGACGAAGACTTGGGACTTGCACTTGGCATAATGGACTGTGGTACCTGGATCGAGAAGGACTGGATTTAGCATTAGTATCTATGACAGAAAAGGCAGGGATGGGAGGACTGAAGAAGATGAGTACGGAAGATACATTGCGACTCCACCACAGGAGGTTGGGACACTCTTCATTTGGTATTTTAAGCAAATTATATCCTGCAATTTATGAAGAAGTTAATAAAGAGAAACTAGTTTGTGATGCTTGTGAGTTAGGCAAACTTACTAGGAGTTCATATGTGAGTAGCGGTCATAGGAGCTCGTCCGTTTTTGATTTGGTACACTCTGATGTCTGGGGGCCTTGTACTACACATATGAATGGTTACAAATATTTTGTTATCTTCATAGATTGTTTTTCTCATACTACTTGGTTGTATTTGATGAAAAATAAAAGTGAGGTCCCCTCTTGTTTTCGGGACTTTCACAAACATGTCCAGACTCGGTACAATGCAGTGGTGAAGGTATTGAGGTCTGACAATGGAACGGAGTACACCAACAAGACACTTGTGGAATACTTGTTCGCCCAAGGGATACGGCATCAGACCACCTGTGCATATACACCAGCACAGAACGGAGTAGCGGAAAGGAAGAACAGACACCTCCTCGAAGTGGCGAGAAGTATGATGATAGACATGAATGTCCCACAGAGTCTATGGAGATATGCAGTGTTGACAGCAGATCAACAGGATGCCTTCGAAGGTGTTGGGATGGAGGTCTCCATGCGAGATGCTGCAGGGAACTAATAGTGGGATGCTCCCACTAAAGGTGTTTGGCTGTGTATGCTTCGTAAAGGACAACAGACCGTCGGTAGGAAAGCTTAATCCTCGAGCAATCAAGTGTATCTTGTGGGCTACTCGAAAACTCAGAAGGGCTACGTATACTGGACTCCAGTGGAAAAAAAAATTGTAAGTATGGATGTTCACTTCAAAGAACATGAGCCATACTACAGTCAGAAGGAAAACCCAAATATCTCGCCTGATACTGCAAGTATGAGACGAGAGGGAGAGTTGTTGGAAAGCATTTCGACTGATCTCGGAGTATGGCTTGGAGGAACAAATATGGTACAAGAAGGTGAAAAGGGACAGGAGAAGGAAATAAGAGGTGTTAGGCCCACAGCTCAGGGGGAGATACTTACCTACAGCAGGCGAGAGAAGCAACTTGCAGGACCAGTTCCTACAGTGCCAGTGCTAAGTCCCTTGCCTGTGCCCGTCTTGACTCCTGAGACACCTACACCACCACCTTCCCCTTCAGGTGATATCCTTCCTTCTCCTCCCCAACCATCATCAGTATGTTTATTGCATCATTAGATAGTGTTACTGTACCTAACAATTGGCAGGTAGCCAAGAACGATCCAAAGTGGAAAGCAGCGATGCATGAGGAGTTGGGAGCTCTGGAGAAGAACCGAACTTGTGAGCTGATGAGACTGCCAGAAGGGAAGAGAGCAGTCGGATGCAAGTGAGTTTTCACTGTGAAGCAGAACCCAGATGGGCGGGTTGAGCGCTACAAAGCTCGACTGGTGGCAAAAGGATACAGTCAGACGTACGGCATGACTATGACGAGACCTTTGCACCAGTGGCGAAGATGAGTACTGTCAGGATCTTGATCTCTCTGGCAGCCAATGGAGGATGGAAGCTACACCAACTGGATGTGAAGAATGCATTTCTTCATGGGGATCTAGTGGAGGAGGTGTACATGGAGATACCACCAGGATTCGGCACCAATCAGACAGAAGGCAAGGTCTGCAGGCTGAAGAAGTCCCTCTATGGACTGAAGCAGTCTCCTCGAGCGTGGTTTGACAGGTTCAGAAGAGCAATTATAGGAATGGGATATCAGCAGATCAATGTTGATCATACTGTGTTCTTCAGACGAAGTGGAGGCCACATCACCATGCTTGCGGTGTATGTGGATGATATGATTATCACAGGCGATGATGAGCAGGAGATCGCCCAACTCAAGGGAAAGCTTGGCAAGGAGTTCGAGGTGAAGGATCTTGGCCCTCTTCGATACTTCCTTGAGATTGATATTGCTCGAGATACAGAAGAAATTGTTCTTTCTCAGAGGAAGTACGCACTAGACCTGCTCACGAAAACAGGGATGATGGGATGCAAACCAGCTACGACACCGATAGACCAGAAGTTCAAGCTGGATGCTGAAGCCGGAGAACCAGTTGACCGGGATAGATATCAGAGATTGGTGGACAAGCTGATCTATTTGAGTCACACACGTCCAGATATATGCTTTGCAGTTAGTGTGGTGAGCCGCTACATGCATGACCCTCGAAAGGGTCATATGGATGCAATATACCAGATTCTTAGAAACTTGAAGGGTGTCCCCGGGAAGGGACTGATGTTCAGGAAGAATAATCACATGGACATCGAAGGCTACTGTGATTATGACTGGGCTGGTTGTGCTGATGACAGGAGATCTACCTCGGGATACTGCGTCTTTTTAGGAGGCAACTTGGTCTCTTGGAGAAGTAAGAAGCAGTCAGTGGTAGCTAGATCGACAGCTGAAGCGGAGTACAGAGCTATGGCATTGGGAGTTGCAGAGCTGTTTTGGTTGAAGAATATGCTGGTGGAGCTGAAGCTGGATCAAGGAGTCAAGATGAAGCTGTAGTGCGATAACCAGTCAGCTATTAGTATTGCCAACAATCCAGTACAGCATGACAGGACCAAACACATCGAGATCGATAGGTTCTTCATCAAAGAGAAGTTGGTTAGTGGACTACTGGAGCTAGACAACGTTCCAACAAGGCATCAGGTAGCAGACGGACTGACCAAAAGACTTAGTTCTGTGAGCATGATCAGAGGATGTGACAAGATGGGCTTAGTGAATATCTTTCGCCCATCTTGAGGAGGAGTGTTGGTATATTTAGTATGGGAATATGTTATATTTAGTATGGGAATATCCTGAGGACATATTTGGTATTGGTATATTTAGTATGGGAATATGTTATATTTAGTATGGGCATATCCTGAGGACATATTTGGGATGCCAGAATATGCCACAGGATATTCCATTAGATATTCCATCATGTAAAGGCTATATAAAGCCTATGAGACTCGATCAATAAAATCACTCAATTACAACACTACCGAACAGAAATGTCAAAGGAAAGCAAAATGTGCCTTGCCATTCATTTTTGTTTTATGTCCAATTATCAATCTACTAACCTATGATATTTTCTTACGGGATACTAAGACTTCAGATGTGAGTTCATCATCTAAGTGTTTTCAAAGAATATTTGGGTAGGTTGTGCCTGGAATTTAACAAAAAAAGGCTCCATAAGATGATAAGAAGATTTATCAAATTGTATGTCAGTCAACCATACAGTAAATCTCTGAAAATTGCCAAAAAGTATACCAACGGGAAAGAAAGGCCCTTAACAAAACTTTGACGATCAGATGGGAGATATGAAACCCAACATCAAGGTACCAACAGAAAGAAAGATTTATCCACTCAGTGTAGGCTCATTATACCAAGGAGCCAATATATTGTTGTATCTATAATACAGATAGTACAAGATATATGAGTTGTGCTAAATATTCCAGGTTGAAGAGAACTTACTAGGATCAACTGAAGTAATCATGGCTGTGTCACCAAAGTTGCAGGTCCCACCGTTTGCTTGAGTCATGTGGTAATAATCATTGAACGCATAGGAAGCAGTGGCTACAAGATTATCAGACTCATAACAAGGTTGTCCTGGCTGAATAGCACTACAGTTTGCTGAACCAGACCCGCAAGCCCAATCCAAGCCTTCCTTCAAAGCAGTTGAGTCTGCACTTGAATTCGCCACACAGAATACACCGACCTCCCCTAATGGGACAGTTACAGTATCAGTAGTTTCATTCACGCTTCCAAAATTTAGAGTATATACAGCTGTGCCATTTGGGTTGTACATCCCCCAATTTTTCTCAGAAATAGGCCCAGGCAGAAGATCCTCATTGAACAATTCATAGAGATATGTGTTGATTGGTATACTCGGTTGACTTGGTGTACCAGAGCCATTTAGAACATGGTTTACAAGGTTGCTATTATAGACCAACGCATTGTCAATGGTAGCATCAGGTTCATTAGCCCCACCACGAGATGGCCACCCAGATGCAGTCACCAAGACAGGAATTCCAGAGAAATTGAGTGCTTGCATGGAGTAATAAGCAGCATCAACCATTGCGTCAAACATGTTAGTGTAGTAGAAAAGTGTGTTGGGGTCCACAATCTGACTGTTTGGAGTTGAAGACCGAAAAAGAGCATACTCTATGGGGAAGATGCCATTTCCTTTGGTGTAACCATAGTATGGTTGTGCATTCAGCATGAATGAAGATCCTGTGTTCTTCAGGAACTGGAGAAACTGATACATTACTGAGTTCCATGTAGAATTGAATGTGGAAGTGGACGGAGGGAAAGATTTGGGTATTATGTCCATGGACTGAGGGCTGGAAACTTTCACTTGGGTGTTAAGGTTGGCAGCTAGCAGGGCAGACTGGAGGAATTGCATGGCTGGGACAAGTACCAGAGCAGCATTCGGGATTGTGGTCAGGACTTCATTACCAACAGCAATGTAAGTAATGTTGGTTGCGGGTAGATATGGTGCAATATTTTTGTTGATCCAGTCTGCCGCTTCACTTCGAGATTCTCCAACTTTCAGAAGCTGGTCATTAGGAACACTGACCATGACCTCAACTCCAGTGTTTGCAAGTGCGGTAAGCATTTGGTGGTCAGCATCAAGCAAGCGTACATGTTTGATCTCGTGGATCTTAAGAATGGATATGATATTTGATGCCGATGGCAAGTTAGAAATTTCAGTGCCTATATTAATCCCAATGAAAGTACCTACAGGGAGAGGAAAAAACCACATGTAGATTCTATTAGGAGCACATCAAGTAGTTTGTGAACCAGAAATACATCTTCAATGAGACTAAAACGGTTCAAATTACACAGCATAGATACTTTGGAGCAATTTGATGTCCTCGACTGGTAAATCATTTAAACTAGTAATAGAATATTGTGCATGCATGCATGTACGCATAGATACACAAATATAGACATGCATGAGTGGCACATATAAGATGTTGAGCATTTGACTCATAGGCCTAGTCTTTTGGCTAAAAATACCAACTAATGTACATAGACTCGCTTTTTATAAGTCATTTCTCCTAAAAAATATGTAATGCATGGAACTTATCATTCGGCAGGAGAATCTCTTGGCTAATCTGAAGCGAAGAGAAAATGGAATATAAATTTTTAAGCACACGATAAAAGGTCTGGTCAAAACTCCTTCAGTTATCGCCAGAGCGGGCTCACAATTATAGCTTCTATTTACTTTAAGCAAGTAAAATTCAATACCTGATGCATTTGCCAACAGGGCCATAAGTAACAGTATGCATTCTTCCCATGATACACGAGACATCGAGCTCAACAAAGTTCAAAGATAACTCAGAAGAAGTTCAGTACATGAAACATGTATTTTGCAGCTGGCAGCTGAAAACAAATATCAGTTAATGTGCTAAAAAAAAAGTAAAGACACTGCTGATAAAAGAATCATCGTAGACACTGCTTCATATATATTGTGATGATATAAAAAAGGTCAATAGAAGATAAGAAATAAGCTTGTTCCCAATTAGAGATAAAATCCATGATAAAAACAATCCATAAGTCTTAAGGTAATAACTGATTCCGTCATCCCTAGGATAAAAAAAAGGGGGGGGGGGGGGGGGGGGGGGGGGGGGGGGGGGGGGGGGGGATGTCTAAGAGCATCATTAGTAGTTGGGGCTCTCCAATACAATTTGGGACCCAAAATTAAAAAAAATGTAAAATGGGTTGGATTTGTATGAGAATAGTAGGAAATGACAAAGTGAACTCCGGTCCCAAAGATTGTGTGGTCAAAATTGATGTGGGAAAAAAATAATGTAAAATCTATAATCTAGAAAGTTGGGCTCCAAATTGGGACTTACTATTCTACAAAATGAGTTCCTACAATCTAGAATCTAGAAATTGGGAGGCTCAAACCTTAGCACCTATGGGTGGGACGGGACCGAAATTGTAGAAATTGGAACTAGGGATGGAACTTAATATCTACAAAATAAGCTTCAAAATTCTGAATGTAGAAATTGGACCTGAGGATGAGCCTACTAAGGATGCTCTAAGGATCCAAATCAGAAGCAGTTCGAAAATTATGAAGATGAAAGAAAGAGAGGCACTAAGTGTAAACCACTACTAATTAGATATTTGACAAACATGAGACAGGTTTCCGCCAAGTAATTTAATGAAAGGAAAGTTTTGCACATAAAAACTTCCATTGTTGATTGTTAGATCATATTTTGACACTAATAATTCTTTTAAATAATTAATAAAGGATAAATTCCACTAATTGGTAGGAAAAGTTACATCTTTGGAAATGCTTCTTGCTTTGTATGTATGTTTTAGACTCTGATTGCAGTGAAGTGTACCTATCAAGTACAAAGTAAGAAGTACAATATTTCCAGGCTTAATAGTCCTCAGAGAAATAATGAGGTGCATGCATAGATGACACCAAAGCATGATATGAAGTCATGAATCAGGAATTATACAAAGAACGTATTCGTTTGTTTAGAATAATAAGTTAACCGTAGTTCATCTCAATCATGACCGGGTTGGCCTGTCAAGTCAGGTTATTGCATCAACACCAATTTTGGTATATTAGACATAGTGAAAGATGTAGTCTATAGTTACATAGTGAGTCAAGAGCCACCTTTCCATATTGAGTTTCGATAAGTTGTATTCTTGATTATTACCGTTTCTCCATCTGAGAAATTATTCTATGTGTCGGGCTCACGGTGCACTTTTCATGTCATCCATTGGATTGCACAGGGATTTGTGCATGCACACATCCCAATCCCATCCAGCGGTTGGCATTGAAGGGTGCACGGTGAGCCCGGCACATGCACAAATTCCCTCGCAATCCAGTGGATGGCATGAAAGGTGCACTGTGAGCCGGCACAAAGAATAATTATCCATTTAGAGTGTCAGAGTGTGCCATTGTATCCTTGACCGTTATTTAGTTATAATAAGAAGGCTTAATTGCTACTTGATACCCTCAACTGTTACGTTTTTTCAAGTTGATACCCTAAACTTTTTTTTGTAACAACTTGATACCCAGATAATTTTTTGGACAATAATGCCCTTACCCAAATTTTAAAACTACCACTCCCCCCCCCCCTTCTACTCCAGGCCCCCCCCTCTCCCCTCCCCCCCCCCCCCCTCGCCTGCACCCTCCCCCTCCGCCGCCTCGCCTGCACCTCCCCCTCCGCCTCCGCCTGCACCCTCCCTCTCCGCCCCCGCCTGCACCCTCCCCCTCCCCCCCGCCCCTGCACCTCCGGCAACCCGCACCCCCCCTCCTCCCTCCTCCCTCGCTCGCTGCCCTCCTCTCCTTCGACTCCACCATCGGAGAGGGGGGGGGGAGGGGTCGCCGGAGAGGGAGGGGGGGGGGGGGAGGTGGTCACCGGAATGGGAGGGGGGGGAGGGGAGTTGCATGGGAGAGAGAAAGCCAGGGGCATTTTTGGGATTTTTTGTGTTTTAGGTATTAAGTTGAAAAAATAAAATAGTTGAGGGTATCGAGTTGTTGAGTAAAAAAGTTTAGGGTATTAAGTTGAAAAAGTGAAATAGTTGAGGGTATCAAAGTGCAATTAAGCCTAATAAGAATACTCTCCGTGCAGAGTATGCTGGTTTTTCATGGCTACTGACATCTTAAACTTTGTACAAGACATTTCCAGGCTCACCCAGAATCAAAATAAAAAAAAAGGCGTAACTAATCCGTGACAACACGACACAAACAACGCAAAAGTGTCAACATTTAAGAACTGAAAATGCAAAAGAAGAAAATAAAGGCCATAAGAAATGCAGCTTACGCAGTATTCTCCTGGTAGATCCCAGCTCCAAATCCGAATTCAAAGAGCTGCTCCTCCTTTCCCAGCTGCACAGAAATAAAAAAATGGATCTTTAGATTCAAGAACTAATTCTTGTTTCTTTTCCTTTTGGTCAGAAAAGTGTTTTGAGAGAAAGCTTTTCCTTTGGCAATGGGCATGCTTCAAAACCTTTCGGGGGCCGAGCAACTAAGACCGTTCATCTTCAAAGCAACTCCAAGAAAAGAAATGAAAAAAAAAAAGGAAGCAACTTTATGAATTCCCAATGAACCAGTGCAAATGCAGATGAAGCAAACAGTAAAGACCACCAAAAAGAGCAGGAAAGCAGTGAAAGATGCAAGTTTTCCTTTACCACGGAATGAGAAGCCAGCAGTCCTCCAGTGGGGGAAGAAAGAAGAAGAAGCAACTCGAGAGAGAGAGAGAGAGAGAGAGAGAGATGGTAGATGGGTGGATGGGGAGAATGGTTCAAGGAAGACAAGGGGACTCACTCACTTACTCTGGAGAATCTGTACTGTGTAATTTCACTACTCTCCACTCTCTCTCTCTCTCTCTCTCTTGCTTTTCTGTAATAATAAAGGAGACGAGTCAAAGTAGTCAACATTGGGGTTTTGGCATCTATGATTTCTCCATCCACTAGACCATCTCCAATGGAGATTTCTAAAATTTGGGTTTCTATCTACTTGGCATTGTCCTTTCTATCCTAGTTGTAAGAGTCTACATAGAATTGTACAACAACAAAAAAATATTTTTTTCAATAATTTAATAGTGTGGGCCCCAATAATAAGAGCATCATTAGTAAGGCCCAACCCATTTTCTAGATCTAGATTTAGAATGTAGGAGCTCATTTGTAGAATAATAAGTCTCATTCCTACTCCCAATTTCTACAATTTCGGTCCCAACCCCATGGGTGCTAAAGGTTGGACCTCCCAATTTCTAGATTCTAGATTGTAGAAACTCGTTTTGTAGAATAGTAAGTTCCAATTGGAGCCCAACTTTCTAGATTCTAAACTTTATATTATTTTTTTACTACATTAATTTTTGACCACACAATTTTGGGATCGGAGCTCACTTTATCATTTCCTACTATTCTCATACAAAACCCATCCATTCTAATTTATCTTTTTTTGAATTTTGGGCGCCAAATTGCATTGGAGAGTCCAACTACTAATGATGCTCTAATAGGTGGCAATAATGTAGGATGGAAAATTTCTATGAAGGTTTCTACATGTAGAAACTCTCAATAGAAATTCTCCTCTCTCTCCCTCTCATGACAATTATTATTGGACCCCACACTATTAAATTATTGAAAAGTTTTTTTTTTGTTGTACAATTCTATGTAGAAACTCTTACAAGTAGGATAGAAAGTACAATGCAAGTAGGATAGAAATCCAAATTTTAGAATTCCATTGGAGATGGTCTAAGAAACATGACACGTGTTAAATTAAAAATAAATTATATTATTTGATGGGTGAACAAAATTACTCCAAAGTAGTTTTATCTCAGCTGAATTGACATGTGCTATATTTAGTGGAGGGTAAACAACACCATAGTTGGTGGGTGACAAGAGTCCATTTTTGTTCACCATCAAAACTGGTGTTGTTACCCTCCACTATGAACAGAACATGTCAATTCAGCCAACATTTAAAATCATTTTTGGAGGATTTGCTTCATCCATCAAAGTGGTTTTCACTTTTAATTTGACACGGTCAGGTTCTTAGTGAAGGGTGAACAACACCATGGTTTTGATGGGTGAAAAGAAATGGACTCGACGTTATTTCAAGTAGGATTTCTAACAAAATTTCATCCTACTGTATTTAAAAAAATCTATTCTAAATTGGTAGGTTTTATATAAAATTTATATAGACAACAAATATATTTTTATTGGTTTCTATTTTTATTTTTAGTGACAACAAAAAATAATAAAATTCAATAAAGTAGAATCCAATATTTTTTCTTCTCTGTTGATTCCCATTTATATATCCTTCAAGTTTTAATATAAGTTTTCTAAATTGGATTTCTACCATAGAA
>JANAVB010005597.1:5034612-5399009 GCA_029216955.1 Iris pallida
TTGATGGGTGAAAAGAAATGGACTCGACGTTATTTTCAAGTAGGATTTCTAACAAAATTTCATCCTACCTGTATTTAAAAAAATCTATTCTAATTGGTAGTGTTTTATATAAAATTTATAGAGACAACAAATTATTTTATTGGTTCTCTATTTTATTTTACGTGACAACAAATAAAAATAAAATTCAATAAAGTAGAATCCAATATTTTTTCTTCTCTGTTGATTCTCCATTTATATTATCCTCAAGTTTTATAATATAAGTTTCTAAATTGGATTTCTACCATAGAAATGGGGAATATAAAAATCTCCATTGGATGGCCTCTTCAATTGGGATTCTAAAATTGAGTTTTTATCCTATTTAATTTGCTTCGTACTTTAAGAAAAAGTTTATCCTAGTTGGTAAAGTTCTATATATAAATTGTACACGCAAAAACTCTCTAATAATTCGCTATTTATATCATCTGGTAACAAATAATGACACATGTCAATTATTTACTCTGGAGAATCTGTACTGTGTAATTTCACTACTCTCTCTCTCTCTCTCTCTCTCTCTCTCTCTCTCTTGCTTTCTGTAATAATAAAGGAGACGAGTCAAAGTAGTCAACATTGGGGTTTTGGCATCAATTATTTCTCCATCCACTAAGACCATCTCCAATGGGGGTTTCTATCTTCCCTATTTCTATGGAAGAAATCCATTTTAGAAAAACTTCTCCCAATGGTGATTTCTATCACCATTTCTATCCTAGGTGGCAATGATGTAGGATGGAAACTTTCTAGGAGGATTTCTACATGTAGAAACTCTCATAGAAATTCTCCTATCTCTCATGACAATTATTATTGGGCCCCACACCATTAAATTGGTCCTTTTACTATGTGACACATAGGATAGAAATGGAGAACATTGGAGAGCATTTTTGTATGTCTACAATTTCTATGTAGAAACTCTTCCAACTAGGATAGAAATCTCCTTAAAGTACAATACCAAGTAGGATAAGAACTCAATTTTAGAAATCACCATTGGAGATGGTCTAAGAAACATGACACGTGTTAAATTAAAAATAAAAATTATTTTTGTGGATGAACAAAATCACTCTCAAAGTAGTTTCATGTCAGCTGAATTGACATGTGTCATGTTCTTAGTGGAGGGTGAATAAACGTCATAATTTTGGTGGGTGAACAAAGAGTCCATTTTTGTTCACCTATTAAAACTATGGTGTCCACTATGAATATGACACATGTCAATTCAGCCAACATTAAAATCATTTTGGGAGTGATTTTCTTCATCCATCAAAGTGGTTTTCACTTTTAATCTGACACGTGTCATGTTCTTAGTGGAGGTTGAACAAACAACATGGTTTTAATGAGTGAAAAGAAATGGACTCGACGTTATTTTCAAGTAGAATTTCTAACAAAATTTCATCCTACCTGTATTTAAAAAAATCTATTCTAAATTGGTAGTGTTTTTATATAAAAAATTATATACACAACAAATATATTTTTATTGATTCTCCATTTTTATTTTACGTAACAACAAATAAAATAATAAATTTAATAAAGTAGAATCCAATATTTTTTCTTCTCTATTGATTCTCCATTTATGTTCTCCTTCAAGTTTTACAATATAAGTTTTCTAAATTGGATTTTTCCATAGAAATAGGGAATATTCATTGGAGATGGCCTCTTCAATTGGGATTTCTAAAATTGAGTTTTTATCCTATTTAATTTGCAATCGTACTTTAAGAAAAAAAATTATCCTAGTTGGTAAAGTTTCTATCTATAAATTGTACACGCAAAAATACTCTCTAATAATTCTCTATTTATATCATATGTAGCAACAAATAAAATGACTAATTTAATGATATGGAGACTAATATTAATTGATATGAGATATGAAAATTTTATACGAATTTTTTTACATGTAGACATCCTCAAAGAAACTCCGCCACGGGATAGAATTGAGATAGAAACTAACATTGTGATAAATTTTTTTATAAAATGGATTTCTACCATAAACTCTCATCTGAGATGGTTTATGGAATTGCTTTAGTTGATGGAAGTCGCTTGGAAAGCAAGAAAATTTCTTATAATATTATAAAACTTGAAGATAACTCCCTTGTGGATTCGAAAATCATGGATGTTTTATTACAATGTGAAAAGTTTGTGGAAAATAAATTAATTCCACAAAATTATTTTATCAGGAAAAAAAATTTATCGAGGAACAAACTGGAATATCAAACCTAAAGGCAATATTGGAACAAACTGGAATAAAGTGCAAAAAATATCTCCTTAGACACACTTTTGGAGGGGAAAAAAAACAAGCTTAAAAAACTAGCTTATCTTTATTTTTGCTCAGTTTACATCTAATTTGATTTATGTCGTTAACAGACGTAAAATTAGGTCTAAAATGACGACTATACCCAAACAAAAATATCTCGCCCCATTCTCTCTCTCCCTCTCCGGCAATCAGCCCTGGCCTCCTTCTCCGGCGACGGCAGTGGCAGCGCACCACGGGAGGGGGCGTGGGGAGGAATGGCGACATGGGTGGGGGCACGGGGAGGAGTAGGGGCGCCGGAGACGGCCAGCGGGGGTGGGTAGAGGAAGGAGGAGGAATTTTGGGTATTTAAAAAAACAAACAAACAACCACTAACTAACGTTCACCCGAAACGATTAGTAGACGGAAGGGTCATTTTGATCAAAATATATAGAGGATTTAATTACTGCAAACGTCCACTATGTGTTAGAACAGAACTTGCAACTATTATAACACACAATGTGTTAATTCTCCATGGAGTTCATCCAAATGCCACCCATGTCATTTATATGAAGTTTTAAATCCATGGCATGTGCAGAACTTATCCATGCTACTCGAAATAAGATCAAATATATTCTTCCAAAACTTATTTCTTCCAAAACTTCTCCTGTAGGTCTACAGGAGGTGGCAATCGAGTAGATATATTTCGAGTAGCATGTGCAGAACTTATTTCGAGTAGCATGGATATCAATTTATCAAATATATCTCTGGTAACTCATATAGTTAGTATATCACTCACGCTATGAATTTAAATATACCATTGCAACCAAATCGTTACCAATTTATACAAAATCTACTCATCCTTGATGTGTTCTTCCAAGTTATATATAATCAAACAATTAAACTCCTGCTCTTGCATGTGACTGATGTAGAGAGGGCAGTTGTATCTTCCTAATATGCCTTCAGTTATAGTCAGAAATATAATCTCTTTAATATGTACTAACATGGATGTTGAGTTGTTAACATCATCACTACTATGCCTTCCCTATCAGCTACCAGTTAAATGGCAAATAATTTTATTCTACTATATAATGCAAACAAATAGATTTCAGCATAAAAATTTTCTTCAAAAATATTCTTGCATATTTATACTAATTAAAATAATTCATTAATTTCAATAAGAACAATTTAGTAATTACGAAGACTGTTCTTTGGTCTTCTTAAGTAGCATTCTAACTTAATTTTAAAAAAGGTTAACATATATATATATATATATATATATATATATATATATATACACACACACACACACACACACACACACACACACACACACACACACGAGGGGCAAATGACCTCTAGCCTAAGTGGTTGAGAGACATGCATGCAACCCAAGTGGTCAGGAGATCGATTTCCGGTGGGAACATTAAAAATTGGAGATGTTGATCCTTTATATATATATATATATATATATATATATATATTTATATATATATATATATATATATGAGGAAGGATCCGCATCCTCTTATTTTTTGTATCTCCATGTTTTCAACCGTTGGATCTTGTTTAAGTCATCTAATCTTAAACGTTGATTTGAACCATTCAAATCAACGGTTAATATTATATGACTTAAAACAATATCCGAAGATGGATAACATGAAGATGTTTGAGGGTACAAAAATCGGAGATACAAATCCCTCCTCTATATAACATAAAAAGTAAAACATTGGAATTAATAAACATTGAATAAGTACAATGTACATAATTTGTGTTACAATGAAAACTACGACGATAGACCATTTAATCAAATAACATATGATCTTTTCTTTACAATGTTATAATTATGTATACATCCAATTATCCTATCAAATTTTGTTACTTGAAGTTAAAATCTTTAAAGGAGCATTAGAGGCATTACGAAGGAGAACCATCTTGAGTTGCTAAATAGTCGACTTGTTTTATCTGAGTTTAGTTTATCGCTTATTTTGCTTCTAGTTGAGTTTGGTTCCAAATGAATATATTTGGGTTTATTCGAGTCCGAGTCAGAGTTCGAGTCCGAATTAGAGTGCAGGTTTCTTAATTAAGATTTATTTTATTTGAGACTTTTTGTTTTTCATGACAACAAGGCCTACAATAAGGACGTGTCCATCGGCAATGACGTACCCATCCCTCTGTCTGTAAATATTAATAATTTCTTCCAGAAATTAGCCTCTCTTTTTTTTTCCTCTGTCTTATTTTCTGTAAATCAAATAACATATTTAATATCCAATTATATTTAAAATAAGTAATGATATTATCTAACTAAATATATATCTAAAATTTCAAAAATATATCTATAACAAAATCATGATTACAAAATATTCAAACTATATAAATAAAAAAATTATTTATTTATTTTTTAGCAATTTAAATGTACCATATATTTTTGGGATTTTTTGACTTTTATCCCACTTATTAATATGAATTTGTACTTACATTCTACTTTTTAATTTTATTTGACTTACATCACAACTTTTGTCACGAAAAATATTTTTCGTGACAAAACGAATATTTTTTGTGATAAAATAAATACTTTTCTTGACAAAAAGAGGAACGTAAGTATAAAAGGACTAAAAAAGTGGGATATAAGTATAAATTTGTTTGAAGGAAGACGAGATCTTGTAGAATAGTATTTTTATTCATATATTTCATCATATGGCAAGGGCCATATATATAGGGCTAATGGACAACCCAAGGGTCATGAGTTACATAATCCAAGGGTCATGAGTTACATGATCCCAAGGGTCATGTGTAACTCATGACATAATGATGAATAGAGATAATGTTTCATAACACTCCCCCTTATTCATCCATTTCCTTGGATCCACTTATGAAATACTTCAGGATTCAATAAGCTAATGGGGTGGATACTACTGGATCCAGAGTAAACTTAGTTTGCCTCGTTAAAACCTTGGCTGTGGAAAACCCAGTGGAAAAAACCATCAGTCCTAAGGAAAAAGAGTACAATCCTATAGTTTTACTCCCCCTGATCTATACAAGCTTCAGGCTTGCAGGTCTTTTAGTTGTCTCATCCCTATTCCTCTTACAAGTTTTACAAAAGTACATCGTGGCAGTGTTTTGGTAAACAAATCTGCTAAGTTATTACGAGATTGAATTTGTTGTACTTTGACTTGTCCCTTCTCTTGAAGGTCGTGCGTCCAGAAGAATTTGGGGGATATGTGCTTCGTCTTGTCACTCTTCATGTATCCTTTCTGAAGTTGAGCTACGCATGCTGCATTATCTTCAAAAAGGGTAGTAGGCTCAAGTTCACCAGTCTTCAGGCCAGTAGATGCCAAAATGTGCTGAATGACGGAGCGAAGCCAAACACACTCCTTGCTTGTTTCATGGATTGCCAGGAGTTCAGAATGGTTTGATGAGATAGCCACACTGGTCTGTTTGACGGACCTCCAGGAGATAGCCGTACCACCGAAAGTAAACACAAATCCAGTTTATGATTTCTCTGTGTGGGGATCTGATCTATAACCTGCATCTGAATAACCAAGTAAAGTGGAAGACCCACTATTCGGGTAATATAGTCCTAGGTCTATAGACCCTTGGAGGTAGCGCAGAAGATGCTTCACTCCATTCCAGTGGCGCTTTGTGGGCGCTGCACTGTATCTGGCTAATAAGTTAACTGAAAACGCTATATCAGGACGCGTACAGTTAGCCAGATAGAGTAGTGCCCCAATGGCACTTAGGTAAGGTACTTCAGGACCTAATGGTTCCTCCCCCTCTTCTAGTGGACGAAAAGGGTCCTTCTTTACGTCCAATGATCGAACGACCATTGGTATACTAAGGGGATGGCATTTATCCATGTGGAATTGTTTAAGTAATCTTCGTGTATATGTAGATTGGTGTAACAGGATACCACCCTTTAGGTGTTCGATCTGTAAGCCAAGACAATACTTTGTTTTCCCTAGGTCTTTCATTTCAAAAGTTGTCTTAAGGCTTTCAGATATCTCAGTGATCTCTGCAGGAGATCCAATGAGATTTAAGTCGTCGACATAAACGGCGACTATAACAAATCCTGTTCCCGATCTTTTTATAAAGATACACGGGCAGACTTTATCATTAGTAAATCCTTGCGTAGCAAGAAACTCACTTAGTCTATTATACCACATTTTTCCTGATTGTTTAAGACCGTACAATGATCTTTGTAACCTTACAGAATAGGTGTCCCGAGGTCTATCTGTTTTCTCTGGTGAAATTTTATATCCTTCAGGGAGTTTCATATAGATATCTTTATCTATATTGCCATAAAGATATGCAGTCACAACGTCCATGAACTGCATTTCTAGGCTTTTCAGAGAAGAGAGGCTGATCAGGAATTTGAAGGTATTCCCATCCATGACCGGAGAATATGTTTCTTCATAATCTATTCCCGGTTTCTGGGAGAAACCTTGCGCTACAAGGCGTGCTTTGTAGCGCACAACTATGTTGTGTTCATTTCTTTTTCTTGTGAAGATCCATTTATATCCCACAGGTTTTACACCTTCAGGTGTTTGGACTACTGGTCCAAAGACTTCGCGTTTCAAGAGTGAGTCCAGCTCTACTCCTATTGCCTCGTTCCACTTTGGCCAATCGCCTCTGCGTTTACATTCCGCTAGAGACCGTGGATCGATGTCATCGTCATTTTCAGTGACGTGAACGGCAATATTGAACGAAAAATCGTCGTCGACGACTATGCTTTTTCTGTTCAGTACCTCTCCAGTACGTACATAATTTAATAATATTTCTCCTGTTTGTTCCTCTTCAGGGGAAACTAGGAGGAGAGAGGTAGCTGATCTGAGCTCAGCATCCTGTGTTGGGATCTTCTTAATTTCTCCATAGTTTTTTCTTTTACGAGGGACTTTGTCTCTCGAACCTGGTGGGCGTCCTCTTTTTAATTGAGGTACTGCCATTTCTGCTGCCGGCGGATTGCATCCATCTTTAGGGATGTCAATCCTAGCTGGCGTGTTGGCAGCAGGGACGTGTGATCTGACAATCTTCTGGTTGTCAGTAAATGTATCCGGAAGTAGATGTACAGTGTTCTGAAGATGTAATATCTTCAGGATCTCATCTTCACATTGACTTGTACGCGGATCAAAATGAGACAAAGTTTTTGTGTCCCAAGAAATTGTCTTAGAAGCTTCTGGCTTCTTAGACTGTGTGCCCAGTTTAGGAAATAATCCTTCATCAAACTCACAGTCATCAAGACGTGCCTTAAATACGTCACCCGTCAGGGGTTCTAGGTATCTAATTATAGAGGGTGAGTCAAACCCAACATAGATACCTAATCGACGTTGTGGACCCATTTTGGTCCTCTGTGGGGGAGCTATGGGGACGTAAACAGCACAACCAAAAACTCTCAAATGTGAGATATTTGGAGGTGAACCATAAGCGAGCTGCATCGGAGATAGAATATGACCTCCAGAAGGCCGTATTCTAATAAGTGATGCGGCATGCAATATAGCATGACCCCAAGCTTCCACAGTCAACTGTGACTGCATCAACAATGGACGAGCAATCCATTGTAATCTCTTAATAAGAGATTCTGCTAACCCGTTCTGGGTGTGAACATGAGCTACAGGATGTTCAACTTCGATGCCAGTTGCTTGGCAATAGTCTTGAAAAACCTGTGAAGTAAATTCACCCGCATTATCAAGTCTTAACTTTTTGATATGGTTATCGGGGAAATGAGCCCGCAACTTAATTATTTGTGCCAATAGCTTAGAAAAAGCTAAGTTGCGGGTGGACAAAAGGCACACATAAGACCATTTAGTAGATGCATCTATAAGTACCATAAAGTACCTAAATGGACCACTTGCGGGGTGAATAGGTCCGCAAATGTCTCCATGAATTCTCTCTAAGAAGCTAGGAGACTCTAGTCCCACTTTCAAAAGGGATGGTCTTGTTATAAGTTTTCCTTGAAAACAAGGTAGACACGAGTAATCATACTTCTGAAGAATCTTCAGGTTCTGCAGGTTGTGTCCACTGGATTGGCTTATGATTCGTTTCATCATAGCTGATCCTGGGTGACCCAGTCTATTATGCCAAAGTTTAAATTTTGGCGATGAATGACACTTCTGGTGCACAATCATGTTAGCTTCTGTTGATTGAATATGAGTATGATAGAGACCCGACGGGAGTCCCTTGAATCGTTCTAAGATAGTTTTTGAACCATCTTTTAGACGAGTAACATACAGATATTCTGTCTCATTTATTTCATTTGTTTCTAAGTGATATCCGTTTAAACGAATGTCCTTGAAACTTATGAGATTCCTATTTGATTTAGGAGAGAATAGTGCATCTTTTATTATTAGTCTTGTTTTATTTGGGAGCAATATAATTGCTTCACCAGATCCTTCTATTATGTTTGATAGTCCTGATATCGTAATAACAGGACCGTCATAATCATATAAGCTATAAAAATAGCTTTTTTCTCGAAGGATTGTGTGCGTCGAGGCGCTGTCCACAAGGCATTCACACTTCATCTATAGATCTATTGGAAAAAAAAATAACAACAAACAATTGTAATTAAAACAACAGTTTTGAAAAAAAAAATTCTCTTATATCGATCGACGGACCGATATAGAGAAGTCAATAAGTTGCTTGCAAAAATGCATAATTTATAAATACAATTTGAGCCAAAAAAAAAAATAATATTCGGTCATCCCCTTTCGGTAGCTCTACGTGAATATGACCAGGCGGAAAAATGAGGGAGGAGGGTCACCGGGGACCTCTTAAGAACCAAGCCCCAAGTTCTTTCTGACATCATACCCAAATAGGTGAGCCTATTCGGAGAGACTTCGTAAAATTTTCTTTGTCAAATGTAAGAATAAATATCATTTTTCAAGAAATTAAAAGAGAAGCATAATATGAAAATGCGGCAACAAGTTTTTTTAAAAGCAGGAAATAAGATAATGGCTCTAGTCGAGTAGGTCGTCGTTCTCGAAATCTTCCGCCGAGAACTGAGTAGACGGCTGCTTTTCTACCAGATTTGTTTCAATTTGAGACTTCTGGCTCGCTTGATACAGATCTTGTAGATGTCGTGGGGTGCGACAGTTTCTGGACCAGTGTCCAGTCATGCCACATTTGTGGCATTTGTCCTCCCAATTTTTCTTGGGAATGGACATCAGTTCTGTGGTCTTCTTCCACTTCTTCTTTGCCCCACTTTTGCTGCTCTGGGGATGAAAGTTGTTCTTGGGTGGACTCCTGGCCGGCCTCTTCTGGGCATTCCCCATGTTAGATCTGTCCTTATTTTTCTTCTGCTTCTTGGAAGAAAAATAAGCTTCTGGGAGAGGAGCTGAGCCTGCAGGGCGTAGGTTATGAGTGGCCAAGAGAAGTTCTCTGTTTTGCTCTGCCATCATCAGGGTGGAGTGCAATTCAGAGTACTTTGTGAACTTTCGTTCACGGTACTGTTGCATGAGGATTGCGTCCTTCTCGTGGAAGGATGTATATGTTTTTTCCAACATGCGATACTCCGAGACTTCTTCACCACACAACTTCAGGCGTGAGGTGATATTATGGAGAGCTGAGTTGTACTCAGCTACGGACTTAAAATCCTGAAGTCGAAGGTTTTCCCACTCATACCTTGCACGTGGGAGGATTACATCTTTTTGATGTTTATAGCGGTCCTCCAGTGCAGTCCACAATTCCTTTGGGTCTTCTACAGTGAGGTATTCGGCCTTCAGGGTCCGATCAATGTGTCTCCTGATGTAGATAATGGCTTTCGCCTTATCTATATCAGAGACGTTCACTGTAGAAACAACCACAGCAGTGTCTGCTGTATTTTCCGTACCAGTGGCCGGAGCCGATGGAAGAGGAGTTGAAATTGTGGCTAATAAGCCCTGGGCACGTAAGTGGAACTTCAGGTCCACGTGCCAGCTCAAATAATTTTTTCCAGCAGCATCTAGTACTTCGAAATCGACACTCGCTATTTTGGCCATTTTATCTATCATGTGAAAAACATGCATAAATTAAAATTAAATATTTATGCGAGAGTCTCGAAGACAATTGAACAAGAACAACCAAATTTAATATTCTAACAACAATGGCAAGAAGATTATACAAACATGTACAAATAGAAAGTTGGTGTAAACAGAATAACTATTCAGCAAGAACTGAGTTTACTGTAGAATGCAAATTAAACACATTCAAACAAACTGCCTCATGCCTTTCATGTTGAGCATAGAAGTTCAACAAGCACACAAGGATTTGAGAGATGATTTTAGGTAACTGAATAGAAAGAGTTTACGAATTCTTAATTGCAACAGGCAAACACAGACTAGAACTGAAAAAACCATCTTACAACTCACAAAATAGTATTTTTATTATTTCAGCAGTTCACAACATGTAATTATACCAATAGCTCAGAACGTAGGAGTAGAAATACAATGGATAACGCATGAAAAAGGTTTAGGAATTACTAGTTTTTTTTTTTTTTCTTTCCTTTCTTTCCTTATATATTACTCTTCCTCTTAGCAAGATAAAGTGGGATAAGTTTGATATGCTCAAACGTGAGCATTAGCACACTGGTTGAACCATGCAGTAGTGAGTGGAAAGGTCCTGGGTTCGAATCCAGGGAGTGGACGAATTTTTTTTTATTTTTGAAGATTCAAAAATAATGGTTCAGTCCTTATTGATTCAAAAATAATTGTGTACTGATATAGCCCATTACACATCACCATTTATATTTTCATGGGTTCAAATATAAATAATACTTTCTTTAGAACAAATATAAATAATATCTTTCAAATCTGAATTTCAGAAAACTATTGTGTGCATGAATGCAAACGCATGTGAACCTTCATGAAAACTGTAAATTTTTTTTTTTTTTATACGGTGACAATTAGCCCAACTGTGGTTTATAGGCAAAATGTTGGGGAACCAGTAGAAAATTCAGTAATGCTATTTTTTGTTGGAGAGTAGCAATATAAAATATCACTCTTAGGTTGTTAGATATATATATTGCTAATTCATCCAAACAATTAATTTGTAAAAAAAATTTAAAAAGTGTTACCCGCCTTTGGTCGGATCGACTAGGGAAAACTGAAAGATGACGTCGAGATCTGGACGTCGATTCTCCTTGTTTCAGCAGTCGTGCTGATAACGTGTTTGAAGGAAGACGAGATCTTGTAGAATAGTATTTTTATTCATATATTTCATCATATGGCAAGGGCCATATATATAGGGCTAATGGACAACCCAAGGGTCATGAGTTACATAATCCAAGGGTCATGAGTTACATGATCCCAACGGTCATGTGTAACTCATGACATAATGATAAATAGAGATAATGTTTCATAACAAAATTCATATTAACAAATGGGATGGAAGTAAAAAATTCTCTATATTTTTTTTTTACTAATAACAGTAGAGAGAAAATAAAGATAGTGTACAATGTGTATAGATTGAGATAGGGGTGAGTATTCGATTTATTCGGTTACAACCGAACCGAATAACCGAAAATCGAATTGGACCGAAACCGAATAAGTAAAACCGAAACCGAACCGAATTAGTCAATAACCGAACCAAACCAAATTAAATCGGTTCGATTTTTGGTTTATTTATATTTATATATATATATATATATATATATATATATATATGAATTAAATTTTTTCTTATTCGATTTTTAATTTTGGACCAAAATCAAAACTCAAAATCGAAACTGGAACCGAATAAAAAAATTAATATTTTTAAAATTGAAATTGAACATATTATTTTTTTTAAACCCAACAGAATTTCTTATTCGGTCCGATTTGGTTCAAAACCAATTAATGCTCGCCCCTAGAATGAGAGAGAAAATAAAACATCCGTGTCAAACCTTTCCATGAGTATCCCTAGACTTCACGTGAGGTGGGCCCCACAGCCTGTGTTCCCGTTCCCGCCGCAAATCTGTCTTCATACAAATCAACCCTCCCTCCTCATCCCCTTCCTCCTCCCCCAGCCATTCTCCAAACCTTAGAAAAAACCCTAACCCTAACCCTAACCCTAGACATGAACGGCTGCTCCGTGTTCTCCGACGACGGCTTCTCCGCCGCCAGCCTCTTCTCCGCCCCCCACTCCTACGCCTACGACGACCTCATCCTCCTCCCGGGCTACATCGACTTCCCCGCCGACTCCGTCGACCTCTCCACCCGTCTGTCCCGCCGCATCCCCCTCTCCCTCCCCTGCGTCGCCTCCCCCATGGACACCGTCTCCGAGTCCTCCATGGCCGCCGCCGTCGCCTCCCTCGGCGGCCTCGCCTTCCTCCACTCCAACCTCACCCCTCCCCTCCAGGCCTCCCTCCTCCGCTCCGCCAAGTCCACCCGCCTCCCCTACGTCGCGGATCCGGTCTTCGTCTCCCCTTCCGACGTCGTCCCCGCCCTCGACTTCGCCATAGTCACCGCCGACGGCACCTCGAAGTCCAAGCCCCTCGGCGTCGTCTCCTCCTCCGCCCCCAGCGGCTCCGCCGTCTCCGCCTACATGAAGCCGTTCCCCAAGTCCGTCCCCGCGGACTACGACCTCGCCCGTGCCGCGGCCCTCCTCGCCGGCGAGGGCCTCCTCTTCGCCCCGGTCGTGAATGGCGACGGGGAAGTTGTTAACTTCGTTACGGACGAGATTGTGAGAACCGTCAAAGATTATCCGAAGTTCGGAGTGCCGTCGGTGGGGGCGGACGGGAAGTTCCTGGTCGGTGCGGCGATTGGGACCAGAGAGGAGGATAAGGTGAGGCTGGAGTATTTGGTGAAGGAGGGGGTGAATGCAGTGGTGGTGGACAGTTCACAGGGGAACTCTTGTTATCAGCTGGATATGATTAAGTTTGCAAAGAGGAGTTATCCGGGGGTTGATGTTATAGGGGGGAATGTGGTTACAATGGCGCAGGCGCAGAACTTGATTAAGGCTGGGGTTGATGGGTTGAGGGTCGGGATGGGGTCCGGATCCATTTGCACCACGCAGGAAGTCTGTGCCGTCGGCAGAGGGCAGGTGATCACTTTTTCCGAAGCGTTCGATTGATACTCTTTGTATATCAACTCCATTATGTATCGTTGCATTAGCTAGGATAAGAAAATCCATTGAAACACGAACAAAACTTGGTTTTGTGTGGCAGATGGAAACTTAGTGTAGGAATTTTATAGTGCTAGACACATAACAGTAGACATGATGTAATTAGAGAGAGAACATGGAAAGTCCAAGGTTTTCGTAGTAGGTAACTGCAAAAAATTGTTGTCGCTCTGGGGCTCGCTTGGTTTGGATTTAGAATTATGAAAAATATCTTAAGATTATTTGGTCTTGTTAGATATCCTTATTTTAGAATTGGATAAAAAAAAATTGAGGGTGTCGCTTGGCGCGATGGAAAGGTTTGGCCCTTGCATCCAGGAAAATGTGGGTTTCGGTTGTGGAGAAACCTCTTCACATGTTGACAATAAGGTTGCGTACATTTTGACCCTCCTGGACCCTGCATTAACAGGAGCCTGATGGCACTGGTCTTGTTTTATAAGGCTTTCCTTTTACACTGAAGTTAGATGATTTATTCCAGCTATAATAACATTATTTGGGTTCTTACAGGCATCAGCAGTTTACAAGGTTGCTTCTTTTGCCAAGGATCATGATGTGCCAGTTATTGCTGATGGCGGGATTAAGAATTCTGGGCATATTGTTAAAGCTTTGACACTAGGGGCGTCTACAGTTATGATGGGTGGTTTTCTAGCTGGTAGCCATGAGGCCCCTGGGCAATATGAATATCAGGTATGTCATCTAAAGGTTTAAAGTCTGAAATGTTTTACATCCTATTCTTCCAGTATAATGCCTTGTGCATAGAAATGTTTTACATCTTATTCTTCCAGTATAATGCCTTGTGGATGTAATCCGTAGCATATGGCACTTGGTCTGAGATTTGCAGAAATCTGTTTGATGCTTGATGCTCCTGTTTACTGCGCCATGATATGTTACTCTTCTTTATTTGATATTCATATATGGATCCATAGCTTCATACTCCTGCTTGAAATTGAAAGGTGCACCTTTTCTTGGTTCTTAGTCTTGCTATTCATTTTCTACGAGTGCCCTTCTCGTGAGTGTTTCATAGTACGGATGGCTTTTCAGAGACCCATCTACGTCGTAAGTTGGAGATCTTTCTTTTTCTCGTAGAGGCAAGATTTCACTCATATGCTGGCTCGAAGCAATATGTGTGCTATACTTATTCTTTTAGCATATCTATCGGCCATTGTTTTCCCCCTCTTCTATCAAATGCATTTTCTTTCTTATAAAGTACATTTTGACCAAGGATGTTGCATGATTGCGCAGGAGTAGGGTGGTATTTCAGGGAAGGGTACTGTTTGGATCCTTATAATTTGCCTATCTCACTATAATAGACTTATCTTCTTTAGCGAACCTCATCACTGTTGTGTGAATATTTGTGTATGTATGATCAAATAAATATTGAAGTTTTTGATGAACATCGTACAAGCTTTTTATTCGGAATTTATATAGAGATACTTATGTGTAGTGCTAAATTATTAATACCATGAGCATAAAGTGGCTAACTTGCTGATTATATTAGTAAAACAACTTACCTTTAATGTTTTTTTTGGGGTATGTTCCAACAGCATCTAAGAACATCAATGGTTTTATCGATGTGCTCGACAGTAATTGATATTATAGTCTTCTTAAATGCTTTCGCAATTTTGCTTGTGTATGAATTTATGAATGCCCATATGATTTTATATTTCGTGATAATTGTTGAATTAAGTTCATTTATTGAAAATCTATATTGTGGGTTGCTAGATAAATTAAGTTACGCGTTCTGATATTTGTAGTTCCAAAATGAATCATGATTATCTACTTTACTAGTATATCTATCAGTTATTACATTTTAGCCGTATTTATTTTCATTATGTAGTTGTTCTTATGACATTTTATACTTTGTTCATAGTATTATAATTCTTGAGAGTTCTGGAGGCAACAAGTAGTAGATGGATATGATGTGATACTTGAACAATTTTTGTCTAATCTCGTGATGATTGGATGTAAATGTCGAAATGTGAAAAAGTTAGTGAATGTACCAACAAAATAACATTCTGGGTACATTTCAACATATTACGATCAAGTGATATTAGAAAAATGTTAGATCATTATTTCCTATATTCTTAACAAAATTGCACATTTAAAATTGTGTTATTTTTTTGGTTATTTGTTCTAAAGCCTAGATGAGATAACAAAATGGCCACGCATAATCAAGGAAGAATGGTGAACTGAGGAACTCAAGAATGCTTGTGGGAGATAGAGCATTATATATTTTATAGATTTTTTTTTTCTCTTCTAATCATGTATTTTGCATTTCTGGTGGTAAGTAGACAAATCTATTTTACTATGGACCTCTCTGTTATTAAAAACCTACCATAAGATCTTTAGAATGAATAATATGGTAGATCACTTCCAATTTTAGGTACATTTATATGTTGTTCCTTCTCAAATTGAAATCAGATAGATTCTTTACCTAGATCTTGGATAGTTTGTACTCAAAATCACTCCCACTTGCCAAGTCACAGGTATGTACCTCCAGGAAGCTTCTCAATAAATCTTTAGACCCTGCAAGGGAACTTGGATTGCTGAGAAATTAGGTTGTGCTCAAGGCAGGTGACATTGTGGTGTAGCCCATTAGCATCTTGTTTAAACCTTGTGGAAGTTACATATATACAGGAAGTTGGGATATGTTCTAGTTTTTAAAAGCTGGTTGCAATTCAGTGACTGTATCCTATATATTGGAGGCAATATTTTATAGGTGATAATGAGGGTAGCAGTATGGTGTAGCTTGATTCTAAGGGGAGATGAAATGTGTAGCAAACGCTATAGGAAAGAGGAAGAAACACGTAATATGTAGCATTTACCATGAATTTGACCAACCTCTTTCTTGGAAGTTAAAATTGTTTTCATTAGAAAGTATCACACAGGGGAATAGATTATCTCTACAAATCGAAAGATGTCAAATTCGTTAAAACATACATATGAAAACTAGGAAGCTGTTCCTCCCCTCCGAAAGCTACTGAATCCCATTCAGTATTCACATGATTTTCAACCTTATAAGACCAGATATCCATGTCACAAGAATTTGTTGTAGTTAAAGGAAATGCTTTGTCTTGTGTAAACATGAGCAAAATTTATACCGTTGGTTTCATTGTTGACCCAAATTTTTTGAAATGATTTGAATATTTGACCAGTGTTGATAGCACAGGTATATTAGATGTTGCTGAGCCTGAGAGCCCAAGGGAATTATGTCTTGACTAGTGATCTTGAAATAAGTAGTCTATTTCATTGAAACCTTTTGGTTACTTGCATTGCATGGCAATTAAAGCATCTTTACAGTTGTCTACAGTTACGGTACTAGAGTTCAATGAGCAACACTTTATAAAAGTACATTTTAGATTAAGCATTATAATAGTCTATGTTCCCTTGTCTGTCATCTCATAGCTTATTCTACTAATAGTTTATTCTACTAGGGTGGGCGCAGGGTCAAGAAGTATAGGGGCATGGGCTCCCTCGAAGCTATGACAAAGGGAAGTGATGCTCGATATTTGGGTGACAAAGAGAAACTCAAGATTGCTCAGGGAGTTGTCGGTGCAGTAGCCGACAAAGGCTCGGTACTGAAGTTCATTCCTTACACGATGCAAGCAGTGAAACAAGGATTCCAAGATCTTGGTGCGTCCTCATTGCAGTCAGCTCACAATCTTCTAAGATCAGAGGTGCTAAGGATGGAGGTATGATAGAGAAGTTGTACTTTCAAATTATTCATGATTTTCTCAATTTGTTTGTTGGACGGAGTAAATATTTTCTTGAATCCTTTGTTTACGACTCATTCTTAAGGTGGTTTTGTTGATTTGGCAATTAATTTACTTGAAGAAACTTCAAACTATCATAACTGTAGTAGGCAAGTGTGCCGCTTACATATTGACTAATGATTTAATTTACTATTTCTACTTTATCCTCTTGTATTCGGGGCAGGAAAGGGAGGACCCCTGCTATAGGATTGGCCAAGAATCTCACCACCTGCACTTAATTGGTTTTGAGTTATAATTTGAGTTTATATTTAAAAAATCAAAATTTATTTATGAGATTTGGAAGCTGTTGGTGAGTCTGGTGACCTCATTCTTCTGCATACCTGCAATTACTATTACCACCATGAATTATGATTTAGGATTTTGAACTAAATCTAATTAAAAGCATGTATTCAATTTGTCGGTAGTTGGAGCCTTGCACTTCAATTACGATCATAAATGCAAGCGTCTCATGATGCAGTCTCGCAAGCATTTTCAGTTGCAAGTAACCAGACTGACTGATAATTTGGTGGTTTTTTTACCGTTCTTTATATACAGATCCCATAACTGTTTGGTTGGTTGTTTTCCATGAAACCAAATATTTTGCTTGCTTGATTCTTTCTGTGAGGCATTTGGTCAGCTTCACATTGAAGACTTGTAACTTCCGAATCTAACTGGTTCGGGTGGGTGATGTCTCTTTTTTCCAGGTCCGGACAGGGGCTGCACAAGTTGAGGGAGGGATCAGTGGCTTAGTTTCGTATGAGAAGAAACCCTACTGAGGATTTAGAAGGCCAAATCTGATGGGCCTTTTCGTCCTAATCATAATGAAGCTATGGGCTTAGAAGGCCAAATCTGATCATTCCTCTGGCCTGCGTGTTCCCTTTTTGCGCACATGTCTAGATAGTTGCCATGTTAAGTTGACATTTTTGTCGGTAAGTTGTGTGAAGTTGCTAATTGTAATTCTCCTTATGTTTTCTTGGCATAAATGGGTCACATATGTTTATTGAACTCTTTGTCTGTGGATGTGTAAACTTTATTTGCTCCGAGGAACTTGATGTGTATTTTCAAAGGAACACTATTAGACATTGGTAATAGTAAGGTTAACATTTGATTCCTGCAGTTTGATTCATTTGATTTTGCTGGCAAGTTTTTACATACTCCCATGTGGTCCTTAAATGTTTTCCATGTCCAGGTGTTTTTGTGTACTCTCAAGTATGGAATTGCCTGCTTACCCACAAATGACACATATTCATGATAGGTATGAAAGCATCACAATTGACTCTCATCGACTTTTCCCTCTATATTCTTGTGCAAAATAGTCACAAAAATGTTTTGTTGCCCGAGGGAGGTGACCGCACGCGCACGTCACCACCCCACTGTCCCCTTGCTGCCTTCAGGGCCCACGCCACCCTTGTCCAATGAGAGAATGATACGTGGTCCGCAGTCCAAATCCGTAGTCCAAATCCGCCGGCAACGTACTTCCAAAGATGTAGTCACTATTGTTGATACACTGGCCCCAAGCCTACTATGCTCATTTGTCGGTTTAACTCCTTAAGGGCCGGTTGTTTCAAACTTAATTCTAGCCCAAATAACAAGCTGAAGCTTGGGCCCGATAGTTCAGATCTCGAACTCAAATATAATAATTTTGGCATTGAACTATATCTCAACTCCATAACAAAACACAAATGCAACTTGAACGTGACTCGTCTTCTTTGCAGAGGCCATATATTAAAATATAAAGACAACATTAAAAGACCTACAAGCTTAATGTCATTCATGCTATGAATGAAACAAGGGTTATTTAGTTTTAGCGTCTCGATTAATATTCAAAATTTGTACTTAGGTCTCTATATTGTCCAGAAAATAATTTGAGTCTACTTTTGATGGTTGACTTGAGATGTCCATTAGATCTTGTTTACGTCTGATTAAAATTCTAAATTTGCGTTTTGTTTCAGGGTCTCGAAGGATATTCAAAATTTATGATATTTTTTCCATTTTGTATGATCAGTCCAAGTCAACGATCAAGACAAAACCTAAACCCTCTTATGGATAATACAGACCTAAACGCAATTTTGGATAATAAAAGTCAATAAACTAAATAACCTATAAAACATTAGTGGTAAACAAAAAATGCAAATGCCCATCAACTCTAGTCCAAATGAGCCGTTCAACAAAAATGGTTGACGTGAGATGCACCTGTGACATCTACCCAGGTTCGAACGAGGGTGGGAGTGTCATATCCTTCCATTTAATAAAATTGTGGAAGTTGAGAGCAATGAGCCATTTAATAAAATGCAACATATACAAAGACCCCGAAGTCCGGAGCATTACCGAAAAAAAAAGTTGTCACGACCCATGGAAAGTGAGCAAAGGATAAAATAGTTTATATATGATTTTGATTAAAATTCGTTGTAAACATGTTTTTTTTAACTTTATATGAGTATGATTTGAATATTGAATATATTTTTATATGAATTTATTATATATATGTTTATAGAATGTTGATTTATATTTTTCAAGTTAAAAGGATTTTAAGATTTTTTTTTACGTGAGGGGCTAGTTAGAAGGATTTTAAAATACCTTTTAAATTATGTGAGGATATATCTTAGATGGCTCATTTTGAATTATTTTCAAGCCTTTTTACAATTGTAGAGATGAAACGGTTCAAAATTTGCCGTTTAAGCAGTATGTATATCCTCACGTAGCTAAGAATTTTTTCTCCTAAAATACTTATAAGTATATAACAGATGTCCAAAATCCTATAAATATATATATATAACAAATCAAATTTAAAATATATTTCACAGTTAAATCATATTTAAACTAAGAACGTGGTATTATCTAATATCCAAAGTTCTAAAAACATATATCTGAACATTTTAAATAGAATATATTAAACTTATGTTAATAATTTAACTTTTTTAATAATATCAATTTTTAAAATCTTTTTGTAGGTGCAGACACATGAACATAGCTAGTAGTAAAGGTAAAGAGCATTGATAACGCTGTTGAAGCCATGTGCATATCCTCACATATTTTTTTCTCCTCTAAAATTTTTCAGACTACCACGGTCTGTATATCACTTAGGTAATTTTTTTTAAGTCCTTGTAACTAAGCCAGAACATATATTCAAAATCCTACAAATATTTATAATATATTCAATTAAAATATATTCATTATTTAAATTTAACTTATATGCAAAGTTCTAAAAATATTTTTATAACAAATTTTAATTAAAATATATTCAAATTATCTTTAAACAATTTTGATATAATTTTAATGATTTTTGTAATAATATATCACGGGTAAAGTGCATTTAAACCCTCCTTAGAGTTGCCTCGTTCGCAAAATAAGACCTTTTAGAAAACTTAAGCAGTTTGCACCTCCCGCAAAACCGTTTTTGCTCGGAATGCCCCTTTCCGTCAAAATGACGTTAGAACAGCCGTTAGAGCCCATATTTTGCATTAAAAAAAATGTGCACTTCCCAAAATACCCCTAATGCTAATGGTTACATTGTGGCTGCTGCTCTCTTTCATTCTCTCTATAAGAATGTTTGTTTGAAACATAAAACCTAAGCTTTATATTTTCTATTTTTTGACCGGTTGGTTGGAAGGAAAAATAATATTTAATTTTTTTTATATTCCTTTTTTTTTTACTTATTTGCTCTCATTTAATGTATTGAAGCTTTTTCTTACCTACAGATCTCAAATCCAACTGCAATTTTTTTTTTATATTCCTTTTTTTTTTTTTACTTATTTGCTCTCATTTAATGTTTGAAGCTTTTTTTACTTATTCCTTTTTTTTTTTCCTCAAGATGTCCAAATAGAAATTATGGAAGAACAATTTATTGCTATTGTGGATTAATTAGCCCATTGAAAATAAATTTAATATTAGTTACAATAATATTACGTCAAAATAGAAATTATGGAAGAACAATTTATTTTTGAATTTTTGACACGTTTAGTAATATTTAAGTTATTTGTTTAAGTAATACATGTGATGAAAATAAATGTGTACCAAGATTTGCATTTCAGTTAGAATTAATAAATAAATAATTACGATAATAGACATGACTAATAAATTATTAAGTAAGTCTATAATGATGATTACTAAATTATTAATTAAAATTATTATAATATATAAATTATTAACTATAATTATAATTATGATTAAATTATTATTAATAAATATTATAATAAAATTGTAATTAATAAATTATTAACTACGATTATAATTATTAATTAAGATTATAATTATTATAAAATATTAAATAATATAATATTAGTTACAGTTATCTAGCTCCAAATACGGTTTACAAAACATGCCCTAAGTTAAATGGCTGGATAGTTCAGGACTAACCGGACATTTGTTAAAAGTTTTTTTTTCCAGAAAAAAAATTAAGATAAAAACCTACTATTTAGATTATAAACATTTATTTTCGAAAATGACGTCAAGCATGAGAATTCTATCTTTTTAGGAACGGGTGGTTATTTTAATAATCTTTTTAATATTTTGTTTTTTGTTTCCATTTTTTTAGTTCTTATTTCATATTTTTTTTTTCATCTTTTTAATAATCTTTTCTAGTTTTTTAATAGTGACTTTTATTTTCAAATTTGTATAGTTTTTGTTTTGTCTTTTTTCATTGTTTAAGATTTATCCTCATTTTTTGGTTTTTTGGAATATTTTTCCTATTTTTTATTTTTTTCCTATATTTTAATAGTAATTTTTTTTTGTTTTTTTTTGGTATTTTTTTCCCAGTTTTTCATCATTTCTATTTTTTAAGAATTGATTTTTTTGTATTTATCAGTTTTGTTTTTCCAAAAAAAATTTATATATTTGTTAAATAAAAAATAATTTATGACAAAATAATTTTAAATAATATTTATCCACTTTTTTGACAGAACTAACCGTTTTTAACAAGTTAATATTAATTAAAATTAATTTAAAAAATAATTTTACTAGCAAAGACCATTTTTCCTTTGTTAATATTTATCCACTTTTTAACAAGTATTTTTGCTTAACCATTTTTAACAAAATAATTTTAGAACTAACCGTTTTTAACAAGATAATATTAGATAGCCCAAGGGTAAAATGGTCAACACAATCCCATTTTAACTTCCGTTAACAGAAAAGTTAGCTTAGGGGTGATTTGAACATTTTCGTAACCTTTTGGGTTTTTCAGATCATGGAGTCTTTAATTGTGTTTTTGTCACATCTAAGGAGGGTTTAAATGCACTTTACCCTAATGTCACAGATGATTTTTTTTTTCTTTTTTGTGAAGATGACTAACAAGAAAATAAAGTTATTTTTTAATTTTTTTATTCCTGACCCGATCCTTTTGACACCCCTACCCCTGAGTTCCTTAAACCCAACCCTATTTTCTTTCAAAACCCTAATTTTGCACTCCAAGCCCTCGACCTCTCTACGCCAATGGCAGCTCACAGCGAGAAGAAGCGCGAGAAGAACAACACGAAGAAGCATCAGAAGAATGCATCCATAGCTCCAAAACAAAATAAACCCTTCAAGAAAACGAAGAGGGACAAGCCCCAAGAATTGCCTCCCGCTACTCCACTCCTCGTTCAAGATGAAGACCCAGCTTTCCCCAGAGGTATATTTCCATAAATAATAATAATTATTGGGTATTTTTGGTTAATATTGGGTGATTTCAAGTATTTGTTTTTGGTAAAATTTGGAGATTTTTTGATTCCCATCTCATTAATACAATCCAAAGTATATTCTACAATCTACTTCTGTAAAGATGCGACTTTCTTTTACTCCCTTGCATTTGCATTCAACGGAATTTTTTGTGAATTTTGGCTGTGGACGTGGGAGGAGAGAAAAAGTTTGAGGCTATACACGCAAAAGACGAAAAATATATATATATATTTTTAAACGTTTTTTGGTTGATTGCTGTTGTGGATTTAGGAGGGGGTAGACTCCTCAGCAGGCAAGAGGAGGCGGAGGCGCGGGCTGAAGCGGAGTCGGAATTCGAAAAAGAAGAGAACGAGTCAAAGAAGGGGAAAGACGGGGGTAAGAAGAAAGGAGCGAAGAAGAAGATGCGATCCGCCACCGGCGAAGACGATTTGGGGTCGCTATTCGGTGAAGGGATCTCGGGGAAGCTCCCAAGATTTGCCAATCGCATCACTTTGAAGGTATGGTTGTGTGGATTAATGTTTATTAGTTACCAGGTTTCAGGACTGTTTCACTGCTTGGTGCTAGGCTGCTGGCCACTACAGTGCCTAATTTAATATAGACCTTAGTCAACTTACGAACTTTTGTTACTATGCCTTGTATCTTCTACGAGCATGGAGAGTCGGCGAGATATTGTCCAGACAAGGGAAATGGATAAATTAAGTGAAAATGTCACACTGACGTGTGGCAATGGCTAGTAAACACAGAGGTTATAGTGACTAGTGATGAAAGGCAACTTCATGCATTAGGCAGTTTCTTGCTAATAGGTCATAAGTATGAAGGTTATGTCGAGGAAACAAAAACAGTATTTGCTCATTTTAACTAGAAACTTCAACTCCGTAGGTATAGGACCAGTAACATCTGGTGGTAAATTTACATAGCACAGTGATAATCGATGAATTCTCATCTCAGAATTAGTTTGATAAATGGAATGCCTAAGGTTTATAATTATAAATAGGAGGGTCCAAACTTTGACAAACACTGTCCGAGTTTCTTTCTAGAGAAGATTGTGCTTTCTGTTTGAGGAAGTGACGAGCCTTAATCCAGAAGTTTGGCTCCTGAATATAAATTTAACATATAGAGGAAGACGGATGTTAAGACTATAGTTAGATTTGTGTACATCAAGAATTTTCTTCATCTAAGTATAATTTCCAATCTTAAAATGTGAAGTTAGAAGTAAAGAAAGGTGAGAATGGATAAATTTTAATAAGAGTGGAATTACAGTGAGAGGAGGATGAGAAGAACACCATCACCTTTTCAAGTGTAGACACTGTTTCACGCCTTGAAACATTCCGACTTTATATAAAAAGAGAACAAAAATTAAAACATCATATTGACTTGTGCATGCATGATTAATCATTAAACAACCAAAAGAGAGGAAAAGGAATCCTTTTCATCGTGTTGTACTAACAGATGGTGAAGGGTAAGAGGACCAAAGCTTTGTGATTAAAAGAAAAGAAGGGTTTGGACCACCCATGATCTGTGTTGCCTGTACCGTTGCAACTTTATCTTGTGGAATTCACAGTGTAGGAGATCTTCTAATTTACCAGGAAATAGAATGTCCCCTTTCTTCTTACCTTTATGAACAACTCCAAATAATTCTTATTGGATCCTGGGACCGGCATTGTTGACTAAACCTGTATACTTAAACTCTTTGAACAAATCGAGTGAAACAACAACTACAATAAGGATTTTGAAATGACACTTTGAACATTACCTCTGATAACCCTTTGTTATCTCAGTTCCATAAAGACCTAAATAAAACTAGGCCAACAATATGACCTCATGACGTAACTTTTCTGCATCCCCATAACTCAGCCAACAACTATTGGATCATATTAGTTGTTCACAGCATCCGTTGTTATGTATATGTATCTGTGTGTGTGTTCCTCTTATATCATCATATTATATTATGTTATATTTGAATGTGTCATTTCTCTTCTCATTAAGTAGAATATGACCAGATGTCATTCTTTTGTTGTCTTCCCAGAATATTTCTCCAAAAATGAAACTTTGGGGGGTCATTGTTGAAGTAAATCCTAAGGATCTTGTAATCAGTCTTCCTGGCGGACTAAGAGGATTTGTTCGTGCAGAGGAAGTATCTGATATTGTTTTAGGCAACACAAATAAGGTACTAGAAGCAACATGTTCTTCTTAACTACCTCGGCGAAGGATAAGAGGAAGTATACTTGATTTATATGAAGTTTGGTTATCATGTATATATTGTAGCTACAACTAGTGGACTCTTATAAATCACCTCTTTTTCCTTTTTTGACAGGATACAGAAAATAACACGCTGTGTAACATGTTTCGGGTTGGTCAACTTGTTTCCTGCATAGTATTGAAGGTTGATGATGATAAAAGAGAGGGGAAAGGAAACAAAAGAATCTGGTTGTCTCTGCGTCTTAGTTTGCTATATAAGGGCCTCACATTAGATGCTGTTCAAGATGGGATGGTAAGCCATGATCACTGTCCGTATATAAGGGCTGCTTAAGAATTTTCTGCTGTTACATACTATGAGTGGGCCCTCATACATTCATTTCCCATAGTCTATGCTTTGTAAGTCACGAATCTTGCACCATTCTAATTTATATAGTAGCTAGTAGGTTGCCTTGCATGTTCGGTTCCCCTTGTATAGGGAGATGCAATCATGCAGATTGCACATAAACACAGCATACATGGTTACCTATTTGATACTGTAAGAGACTCGTACTAATACCATGTTCCCTATTTTATATATTAATAATTTTTTAGCAATTTCATCGTGCCATTGAATATTCAACCTAAGAATTCCTTGAATATTCCCTATTTTGTATACATATATCATACTATGAGTGGGCCCTCAGGCATTCATTTCCCGTAGCTCAAGTTGTTTATACTGTGCATGACATCTTTTATATAAGGTTCAACATAGTCTATGCTTTGAAAGTCATGAATCTTGCAACATTCTAATGTTTGTATAGTAGCTAGTAGGTTGCCTTGCATGTTTGGTTCCCTCCTGGTATAGGGAGATGCAATCATACAGATTGCATAAACGCAGAATACATGGTTTACCTATTTGATACTGTAAGAGACTCCTATTAATACCATATTCCCTATTTTGTGTATTAGTAATTTTTTAGAAATTTCTTCGTGCCGTTGAATATTCATCCTAAGAATACTCTGAAGCAAGTGGTATGGATGAGAATTACTAGAATATACTATTGAATGTTTTCTAAAGCTTGGACTGGAATAGTTGTAGAAATAAAATATTGGAAGATTGTTAACTCATATGATTCTGTGATGACTATCATGCGAGGCAATTAATCTAAAATAACATGGGAGGCAGTCGAGACAAGTTAGGTCACCAAAAAAAGAAAAGAAAAGAATTTGTTTGCTACGGGTACATCAAGTATTGGGTACTATGCTTAGGTAATTCTTTATTTTGATTTGTAAATTCGGTTACAATTTAGTTGCTTGTGCACCCATTGATAAAAAAACGTCTAAAGAAAAAGGAATGATATTGCAGAATACCTGTCTCGGTGCATATTCTGAGCGTCTAAAATGAGTAGGAAACAAGTTATAAAAAAGAGTCCAAGTGGAAGTGTCACTTAATGTAGAAAACTAGAAATTACCTAGCTCTGAAAGAGAGAAGAGTATAAGTCCAAAATCTAATGCGGATTTCTGTTATTGTAATTGGTACTTCTGTTTCTAGCAGATCTACTTAAACACAATTCTATTCTATGTTCTTTATATACGTGATTTATTGTGTGCTCATCTTCTATGCCTATAGATCTCATTTTTGACTTCCTTTGGCTATATATATATATATATATATATATATATATATATATATATATATATATATATATATTACCATGTAAATTTCATCGAAACATTAAGATTGAAACAAACATTAAGATGAAATAAAAGTTTATGTCTAATTGAATGTGATATGACTTAAGTTGGTCATATTGTCCATCTAGGTTCTGACAGCAGAAGTGAAGAGTGTTGAGGACCATGGCTACATTCTTCAATTTGGAGTATCTTCTATCTCTGGATTTTTGCCTCGGAGTGGCCAAGGTATCTAATGCTATACTTGACTTCCAACATGATTGTTCAACACTTCTATTTGGTCATCTGACCTGTTATACTTCCAAAAATGGCTGGCCCTCCTCCCCTATTGTAAACAGTTTCCCTTTAGTTGGATGTAGCCCTATAACAGTGTACCGTCACCCGTCACCCGTCACCCGTCACCCGTCACCCCTTTGATATCAGCAAGCCTTCTCCCATCATAGGGGGTAATCTATTTAGCAAGTTTCTTAAGACGGAAAATAATTGACCAACATGGCAGTGTGCTGTGAGTTTGTTCCAAATTCCTAGCCATGGCAATTTTAAACTGGAGAGAGCCTTGCTACGAGCCTTTAACACCAATTTTAGGTAGGTAACTAGGTATACCTTCCTTTTTCTGGCATTTTTGGCTAAATTACCCTAATGACACCCCAACTATAGCGCTCGGATGTTTTTCGCACCTTAACTTTCCACTGCTTGATTTTGGCACCCCATCATCATAAATTGCAGTTTTGAAGCACATTTCTTCAATTTTGAAACACCTTTCGTCAATTTTAAAGCACATCGAGACCACTTCAAAAGCATATCTTGCAGTACAAAAGCGCAATTTAGTCCGATGTCCTTTTGAAGTGGTCCCGATGTGCTTCAAAATTGACGAAAGGCTCTTCAAAAGAGCAATTTATAAAATTGGGGTGCCAAAATCGAGCAGTGGAAAGTTAAGGTTCCAAAAACGCCCGAGTGCCATAGTTTGGGGTGCCATTAGGATAATTTAGCCTTTGCTTATTTCATCATATCATGTTTAATTCATATTGTTCATTTACAAGATGGTGCCTCCAATGAGAAGCATATTAACTGCCTGTTTGTCCCATAAAGGTTTTTTCATATTAGGATACTGCTGGGGGTGCTAATTGTGTCTGGGGGACAAATCCACAAATGTTCGGTGCTATTTAACTATATGATTATGTCTTTATTTGGTGCAGCTGATGGTGAATTATCCAAAGGGCAGTTGCTACAATGTGTAACAAAGAGTATAGATAAAAGTAGAGGGGTTATTCATCTGAATGCTGATCCTGATTTGGTGTCCAAATCTGTGGTATGTTTTTTTGAATTTTATCCATCTTTTGTAAACTGTGTTCTATTTAAGCTTCGATTTTATAGCTTGGAATATCCTGGATACGAACTCACTGTGCTGTCTGCAGGCCAAAGATCTCAAGGGGCTTTCTATTGACCTTCTGATTCCTGGGATGATGGTCAATGCTCGGGTCCACTCTACCTTGGAGAATGGGATTATGCTATCTTTTCTTACTTATTTTACCGGAACAGTATGTTTGTCGTTGTGTTGTTGATATACTTAAGCAGTTCGCTGTAGCATAAAAAGTTTCATTTTCACTCATATTGGTACTTGTTTTTATGAAATTGGTTTTTTTCAGGTGGATGTTTTCCATTTACAAAATTCTTTCCCTACTGGAACTTGGAAAGAGGAATATAAACAAAATAGTAAAGTATGCATACTTTTTGTTGTCACCTAAAGTATTTTGTTTGCTAGTTTGCCTCATCCTGTAAACATATTGTCTTGCTATTCCATTATTTTAGTCAAGGTTCGCTGTATCGGTATCGGAATCGGTATTTATACATTTAGGCATAATTTTAATTATTTCCAGTGTTATTTCTTTGTAGTTTTGAAATTAAATGAGATAGTAGTCACCCTTACCGATTGATTTACGTGCAATAAATCAATTTTCTTCTTATATATGCTTCACAACCTTATTATGCTTCAAACCCTTGTTGATTTGTCTTTTTTCCTTAAATTTTCTTTGCCAAATTGATCGGAAAAAGAGACCCCCAATGTCAGTATCGGTCAGTATCGGGTATTGGTTGGTATCGGATCGGACATGCCAAACCGTATCGGTATCGGCTTATACTTTAAACTATAATTTTAGTATAGGTACTATGTATCTTAGTTTGCACTGCCCACCCAACCGCAAACCAGCCACCAATGTAATGCCTTTTCATTATTATGGAAGATTGATCTAGCATGGTCAATTTATCCATAAATCTATTTATGAAGACTTCTTCATTTTGATTATATCACTCATCTTAAAGATATGTCATGGGTAATACCTACAACGGAAGTATTGAATAATGGTGGTGAGAATGTGATTGTGCCATAAAGAAGCAACAAAGTCCAATCTCATCTTGACTTGCTTCACTATGTGAGTAGTGCTGCTGCAACAAATATTGCAGTATTTGATGTATTTCCAGTATTTGCAACACGACAAGTAAATCCAATTATAGCAATAAAAGTTGCAAGATTTCTCCAATATGCTGTAGTTTTTTGTGTCTAAAATGATTGCAACACCCTTGCAACAACATCTAGTAGGAGGGTGAGTGATGAATGCAGCAACTACATCATCATCCGAAAACATTTGTTGAAACATTTTCACTCTCCACTTCTCCAGTCTTTTATATGTTATAAATCCTAAGAAACTGACTTCTCTACTTATACATGCAAGCATCCTATTGTAGTACCCAAAGACTAGATTTCTGAGTACAGCAACATCACTTACATCTAATGACAATTTGAATTTGCAACCCAGCTTACATAACAAGTGTTGCATTCAGCATATGTTGCAAATATTTGCTGGCCTGAAGAAAATGAGCCAAATATGAGTGGTTTCTGTGAACTGACAATGCAAAATACTGGAATTTCAGCTCGCTCTTGTTATTTCTATCCTACCTGCAGCCCCGACATGAGCTTTAGATTAAGATTCTGTTGATATGCAGCTACTACATTTTTTAAATTATAGATACTAACATGCTTAAAGGGTACCGACTTCCTTCTCTATATTGAGTTTCCTAATTAGTATTTCAAGATTTTCTATTCTTTATCCATGGGCATCAAGTGATCTCGATACTACTGAGGAGTTGACTATTAATCTATAGAATTGCGATGTTGGTGTTCGAAGAACACACAAAGGTTTATGGAAGAACTCCAATAGATTATCTATTAATCCTCTTCTTCCACCTCTGCCAAAGAGAATAATCACACCTCCCCAATACCATTACGATGGCGTGATACACTCCCTTTTAGAGACCAAAGAGACTTAACCCAGAAGGAAAATGACCCTTCTTTCCTAAATGCATTGATCCTAAATTATTTCCAAATATACAGGAACTCCTAAGAAGAAAAAAGGACCAAAATACCTCCAAATAAGGCAATCCACGGTCAATTAGGATTCTGATGGACGTGGGACAATTTTCTAATACAACAACTAGAATGCCTTTATCCCAAATTTTGGGTCGGTTGTTTGGATCCTTTTCTTCCATTCAGTTCTAGTAATGACCAAGTCCTCTATAACACTACCAAAAAGTATATCCTTCTTTAAAATTTCAATCCATATTCATTTAGGCCTACTTCTAGTCCTAGCAGTTCCTTTAACTAGTATCTTATTGTTCCTCCTTAGTGAAGTATCTATTGGTCTACACTGCACATGTCCAAACAACCTTAGATAATTTTCTCTCATCTACCCCTCAATTAGCGCCTCATGTAGCTTCCCTCAAATACATCCATTTTATTAAATCTTTTAATGTATTGTCAGTCATCCATCATAGTTGGACAATTTTCCAATACTTGCACAATTTTTTTGCCACTTTTACTGGAGCGCTCATCATGGTCATCGGAAATCCGATAGGCCTGTTTTCTTACTCCAACATAGGGGTGGCAATTGGGTCGGTTCATGTTAGATTTGGGTTGACCTGTTTAGGCTCAACCCGATCTCGACCAGATTAGGGTAAAGCCAAACTCGATCCATTTAAAATGACTGGATTCAAAGTGATTTTTTTTCTTTTTATCAACTTGTAGTTATTGAAATGTTTTTTTCTTTTTTTTCTCTCCATATTATGTTCTTGTACTTGCTTTGTGTGAAAACCAGGTGGTTGTTAAAACTGGTCAAAAGTGTTATTATGTTAGTATTTGGATCGGGCGTAGGTACAGGTTGATTCGTATCCAGTCTGTTCAATAAACCGGTCTAGTCAGGTCAAACGGGTCATCATCCTTATTCAAACCCTGCCGTTTATTAAACAGGTTAGACGGATCGGCCCATTTATGCGCATACCCGCTAAAGAAGGCGGGTTGGCAGGTCAAGCCAAATTTCTGCCCTTACTCCAACACTGTTGAAGTGACCAGTAATAGGTTGGCTTCACTAGTATGACCCAGCTCCGTCCCACATTTGACACTTCCACTCCGCAACTCGTAGTAGCTCCTCGAGGCCAATTTTCAGCTTTGGTTGATGACCTCCTCACCTCATAACTAACCTAAGATTCTTAAAACATCATGGGGGCCCCACGTAGATAGTAATTTCCCCACGTAGATAGTAATTTCCCCCCACCTTCCAGCTGTCATCACTGTTTTTACTTTATTAATTATCCCTTATTCAAGTGTATCGTAATATTTATCAGGTCTTATCTCAGACTCTCAACAATTCTAGCAATAGGAATGTTATCTTGATTTTAAATAAAATAAAATGTTATCTTAATTTTATTTACTGAAAGAAATATGTGATAACTTCCCTAAATAACATATTTTGCAGTAGACTGAAATTACCAAGTAGACTCAAAAGACTTGGATGATAAGTGGAAAACTGGAAATAGTTATTCAAAGGTCCCAAAGTTGTTGATTTACCCACCAACCTTTCTTTTGTTGATAAAAAGGATACACTGTAGAGTTGGTTATTGGTTGAATGTAAAGGCTTTCATTCAATTAATGTCATTTCTGTATCAAATATGATATTGTGGACCTCACATTTTCATGGATGACAATGTATAAACCAAGGTTTCAAAACTAGGCCGGTATTAACTGCCATCGCTTTGAGATTGATTTTGCATGTAAGTGGCCTAACATTTGCTAGAAAAATTGCTATAGTCTTTTCATCTCATTGTTTGCCTCGCATATATAGTTTTCTTCAGGTCATGGCTTTCAACTAGAAGCCAAGAACTAGCCTAAACCTACCAAACCTTGCTGACAGAAAAGAGGAATAGAGGTAAAGAAGAATCAGAGTTTTGAGGGAAAAGAAAGAGAGAGAGAGAGGGAGAAACAGGAGTGTATTAGAGAAGAAAAGGATCTACCTACTTGGCGATCAGATAACTTCTTTAAGGAGGTGGCAACATCCATGAGTTTGCCGCTACGATTCAACCTATTAGTTCTCATTCTTTTTCATTTCTTTGATGACAACTGAAGGATGAACTCTAAACCTTGTAAATAATATGACCTGGGTCTAGTTCAGTTTATAAAGTAAATTTTGTCCGGTTTAGACACATTTCAGCCCAATTTTATATTAAATAGGCCGGGTTCTGTGGATTAAGTTCTAGGTGTAACTAGTTCGTGCCAGTTTCATTTCATGCTAGTCGGCTTTAGATTTTCATTTCAAATAAATCGGATTTGAGAAGATTCCATGTCAAGGGAGTCAGATTTGAGCCAATTTCATTTCAAACTATGTCTGTACTGAATTCAATTCAAATGGGTCAAGCAGCTCAAGCTCAACCCTGATTCATTTTTAGAAGGGTTGGATTCCGACTAAGTCCATTTTAGGCAAACTAGGTTTATGCTGACTTCATTTCGATTAGCTTGAAATCTGACCAAATTCATTTTGAATGGTCCGGCTTCAGACCAAATTCTTTCTAGATGCGTTGGGTTCGAGTTGTGTAGAATGTAATAAAATAGATGATTTCTTTATTGAAGAGAGACTACACATATATAGGAGAGGCTAGCCTCCTCTTCCATTAATCTAAGCAATGTGGGACTAAAGCCCAATAACTAATAACTCTAATATAACACTTAACATCCTCCCTCAAGCTGGAGCATAGATGTCAATCATGCCCAGCTTGTTACATAAAAATTGAACCCGGGGACCCAGAAGAGGCTTTGTGAAGATATCAGCTATCTGGTCGCCGGTCCGCACATGTTGAAACTTTATCACTCCTTTTGTATATTCATCACGAACAAAATGAATGTCAATTTCAATATGCTTCGTCCGTTCATGAAATACTGGATTGGTGGGCAATGTGAATAGCAGATTGGTTATCACACCATAGGTCTGTCACTTGAGATCCTGCGTCTTCTCCCAGTTCTTGTAGGAGATGCTTTATATATAATATCTTTGACGTGCCATGAGCAATAGCTCGATATTCTGCTTATGAGCTTGAGCGTGCTATCACACTTTATTTCTTGTTTTTTCATGATACTAGATTTTCGCCAACAAATACTGAGTATCCAGATGTAGACCGTCTATCTGTCAAACTTGTCCCCCAGTCAGCATCAGTAAAACACTCAATGCGAGTGTGTCCATTATTCTCCATTCGAATTCCTTTCCCTGGATTCTTTACTAGATAATACAAAATTCTGAGAACTGCCTGCCAGTGTGGAACTCTTGGAGAAGCCATGAATCTACTTGCGACACTGCAAAAGAAATATCCGGACGCGTCATGACTGCCAAGTAGTTGAGTTTTCCAACCACTCGACGATACTGATCTGGATTGGTCATCAGGACCCCTTCGTCTGGGAGTAATTTTGCCCCTGGATCCATAGGTGAGTTTGCTTCCTTTGCTTGCATCATGCCTGCATCATTTAGTATATCCAGTACATATTTTCTTTGAGACATTACAATGTCCTGCTTACCCCGTGTGACTTCAATGCCCAAAAAATAGTTCAAGGATCCCATATCCTTGGTTTGAAATTGTTCTCCAAGAAATTTCTTGAGACTTACAATACCCTGGCTGTCATCTTCCGTGATTACAATATCATCAACGTAGACACCAAGAAGTATTCTTCCAGCAGATGTGTGTCGATAGAAGATTGAATGGTCCTTTTTCGACTGACACATTCCAAATTGAGTAACCACCTGTGTAAATCTACCAAACCATGCACGAGGTGATTGTTTCAGGCCATAGAGGGCCTTCCTTAGACGACACACCTTACCCTCCCTTGCAACGAATCCGGGAGGTTGCATCACATATACTTCTTCATCAAGATCCCCGTGGAGGAAAGCATTCTTTATATCGATTTGAAGTAAAGGCCAGTCATAGCGAATGGCCAAGGCCATGAGGACACGAATGGACGTCATTTTGGCCACAGGAGAAAAAGTCTCGAAGTAATCCTCACCATAGGTTTGAGAGTAACCTTTGGCCACCAGACGAGCTTTCAATCGGTCAAGAGTGCCATCCGGTTTTACCTTAATCGTGAACACCCATTTGTAGCCGAATGCCTGTTTACCATGAGGTAGATCGACCAAGTCCCAGGTAAGATTCTCCTGGAGAGCCTTCATCTCCTCGTGCATAGCAGCACGCCAACCAGGATGTCGGAGACCCTCCTCAGCGGTCTTGGGGATCTGAATCCCATCAATAGTAGCTACCAGAGACTGAGTGTGACTGGTAAGTCCTTTGTAGTTGTTAACATACAAGGGATGATCTCGACATGCACGACGAGGACGTTCTGGAGGCGGAATCGCCGGAGCTGTTGGCGGAATTGGTGGAGCTGCTGGAGGGACAGATGGAGGCAACTCGCTGGAGTCGGAGCTGTTGGTGGAACCAGAGGAGGAAGATTCTGTGGTTGATGTCGCTAAAGGCTGAATCGGTGTATGTGGACCATCATCCTGGGAGACTGGCTCGGTAAGGGAGGGCACCCGTACGGGGGGTTGTTGTGTTTGAGGAGGAAACAACAAAAAATCTTCTTCGGGATAGATCAGAGGAGCCGGACCTGTTGATTGGGGGAACGGAGGAAATTTGTTTCGACAAAGGTAACATCCCGAGTGAAAAAATATCGCTTTAAGACAGGAGAGAAACACCGATACCCTTTCTGATCTTTATGATATCCAAGAAAAATACATTGTATAGCCTTAGGATCCAATTTAGAAAGGGTTGGTCGGGTATCCCGAACATAGCATAAGCAACCAAAGATGCGGGGATGCAGAGGAAACGGCTCTCTTCCAGGAAAGAGCCTAGAGAAGGGAGTGCTACCATGGAGAACTGACGGCGGCATGCGATTAATAAGATAACAAGCTGTAAGGACCGCATCCGACCAAAATCTTTTGGGAGTACGTGCTTGAAACATAAGAGCACTTGTTGTTTCCAATAAATGACGATTCTTGCGTTTGGCTACACCATTTTGTTGTGGTGTGTACGCACAAGAGGTTTGTGGATGATGTCGTTGCTGGCCAGATGTTTATCAAGATCACGAGATAAATACTCACGACCATTGTCATTCCCAAAGGTTTTGATTGGAAGACCAAATTGTGTAGTTATCTCGGCATGAAAGTTACACCAGATGTTAAATAATTTAGCACGACTTTTCATTAAATAAATAAAAGTGACACGTGAGTAATCATCGACAAACGTGACAAAGTACTTAAAATCCATTACAGATTCAGTCGGACAAGGTCTCCATATATCAGAATGCACCAACTCAAAAGGAGTGGTTGCAAGATTATTTGGACTCACCAGATAAAAAATCCGATGATGCTTAGCTAAACTACATGACTCACAATGAAAAGAAGAGGAAATAGCTAAAGATGGGTACATTTTCTGGAGAACTGGAGACGACGGATGACCTAACCGACAATGTAACTCGACCGGATCAAGTTTCATGCTTGCACAAACAACAGAAGGAGTTGCGTCAAACAGGTACAAGCCTCCAGCCACATGTCCCTTACCAATAGTCTTTCTAGTTGTCAGGTCCTGAAAAACACATTTATCAGAAAAAAAGGTTACCGAGCAATGAAGTTCACGAGTAAGTTGACTGATAGAAAGTAAATTGAACGGGTTCCCAGGAGTAAGTAGAACAGAGGTAACTGACAGTCCGGGAGAAAGAGTGGCACTTCCACGGCCGCGGACTGCCAGAGAACCGCCATTGACAACAATAATGCCAGAAGCACGACGGACATGTACATAATCATGTATCATACCTGCGTCACCAGTCATGTGTGAGGATGCACCAGAGTCAATTATCCACTGCTTGGGTTTTACTATGCATGCTGCGGAATATCCGGCTGTGGAACCAGAGTTGATGCTTCACCACGACGTTGAGCCTGGAACTCAACAAATTTTGCGTAAGAATCGTCGCTCATTTGAACCAAACGAACGCTATTATCAGTAGCATCCGAAGTAATATTGGCAACGGGAGCTTTAGGGCACTGCCACTGGAAATGTCCCTGTTGGCCACAGTGGAAGCATGTTCGTAGTCGTCCCCCATCACGACCACCATTGCCGTGTCCGCCATCGCGACCATAAGTCCGACCACTTCGTCGTCCACCACGAACGCCAGGACGAGCAACGCTACCAAGGGCAGATCGATCAGCAGGAGTATCTCCCGGAGTGGTCTCAACCACCTTTGCGGTCCGAAGAACACGGAAGTGGGCCTCCATCAAAGATGGAATATCAGATCCATCAATGATCTGGGATCGAGCTGAGTCCGCATCAGGACGGAGAGATGCAAGATATGCCATAACATGAAGCTGCTCGCGTTGAGCCCGAGCTTCATTGATATCCGCCGTCAGAGGAAGAACACGATCAATTTCATCCACCATAGCCTTGAAGGATCGGAAGTGGTCCTTATGAGACTTGTCTCCTTGAGTTGCTCGGTAAACGCCAACAACCGAGTCGTATATGCGAGACAAGTCGTGTTTTCTATCAAACGCCGTTGCTAGGACCTCCCAGAGCTCCTTGACCGTGTCCGTGTTTTGAACCATGTCCTCGACGGACGGTTCCATGGAGTTCATCAACTGTGTAAAGAGTTGACTATCATCCGTCTCCCACTGTTCAAATGTGGGATCAGTCGTCGCCGGAGGGCTGTCAGTCAAATGTTTAGATAGCCGCATCCCACGAAGTGTTTTCTCAACTTTCTTCCGCCATGTTAAGTAACCATCTGGACCGTCCAATCGACGGTCAACAAGTCGAGTCGAAGAGATCGTCGTGTCAGTGCTCGTCGTGTTACTGACACCGTTACCATCATCTGCCTTCGAATCTGTCATCCTGAAATGGAAGCAACCGTCGCGAGTTCTTTCCAACCCCAAAAATTACACCAACTTTACGAATGTGCTATAAACGTGGTCAACACCGTCGCGCACATAGAAAGTAAACACGACAGGACACAGGAAAAAACACGATCATTCTCTGTGTAGATTTGGATGTGAAGATTAGGGTAGAAAAATCATTTGTTAAGTCCAAACGGCTTAATCTAGGAATAAAGCATTGGACTACTGACTTCTTTTTTTCTTCTTTTTTTTCTTTTTTTTTCTTTTTTTCTTTTTTTTCTTTTTTTCTTTTTTTATTAAACTAGGGTTCGGAGGGTGTGTGATGGCTGATGAAAAATATTAGGATTTTGAGCCATCGTGGGTGATCCGGGTGTCTGCACAACAGATCCGGGACGTGGGAGGATCCGGGTGTCTGCACAAAAGATCCGGGGTGTGGGGGAGCCGGGTATCTGCGCCGCAGATCCGGAGTGTGGGGGAGCCGGGTGTCTGCACAGCAGATCCGGGAAGGGGGAGAGAACCGGGGGTCTGCACAGCAGATCCGGGCGGGGGGGACTGGATCGGGGGGGGGGGAGGCGGCGAAGGGGGGGCAGTAGGGGGGTCGGTGAAGGGGGGGTGCTGGACAACAAGGGGGGGGGGTCGGCGAAAGGGGGGGGGCAGCAGGGGGGTCGGCGAAGGGGGGGGGAATTTTTTTGTTGTGGAATTTTTTTTTTTCCTTCATTCTATGACTCTGATACCATGTAGAATGTAATAAAATAGATGATTTCTTTATTGAAGAGAGACTACACATATATATAGGAGAGGCTAGCCTCCTCTCCTATTACTCTAAGCAATGTGGGACTAAAGCCCAATAACTAATAACTCTAATATAACACTTAACAAGTTGAAATGATTTTAACTGCTTCAAGTTGGGTAAGTATAACTTAAAATATAATGCTACAAAGTTATCTTTTTAAATGCACTATAAAATATTTATAGCACGTGCTCAGTGGCATCAAATTCATTTCATAAGTTATATGAGGTGATCTGAACATATCTGTCAATGAAATATGACTATATTTACAAGGGTCAACTATTATTCACTGAAACTAACACGACGAGACACTAGTATATAAAATTATGCTAACCTGAAACATTTTTTGTTGAAAGAGTCTTGGCACTGCCTAAACTTGTACTCCAATACCGCAATACAAAATAACCCAGTACCAGAACTGAATGGTCTCGAATGGAACCTTTTGGCTTTGTCAATTTATATGTATTCAATAAAAATCAATGTTATGTCAAATAATGAAATTATTAAATATAACATTTAATTACATATTCCAAAGACAAGATAAAGAGATGATAGCATAATAAAGAGGGCAAAAACAGTAAATACATAATTTCAGGCTTTAAGTCAGTGGCTTGGTATCTTGCTCGTGCAAGGTGCAATGACATGAATAAAATTTTAATTGTAATAAAAGAACTCAAAAGTATTGTGGTTTAACAGCAGAGTTCAACCAAAGAATACATATCTGATGGCCAAACTTTGATGATAACATGCAGTAAAGATGCCCCTGACCATCCAACAGTATTTTCTTTATCCTTCTTGGCTTCTTAGGTCCTGTAATAAGAACATAAATATGCATGATACAATTGGAACAAGATAAGGAACACTGGAATCATTAGTATGTGACTTTGTAATCCGTTGGTAGTGTGTCCAACATACTTTTGAATTGTCATGCATTACTACTTACTAGACTACCAGTATCCTCAGATTTCAAGCTATTTCGAAGCACCAACAAGTTTCTCAGGGATAGTGTATTATCCACTTTATATTTGACTTCTAACATGTTAAAAATATTTGTCTAACTCATCTGGGGCGTGAATGGTCTGATGTTTTTCTTTGCTTTGCGATTGTGATTTGTGAAAGTTCGCATGGTTCTCTTGAACTTCCACACATAGCAAGGATCTAAACCTTTGTATCTGTTGTTTCTTTCTTTTTGAACATTATGTTCTAGGGGTTGTCTCATATGTCGATTTGGTAGGGTACATCTTTATGCATAGAAAGATAGGATAAGGAATGAGTCTATTTGTGGGAAGTTGGAGGTGGCACAAATTGTGGATAAGATGAGAAAAAATTGTCTTAGGTGGTTTGAAGTTTTTGGACATGTGTAGCATAGACTAATAGATGCATTAGTTAGGAGTTATAAGGTATAGTCAAAGGAGCTACTAGAACTAGGGGTAGACCTAACTGAACTTGGATTGAGGTCATAAAAAGATGTGGTTTTTGTTAATGTCACAGAGGACATGGCCCTTAACAGAGCTGAATGGGCGAAAAGATTCAAAATAGCCGACTCTAGGAATTTGGGTTGAAAGATTTGTTGTTATTTTTGTTAAAAGTCAATAATTGCTTTGTAAATGCCTGTTTACGATTAACCGAATATGTGGCCACCTACGAACTTTTCTTATGTCCAATCACTTAGTTGATTAACCCTCTTTGGCCAAGATTTTAGGACACTGAAGCAATTTAGAATAAGCATACAAGTGTATGGTGCATAATGTTACTGTTATCATAGCCCACAGTACACTCTCCATCCTTGGTATAGGACTCTCTTCCCTACGTTGTTGCTAGTCTCTTTTGCTTTCAATTAATTAAAATTGTTATTTCCATTGGCTCAAGCATAATTATTCTTCTAGAACACGATAGTGAAACATGGAAAATAAGTAAGCACTTGGGAGTACCTTGGAAAACAGATGATTAATAAATACCCTTATTGCTGATAAAAAAGCACTTGGGAAAGTAGAAGCTCCTAATAATTAAAATACTTTAGGTAATATCTTTGAAAGTACCATTGAGGTTGTATCTCATATGGAAATGGACTGAAACTATTGAATTTTTACCTTCTTGTTTACGCTTTAATTATTTGCACACTTTAGTAAATCTATTTTCATACCTCAGTGTAAGCTTTTTTTTCTGCTCATTTTGGTACAGGTTATTGCACGAATTTTGTTTGTAGATCCGTCAACTAGGGCGATTGGTCTGACCTTAAATTCACACCTTGTTCATAACAAGCCTCCCCCTTCTGTAAGTATTTTACATGTTGATACTCTTTCTGTCAGTCATTGATTGTTCTACTAGTATCAGCTTCTAAGTACTGTTATGGTTGATGATTTAATGGCATATTTTTATTTAACATCCTTCTTGAGCTAATACCATACCATTTTTAGTATGTTAAAACTGGAGAAATTTATGATAATTCACGAATTCTGAGAGTCGATAGAGGGATTGGTCTTCTTCTTGAAATTCCTTCGTCTCCAATGCCGTCAGCTGCCTATGTCAGCGTATGTTCATCTTTCAGACAATTGTTTGATGTTTTTTTTTTCACTCTTTACTACTGTTCTTTTTGACTGTTATTTTTCAACATGAATTGTGTTTGATGTAATAGATATTCGATGTTGCTGATGAAGTTCTGAAGCTCGAGAAGAAGTTTAAAGAAGGTAGTCATGTTCGTCTTCGTGTTATTGGATTTAAGCATCTCGAAGGACTAGCTATGGGCACCTTGAAGGTACTTTATATATAATACTTTTATGGATAAGCCATCAGGCACCATCTTGGTCTTAGTATTTCTAAACTTTCCGAACTGGTCAATTTGAAATTTTGACTTATGCAGCTGTTACAGCTTTCAACTACTTGAATTCTAGTGACCTATGGTATTGAAAATGCCAATACTCGTACTTAATTATCGAGTTTAAATCAACGTTAAGAGGATCTAATGGAAAATTGAGCAATTTTTTTATTGCCAACCTATGAGCTATTAGATTTGGTCAACCCGAATCAGCTAATAGTCTTAGGGGATTGTTGTGAACCATAGGATGCTAGTCTCTGTTGTATGGACGCAGGAAAATGGTGTCTGTATCCGTATACTGTTTTTACCCATGTTTGTATCCATTCCATTCTCATGCAAACATAGTTGACCACTATCGTACCTATTTGACTGTCCCGTATCGTAGCGTATCCTTATCCCTATCCATGCCTGTATTTGAGCAACATACATGCTAGTCTATTTCGGTTAGAATCAATCGATACTCGTTTTCACCATTCTACGTCCACAATACAATATTTCGGTTATAATAACCCATTTATACTCGTTTTGTCAATCTATGCCCATTTTATATCATATTTCTGTTAGAATCACCCATATATACTCGTTTCCTCCGATCTAAGCTACTTCTATACCATGTTTCGGTTAGAATCATCCATCTAAACATGTTTTCATCAATGTACGCTCATTCTATACCATATTTTGATTGAGATAACTCATTTATTAACTCATTTATACTTGTTTCACCATTCTACGAGCACTTGATACTTTATTTCGATTAGAATTACATTTCTATAATCGTTTGCACAAATCTAAGCTACTTCTATACCATATTGCAGGAAAATGGTATCTGTATCTGTATCCGTATAGTGTTTTTAGTTTTTACCCATGTTTGTATCCATTCTCATGCAACATAGTTGACCACTATTGTACCTATTTGACTGTGTCCCCCTATCGTAGCGTGTCCTTATCCCTATCCGTGCCCGTATTTGAGCAACATACATGCTGGTCTATGCAAGAATCTAGATAAGCTACTAAACCTAATTTCCAATGATTCATACCTTGAGAATTTGAAAGTAGACAAGGACTTGGTGTTCCAGAGAAGATATCTCATTCTATTTTTCATTAATATTTAGTACTAAACTTGTGCCTGGAGATAGAAGTACCGATTGAAGAATTATAATTTGTACCTTTTATAGATAAGGGTAAGTTAAAATTATATAGCGAGGAAAGATGACCACACAAAATAACTTTTGAAATGTGGGATTTTGGTTTGACTAAGATATAAGAATATTTAGGTTTCTGTGAGTTTGTATTCCACCGATGACAAAGAAAAGTTTCACTCACGTTTCATTGATCAAGGAGGCATTTGGCCAACTTGGAAGTCGATGACATTTTAATGGCCTACTTGGGGTCGATGAGAGAAGGATGTTATATCATTACACTAGAAAGTGACTCATCTGAAAGCCTGCCATATCCCACTTAATGTTTCAATTTGTGTGTTCCATCCATAATCTTTTGCCACTGTCAGGACCATTGCAGCTGGAAGTGCAATAGATGGGTTCCAAAGTAAGGAATTGTAGAATGGGATTCTACCTGCCTGATTTGGACTTTATTTGAGTGAAATGGGCATTGCTTTAGGTCTTGATTTCAAATTTCAATGTTCTACAATTTATTTTATAGATCTTTCATCTTTCATGTATTCTTTGTATTTCTGCTACCCTATTGGTCAATGACAACTCAAATGTTGGATATGTCTAATGGTATTGTCCTGCTGTGTTACATCTCCACCTCCATAGTTAATGGTAGAGTTCCTGTTATCCTTTTTTTGTATCGTTGAGAATTGGAATTTGTCAATTTCATTTTTCGAGGTCTTAAATAAGGGTCATGGAAACACATAGGAAGTTCTGTATGAAAACGGAATAGATTAGTTCCTTCAAACATGGTAAGATCTTTTGCACAAGAAGGGTTATCCTAATCTTTACTTGGTTGTGGTTTTTTTTTTTTTTTAGTAATACCAAGTCGGATTCATCTCCTACCTCATAATAAAGTCCAAGTCATCATACTCTTCCAAGCCTTTTCCCATATGAATGGGGTCGTCTATGGATCATAAGAAAGCTTCGTAAAATCTTTGACAAAGTCTCTATGAACGATTGTCGACCTGACGTTAATCCTCTACCTTTGTGCCCAATTCGTAGCCAAGGTAAAAATCCTACTAGTCGGTAGTCGGCTTTCGCCGACTCGACTAGGGCCGACTACCGACTAGGGGGCTAGTCGGCAAAAAAAAAGGCTCAAGCAATAATCAGACCTAAGCAGACGACTAGGCGGCTAGACGGACCTATTAGGCCGACTAGGCCTCGGTTCCGAAAAAAAGGGGGTAAAAAAGATCAAAATTCGACCCGAAATTCAGTTATTTCAAAAACCTAAAAGCAACCGACAGAGAAGAAGAAAGAAGAGAAGGAGAAGGAAGTTTCAGAAAAGGTGTATACCAAGGACACATATTGCGTATATTTTTTTGGGTAATTAAGTTAATATGTTGATGACTAGCATATATATATATATATATATATATATATATATATATAAACCGATTAATCCGACTAGTCCTCGACTAGTCCCCCGATTAATCCGATTAATTCTTAGTCCCCGCGAACCGACTAACAACCGACTAGCGATTTTTACAACCTTGTGAGAATGAGAGGGTCATTCGCTAAAACCTACAAGACCAATTGGCTGGCAGATAGATTTACCTTTTGGATATTCATTTTAAGCTCTTGTAACCCAGGAGCAACCACCCACAACAAAGTCTTTCTCTTACTTTTTGGGCTTGCTGCGGACCTCATTTTCCATTGAGCTCGGTCAAGGGCCATATCCTCTCAAACATTAGCCAAGCTTTATCCTTTTTCAAAGTCGCAATACAAATATAAAATTATGGTTAGGTCCTCCACTTGTCCTGTCTTATAACATCTTACTGCTCCTAACTAGTGCATCTATTGTTGTCCATTGGACATGTCCAAACCATTCAAATGTTCTCTCATCTTATCCTCAATTGGTACCACTTCCAACTTCCCTCAAATATATTCATTCTTATACTCTCTAATTATTGCCACTCATCCATATTCCTGTGTTTCTTGACCTTTTAAATATGTTTTTTTTGGGGTTTAGGAGTCCACTTTTGCAAATAGTTGTGAATGAAGTCATGAACCCCATTTTTGGAGACATTTGTAATCTAATAGTTAAAGCATCATCATCCAAACCTTAGCCACATGGGAATGGGGTCAGAAATGGAGCAGAAGAAAGCTCCATAAAAGAAGTGATAAAGTTTTTACGATTTGTAATGGAGTATAAAAACAATCCATAAAAGAATTGACAAGTATTTTTGACCGACCGTCGACCAGATTTCACCCTATTTGTTGGTGCCAAATTCCTAGCAAGATAACTATGAGTATGAGAGGACCACGTGAGGTAGAACTACCTTTTAGCTATCGTGCAGTTTAACCATGCAGCCACGGAGCACCTCGAAGTTCCCTACACTATAAAGGGTCTTGAAGAAGAGCTCAGATACAGTTTTTTTTAATATGGAATCACATTCATCTATGACATTAAACCAAAGATTGAATGGGAGTGATATTCCCGACTAATAGTTTAAGCAGATTAATAAAAGTACCTTGGCGTTAAAAGAATTGTTTTCATTTCTGAGAGATTCCTAAGCACTTGGTTTTGAGTCTCAGGGCTCAATGCTGTTTTGAATCTCAAGGCTCAATGATGTTGGTGCGACTCCAACATACTCCTCACAGCCTGTAAGGGTGATTGCATAAGATACTTGAAATGGGGAGTGTGACACTTCCTATAGTACAAGTGGTTGCATACCTTGAAGGAGATGGTTATCCCGTTAGCAATCCATCTAGTTAATGTCTTTGCACCTCCTAGGTACTTCAATATATATTTTGCTTCCATAACGTATTTTGCTATTCTTATAACATCCTTGCGTTTTAGATTAATTTGATTATTTTATGATTATCCAATCTCAACATCAAAAAACATTTCCTGGTTTCTGTTGTAATTCATGACTTTGCATGGTGTTGATTCTGCTTTAATTACTCTAGCAATCAAAATAGGAAGGAACTTAACCTTTCTTCATCGATCATGCAACAAAATAAAGTGAGTGCTGATTCTTAGAGGCTTTAGAAGGTTATCATAAACTAATATTTTCTAGTAAATAAGTTGTTGTGACTGTGCTACTGGTCTTGACACCAAAAATGATGTCAATAGAGTTAAAGCAAGCATGCCGGGCCGAGAAAAGCATAATGGGCCGTAGAAAGAGCGCAGAAGCTTCATTCGGGCGCTTTGTCTTGATAACAAACCTAACGCTAAATAGGGGTGTAAAACGATTCAAACAACTCGTGTTCGACTTGCGTTCGGTTCGGTCCGAGCTCGGTTCGAAGCTCGTTCGTGGCAGGTCGATACCGAGCCCGATCATTTTTTTTTTTCGAAGTAGTATTGGAACCGAGTTCGAGCATAGGTTGTTCGATTCGGTCTTGATCGCGAATGGGCTCGAACTCGGCTTGGTTTCTCGTATAAGGACTTTCCCTAGTATATGCTATATTTTTTGGATGTGGATAAATTGTCTTAGGAATTTTACTCTTTTTGTGTTCTTTATTTGATGTTAAATTTATGATGTAAAGAGCATAAGTAATTCAAGAAAAAGATCATTAAGACTTGAGAGTAACCGTGTGATGATTTATACCACAAGTTTAATGGGGCTTTGGTTCGGACTTGGCTCGGTTCGTGTTCGATCGAGCTCGTGAGCTAAATCGAGTCGAGTTCGATCATTTCGAGCCTCTGTTCGAACCGAGTTAAAATACCATTTTTGAGCTCGGCCTTAAGCTCGGCTTGAATAAAGCTCGTTCGATAGTTTAGTCGAACTGAGTTCGAACACACTTTGTTCGAGCTCGTTCGTTCGATTTTCAGCCCGAACGCTAAAAAATGATCTTGTACATGCACGGGAACCATAACAAAGGAAGGAGACATGTTCCACCTGCATATCTGAAATGGACCAAGAGCAGAAAATGCGGCATTGAGATCTGGAGGCAACCGAAGAACCACCATTTAAGGCCACACACATCGACATCCATTAGATAAGAAAAGAGAGGCACCACACGCTAGTTACCAGTGTCCCAACAACTACTACTTGATCAAACCAGGCCACTTGATTAAACCGATCAAACTGGAACCATACCATCTTTAACCACAGCTCTCTCTCTTGTTTTGGTTTTGTGCCCTTTAGGCATCTCTTAAGAAATTATCAATATCTTTCTTTCTGGTTTGACAGCTCTTGGCAACCGAAAAAAACCTTACGGGACGATACTGAGTGTACTTTTAACAACTATATTCTAATCCGTGGTGGCTTAGGTCACGAACCACAAGCAAGACTATTTCGATGCAAACAATTGCATGTCCACTACCAGATTAGATATAATGTTTTGATAGCCCATCACACATAAATAATAGCTGCTGAGGGTAGCTCAAGACTTACTAAGCCGACATAAGTTCCCGTACTAGAACTGCACCACACACATATGATGGCCTACCAGCACCATACGCGGCAACGAAAGGGCAGCAACATCTGAAGAAGCACTCACAGTACTAGGAGAGGATGCTATTGCCTTAAGCAACAAGGCGTTGAATTAATGTTTAAAACCAAAGAAAAGAGTTTGCATTACGAATTCCGATCCAGAAGGCCTTTTTAAGCAACTTTCCTATCCATATGAGGTAGTCCCCGTTGGCCGATCCCTACCAACATATATTTTCCTTGCATTCCTTTTTTTTCTAGCTACTTGATTCTTTTGGAAGAGATTGGTGAGTCTCTACTCTCTAGGTGAAGGTGTATGAGCTGTTTTGTTGTAGGCACATGTCTATTAGTTGTAGGTAGTCGCCTTGGTGTATGTTTTATGTATAAATAATCGGCCTAAGGCATTTCCAAACACCTTAAGAACCAAGTAGAACACTTCAGTGGTAAGTCTTGAATACTTCTGCTTTTCTTTATCCCTGGCTTATACTAAGATAAGAGCTTGCTTGGCCTCCTTGCATGACTTTCACTTTACTTGCCTTAGCACACTAAGGCTTCTACTCCGGTTTCTTTTCTTTACTTACGTAATAGGTTTACCAACTCGTACGAGAGTCAGGGGTTTCGTATGGTTCTGCATATTTTTTACGAGCGAATTATCATGTTTCTTTTCTGATGGTTTCCTTGTAGCTTCTCTGATGAAAATAGACTAAGGAATACACCTCCTCACCATTTCACACTTTCACAAACCATCTTCGATCGTCACGAACCTTGTTTTGACTTCGATTGCCGACTTAAGCAAATAAACTACCAGATATAAGTGGTAAAGGACACAACCGTCCCTACTCGAACCGGAAAGCGTTGATTGATATTCCACTCGTGCCCATGATTCTGCTTTCTTCAATCTATGCCTATGCTACCAATGCCATTCATTCCATTCCCGGATTAGACATTAAATCCTCTCTTATTCTCGATATAGAGTGTCGACCATCACATCTGTCTATCTGACTATGAACCTTCAAGCCGAGTTCCTCCCGTTTATTGACTCCTCTCCATGTCAAACCCTTGTTGAAAAGAATTTCTATCCTTCTTTATAAAGTAGATCAAAGCAAGACCTATGCGACTATGAAAAGGGAAGTGAGCTATTTGCCTCTTATCTTATCCGAGTCTCTATAGTGGATATCTCACTTGAAGACGGAAAAAGCTACCGACTTTCAGTGAGCTGAGCTTCTTAGGAATTTGTTTATGCAGGCTTCAAGAAATTGTTATGGCTTTTAGATTGGAATAAGGAGGGACACCAAATCCTCTTGATCCTTGACACTACTTTTTGTTTGAATAGGGCTTTTGGATTTTGTCCAAGAGGGACCAGCGGATCAAATAATGATGTTCGGGCCTGGATGAAGTTGTCTCCATTCAACTTGTGCTCGGATATCTTTCCACAAATATATTCCGGTACAAAAATGAATTTGGTATCCGAAGGGGTACTAGTTGTCGTCGCAGGTGTAGCAGTTCTCACCGTTGCATCGCCAATCCAAAAGCTCAATGAACAGTAACTATTGGTGATCAACCCACCAACCGACAAGAACATCAAAGGAAGAAGCCCTCTCAATCTGCGGCAAGCGAGGTCCGTAATGATCGTCATTGTGGGCGTGGAAGAGATCAACAATGACAAGTTGGTCTTATAGTAGCAACTTCTAGTCTTGAAATATTGGTGAATGACTACAACTAATTTTTGAGATAATCAACTTGTTGGGTGGAACTCCAGGAGGTACTGGTGTATATATGGTCGTAAAAAGAGCTTTGATGCTCCACAACTTGACTGTGACGGGGAGAGTTCATAAGGTGTTGGTTTTTTTTTTATCTCATATTTGTCGAGTACCCAGGTTCACCTGGTTTGGTGGTGTTATAATAATAAGGGAGCTGTGTGTCAGAGTTTACTTCACATAAGATAAGATAAAGGATGTATGGTCGTCGTAAAAGAGAGCACTTGATGCTTGATAACTTAACATGTGAAGGAAGCTGTGTGTTATAATAAGGGAGCTGTGTGTCAGAGTTTACTTCACATAAGATGAACAATAGATGGTAAAGGATGTATGGTCGTCTATGTTGTTACAGGCGACGCCTAGGCGCGCCTAGGCGGCGTAGGCGCGCAGGTTGGAGAGGAATCGCCTCGACCTGGGAAAATTCCCCTGGGTGAGGCGATGCTCGCCTAGGCGCGCCTATGCGCCCGCCTAGGGTCGTCCAGGAGAAAAAAATGACCCGCCTCGGGTCGCCTAGGGCCGTCCAATTATACTTACTATCTTTTCTTGATGTTGAACATTGATTATTTCATCTTTTTGGCTTCTTATATTACTTTCGTGCTTATTGGTTAATGTTTATTGCTTATTAGTTATACTGCATATTTGTTGTATACATAAATGCATAATTTTTTGATTCAAGAGTAGTGGATCCTGGGCGGGCGCCTAGGCGATGCCTAGGCGAGGTGGGTGGCCTGTCGCCTCGCCTCGCCTAGTGCCCAGTACAACATAGATGGTCATTGTAAAATAGAGCACTTGATGCTTGATAACTTAACATGTGAAGGTAGGGAGTTCATACGGTGTTGGGTTTTTCTCTCACTTGTTGAGTACCCTGGTTCACCTTGTTTGATGGTGTTATAATAAAGGAGCTGAGTGTCAATGTTTACTTTCACATAGGATAACCAATAGATGTTGGCATAAATAGAGGATTAGTCCACGTTTTAATATAAGGATTCCATTCTAAGTAAACCAGGCTAAGTTCAATATCAATCCTGATGGATCCACTAATGTACTGGTTCCATGCTATATGAAAGTATATGACAATTAGTAGCAGAACTCATGATTATGATCTGTGCAGCTGGTCACACATAAAATTGCACTAGCATGCACACATTTAGCAAATGTATGACATGTTTGGGTACTCTAATTGCTTCAGACAGTTTACTGTTGGGAAGCGACCCATATACTCGGCACTATATTAAAAATATGGTTCTTGTATTTGGGCTCTAAGTGGTCTGGAATTGTATGGGGTGTCCCAAAAGATAGTGCCTAGGTTAGGGTTAAGGCAGAGTGCAGGTTGTGTAGTATGCACCAAAGGTGGTGCGATTTGGTTATCTTGGAGCCGGCATATATGGATATCAAGGTTGTTTTGGGCTCACTAGATACTAAACGAGGTGCAGACCTTGGGTTTATGTCTCACATCCACTTGAGTGCCCACGACCTTGGTTCACCCAGTTTGTTGGTTATAGTAAGTTGAATGAGTAGTTAGTCCTACATTGAATAATCAGTTACAGGTTGAAGTATAGATATAGAAGATTGACCTAGGACTTCTAAATGAGGGGTTCTCACTTGAGTCTATCTGCAAAGTTCCTGTATCATGCCTATTGCTGATATCGGGCCAGGTCCTAGAATTGTTAGTTCCAAACCTGGACCCATAAGTGCTACACACTAGGTACACTAACAGAGATTCGTAACAGACGCGGTACACAATGGAAATACGACACTGGGAAAATTAGGTACGATATGACCCACCAAATGTTATATATAAATATGAACAGTATCTATGTACTTATTTTTTAAATTAGATCTTAATTTTGTGTGTGTGTGTATATAGGGTCGGGATCATGTGACACATATAATTTGGGGTTATTTTGTATAAGGGTACCATATTTATAACCTAATTAGACTTTGGGTACTGGGTTTGTCCATTTTAGACTTTGGGTACTCGAAAATTTTTAGTGACACATTTTATTGGCAAAACTGGGCTTTCAGTGACAAAATGAGACTTTTAATGACGAAAGTTTGTCACTAAAATGTGTCACTAATAATTTCGAGTACCCAAATTCTAAAACGGACAAATCCAGTAACCAAAGTCTAATTACGTTCTAAACCTGGTACCCTTAATACAAAATAATCCTATAATTTGACATCTAAAAAAACACATAATTCCAGCCGCACATCATTTGAAAATGAATGGTTCAGATTTAAATGCATACAAAATTTACATGCATGAAAGTCAAATTTGGCATGCATACTAATTCATAGTATGTTGTATTAATTGGTGGTATATCCAATTTGGCATGCATGCTAATGATTGCAAATTACTCTTATCAAATCTGAACCATTCATTTCAAATGATGTGCGTTTAAGATTGCATGTTTTTTTAGATGTCAAATTGTATGTGTCACATGATCCCCACCCATATATATATATATATGTGTGTGAATTTTTTGATAGTATATATATGAAAAAAAAAATATATATGAATTTTTTGATAGTAACTAGGTTCCAAAAAGTTCTAGAGAGTAACCGTTGCAAAGAAATGTTACTTCCTTATATCTCAATAATGTTAGGTACAATCATGACAATGCTAAATGAGATTCAACCATGTTTTTGGTCCCTTTGGAGCCTATACTAGGGGACCCTCATTCAACATGAGTGTCGGCGACATACCATGTTAGATGCGTGTTTAATACAGATACAAGTATGGCCATCTAGAGGAGTAGCTGTGCGGCCTACATTCTCCAAGTAAGTTTTAGGTCGAGTCTAAGTTGGGTTTGGGTCCTCTACACAGAGACCATAGCCTACCTATTCACCATAATTCACGTTGGGTTCTGATTGATATGTGTATTTCACTCTATCCTATACAAAATACCCTAAAATCTTTTAATTCCTATGTTTTTTCTATGAAGTTGTAACAAAAGGTCAGGTTCGGGTCTACACTGGGCATGATTTATTTGGAACCATACCCTATCCATTTTGGATCCGTACCCTATCCATTTGAGGACCGAACAATGCAACGTTTAAGCCAGGTGGGTCTGGGTCGGTTAAAACTGTGTATGGTAGACAGTCAGCCCAGGTCATCTGGTCCAAACAATCCTAGTCATGCGTCATGAATTAAGTCTTTTATGGGTTTCAATGCATCCCAAAAATATTGTTCCACAAAATTAAAATTCATTAATAGCACATAAGCCCTTTCCGTTTGGATTTTTTTATACGTAAACAACATTATAGTAAGTTTCTTCATTGTACATGAAACAATCTATAATAGAAACAAGGTAATTCGTGAAGCAGAAGCTACATGTTATTTGATTTTTTTTCAACTCTTTTTAGCTAACAATAGAGGACATGTCTAGCCTGTAAGATTCATAACGACTATAATGACCAAGAAATCCAAGGGAAGATGCTTTTTGTGACGAGGATGATATGATATAGCTGATAGGTTAAACATCAAACACAGTATTTGTATATCATATGTACTTATTGTACAGGAGTTGAGTCTTTTGTACGAAAAAGTTTAAGAAACTGATCATATCTAAATCTAAACCAATAAGCACATGTTTAACACAGTATTCAAATTTTATTTTTATGATAACCAGATCATTACGTCAGCTCACCACACTGGCCTTGATCTTTGAGTGGAGTGATTCCACCCTGTGTTGTCCAATCCATGTTTGCTGGTTAGCAGTAAATTCTCATATATGAAGCTCTTTGTCCCTTCGCCGCGCTAGCCTTTGAAGGCTTAAGCCCTTTTGTGATTCCTGAACTCCACATTGGAGAGGGGGAGTGGCGGGGGTCGAGGACTCGAGGGAGTAGGAGAGGAGTGTGGATGAAGAGTGGGAGGGTCAAAGGAGGAGAGGAAGGGGTGGCGTCTACCAAGGAGGGTAGCACAATTGGGGGAGGAAGAGGAGCAAAGAGGAGAGGAAGATGAGGGCAAAACTGTCAATTTTTTTAGTTACACTAGAGTTGATGGAATATATAAGTTAAACAAGGGGACGCTCAACTCAAATTATTTGAGCTTTGGGGGACTTGTAAGCAAATATCAAGATATGGGGGATCTACCTCTAAATAAGGTAGATTAAGAGACTTATATGAAAACCCCATGATATAAGGACTTTCTGTACTGTACTTGCCTTTCACATTTCTCAGACAAGCTGTTTTACTTACAGGCAAGTGCATTTGAAGGGTCTGTTTTCACTCATTCGGATGTCAAGCCTGGGATGCTGGTGAAAGCTAAGATTATTGCTGTGGAAGGTTTTGGAGCAATTGTACAATTCGCTAGTGGCGTAAAAGCACTTTGCCCCCTTCCACACATGTCAGAACTCGAAATTATTAAACCTGCAAAGAAGTTTAAGGTATTTTCTTTATTTCTCTTCTTTACCGACCGACACATACAACTTTATTTCGAAAAGATCCTTGTCTGCTTTGACTGTTCAAACTCATTCTCTTCGCTTTGGTTTTTGTTTAGGTTGGATCTGAGTTGTTGTTTCGTGTGCTGGGCTGCAAATCAAAGCGAATAACTGTTACACACAAGAAGACTCTAGTATTATTTTTGCCTGATCACTTAATAGTTTTTACCTTTTGTTTTACTTCATGATTAATTTCCATTGTTGTTTGCAAATTAATCCGTTCTATATTACTAAGTGTATACCTTTTGGCTTCACATTTATTAAGGTCAAATCAAAGCTCAGTGTGCTGGCTTCTTATGCTGACGCTACTGAAGGACTGATTACTCATGGATGGATTACCAAAATTGAAAAGCATGGATGTTTTGTGAAATTTTACAATGGGGTGCAGGGTTTCGCCCACAGGCTAGATTCTTTCATATTCTTCTCATAGATATTACTTTCTTGTGTACACATTTCTGCTCACTTCGTAGCCATTTTACATTAACAGTAGAAGTATGATTGAGAATCATATCAGTTTGGTATTTCTTTCTTTGTTTAGATTAATTTGTCCTCAGTTAAAGCTGCTCTGTTCTCAGGAAATATTTTATGTATTTATTAATTTATATAGTTTGTCTATGTTATCGTTAATTCTCATTGTATGCTGCCGGTAGAAGATCAAATCTAATACATGTATAGACGTATCAAGCATGTAAAATGACATCCTTGACAAACACACAAATGTTACGATATAGAATTTTTTTTAATTGTGTTTCACATCTTGAATTCTAAATTGTTAATAAATAATGTGGTTGTGGAATACAAAATGACGATCAAGAGATCGAATTTTACTTAATCCAGTTCCTCTCATGATGGAGCAGATAATGTGATTAACATAGTTAATGTCTTTGTACTAATATCTATTTCCATATCTAAACTGGTATTGTCTTATAGGGGTATTTTGATGAATCATTATCTGCCATAGGCCCTTGGTCGAAGCTTAAATAGCTACTTATCTTAGCGTTGATTAGATATACAAATCAGCGTGGTCAAATGAACTTAGACTAATCTATGTTTTGTTTCTAATTTGGAAAGTTTGGAAACTGAATTTTTTGCAATTATTGTAAAATTGAGGAATATTTTTCAGCTGAAAGGGGATATGCTACCGTCATTTAGGGTATTGATTTGTTGATTATAGCAACCAGATTATACTCAGAAAGTGAATTGGCAATGGTGTTTGATCAATCATAGGCACCCATTTCATTTCTTCAGTCCGCCTTTAATAGCTTTCTCCTTTTGAGATATGATGCATGTGTTGGGAAGTAGTGTTACCAAGGGCAATAGCGGTGTTAAATCATACTTAGAAGATGCAATCTCTACATGAAATAAGCATAACAAAATCATTGCACTACAATTCAGTAGGACACCCAAGCCTCTTCCTGCGAGCTGTCATTCTCTTGTGATGTCTGAGACGATCATGCTTTTTCGCAAATAAGATATTTGTTTATGTCTGCTGATAGCTTAATTAAATCGAGGATAGGTTGGTCGAACAATGGTTTGAGGATTATGGAGCTATATTGTCTTGATAGTGATTATGGAGCTCAAACTTGAGGATCCAGTTAATGTCTCACTCGGGACTTGGTCTACCTTTATGAGTTAGTTGCAAATTCATGGCCTCAGAACACAGTATGACCTCTTACCTGATATTTGCTGCATCATTATGATACCGATATTGTTTTCGTAAGTCTGCTTCATCTTTTTTGTTGACTTAACTTTCATCTAATAGATTGCAGTTCTAGGTCATTGTTTTTTTTGTCAACTTGTGCTTAATGTTATATATAATCCTGGCGTATGTCAAAAATTTCAAAACAACTTTTAAAGGTTCACTTTACACTTGCTTTAATATTATTGCTAGTGTGTTGTGTGTAGGTCGTTGCAAATTTAGTAGAGGACGCTTATCCTACATTTTATAGCTTTATGCAAAGGGATACATCATAAATTTTGGGAAGGATATAAGAGCTTCCTGGCATTGTAATATAGGTGGGGAGCTTAGGTGGACGTATGACAAGCCTCTGATGCATGGAGTTTCAGTTGGATACATGAATATAACGATTGATTATGAAGTCGTAGGATGATACATCGTGTATGTTTACCTATTAGCAAATATTGTAGCAGTAAAATTTTAGAATATCCTTTCATAAAGATACTCTAAAACTCTTGTAGATACTGAAACTGCAAAGTTGAAAAAGCCTAAGATGATAAGTCTTGCTTATGATCGGTTATTTTGCCAAAATAGAGCTTTTTCTATATGTGAAAGGCAACATTTTTCAATCCCTAGAAACTGTTATAGCTGTTTAGTACATGTTTGGAAATCTCGTGGTGTATATTGCTTAATCAGTTCAAGGATCTAATGGGTTTTTACTTTTTAGTTGGCTATTGTCATCTAACTTTGTGATATTAATCCTCATTACTAATTATATCTTTTTTGTTTTAACTCCAGATCTGAGCTTGGGTTGCAGCCAGGTATTGAGGCAGATGCTGCATATCATGCTGGACAAGTAGTCAAATGTAGGATAATCAGTTCAGTTCCTGCTTCACATAAAATCAACATTAGTTTTGTGACATCAACGAAAAGGTTTACTCTACTCTCAGTTCTAGACATGCTAGTAAACACACACACAGAGCAGTCACCCATTCATTTTTGGTCAACTCTTCTGTGCTGGATTAGTTGTACAGTTCATTAATCAGTTTCTTAATTTTTAGTGCCGCCCAGTGTTCATGAGAACCTGTTATCTTTTATTGTTTTCTTAAGGCTGATATATGGTTTTCCATGAAACTTTAGCCTATGAGGGTAGATATCATACTTCCAAGAAAAAGGTGAAACTCTTCTATACACGGAAATTTGTACTTTTATGACTTGCTTAACTCCACACTGCCAAATGAAAAGGTAGTGCTGTGTACTGTTTTCATCTTCATGGATTACAGTATGTTCTTAGAATTCAGGAGGCAAGTATGATCTCTTTGGGATATAGTTATGTTTCATGTTTGCTCATTTGCGGACATAATTCTGATCCATGTGACTATAGATGAAGTAGCTCGTGTCTGCTGGCATTTTGGTGACAGTGCTTCTTATGAAGATGCATACAGAGAAATGACTGCACAAGAATATGCAATATATACACATAAATGATCCCCAAAAAAACACATAAATGATCCTTATATTACCCTCAAGCTCTTAGTTGGTATACACAGAATTGATTGGAGAAACCGGCAGCAAAGAATAATATGATGCAATTGGTTAGAGCATGTGCCACCATGATTCCAGACCAGATGTTTGCTAATCTTTATGTATTTGAGTCAATCCTTGAAACAATATGAGTTGGATTACGACCGTAATAAGAAGAAAATTACTTTGTGAATAAGAAGATGAGGAAACCAGCTTTAGCTATTTAGGTAGTATGTTCTCGACTTACAAGGGTGTCACATTGTATGATGGTTGATGTGGTTGAGTTGCTGAAACAGCCTCTCCATTAATTGGGGTTAAGGCTGCATACATCTTTTTAGGGGTATAGCATAAATGGGGTATGGTGATGTTCCCACTCGCTACTTATACTGTGTGCATGGTTTGCAAATTCGGAGCCTGTGAATCAATGTGAGATGTTGTACAATCACATACAAGAATGTTCAAAACTGTAAAAGTTCTTACAGACGATTATTTATAAATGTATTCATGGTACTTACAGATATTTGGTTTTACTTTGAGTGTCTGCAATTAGTCTCAGAAAATTTTGTTAGGTCTCCAATGCAATGATACATATCATAAGTCACTTGCAGGGTTTTAGAGGATGATGTTGCGAAGGTGGGTGATCTTGTTTCTGGTACTGTTGAGCAGGTCACTGCTACAACAATCATTGTACAAATGGGCAGTACAAGTTACATGAAAGGGACAATCTCCACGGAGCATTTGGCAGATCACCATGGTGCTTTTCTTATCAACTAACCTGGTGATTTTTCATTAGCTTTTGAGTGGAATACTGATTTGTATATGTTTATTAGGGCAAGCCACATTATTGAAATCTGCGTTGAGGCCTGGCTACAAGTTTGACCAACTACTGGTCCTTGGTATGCTTTCTTTTCTTCAAGCCTACCAATTTTATCTGATGTAACTTCTACTCCTTCATAAAGCACATAGTTGGCCTTCACTCTGAAGTAATACTTCACTGAATAACCTTGATGAAACACCTTATCACTATTGCCTCTCTCCATTTTTTAATGCTGGTCTGAACTCTAAAATGAATCATGATTTGTTGCTGTCGACTTTATACTGTTTTTTGTGATAGTGGGTGTATGCAATATAAAATTAATTTTTATGATCCTATTTCCGGTAATTCCCAGATAAATATTTGTCTCTTGCATACATGTACAAAAACCACGACTTTCATCAGTCTTACAGTTTTCTTGTGGCTAGAAGAATTTATAGAGAAGAATTGAACTCAAAAGGCAAGGCGTAGTTGAGGCCAACCAACACAGACAACTTTCCCAATCAATACTCCAACAAAAAGCCTTTATCCTAAATTTATGTGTTCAGCTATTTTGAATTATTCTCTTCCAGTTCCATTTAGCTCTGTTAAGGGCCATGTCCGCTGCAACATTAACAAAAGACATAACCTTTGTTGCATCCTCAATATTTGATGATGAAAATTCATACATAACAATTTATTGGGCAATGTGCACCTTGTATTTCTGTTGGTTTATTTATTTGACTGTGTTCACAAAATAATGGACACTGTTTGCTGAAATGGAAATATACTTTTTCCCCAGAGAACTCATGTTGCTTAATATGATATTTTACTTTAGTCCATAATTTTTTTGGGTCTGATTGCACATGGTGATTTCCACTGTGATACATATGGATTACTTTGCAGCTTACATTTTTCTTCTTCTGACCCATATCTATGGGGTACATTTTGCAGATATCGAGGGCCACAATTTAATTCTTTCAGCAAAATACTCTCTTATCAATTCTTTACAAGATATTCCAGTGGATATTGCACAGATCAATCCATTATCTATTGTGCCTGTAAGAAGCTGTTTTGTTTCCATTATCTGTGTTAGTAAATAGCAATTTGGTTTATCTTCCATTCATCTCTCTCCTCACTGTTACTCTCGCTTGTGTCTGTATTTTTTCATCCTTGAATGTGTGTTCACATGCGCATGGGTGCAAGCGTAGCAGATATAGTTGGGTGGATTGGTGCTGATATAGTTCTTGAGTGGATATATCTTTATGACATCTCAACTTTTTGGTTCTAATAGGGTTATATCTGCAACATTATTGAAACTGGCTGTTTTGTTCGCTTTCTTGGACGTTTGACTGGGTTCTCACCCAAATATAAGGTGCATTTACTTTCTATATGCATGCCATTTATTTTTATTGATGTCCTTGTCAAGCTAAAGGTTTTAATGCTTGTTTAAAAGATCACTGATGAAAAAGTTGATAATCTGGCGGATGCTTTCGGCCTTGGACAATCAGTTCGCAGCCACATCCTCAATGTTAGTTGTATAATTCTGCTGGTGTATTTATTAGTGATAATGTAGGTTATTTACCATCTCAACTTTATTCCACCTACAGGTTAACAGGGAAACAGGTCGAATAAAACTATCGTTGAAGCAGTCTTTATGTTTCTCGACTGATGTTTCATTTATCCGAGGTTATTTTCATTTGGAGGAAAAGGTTAGAAATTATATTTATTTTATTTCATTTCATTTTGGTATTGCTCAAATCTACATACAAGTACACAACACTCTTTAATGAAATCTGATTAGCAGCTAGCTATTGTTGGTTTTGCATGAAAAGCTATTGTTCGTGTGATGGAAAGATCTGTTATAAAGTGCAATCATTAAGAGACAAATATAAATATGATGACTAGTTGAAAATGTATGGCAAGCATGTTTTTTGTGTGTGCAAATTCTGAAGTTAATTTTGCATGTTGCTTGAGCTTTAATGGTTATAATGAAGCTTGAGGATCACATATTTATATTATTTCAACAAGCCTTCATCAGGTCGAGGCCAGGCAAAGAGCTCGATTCACTCTGCGGTATAATTTATTATATAGTCTGCGCGCGCTAGAGGATTCAAGCCTGGTTGCTCTGATACCATGTAAAAGTCCCTGCCACTGCACCGAAGCTCTAGAGTTTTAAAGGAAATCTAGTTCTCGCAGATCTGTAAATTTACAGAGAGAACTAGATTTGTAAATCCTTACTTATGAAAGAATCCATAGTTATACCATACTTATGAAAGAATCCATAGTTATACCATACTTATGAAAGAACTAGATTTTTCCAGAAAATTTACAGATATATTAGATATAAAAAATATAAGATATGGTTTTGTGGCAGTTCTGGCCGGAATAATCCGAGGCCAATACCGATGAAAGATAAAAGGATAGGAAAAAGAGAAGAATAAGGATCGGCGACGAGGGCACTTACCGAGCGCGACAAGGTAAATGGTGACTAGCAGTAAGCAAACCCCTAATATCTCTTTTGCACGTGAAAAGAAGTAGGGCAAATTGAAAAGATATATAAGCACATCACTAGGAATTGAAAACTATTTTAAACCTAAACCTAGGAAGAACAGACACCTCAAAATTGGTGCCACGTCTGTGTACACACTTTTGGCATGACACATGCATTCCAAAATATGTCGGGACTTTAAAATTTGTGTCGTGTCACGATGTCCAAATTTTGTTGCATTGTATTTGTGTCCTTATGACATTGATCTGAACACTTAAACTTGTACTATAAATCTTCTATGCAATCATATAAACTAGCGTTTTACTACTATTTAAGCAAAGAATGTATTTACTATTAATTACTAGCTATGAATCATGATATATCCAAAAATGTTGGAATTAGATATTACAAGTGCTTCTAATTTGAGTCTAGATAGAGAAGTAACAAATCGATTCATATTTCAACATTCTATCTAATTAATATTGTAGCTTATAATCAATAGGTAGCAATTTAATCTGACCATGTTAAAAAACCAATTCAAAGTGGTCTGGTAACTGGTTAATACAATACAAATAAAATTATAGGTTCTCTAATTTGAAAATTAAAGTGTGTTATATTTTGTCTATTTTAGCCTACCTCAGTAAACTGGTTGAAGGCTTTTGTTGCCATTGTTAATTTTTATTTCCTCTTCCTCTTCATTTTCCTTTCCCAATTTCCTTTCTTCACTACACAATTACTGATTTCCTGTACAGTCTAGAAATTAGTTTACAATAATTTCTACACTGTTCAGTAACCATGCAGTGAACGATAAAAGAAGGGAGAAGGAAACAATAATCATTAGAGAACAACAACAACAAAGCCTTTATCCCAAATTTCCGGGGTTGGCTCTTTGAATCCTCCTCTCCCATTTGCCTCTGTTAAGGGCCATGCCCTTAGTAACACTAACAAGATCCATATCCTTAGGCTTACGTCTAGTCCTAGTGGCTCCATTACTATATTATTTCTCCTCCTTATGAGAGTATCTATTGGTTTGTGTTGCACGTGTCCAAACCATCTAAGTCGATTTTCCCTCATCTTGTCCTCAATTGGCGTCACCTAACTTTTCACGGATACACTCATATCTTATTATATCATTTAATGTATTGCGAATCATCCATCTTAGCATGGACTTAGTTTCTTACTTTCTGGACTTAGTTTCTTAATTGCCCAATACTTTGATCGCATATAATGAAAGTATGAAATGCTTTTGAATGAATTCATGAAAGATGTTATTCATTGGATGTGATCAACACTGGATTCATGCCAATACTTTTCTGCCTATTATTAGATGGTCAAAATTGCCATATTTTGATTCTTTTATTAGATGATTATATTGTGCTTGTCAGTGTGTGTGTGTGTGTGTGTGTTGGGGAGGGGTGGTAATGGTTGTAGAACTAATTCTGCTGGGCATGTTTAAAAAAATGTTTCCTTCGAGTGGATCTCAAGATAATGTTCATATTTCATCCAAATTGATTATGCTGAACTTCATTGATCTTGCTTTAGCTACTATAAAGCCTAAAGCTTACTATCTGTACAACTTCGCTTAAATCATATTTGTGACTTTCTTCTGAATGGTACATTGTCATTTTTGTTCTCTTATTTGTTTTTTTGTATATTCTATGACTACTAACACCTATTTAGGATTCTATGTATGTGTTGTTACATTAAGTCGATGAGGATAGAAGGTATACATGGATAGTGTATTGTGTAATGCTAATAATTTCTTGTAGATACTAGCAAATGAAGGCTCCTACTCTCCAACTTTCATATTTATTCATCTGCGCATTTTACTCCAAAATATTTGATAACTAATCTTTCATTTGGAGCTTAATCTAACTTCAACTTTAAATGTATATTCATATTCTTAATTTGGAGACTACTCATCTTTGTTGTAAGATGGACACAAAGACACAATATATGGACATGGTGCCATGTCTCCTAATGTATTCTTTGCTGTCCGAACGTATTCATAGTGGGACATTATTTTTGCACTTTACATGCTCCCTACCTTCTCCTCGTCCTATCTAAGTGTTGATTTGGGTTACTTTGCCTTGCTTTCTGAATATCAATCGGTAGTTGTAGTTCAAGTACTATTTTGCTCCTCTTTAGTCATTGTTCATTTAGTTCTGTTGCATGCCACTGTGCTATCTAAATGTGCTATTTTGGGTTACTTTGCCATGCTTTCTGAATATCAATCAGTAGTTGTAGTTCAAGTACTATTTTGCTCCTCTTTAGTCATTGTTTATTTAGTTGTCTGTTGCATGCCACTGTGTTATCATGTTCTATATATCTTGTTCGTTTTTCTCACCAACGTTCTTTTTTCATTTCCTTTTTTGGAGATAACTTCATTCTTGTTGATCTGTTTAATTCTATTTGTTTTCTCTTGATGTTTCGTACTCAATTGTGTTTCTCTCTGCGCAGATAGCAACATTGCATTTGTCAGATGCCAAAAGTTCTGACTTGAGTTGGGTGGAAAGTTTCAGTATTGGCAGTGTGGTTGAAGGAGTAATTCAAGAGAAAAAAGAATTTGGGCTCGTTCTTAGTTTCAAAGATCATGCTGAAATTGTAGGCTTTGTTGCAAACCATCAATGTGAGTATTTTATGTATGATTTATGGCTTGACACTTGTTAACTATGTTGCACGGAGATGGATATAACGGAATGGATTTGGTACCTATGGAGTTTGGAGTGTCCCTGCTTCTTAGCTGGTAAACAAATGATCACATTTTTGTTTTGCAGTAGGTGGAAGTAAGGTGAAAGAGGGGTCTGTTGTTAAAGCTTTTGTTCTTGACATATCCAAGTCCGAGTGCCTTGTTGATTTATCTCTCAAACCAGAGTTTATTAAAGGGGCTAGGGTTGAGGGATCTAATGGCCTAAAAGCAAGAAAGGTCAGTTTACTTCAAGCTGTGATACATAACGTAAACTCTTTCATATATATATAGAGGCTTAGATCTATCTTGCTTTCTGTTTGACATATTTGGTTGGAGAGGATGTGGAGAGTATAGTCATGGTCATGTTCTACTAGTTCCATATAATGATGTTGATTTTCTAGCTAATTGGGTTTTTATTGTGGGGAACGGTTTGATTAGATGTTTCTATCTTTACATTTCTATTTACTTGTTACCTTGATACTTTCCCTCAAAAGAAAGAAAGTATGCCATCATGTTGATGCATGTGCTGATACCTGAACCTTTTTTTTAAGTTGCATTTGTATTGGATGCGCAGATAGAACCCATTTTCCATATGAAATCTATTAAATTTGATTTTCCTCAATTTTTAGATATTAGTGTAGCTTCACCTCTTTCCTTAATCTTCCAGAAGCGCCGAAGGGATTCATCTATGAACCTTGAGCTGCAGCAGACAGTAAATACATTTGTGGAGACTGTCAAAGAGAATTACTTAGTAAGCACTGTAAACATTATGAGAATGTTTTTCATCAGTTGAAATATGATGTTAACTTATCTAAACTTGCATTTAACATGAGTTCATTTGTCCTTTGAATGCAGGTGCTTTCAATTCCGGACTATGGTCATACAATAGGATATGCTTCAGTTGTTGATTACAACACACAAAAACTTCCCAACCGGAATTTTGTTAATGGCCAAAGGTAATCAAATATTCTATTGCCATAATAGGGTTCCTTTCAATATAATGCAAATATTTCTCTATTATGTTGACTAAAGTCATTAGATTGTGGCAATAATATGAAGCCTTTATCCCAAAAGTGTTTTAACTCGGCTCCTCTGAATCCTTTTCTTCAACCTTGGTTAAGGGCATTGTATCTGTGTTATTAACAAATACTAACCTTTTTTCGCAGCCTCAATCCAAGTTCGTTGAGGCCTACACACAGTTCTAGTGGTTCCCTTAACTATGACAGTGTTCTGAATGGTTCATCATTCGTCTTCAGTGCCCATGTCCGTAGACTCCAAACTTCAAATGATTCTCTCATCTTATCCCCGATTGGTACCACCTCCAATTCCAACAACTACACTCACTCCTTACCCATACCCTTACTATGTATTGCCAGCCATCTGTTTCAACATTTTGAATTCAGCTACACCTACATTTGGACATTTTTTTCTCTTAATTGACAACAATCTATCCAAGGAAGTGTGGCTGGGCTTATAAAAATCTTTAGAAGTTCTCTTTCAACTTGAAGGGTATTGCTAATATAAAGTACTCTCTAGAAGCTCTCCACTACATATGTCCTGCTTTAATGCTATTTGCTGACATCCTTCTTTGCCTCTACAATGTGATAAATATTTGGTCTTTGGTGCTATAGGGCATAATCTTTTACTTTTTGCATCTCTTGACAATTGTATCATCCTAGTAATTTTAAATTATCCTCTTCCAGAGCTTCTGTTTGATTTTCCTTTCTCTATCCTTGTCAACTCCTACCCCAAACTTTATGATAAAGTCTTTGTTGTTGTAGTAGCAACTATAATGAACTCAATGAAGACTTTGATTACCACAAACTTTAGGATAAAGACACGTTATTGATTACAATGTGCTTTTTTCTTCAAGTTAATTATAGTTCTTAGTTCAATTATATACGATAAATATTAACTAAATTCGAGTTCTTAGTGCCCTAACTGGATTGGGATCCTGGCTCCACTCGTCACTAACTAATCAATATTATTACCAAACAACATGCACTATAATCCTCATCTGAATTTGCCTAGTAAGTTCATCCATAACCTAGTGCAAATAAGTACGTTCTTAATGTTGATTCTTTAAAATTGAACGTGCCATTGTTTCTCTATTCCATGCCCAAATGTCTGGACACCAAAGGCGAACAATTTTCTGGTCTAAATATTAATTGACATTTGTTATGAAATCATTCTAATTGGACCGAGTTATGAGTGTTACCATAGAATTGTGATTTACAAGGGCGAAGGAACATTGAATTGTCATTTCTTGTTTCCTTCTGACAATTTTTGCCAACTTTTGTCTGGTTATTTACCCTGGTAACCCTTGCTTTAGTTTTGCTTCATATTCCTTTTTCAAAATTTCCAATTGTAAAGTCCTCGAATGGCTCCATAACGTTTATGCTCGTAGAAGTAGTGTCCAAAAATTGTCATATTATCGGACCCTATTTGCGTACTGTTCCTTTTTTGTTTGTTTTATTTTAACTTACTTGGATGGCCCATCGGAATTTATGCTTGCGACGCCTGTAGTTAGTTTGCACGGATCTTCCTTTTTCTTAGATATTCACAGTGTGAGCCACACAATTGCTGTCATCTTACTTTAATGAGTTACAAGATATATTGTCTGCTAACAGTGGAGATCTACTATGTGCATTCGGGTGTAAAACCTAAGGTTCCTGTTTTTGTGTTCTTGGTTTTTTAGTGTCCTTGCTACTATTGGGGAACTTCCGAGTCCCGACTCTTTTGGTCGGCTGCTTCTGCTTCTTAAGTCATTGAGTGGGTTCTCAGAGACTTTTGGTTCGAAAAGAGCCAAGAAAAAGTCCAACTATGATATAGGATCACTGGTCGAGGCAGAGGTGAATCAATTTTTTCTTAGTTAATTGCTCAAAGGAGAAATTCCTTCTATTGTAACTGTAACTTGGTGATTTTCAATTTCTTGGTTCAGATAATTGATATAAAGCCTTTGGAACTTGTTTTGAAATTCGGCAATGGTTTACGTGGGAGAATACATATAACTGAGGTGGATAGTTTTATATTTCCTGAAGTAAAATATGTTTATATATTTCTTTAATTTTTGAAATAGTTGATATAAATTTTGCTTAAGCAGGTGGACGATGATCATTCTCTGGAGAATCCATTTGTCAAATTCAAAATTGGGCAACTTGTTAATGCCCGAATTGTTGCAAGCAGCCAGCAGTCTGGATTAAAGGGTAAAGGATATGAATGGGAGTTGTCCACTAGATCCTCAGTTCTTTCAGGTACTAATTCTTTTGGTTGCTACATTTGTTTATCATTTTACTAACATTGTATGAAACTAGGGAAACTCTTCTAGTGCTGAATATCTTTGTACAGAGGACCTAATACTTTTGATGTCGATCCTTATAGTTCTGATGTCACAAGTTCTTGTTAATAACTTTATAAGTACAGAATGATATTGGCGGAGCCAGATATGTCCCAAGTTCTGGCTGGGATAGCTATCTGATACCTAAATCAGTCTTTTCCTTTGCTGAAACCACGTCTCTTCATTTTTTTGAAAGTCTCACAGATTGTTTCCCTCTTGTATGAGTCCTACAAATTGATTTTCATATGATATATTTGTACAATAGAAGAAACAAAGTAAAAAATGATGTAGGAGGTGGAACTTGGAAGGTTGAAAACTAATACATAATGGTTTATTAGTAGAGAATGTTTGAGAAAGAATGATGAATTAAGATTATGTAGAATGTAGTTTAACTGGAAATGTAGAAATCCTTCAAGAATTTATGGATGGAGTCCAGAAAGGTAGTAGAGACAGAAAGTGGTTGTCAACTTTGGATAAATTGAGATGTATCATGAATGGTTTTCCGAGGGTTATTGTGTCATTTACAGTTAGATATGCGGTTTCCTGGGAAAGATGTAAAATTAAGTATACTATATCAAATCAAGGTTCAAATAACACCTATATGGAACATAGTAGTGATGAGCATCATTTTGCCAGGCTGGTTGTAATCATGTAACTGTGATAACTATACAAATTAATCAATTGATAACTATAGTGTTTCTGCTCGCATTCTTAACTTAGGACTGATGTAAAAGTGTACTTCCATATCCTGATTGCATTTACATCAGTGTTCTATATGCTGTTAAGGTAAATAAACTGAACATGGTTGACAAAGTACTGTTTCAGCTCAAATTCATCTTTTTAGTTTTATATTTACATCATTACGTTTCAAATTAAGCATTGTGATTGCTAAAGTTAATTTCCTTCCTTTTTTGTGGTTAGCCATTTGATATACATACCAATGTGTCCCTTTATCTGCAGATGGTTCTTTAAAGGAGCAGAATGATCATTTATCATGCATACACACACGAACAAATTCATACATCTCCTGCTCAGCAATGTCTAGTTAATCTTTTTAGTTTTATGTTTGCATCATTACTTTTCAAAATAGGCTTTATGATTGCTAAAATTAATTTCCTTCCCTTTTTGTGGCTGTTAGCTATTTGATATACATACTCAATGTGTCCCTTTTTCTGCTGGTGGTTCTTTATAGGTGCTGATTCGATTTCTTGATATTTTGTTTCAGGGACAATGGAAGACATCAGTACTGTTTCAGCTCAAGAATTGAATTTCTCTGTTGGAAATACTGTCAGAGGGTATGTGGTCAAGATTGATAACGAGTGGGTCTGGTTAACAATATCACGGTCTCTCAGGGCTCAAATTTATATTCTTGATACTTCTTGTGAACCGAGTGAGCTTAGGGAATTTCGAAAACGTTATGTTGTGGGGCAAGCTGTTAAAGGGATTCTTATAGCTGTAAATAAAGAAAAAAAACTGTTACGATTGACACCATGCCTTTCTTCACCAGTTGATTACAACATTTGTGCCAATCAAGAAAGTAGGAATTCTTGTGTAAATGGACCTGATCATCTAATGCAAGGGAATATTGTTGGTGGTAAAATAAAAAAGTTACTTCCTGGTGTTGGTGGGCTGCTTGTGCAGATCGGCCCTCATCTACATGGAAGGGTTCATTATACGGAACTTCTAGATACTTGGGATTCTCAGCCCCTATCTGCATATCAGGAAGGACAATTTGTCAAATGCAAGGTGCTGGAAATTAGTCGATCCTCTGACGGATTTGTTCATGTTGACTTGTCTTTACGTGCATCGCTACTGAATATCCAACCTAATATCCTCGTCGAGAATGTGTAAGTAGCAAGTACTTTTCGGTCTCCATTCTCAATCCTTTACTTGCAATGATTTTTTTATATAAACCATAATGTTTTCTTTCTAAGCGATTGTTGTGCTCTCCAACTCGAATAACTTTTTTGTTTGTGTAATATTTTACGATCATGAAGTAAATACAACCATGTCATGCGAGAGTGATCATAAATAAAAGTATCAATGTGCCGTAAACAAAATTTACTATGTCATTCTGGAGACGTCGATACCAATCAATAGAAGTAGGATAGACAATATAGCGTACACTTTTTGTAGAATAGGTGGTGGAATGTCCAAAAGATGCAAGCTATTAACTTCTTGTCCCCTGCCAATCAAGGCCTGTGTTTAACGATCATGTGCCACAAAGGCTCAAAAGGTTATTGGGTAGTTATGATCTCGAGTAATACGACTAACAAAAACAAGATTAAAAAAATGTCGTCCATGAACAATAAGCACAGAGCGAAGCTGAAGAGTAGCAGTGAGAGGTACTACTCCATATCTACGACCCAGAGTGTTCTTCCCATTGGCTATAATGAACACGAAGTAGAGGGCTGTAATGCGGAAGACTCATGCTGCCCCTGAGGGTATCCATGCTTCTTCCAGTATGTTGTTTCAACATTGTTTGGGCGACCATGATAAGAACACATATAAAGAGTACCCCGACCATAGCTACGTCCCTTATGCCCCTTTCCTTAGGAAATCCAGTACGAACATCTCCACGGCCATGAACATAAGGTCGAGATCCGGGAATATATTGGAATAGTGTAGGTGAGGGAGTTGAGGAACCCATATATCCCAAGGAGCAACTCATACCACTGGCGATAATACAGTAGTAAGAGAGACTAGTAAGGGAGAGAGTGGTGTTGGAAGATAGAATGTTGGTAAGCACGCCATGAAGATGTTGCGGGAGACTGGCCAAGAGAACAACGATAACTGAGGCCTTTCAATGGTATCGCCGAACATATATATCATAGCAAATGACGGGTGATGAAGCTACTCATCGAAAAGGGTCTTGTAGCGGGCACCAAAGAAATCATATCGCCATCCACTCTACTGAATTGAACTCCTAGAATATATCATAGAGACGTTGGAGACTATCCTCAGTAGAGTATATAGATTTAATCCAAGAAGTATACACGTGTGTCTCTCGCTATATTATTTATTGGTGTCCACTGACTGGAGGTTCATTCAAATAAGATTAAAGCAAATTGTTTCTTGCTCTTGTGGGACGAGCAGCTGAATGAAATGATGGTTGACGAGTCATTGTTCATCCCTGCTTGTCTTGTCCAGGATTGGTTCTTGGCCCTCTGCCCCGGGCTTCTTTAGCAGATTTTTGTTTTTCCTTTCCTCACTGTCTGAACACACCCCTCCAGTATGACTGGTCTTTCTTCGTGGAGAAGTGGTTGAGTGGGACAAGCAGCCTAATGAAATGAAGGCTGGTGAATCACTGTTCATCCTTTTCCCCTCAGTCTGCCTCTTTGTGGGTTGACACACACACACACACACACACACGATAACAGTCTCTCCCTCTCATATTTTGGATATTGGAGTCCAAATAATTCTAAAAAGGACCTGCAGCAAAAGAAATGTTCTCATATTTTGATAAATGTTTTGCACAAGCGCAAGACTAAAGCCGATCACTTTTTTTTTTCAGCTATGTTTTTCCTTTGGAACTTGAACATGGGTAGACCATGACCAACATGATTGTGTAGAGGAAATAGACAAATATGAACATGGATGCAGCCCTCTTGAGCTGTATCCATGCAATCTAGAGTGCAAACCAGTGTCTCAAATATTTTTAACAGATGTTAGTTTCTCATATCTCGGTTACGTTTTGAAGGAAAATGAGACCATATTGAACCGGTTTCATGTTTCAACTATGTCTTCTCTTTGGAACCTAGACACGAGTGGATTGCGTCCAATATGAATGTCGAGGAAGTATCATGTTGGACATGGATACAGATAGGGATAGTGTCTGGAGGAGTATCCATGCAACCTTAAGTTAAAAGTAGTTTGTTAAATATGCTAGCGTATGGTCAAAATTTCCAATCAAGTAGTACTTGTCTAGCATGAAATAAATGTAACCAATTACAGTTTTTGTTATATCCTCTTTGGTATGATGTTAATAATTGTATGAACTCTATCGTTTATGTTATCTACACATTCCTTTTGGAACGTGTTAGTGTTAGCTTGCTTTGTTGTCACATGCACTAATTTTGATTGTCAAATTATTGGCTGCTATCAACTTCCAAATGCACTATTCTTGGAGAAGTCTTATCCTCTTTCCTTTACAATAGAGCTCAGGTTTTGTGGCACCACCTAGGGGTTGGTCTAGTGGTAACACTAGTAAGGGAGGGGAGGAGTGTCTGTGGTTTGAATCCCACTCCAGGCAATAATTAATGTGAAGGGTCTTGGTTCTAGTAGCCCAGGATAGGGACGGTTAATTGATGACTTGCCTTATCTAAAAAAAAGAGCTCGGATTATATGGTTATGCTTATATTGTAATATGTTTCTGAGAATTTTTATTTATTTCACAGGTTTTCTTTTGCCAAACGGGTCGAAAAGGTTGAGGATCTTCAACCTAGTATGGAAGTGCAGGTGCTTATTTTCTGTCTTATGCTTCTTTCTTCTGCATACTTGAGTGCTGTTTGTCAGATAGATTTTGCAATGTTACGTATGAATTATGGAAACATTTATCATGCAATAAAAGGACATAGGGTGATTGCATGTTTGGCAAAAATTATAGCATTCATCTTTCTGTCTACAAGCTAAATTTATACTAACACACATAAATTTGAAAATTAAAAAAATTACTTGGCACATGCTCAACCTCAATTAAACCACAGTTAATTCTGAATTTCTAGATTTTTCTTGAAAACCCCTTTTAAACTGTTCCAGAATAACACACAGACCCTACCCAAGTCCATAATGGTGCTGGATGAGCGAACAATCCATCAGCTGAAAACCCAGTTCATTCACACTAGACCTAGGTGACGAGCTAGTTTCCTGGTTTTGTTTAATCCAATCCACCAACAGCTTTGTATGAACCTGAGAGGCTCATGGGTTTGGTTTTTGTAACCTTCTGTAGAAAAGGCATATCTCAGTATGCAAATACAATGTGAGAGGACAATCTTAAAACTTGACCCTATTAAGGTATATCTCATCAGTTACTTTGGCAAGCCTCTTATTTCTAATAACTTCTGTCCATGTTAATTTTTTATCTCGCCTCACTGGTTCAGCTAGAATTCTATTATTTCTTCTAACCTGCATGGAAAGTATCTCAATTACACATGTGGACAAACCATCTTCAGCCACCTTCTTAGATCTCTTCCACAATTGAATTTCTTTAACCCTCCATTGAAGAACTGATTTCATAATTTAGTTTTCCTCGTGCTCATCCAGCTCAACATTCACGATTAGTTCTAAAAAATGATACTCTGGAAGCACTCCTCTATTACATTCTTCCCTTTTACATTTTCTTTTAGCTTAACGTGATCTTACAATCACATGATACTCTGGAAGCACACCACTACTTTGATCTTCCTCCAATCCCTGAGCAACGTGCTCCTCAATTTCATTTTTTTTCATGAAAGATTGGTTCTCAAAATTGAAGTAGTCACTCTTCGATATTTCTTGACAATTGGTTTTTCTTCACATTTTCGTCATCAATTGGTTTTAACTATTTCCCTAAAGCAATTGTCTCACTTTACCTCTTCGTCTAGATTCAAGTCTAGGAGAACATGAAAGTTTCTCCTTGGTTTCTTGTACTAAAAGATAGGTATACCTACTTGGCAATTGGCCACCTAGGTTTTATGGCATGCTATAGCTATCTTGGCTAGGAATTTGACACCAACATTGAGGGTTGACGTCAGGTCCACAATTGGTCTTAAAACTTGGGCAAATTTTGTGTGAAACTTTCTAATGCTCCATAGCCAATACCATTCTCTTTGCATCAACATACAACAGGAACCTCATCTTGCATATGAGATATGACTAGTGAGTTCATCCATAACTATCTCCCGAAAGTAGTTAGGCTTATCTTTTATGTACTTTTAGTAGTTATATTATTATTTGGATGGACTTCAGTACTAGTTTGCCTCTTGCTGGAGGCTGTTCTTTTGTGCTTTGTTGTTGTTATTGCATATGAAAACAATTGTGGTTTTCATATCAGAAACATCTTTCCTAGTTTTGTTTTCTGCATCCTGTATCTTTCCTAGTTAGACTTTAGTATGATAGTTGTGGACTACTACCTGAGTATTACTCCTTTTTCTTTTTCTGAATCTTTATTCCCATGAAAAGACCCCTATTTTTGAAAGCTATAGTTTTGAAGCCCTGCATAGTGCATAGCCCTTCCTGAAAAGGTTTGTTGCTTTGTATCCATCTAACCTAGTGTGTTGGACCAAATTTGGCCACTAAAAAGTTTAAAACCATCAAGTCTAGCCAAACTCATCTTAACCATCATTAAAGAGGTATTGTTTAATTCAGTCAATCATTTTCTACTTGACCTTTGTTGGAGTGTGGCAACTGGAAAGTCATTGATTCTCCTCTAGTTGACAGAACAGAAGAATATAAGTAGAAAAGCTTGGGTGGGTGCCATAGCAAGAGATAAGGTCATTGTCCTTTGGATGTTGTGTATTCCTTTTCCTTAGGCTTTGTTTGGTTAGTAAGAAAATGGGTGAAAAGAAAGAGAAAATAAAGGAAAATAAACTTTTGGATTGTTTTGTTGACAAGAAATTATGAAAGAGAATATAGATGAAAATTTTGAGAGAGATGTATAGAGAGAAAAGATTGGGAGGAGAGAGAAACGGGTATACATAGAAAGAGAACCGTGAGGAGAGAGAGATGGGTATTGTATAGAGAGAGGATTGGGAAGAGAGAGAGAGAGAGATGGGTGGAGATCGGGAGAAGAGAGACGGATTGGATTTGAAGGAAAGAAAATGGAATCCCACCAATTTGAAAGGAAAATAATGGGGATCCTTATTTTCTCTTTTTTTATTCTCCCTAACCAAATGCGATAAATACATTTTCTCTTTCCTTTTCTTTTCCTTTCTTCCATTTTCTCTCAAACTAAACACACCCTTATTCAAGGTTGTAAAAGGCGCTAGGCGCTAGTCGGACGGACACCAGGCGCCCAGCCCGCCTAGGTGGTCGCGGTTCAAAAAATAATAAAAAGATCCAAAAAAAATCCACTGAAATTTGCAAAAAAACCATAAATCCCCAAAACATGCATAGTCGTGGATCGGAGGGGCCTAGTGGGGCCTAGGTGGTCATCAGACGGGCACCAGGTGCCTAGGCGGCCGCCTAGACCGATTTTTGGAACACTGCCCTTAGTTTCCGGGCTTTACTCCTTCGCTCACCTTTCTCAATGAGAGCCACTTCCATGTTCAAGGTGATTAAGATTTGACCTATATCTTATCCTATGATATGCTTATGATTTCCTTATTGGTCTCAATTTTGACAACTTTGAGTTATATTTGTTGCTCAGATATCTTTAGTGTTTTCAATATATAATTAACTTTGCATGTATTTTGTTTGTGCTGCTATGATGTGATATTTGGAATTTGTGATTAGGACTGAATTTGATTCCTAGATTTTCAATTTGGTGTGTTTTCAGGGAGTCGTCAGTTGGCATTTAATTTGGGTTCTCTTTTCCCAATAGCGTGTTTCGTGTTAACATTATTTTTGCTTCACTTTTCTTTTGAGTGGTTTATCTTGGCTAGTTTATAGTTTTGTACTTTAGGAAACTGCTAGTTTTTTTTTCCTCTTGATGTCTTCACTTGTAAAAGTCCATAGAAGTTGGGCTGCTAATTCAGTTGTTTTGTCCTTTGATACTATTTCTATCCCTGATTTGCATTTCCCCTTTGGTTTATTTCCGAATTGTAGCTTTCTTCTACTACATTTTGCCTATAGTTCTAATGATTTCTGTACTTGGTGTTGGACTTTATTCTCGTATTGTGTTAAATAAACAATAGCTGTGACCTTAATATAACTTCATGGCAAAAAAGGTACAATGCCAAGCTAAAGCAACAGGGGGGATCATGACCTTGTCATTTTTGTATTGTGTTCTACGTTATGTCAAAACATCATGTAATTTGTATTACTGAGTTTACTCAAGTAATATTACTCTTATGTGGACAAGAATGACATGGACCAGATAGACAACTCCTAGAGGGCATGGACCTGAGAGGCATCTGTATAAGTAGCCAGTGCTACACTCTGAATGGTTACTGGCAGACAATAAGATCAAATAATCAGCAATCTACTCTGCCTCTTAATTGATGGGATTTTGTGTTAGTGCGACTATCTTGCTTAGAGAAGCAACTATTGTGTTCTCAAGACTAATGTTTAATAGAGTTCTCAATCGCAAGAACTTTGTGAAATCGAATCGCTTTGACATTTCAAAATCTTGATCCCTAACCCATCAAAGCCAAGAGTTCTAGGTTGACGATTATCTTGTTTTATTTGTTCGCTTGGAAAATTGTACGCAATCTGGATGAATGTCAAATTTTCAAGACAAGTTGCACTATATTAGTTATTATGTGTAGTACACAGTTATTCGACATTTGCCATTTGCTAAATTATTTCTTGCCTAGTGATTTTGTTTTAGTTAATCATACGACAAAAGTGGTATAGTTCAATTTGAATGGTGGGTTTGTTTTTGTGTGCTATAAACTGTAATAATTTTGAGGTTTGTCATTATAGATAGCCTAGCTAAGATCTACCACTACATATGTGCAGGGATACGTAAAAAATGTTACATCAAAAGGATGTTTCATTATGATTTCTCGAAATACTGATGCTAGAATCCTTTTGACTAATTTGTCGGATGGGTACATTGAAAGTCCTGAAAAGGAGTTCCCAGTTGGAACACTTGTGCACGGCAGGTATATGCAATTCATAGACAAGTTAAACTGTTGGTTATGTGTTGTGTACTAAATTTTTTGTTCAGGGTGTTATCTGTGGATACTTCTTCAAAAAGAGTTGATGTAACACTGAAGAAAGATACTGAAGATGCAAGTTCTGTTTCAAATCTGCAAGTTGGAGATTTCATTAATGGACAAATTAAGAGGACAGAGCCATACGGAGTATTTATCAAAATTGATAATACCAGCTTGGTATATGTTTGGTATTTTTCTTGGAAGTAATTTAGGCTTTATATATATAGTCATTAAGTTGATGCACTCTTATTTGTGCAGGTTGGTCTGTGTCATATTTCAGAAGTCACAGATGAGCAGATAGATGATGTTGAAAGTAAATATAAAGCAGGTGATAGAGTTGTAGCAAAGATTCTGAAGGTTAGTAAGCTTGTTATTATAATAAAGAACATATTGGCATGTTCAAAACCTACTCGATAATGGGTTGTGAAACAGAATAACCAGTTCATCTTCTCTTTGAATGATCCTGTCCTCTTATAACATTTTCCTTTATTAGCTCATTGCTACGGCTGTAATGAAGCCGAATAGAGCCTTGAACTGTCAAGCTCGGCTCGTTTATGAAAAAGAATTAACGAGCCGAGCTTCAAAGTCATGTTCAAGCTCGAGCTAGAATTAGCTCGCGAGCAGCTCGGCTAGGCTCGATAAGAGCTCGCTAGCTTCTCGAGTCGAGGTCTAGCTCAATTATACACCTCGACTCCCAAACATAAACAAATGTCTCATTAGTATCGAGTTTGGTTATACATATCGGCTCTTTGTAATTATGGGCTTAGATTGTAGGATTTAGTCCATTGGCAACCTGCAAAATAGTAGTAATTGACTCGAACTGCACCGAATCTAGTCGACTCACTCAGAAGAGTCAAGCCGAGCCACGTACTCTTCGAGCTTAACTAGTCGATCTTGTTCACGAGCTTTCTAGCCGAGCTATCTATATTCAAGCTTGGTTCATTAAGGAATCTAGCTCAAACTTTTGTTCATGCTCGGGCTTGTGAAATAACCCGAGTTGAGCTTTGTTGAGCCGAGTCGAGTTTAGCTCACGAGCTGCTATGTTCATTTGCATCCCTACTCATTGCATACTGATTTTGTCAAGTGGCTTCTTTTCATACTGATACCGCCAGATTGATGAGGAAAGGCACCGAATTTCACTTGGAATGAAGAAATCTTATATGGGAGACGTCTTTGGTGTTAGTCTGTTCTCTAGTCATATGGAAAATAATGAGGCTGTCGAAGATTCCTCTCTCTCTTCATCTGCGTTACAAGAGATTGGCAACTTACCATTTACTCAAATGATATCTGAACAAGAAGATGGTCACCCTGTAGCTTTTCCAAAAGAAGAATCGAGAGCTTCTGTTCCTCCACTCCAGGTTTCACTTGATGAATCAGACGATTCTGATGTGGATAATGCTGTAACTGCGAAACTCGACAATGTTGACGCGAACAATGTGGTTGCTAAAAAGAGTGACAGACGTGCCAAGAAAAAAGGGAAGGAAGAGAGGTAACGGCATGCATGTCTAAATATTCACTTTTTTCTGCAAAGAATGGAATTTGAACTCAAGCTTTTGTATAACCATTTAAACAGGGAGTCTGAAATAAGTGCATGTGAAGAAAGGAATTTAAAAAAGGACATACCACGCACAGAGGAAGAATTTGAAAAGCTGGTTAGAAGTTCCCCGAACAGTAGCTTTGTCTGGGTACAGTACATGGCCTTTATGGAATCCTTAGCCGATGTTGAGAAAGCACGTTCCATTGCTGAAAGGTATTTCAGTACCCTAGCAAATTCTGGTTTCTCAAGTTTTTTTTTTCTTTCAGAAAAATGGAAAGGAACCCTATAAGAGACCACATGATGTAGCTTTGCCTTCTTTAGCTTCCATCTAGGTTACTTGAAATCTAGGTTACTTGAAACTTTAAATCAGCAACTTTTTTGGCATGAGAAATTTTTTATACTATAATTCTTTGCTTTTTGTTTACACTGATCATTGGTTTTAACTTCTTGGATGTCTCTTTTATATCTTTTGAAGGGCTTTAAGAACAATTAACTTCCGCGAAGAGGGGGAGAAGCTTAATGTTTGGACAGCTTGCTTTAATTTAGAAAATCAATACGGAAATCCACCAGAGGTGAATCTGTTTTTTATTACTTACTTGGTAGTATAACCTCTTTACTAATTTCTTTGACAATAATCAGGATGCTGTTAAAAAGACCTTCCATAGAGCATTGCAGTACTGTGATCCAAAAAAAGTCCATCTTTCTCTCCTTGGAATGTATGAACGAACAGAGCAACATAAATTGGCCGAAGATCTTCTTGAAAGAATGACCAAAAGATTCAGAACCTCATGCAAGGTTAATGATTTTTCACTTTACCTTTTTCTTTTGATTTTTAAGAGCATGCCAATTTTTATAAGCCTTTTGTAACTATAGGTTTGGTTGCAACAAGTGCAAATCCTCCTTAGGCAAGGCAAAGATGGAATTCAGTCTGTTGTTAACCGTGCTCTATTAAGTCTTCCTCGCCAAAAGCATATTAAATTTATATCACAAGCAGCAATCCTCGAGTTCAAATGCGGTATACCTGACAGAGGGAGATCCATGTTTGAAGGTATATTGCGGGAGTATCCTAAGAGAACAGATTTGTGGAGTGTGTACCTTGATCAAGTAAGTTTTATTGTCATCTTGTGATATATATTTTAATATTGTGCTCCTGCTTTGCATGGAAAGATTACAGTTTCTAAAATCTCCAATACGTGTAGGAGATTCGTCTCGGTAATCCTGAACTCATTCGGGCATTGTTCGAGAGAGTAACATGTTTAAGCCTTCCACCAAAAAAGATGAAGGTACGTATCCATTATTAGTCTCTTAATGTATTTGTGTATTCTTCCCTCACATTCAAAAAGTATAGTATAGTATAGTATAGTGATTCTAATTTAACAATTAATTTTATAGTCTATTGAGCCATATACTTATTACAAAAGCACTAACACAATTTATTAAATTGCTTATTTTCCATTTGGTATGTAAGTTTGAACATGCTATTCATTAATTTTCTTTTGGGCATCGATAGATTTAGTTACAACTGTTCCAGCTCTTCATTAGCAGCTAAAATCAGTGGTCCTCGGGTAACCATGTGGGTAAACAATCTCCTGCTGCAATCATGATCAGAAAATACAACTGCCCTCCATCTCAGAAATCTTGAAAATTACATCAAGTTCTTTCCATAACACCCTGTTTCATATCTTACCCACCCATAGTTTAACCAATATTCATATACATATGCGTGTTATCTTCTGCTTCAGCTGTTCCACTGCTGCCCTCATGCCAAATCACACCCACTTAAGTCTATACAATTGCAGCATGTAAGCAGGGGATGTGCGTAGAAGATACAATAATCACTATTCTACTTCCCCAATACACAAAATACACGTTTGTTTTATTGTATTTGCCAGCCGTTCATTTTACCTGTTGGCAAATTTCCTATAGGTAGATTCAAATTTAGTACCAGGTCACCCATGCCATATGCCTTGGCCAATTCCTTAACAGGGATCATGAAACTAGTGTACTGCCAAACCCTATCTTGTAGAAATGTAATCCATATCTCACCTCTTCCCAAACTTACTGGCAGCATTTAAACCAAATGCTCTTACAAGGCTGCCTTGAGTCATATTTTGATTAAATTAGTTTAAAATATTCTATAACTGGCAGAATTTTGTATGTTCTCTTATAACAATGTAGGCTTTGCATGCATACAATTTAGACCTCTTTTTGTTGATCCTCTTTTCCTCTTTGTTGTTATATTCCAGTTCTTATTTGCGAAGTATCTCAACTATGAAAAGACACAGCAAGATGATGAAAGGATCGAATATGTAACAAGGAAGGCAATGGAATATGCCGAGAGCTTGAAATGACCCCACATTTGTAGCTAGAACTCATGAAGGAGAATTATATGTGACTTCTCAAGAAGGGAATTTGTGCTGACATGGGGTAGGATATTCTAAAGGGTATCAGTGTGCAATATCGAGTCCTGCTCTCTTCGCACCCTCTGAGTACAGAAGGCAAATAACAAATTATTATCGCAGGGAGAACTTGCTAAACTACAAAGGGTGAAGGTTTGTTTTGCAACTTGAGAAGTACCAGGACTGACGTCGTGTATAAGAAAATATACCATTAAAGAGAAGCTCCCACCCTTAAGGATCCACTTGTGACGATGTATTGTCTGAAAGCTTTTGATTCTTGAAATTTTTTGCCAAATGAGATGGAGCTGCGACCCTTAATTTTCATGTAGAGGGTCTTTGCGTGATAGTCTGCAACTTGTTCTAACTGGCGAGATTATGTTTATGTAATCTCACTTTTTATCAATGTGGCTGTAAAATAGACTATATTAACTTTATGCCCATCCCCTTTTTTCGTGCCGATATGGTCTTATGTCTTAATGTTACATTTTATACGCCCATCGCCTTTTTCATGTCGATATGGTCTTTTGTCTTAAATGTTACATTTCATCTAGTTTTGCATCAAAGTTTTTTCTTGGGCTTACTTCTCAATAACTAGTGCTTTGCGGAACTTTTCTTGAGAAATTGCTATGGTTTGTTGATGCAATGGAAGTCAATCTCTCTCTCTTCTTTCTGTTGTGTAATATCCCTACTACACTGAAAGGATTTTCATGATGATGAACACAGTGATGATTTAGGACCCAACAAGCTTCATTTGGTTCCCAAAGTTTTAAGAAAAACTCAGATGGAAAACCTGAAAAGAATATACAAAAGAACAAACAAAACAGAATATACTGCCATTGCATTTTTAGAGTAATACTAAGATCCTTCAAATGTCACTCTGTTTGGATCAATGGAAGTCATTTGAAAATGTGTTGAAATTTACACTTTTGGTTGTATATGCAACATAGGAAAGGGAGTTGCAACGTTTGGTTTCAGCATCTCCGTTTCTGTTAGGTAATATGTTCAACGACTACTGGTTTGATGGACATGTACATCTTGCATTATGGGGAAAAAAAAAATTAAAAGAGAAAACATAGGTAAGCTTATTTTCTAAAAAGAGTAAGCAAAATAGAAGAATAAAAAATTGTTGAAATTAAGTCCATGGAAGGATGATGTTACAACATTGAGGACATATTTAGCCTCACATTGGATTAAAAAAACCCGGAAGAAACTCCTTTTATAAGTGGCCTTTTTGGTTGCTTGAAAGTAGTGACTTTTTGAGTGAAATGTATATGCTTTTGAGTTTCATATTAGTTCTTGTCGGCTGTAAGTGATTTTTAATTTTTGGATATATTATATTCTGTAAATTGGAAGTGGTTAAATTCACAATTTCAGTATTTTGAAAGAGGTGGTAAAATAAATAATGTATTATACCAATAACAAAATTAATTAAGTAGGTAACAAAGTTAATTATTGTTAACAATACTAGTATTTAATTTTTTTATTTGGATATTAATAATTAATGTCACCAATAAATGAATTAGTTAATTAATTTACTTTTCTTGATAACTAATTTTTGACAACCTTAATTAAAAAAAAGGAATTAACTTTTAAAAATTTGTGCAAATTACCAATTTTTAAATTATCTAATGATAATATATATTAAATAATATTAGCAACGTGAAAAAGTACACTATATTTGGGAGTATCCTTGGTGTCTGATATGTTTTCGATATGCATTAACGATATGGTCCAAATTTTTGGAAGGTACATAATTCGTAGCTAATTATTTGACAGCACGTTCCATATTAAAAAAAATTGGGCAATCCTTTCGGTATTAGTGTTTAAAACATGGATGTCAAATGTGTCAAAATAGAATCATTAGTGGGCGACATGAACACCTTCCAAATATTTGGACGAGTCCCATTTTCGATGTATGGCCAAACAACGAAAGTGTCGAGCACAAAACTTAGATCCTATTTGGAGGCCAAAATAACCAACTTTTACGTCACTCTCTTGTAACCAAACACGCATTAAGTGGAGTTATTCGTAGTTACTTTATATCTTTCTTTTTATTTTAGATGTCCGACGATACGTACGAGACTTTTTGTACACTGCATTGCATGCCTTTTGGGTCAATTGTCCTAAACTTCCACTATTATTATAAATGAAAGGAATAATACGTCCCGTGGTTCAATCCACTGATCTTTTGTCACCCAGCGAGGGTCTTATTACCTCTCCTCGATAACTACAAGAGACACTCGAGTTCGGTACTTTATATCCTTGTTGGACAACCCTCACCATACACACTCTCATTTTTTTTCCTTTGTTCCTGTGAACATGAAACTAAACTAGTACGCCTAGGTGTATTTTTGGTTTTTGGGTTAGAAATTTAAATTTATTAGAACAGTTTTTTTATGCAACTTTTCCCAGCGTTACTCTGTCCGGAGAAATAGACACCTCAAAAGAAAATAAAAATTCTCTTATGCAACCAATTGCTTCTAGTCTTGATAAGAACTAGAATTCGACAGAGATTGGATGTATCAGAATTGCTTTTTTCCCTTGTTATTTTTGATCGAGTAATGCTACAATTACAACTAGAGGTATGTATATTTGAACCAAATCGACCAAATCGAACCAAACCAAACCGAATCGGTCGATTTTTAACCGAATCGATGGTCCGGTCGGATTGGTTCGACTTGACCATTGAAAAAATCGACCGATTTGGTTCGGTTCACAGTTTGGTCATTCCAAAAATCGCTTAAACCGAACCAAACCGAACCTAGTTAGTAACAACCTAAGTTGGGTTTACATCCGGTCTAACCTATTCATCTTATTGTTTGTTTATTTTTCATCTTCAATTTATAGATCTATTAGGATTATGGTTTATTTTCGAGAATTATTTTGGATTTGTGGAAGAAATTTATTATGCAAGTGATTTACTTACAAGATTATTGTCCACTTTGAAATCTCATACAAACATCTTCCAAACAAAAGATGACTAGGATTTATTTTTGTGTGAATTTACTTTGTGAAACACTTTTATATACTTGAAATTTTTTGTCTGATCAAAACCGATCAGCCGAACTGAGCCAAGTCGGTCGATTTCAAAACTGAACCGGCCAATCGGTTGGTTTGGTTCGGCTGTGATTATTTTCAAACCGATTAACTTCGGTTCGACTTAGGTTGTGACCAAATAGGTCGACCACCGACCGATGCACACCCCTAGTTACAACCAATTGTTTACAACCCTCTTACAACCTTCACCCATTTGCTGACATGTGGGCCAGGCCACCACCTGGCCCATATGTCAGCAAATGGGTGAGTGGTTGTAAGCATTTGGTTGTATACTTAGCATTAGAGCATCTCCAACCCTATTGTCTTGTTAAGTGTTGTGAGTCTTAGGTGGCTCCTATGTGGCATGAGCCACAAGACAATGTCTTGTTTATGTGGCAAAATTATATCTCAAAAGACAATGAGATAGAAAAACTCTCTCAAATGCAAAAGTATTGAGAAGACAATAAAAAATATTTTTTCCAACTTCCAAGACAACTTTTAAGACAACTACTCATCTTCTTTCTTTTTTCTAATATTTTTTATTCATAATTGATGACATGGAAGAGAAGACATTGTCAAGTGCATTGTCTAGAACAAGACAATCAACTTCACAATGTCTTCTTTAATTTTTGCCACATAAGCTTCACAATTGACTTGACAATTGCATTGGAGAAGAACTTTTGAATAAAATTTTGTCATTCCTGTGTGGCATTAACTTTTTTCCAAAGTCACAATAGGGTTGGAGATGCTCTTATTGTTTTCGATATTGTTGGGAATTGTTGGGCAACCAATAAGTGGGCTGGATTTTGACTCATACTCATAGGTCATAAAATAATAATAATAAAAAAAAAATTGGCAGGGGGCTAAAGTGGTATTTTAGACGGGGCAAAAGGGTCAAGAAAAACTTATTTATAAAAGCAACACAGGATTAGGGTTTCTCATATTTTTGGCAGCCGCTTCCAAGAAAAAACACACACTAGGGTTTTCTCAGAGCCACTTCTCCCCCCAAAAATCATCAGAAAGGTGCATTTTTTTTCTCAATTACTCAATAATTTTGATCATTACTGTTCGGATCAATAGGAATTTGGACTAGTTCAAAGCTGCAATCTTTTTTATTTTTTATGACATCAATACTTTTCATTGTTGATCGAAAACAGTGTCGTGTCCATGTTATACTGTATCGCGCATGTATCGGATACGACACGGACGCTGAGTCTGTGCTGTGTCCGTGTCGCCGTTGTGCAAAACAGATCGTACAGTAGAAGAAATCATATTTTTATTCTTTTGCTACGTGGGAGATACTTTATTTGATTTTCTTATCTCAAAATTTCTGAAATATTTAATTGTGGATACATACAATCAGTTCTGTGAATAATCAGATCTGTTATCAGCACATTTGTCTATTTGGAACAATGAAAACTTAGTTGTTGAAAGCTTCAATTTTATATGCGAATAATTTTATATACATCAACTGAAGATTGATTCTGACTCCTAGCAAGTACGTAAATTCTAAATAAACATTCTTGTAGGATAGGTATCGGACGCGATACAGACTCTCCAGAAATAAAGTAGGACATGCTAAAATTGGTAGTGTATTTTGTTGCATTCATATCCGTGCAACATCGATCTGACCGGAAAATCTCCTATTTCTAGATTCTATGTTCGTTGAAAAAAACCCCACAAATAATTACTAAACAATATTAGAAAATTTAATTTGTGACTTACTATAATGTGTGGTAGATAGGGAACCGAAAATGGATTCGTTCTAGATTTGGAATCGAATAATGTTGTATTAATGGGTAATGATTTGATGATAACTATAACTATAGGATTCATTATTATGTAGTTCATACGAAATTCACAACTAATAATTAGAATATATACGACTTTCCTAAATTAGTGTATATGTATTTCTGTTATGCGAGTCCGCTTAGCTCAGAGGTTAGATCATCACAAACATTTGTAGTGTGAAGGTCGTTGTTTTGATTCCGATAGCCAACTTTTTTTATATATCGATCGATTTTTTTTTTATAATCTCTCCTTTTTCCAATGTGGGTTCACCAATCTATTACGTCGTATTAATTTGATAATTATAGAAGTTTGATTAGAACCCTCTTTGATTGTTACAATCATCTCTTGCTCTACCATGTCTAGTGAGGCACAATAAAAGGTTAATGTTAGGTCAGTTCATATATCAACTATCAATCTTTACTAAGTTCTGGATCTCAGATACTCCCTCACCACACTACTGCTCAATCTCGATGCTCATCTTGATGCGAGGTGTGAATGTCACTATTGACGACGTTCTTAGTATTTTCATTGCGGGAATGATTTGGGGTCCACATAAGTGTATTTACGTAGGTAGCTGGTAATTTTGACCCAAAGTCTCTTTTTTTTTGCTACTCTTAACATGGTTGAAGGTTAGTTTAAGGGAAGGGAACAAGAAATTGAATGCTTGACTGAGTTTTTTTTGAATGCATTAATTTCTATATTTATGATATGTTACCCTTTAGATTTATTTTTTTAGTAAAAATTTGTATATCAGTGAAATCCACATTGCTTTATGGGTCAATGTGTTGGGCAGAAAGAACAATTCCAGACTAGCATTACTTACATGAGAATGTTGAAATAGATGAATGCCAGTACATTAAAAGATAATTTTCAATGAGAAATGAGTGTAGCTAGGGAAAGTTGGAGCTGGTATCGGTTAAAGATAGAGAATTGTTTGATACGGTTTGACATGTGCAACAAAGATTGTTAGTTGCACCTATTAGGAGTGTGTTGGCACCTTCAGCATGCCAAAATCCAGTTACTGTACCAGCTAAGCGCCTTTTAGACACAAGAGTCCAGAATGTAGAATTGGACATGATGGGATGACTTGTGACCTGTGCATGTTCCCTCTCCGTGTGTCGCCCGTCTGAAATCTTGGGCCTAAGTTTTCTCTTTTCTTCTGTTATTTTTTCCTCTTCACAGCAACACCATTCCCCCCTTCCATCACTGGCCCTCACCTTCTTTTCCACATAAAACCCAATCTTATAGTTATATCAACCATCACCTAAGCACAGTTACTTCCCAACAAAAATCAAACCAGCCACCACTTTTTACCGCATTAATTGGGGGTCATCACTTGTAACTTGATTGTACACGGTTGTCATGATGCACTCTCTGCAGCCACCAAACTCTATATCACAGCCCACTGGTCCTCAGTGTTGCCAAATCTAAGGTATGGAACTCTTATCATCGGTAAATATCTTGCTTATTTATGCAATGCACATGATTATCCTACTTTCACATTCGCGCTCTCGTTATGTCTATGATACCCAGATGCAGCCTTAGTCTCGCACTACCTGCATTCCCCGTTATCACAGTCGGCCACTGTGACATGTGACACTCAAAGCCACACTACCTAAGATGAGTCCATCCATGGTTTTAGTTTGTCATAGACACATTTAAACAGGGATTATGCTTCTTGATTTTGTGCTTCTTGCAATAGATGTTGATATCCATCCTTGTGATTGTTATTGTTAACCCAGTGGTTTAGGTTTGGCCATTAAAGAATATATTTAATTTTCAGATGTTTTCCCCTTAAATAGTATAGTAGATCTTCTCTCTTAATTTTCCCTTCCTACAGGCACAATTTTTCTGACAATTAAGCTTCCTCTGTGTTTGAAGGATGGAGACAACTATTAGGAATTCTGACGACTTCCTTGAATCCTCGTTTCTTGTAGAAGAAACCCACTATCAAGAGGGCTTTAAAGATGGATATATTGATGGATTGGCCTCGGGAAAGGAGGAAGGCAGGGAAGTGGGATTGAAGATGGGTTTCCAGGTGGGTGAGGAGCTAGGATTCTATCGTGGCTGCGTCGATATATGGAAATCAGTGATCCATGTGGACCCAAAAGCATTTTCTTTGCGCTTGCAAAAGAGCATTGACCAGTTAGGAGAGTTGTTGGAAAAGTATCCACTCTCCGAGCCAGAAAATGAGGCAATTCAAGAGATTATGGATGCTATTAGGCTAAAGTTTAGGGTTATTTCTGCAAATTTGGGGGTGAAGTTGGAATATGAAGGGTATCCAAAGTCCTCGAAACATGACGTTGAGGATATTTAGTTGCAAAAGAACTACTCTTACAAAGGTGTAAAAAGTGATCTTCCAGTAAATTAGATGAGTATTCAAGTACGTCGTAATTATTGTGTCAAAAGTATAAAACTGAGTGATGTAGGATATATCCAATGGTTCTTTGTACAACTTAAGTTTTTGACGGTGTATAATGAAGTGGAATAAAGGTTTCTTGAACATTTTATTTTCATTTGTTGGTTTGGAGTGACAATTTGTTGGTTTGGGTGATACTTTGGACATAGATGAATACGACGTACTTGAACTCATTTGATTTACTATAAAAGCACTTTTTTGCAACTAAATATCCTCTAACTCTTGTTTCAAGTATTTTGGGTATGCATCATATTTCAACTTCACCCCAAATTTATAGAAATAAAGACTTTAGCCTAATGGCATTCATCTCTCTAGATTCCAAGTTTACAAAAATAACAACTTTAGCCTAATGGCATCCTTATCTCTTGAATTGCCTCATAAAAAGTTTGGAGGATGGATAATTTTTCACCAGATCCCCTAACTGGTCAATGCTTTTTCGTCAGCGCAGAGATAATGTTTTTGTCCACATGGATTATTGATTTTCATATTCGATGCAACTACGTTAGAAATCTAGTTCCTTTTCCACCTGGAAACCCAACTTCATTTCCACTTCCTTACCTTCTTGCACCTGGAAACCCAACTTCATTTCCACTTCCTTACCTTCTTTTACAAGAGTAATCCATCGTTGTAACCATCTCTAAAGCCCTCTTGATAGTCGATTTCTTCTAGAAGAATTGAGGATTCAAGGCAGTCATTAGAATTCTTACTAGTTGTGAGGGAAAAAATTTGGGGGAAAATAACTAAAGACGAAATCTATTTTTAATGATTTAACAATCACAACATGGATATCAATATGTACGTAAATAATTTTATACGTATCAACTGAAGATTGATTTGACTCCTAGGCAGCACATGCACTCTAAATAAAAAGTGCTGTATTCTTGTAGAATAGGTATGGGATGCGATATAAACACTCTAAAAATAAACTAGGACATGCTAAAATTAGTGTTCTATTGTCGAATTCATCTTTCTGATCAGAAAATCTCTTATTTATATTATGTTCATAGGGGGAAAAACCCACAAATAATTACTTAAACAATATTAGAAAATGTAATTTCTTAGTTCCTATAATATGTGGTAGACGGGGAACCGAAAATTCATCAATCATCACTATTGTTTTTGTTCCTACGTCCATAATTTGGTCTAAGGTACAGTCTTTGCTTGGAAATCATCTAAGTTGTGGTCATTTTTATCTATTTGTAGATTAGTATCTGATTTTGATGTTTTCTATTATATAAAAGTAGATAACTGGTCCGCAAGAGCCTAAAGAATATGTGCATGCTGATACAGACAACATAGATTTGGTGTTTCCTAGTGTATATTTGGGTGACCGTGTAATGTCCAATGTGTTTCTGACACAAACATGATACATTATAGCACCCTTCTGTGTTTCTGGCACACATGATCCATTACAGCAACATTCTGTGTTCCTAGACTAGAATAACAGGTTTTTCTTTTATGCCATGAAATGATCACTAGATGAAAGCCATCCTATTTCAATTCTCATTGAAGGTGTGGGTTGCCAAACTTAGATACACATAACCTCAATCCCCAGTTTTGAATTATTATTTTTTTTCTAAATCTTTATGAGGGGATGATTTGTGATATTATTCTGTTTCAATGTGGCAAGAGGCAAAACCATTTCGTGAAAACCTGTCCTTGTTCTTGCGGAGTAATGTATGGTCCTTGTTCTCTGTAGCTATTATTCTGTTTCAATGTGGCAAGAGGCAAAGCCATCCTTGTTAATCTACTGAACTCTTTGAGAGCTACTCATCAGATATATTTAGAGCATCTCCAACCCTATTGTCTTGTAATGTAATGTGATTCCTGTGGCATGAGACACAAGACAATGTCTTTCACACAAGACAATGAGTAGAAAAAACTTCTCCAATGCAAAAGTATTATTGAGAAGACAACAAAATTTACTTTTTTTTCAACTTCCAAGACAACTTCTTCCCTCTTCCCTTCTTTCTAACTATTTTTTATTCATAATTGATGATGTGGAGGTAAAGTCATTGTCAAGTGCATTGTCTAGAACTAGACAACGAACTTCACAATGTCTTTGCCATGTCATGCCATGTCAACTTCACAACTTATTTGGCATTTGCATTGGAGGACTTTATCAATGAAAACTTGTTATTCCTATGTGGCAACAACTTTTTCCCAAACTCGCAGGGTTGGAGATGCTGTTAGCATTTTTGATCTAACTCCATCCACTTCAAATATTTACACGATGAGGGTTCCATTTTTTTGTTAGCTTTTCCTTGTAGCCTTCAAACCATGGTCATCCTGTTTTGCTACCACAACAATGAATTATTATTGGTTTTGTGAGACCCTCACTTAAAGAAGAATGCGATATTGTCACCCGTGAGAGTTGGTGTTTAGCTCTGTTTTTGCCAGCTCCATGCATGACCCACATTATTTTCCCATTTCCTTTTTTGTTAACAAAGGAGATATTAGTCATTTTAATTCATCTCTTTTGATGGCTTCAATCCCTTGTTTGGTAGTGAGTTATTTTGATGCTTGCAATATTGGTATTGTAATTTTGGCACCAACATTGTTGGAATTGCCCATCTATGGGTTTATATGCGTCTTAGATCATATGTGCTACTCATTTGTGTTGCCTATATGCTACATCAGCACTGAAGTTTGGGTGCCTACAGCAAATTATGGCACTGCTGGTGCCAAAAAGAAGAAGTAAATAAACATCCAATCGAGTTGGATGCTAAGCCAGTCTATTCCATTCATTCCTGTTGCTGCTTTTATGCACCTCTCTTGGTTGTGATCTTTTCACTTTATGTTGGTGGGAAGCCACCTTCATTTTTCTTGAAGGTTGCTTTTGAAAGGTTAAGCCCTTTGTTGTATTCTGCAGCATGGACACTCAGGCGAAGCTTGCTGTGGTAGTGAAGGTTATGGGCCGTACCGGATCAAGAGGTCAAGTAACACAAGTGAGGGTCAAGTTTTTGGATGATCAGAATCGTCTCATCATGAGGAACGTGAAGGGTCCAGTGAGGGAAGGTGACATCCTAACCCTTCTCGAGTCCGAGAGGGAGGCTAGGAGGCTTCGCTGAAGTGATTCTGTTCTTCTCCGGTCTGTCCCCCCCAGGCTAGCATGTAGCCACTCATTTTAGTTCGCCATTTTTGTCCTTCGGAACTTCTTGTTAAAAGACTGCTGGTTAGAATGGTGTTAAATGTTAGTATTTAGTATCTTGTAAGAAATTGGTTTTGTTAACTTTCCAGTCTCTTTAATGATTCTCAGCAGTTTATAAGCTTGCCAAGTCTTGGATGATTTTATATACCATGCCCCTTAGTTTTAAGTTGCGTGAGGTTTGCCAGTTAAAACTGTGTAGTCGAGATCTGCTGACAGCCGGTCATAGAGGTGGTGAAGAGGGAGCGGCGGCGGCCTTGGGGGAGGCTGATGCCGGCGAGGGACTCAAGGACGGAGTACTTGTTGGACATGCCGATTGTTGGGACTCCATTTGGTTCTTTCACAATTTACTTGTTCACTTCTTCGATGAACTGCAGTATATGACTCACTTCTTCCCATATCTGTTGCCATTCTTGAACACTACAGATTTGACACAAAAACCTGTCTCGCTAGAAATAGCGGTAGCTGTTTTCTAGACCTAACGTTCAAGCAAAACCTTTCCTTTTCAGAAAAATATTTCATTACACAAAAAAAAATCAACTCCATTTTTTTGCAGGCTCTTCCTAGTCGAGCATGAATGCCAAGTCTATTTATATCTAATCAACATCGTTCTAAGGACATCTAAAACTTAATAAATCTGTCATTTATGTTTGTTTTGAACTCCAATTGTGAAATTGCTTATAGGTGTAGTCAAATTTTGTAATTCTGAAATCGATTGAAAACAAAGTAGACAAATCGAAATCTTGATTAACGAATTTGTGAATCACCAAAATCATACCATTTTTTTTCAAATCATATGTATTAAAAAATAAGGATTGTCAAATCGAAGCGGTGAGAAATTGAGTGGATTTCAAGTTGAGTTTCATATTGTGACTGATTTAAGCATGATTTGAAGGCTTATATAAGCAGTTTTGGGGCCAACATAAAATCAAACAAAACTTGTTTGATTTCAGAATTGAATTTTTTTTACTTTTTTATTTAGAATTTTCATTTACATGACTGAGATTTATTTACGAGTTCATGTTTGATCCTCAATTAGGAAGGACACTCCGAAAATTAGTATGACGTCATGTCACCTACATTTCCAAAATATGGAGTTTTCTTTGTTGCAACGTTTGTTGTCATGATGTGATTCCATTTTATTGATTTCTACGTTAATATTACAATTGGGGGGAATTAGAAATATGATTAGCAATTGGGGGGGTAAATACAAATAACTCTAAACTAAATGATCATGTGCACAAATTTGCTAGTGCTGGTATTAACGATCTATAGATACCTTCTTTGTCATATTCTACGTCACACCAAAAAGAGATTTTCCCAATTAAACACTGAAAAATGGTGATTTTAGAATTCAATCCTTATAATTACATGATACGATTCTAATGAATTATATGATACGTGAGGTGATTGTATTGTTGCCGTCAATGAAACTCATATTCATACAAATATGTAATATATATGTGATTAGTGGATGTGAGTGATATGATCATGATTTCAAAGTTTTGAGTGGTGTGTTAGTTAGGGAACTAGTATGATGACATGGTTTTTTGAGCTCCTATTTTGTTTAATTTTCTTATCTAGAACTTAGAATTTGAGAATTCAAACATGATTCAAATTTGGTCATCAAAATTTGAGTTTGAAAATCAGGGTAAAATCAAGAGTAAAATCAGGCAAATCATGATTAAATTAAGATAAACAAAAATCAGCCCAAAATTAGCTTCTTAAACAATCAGACAAATTAGCCTCAAATCAGGTCACAACTACAATCAGACAAATTACCTTTTCTACCATTAAAAAGTACATGACCCTAAATGGAAGAAAATTATTTTAGTACTTATTTGGTAGATAAACTATTCATCTATTCTAATCACAAATGTATAAGCTTCCCTTACACTGGTTATATGTTTGTTGCTTTGGATGTAAATACTTCTCAGCATTTTGCAGTCAACCACGGAACTGGGGAAATGTGATGAGAAATCACTCCACTCAAATAGAGAAGCTATGATCTTGGATTGCGAAATTGTGTCGAGCATAATCATATGAAGCAAAAGAGTTATGAAAAGAATCAAATATGTATTTACATGTTCTAGAATATCAATCCAGTACTTACTCAGATAGTACTCGAAAAATTTGGATAATAATGCAAAATATCTTGGAGCACCTTGTTCTCCATAGGATGATCATTAGTGCCCTCAAAACCTCAAACAAAACGACCACAATGTTCTATCACTTCTCCATAGAATTTGAGTATAGGAAACAGAACTAAATCAGTTGCCTTGGGTGAAAACAAAATAGCAAGCAGATGGGATCTAGGGAATATCCGACAAAATCGGAAAGATGTCGAATATAAGCACATAATCTCGAGTCCGTAATCCAATCAACACAAAAATTTTATAGAAGATGAAAACATCGTATCATGTAATATCTTGTAGTACTGAATATATCTGTACATCATTGTTTCCAGGTCCAGCCGATGCATCAAGAAGATCACCAGAATATGAGTCATTTCTGCAGCTACTGCTATATAGCTAGCAATGTAGCCAGGCAATTTGAAGGGTGCTTAGTGTCTATGATTCGAGTTTTGTATACAGATATATATATATATATATATACACACAACAAAAAGGGTGAAAACATTATTGAAGAAGTTTTTATCTTGAACTATAGAGAGAAGACGGGGAGAATTCATCAGCTCTGATCATCGGAAAGCATGGTTGTAGTCATGGTAGTAAAATGTTTTGTAAATGAACTGTGACAGCCACTTGGAAGCTAGGAAACAGAGCAATGCCATGGACACAACAACTGTCTTTGTCATGGCTGATAGCAAGTTCTCCTTGGCAGCTGCAACAATTCCAATCGAGAAGATAGATATGATCTGAAGAGCGACCTCGAGTGCTTTCAAACCCTTTAGAGCTACACGGCAGCTACTACAGTTGACCACATGGGTCCAATATCTGAAAATCAAAGCATCGAACAGTCAGAACTTTGGATCGAGTAGACATGAGCCAGGTTACTTTGGAGACAAAACTCAGTTTGGGTGCAATATACAAATTCTTCGTATTGATAATGCCTTAGAATATGTATGACATGATCTTTCCACTTATTGTGCTTCTCATGGATACTTCATCAAACTTCATGTGCTTATACCTCTCAACAAAACAGTACCGCAAAACGCAAGAATTGTCATCTTCTTGACATCTCTCATACTCTTGTTGTCTCAGATGTATGTTTTTTATTACTTATGGAGTGATGCGGTTCTTACTGCCTCCTACTTGGTCAATCGGATATTGATCTTCGGCTCTCGGTGATCTTATTCCTTGTGTCTTTATCCTACCAAACCCTTATTCCCTATTACACCATGTGTCTTTTGTGTAGTTGTTTCGTCCATAACAACAGTCATAATCAAGATAAGCTCTTTCTTTGTGCCATCATGTGTTTTTTTTTTTTTTTTTTTTTTTGCATATTCCTGTATTAAAAAATGATAATGTTGCCTTGATCCTATCACCCGTCAGTTGTATGTGTATATTCTAATGTTATTTTGTTTGAGGATATACCATATTTCCCTACCACCACCAACACATCACCCTCAACTACATATGTACCTTCTTTTATCTCCTCTTCCTCCTTCCCTATCTATACCATCGTTTCCTTCCATCTCTTCTCCCTTGCCCGTCTATCCATCTCCCTTTATTCCTACACCTCCACCTTCCATTACCTTCTCTACCTTGACCACCTCTACCTCTGCAGGTTTATACTCATCGTCCACGGCCTACTCATCCCACCACAACTACCGTCGATCCTCCACTTTCCGTCGGGGGTCATGTTTCAGTTTCTAATATTGATCTTCCTATTGTTATTCGAAAATGTAAACGCACTTCTTGTCCTGCTGAAGACAGACATACCCCCATATAACATGTTGGTCATGTTCTATTCAATTTTGAGTTAGATGACGTAGATTGGGCCCTCGAGGCCTGAGAAATGAACATGGAAATTGCTTTCGCACGATATGAGTCGACCGTATTCATCCTCCTCTCCCGCCTAGAGCTAGACAATGAAATTGCTCTGGTTTGGCTAATTAAAGAATTGAGGATTTTGGAAAGGATCAGTCATCGAGGCCCTGGAAGCCCACCAATCTGCTGGTCGTTCGGGCCAATGATTCTTACGTTGACCCAGGGAGGAACAATATGAATTTCTAAGGAGAACAAACGATAGGGTTGTTGGTATGCCACTTTCCGCTCTCGTTCTCGCTCTGTTTAGGACGGACAAAAAAATCAACTCCCGTAATCACCACGGTTACGTTATTGATGACTTTGTTTCTTTTGCTCGCCTTGATCCCTTCTTTTGCGAGATGGCTTTGTCACTATCTACTATTTATATTCCTTGGACACTAAAGGAGGTACTTACAAACCCCCTGAAAACAAGCCGTGATGGAGGAGATGGATGCCTTATTATTACGTGCTATATGGGAGCTAGTTCAGGCTCTTGTTTCATGTTGGTGGATCTTTACTTTGAAGTATCTACCAAATCTTTCTATTACCGCTACAAGGCAAGACTTGTGGCGAAGGGGTTTGTTGAGACTTATGGTGTTGATTACTTTGAGACCTCTCCAGTTGCCAGATTTAGCTATATTCAGTTCCTCTTCTCTTTTGCGGTCAACTGTGATTGTGATTGACTTCGACTGATGTTTCAACTAGATGTGAAGAATGACATCTTATATGGCAATCTTATCGAGGAAGTCTATATGGAACAACCTTTTGGACTCGTTGCTTAGGAGAAGAATGTAGTGTGCAAACTCAAAAAGGCTATTTATTGACTCAAAGAGATTCCCCGTGCTTAGTTCGGAAATTTTAGCCAATTTGTCTCTGCAGTTAGGTCCAGGCATAGTCACATGGACCATTCAATACCCGACACAAGGATAATCATTCTTATTGTATATGTTGATGATAATTTTGCTATCAGGTTCTGACTTTAAAGCCATTGAAGAGACCAATGTCCATCTCCACAAGCATTTTATTACTAGAGATCTAGGTCAGCCAAGGTACTACCTTGGAATTGATAGCCAAAAGCACAAAAGGAATACTTCTCTTCCAGCGAAAATATGCTACAGACCTGTGATATGATACTGGTCTACTTGGTTCCAAAACATTTGATACTCCTATGAAATCCAATCTAAACTTGTGGCTCGAGAGTGACGATGATATTGAGGACACATCTCAATACAAAAGACTTGTTAGAAAGATAATTTATTTGACTGTTCCAATCATTGCCTTTGTGCTATGCTTGATTAGTCAATTCATGAAACATCCTAATGTCCCTAGGATGACGCTCTTAGAATCTTGAGATACAATGACGGGATTTCCAGGAAAAGGACTTTTATACGAATGTCATGGTCATCTTCAAACTGAGTCATACTCAGATGCCGCCTATGTTGAGTTTGAAAAGTGACAAACATTCTACTTCTAGATATTGTACCTATGTTGTGGAAAATTTCGTCACTTGTCATAACAAGAAATAGACAATTGTGGCCAGATCTAATGCAAAGACATAATACAATACAATGGCTCGTATAGTATATGAGATGATATGGCTCAAGATATTATTGACCGACCTTGGCGTCCAGTATACTAATCCACTTCCTATACATTGTGGAAATCAAGATGCCATCTTTAAAGCCACCAATCTAGTCTTTCATGAGGTGACCAAACGTATTGAGGTGGATTGTCATTTTGTTCATAATGCTTGTAATGGAAATTTGGTTTGCACAAAATGTACTCAATTCGAAACCAAATTGTCGATCTCTTCTCCATACCTCTTTCTTACTCTTGTTTTATATTTTTTTTATAACAAGTTGGACATGTTTGATATATATGCTCCAACATAAGGGAGAATGTTAGCATATGACCCAATAGCCCTATGAGCCTTAGGATATCACTTGTCATTGTATATATATTCTCCATCTACAATGAATGAAAGCTAGGTTGAAAATTTCCCTAAGTAACCTCGCAAATTAGCGAGGCTCTTGTTGTTTTCGCCTATTTTTTTGTATGTTACTACTTCGGATAAGTTCTAACTGAACCTGTATTACCTATTTACCCTAATGTAGTCCTATTTTAGTCTATGAATCTCCCATACTTCAGAAAACTTCAAGGTAGATATTGTCCTCAGTTATGCAACTTTGACAATTATATCGGGAATAGAACAAAGTATTAACTTACACAAAAAAAAAAAAAACCCTTCAGATGTTAGTGAGATTATAGATAGAAGGTTATATGTCAAGTTAGGATGGGTTATATGTCAAGTTAGGATCCCTTCATTTTTCTTTTTCGTTTTTCTTAGGGGCAATCACCCAACGCTAGTGGTACTGATAGTAGCAGCAACAGCAGTGATATCATCATCCCCATTGCTATTAAAATGAAAACTGTACAAGCAAGTGCACAGCAATGATAGATGTAGTCATTTTATGATAGACTGATAGCATTTACCTATCCATAAGCTGTTCTCTAGCAGGAGTCGGTGGAAGGAGTTCATTTGACTTGGCACCCCAATCAACCTTATTTTGAGAATATTTCCTCAACCACTTTCTGAAGGCAATTACCTGGGCATCTGACTTCGTCGGCACAAAACAAGCAGTTTGCCAATTTGAAGGACCAGCTTCAGCAATCTTGCGCTCCTGTTAATTAAAGTTTGGCGTGTAACAAACTTAAGGGCGACTAAATGTTCAGAAATATAACAGTTGAAGGTGACTTTACTAGCACCTTCAAGATTATAAAATAATTTCAGAAGCACAGATTAAACAAGAATTGAATAATATTAACTTAATGAAAGAAAACTACATGTAGTTCAATATTTATAAATGTAAATGTGACAAAAAAAATTGGAATTAACTATAAGGAAGCAATTTAGATGCATAAAGAACAAAGCTGAACTATAAGCACCAAATGATTCATTAGTAGGTGTCAGCATTTGTCGGTTTTAAACTGAAAACCGATCTGAACTGAACCGAAATAGTGATTCGGTTCGGTTTTCTACACTACGGTTCCGTTTTTTGTTTTAATTTGAAATTTCGGTTTTTTCAATTCGGAGTTCGGTTTTGGAATTTGGGAACCGAACCGATCCGAAAACCGAATTATAGATATTTGAAATTATTCTCTATGATTTTCTGTAAGTTTTCTTGTTTCATGATCTCTTCTATTCTTATTTTTTGTAAATTTATGATATGTCCTCTCATCCATGCCAACTTTATCTTTAATTTACTTTTCTGTTGAAGATAGTAGCTTTGTTTCAAAACCCAAGGCGATCATTTTTTTCCTTCCTTTATTTCTTATAATTTCAATCCAATTTTAGTTAAACGAGTCACAATCATTTCCATCACTTATTTTTTATATTTTGATTTTTTTTTAGGTTTTTGTTTGCTAAATTAGAAACAAATATACTTATTTTTCAATGTACTTGATTTTTTTGGTTGATTTTGACAAAAGCCCAACCCATCAAAAAAGGTCCAACCCAACCAAAATAATCGAACTGAACCAAAATTTAATACGGTTCGGTTCAGTTCGTGTGAAAAGTTGGTTTGGTTCGGTCGGTTTTGTTCGATTTTCTCAAAGTCGGTTCGGTTTGAACCAAACTGATCGAATGCTCACACCTAGTCATTAGGCATTGCTCAAAGTGACGCAGATACTCAATAAGACTAAAACCTGAAGGTAAACAAGAATGTAAATCTATAGTCAAGAAGTGAGCTAGGAAGATCTTATTAGAGGCTTAGGAGGCTCTTCATAGGACAGTCTTAACTTACACTATGCAGATGATACTATCGTGCTATCCTCTTGTGGATCAAACTACAGTTCTTAAATTCATTATGTTTATGGTTGAGTTTGTTGTGTCTTAAAGGTTAATTGTGGAAAACTGAATTACTAATTATTGGAGGAGATAATAATCTTCATGATTTGTTACTTGTTAGCAGATGTTTTTAAATGAGAATACTTTAATTTTCCTTTAACCTTTATGGGATTCGTTTGAGAGTGGATGCACTCAAGATAATAGGAAACCTCTTATTAATATAATCCTCATTGACTAGAAAGAACGGGAAAATATTATGGAGAGGAGGTAGGTTGATTCTTGTCAATTTCATCATTTTTGTTCGACATCTTTATTTTCTTTCATTCTTTTTTAAGCTCATAATCAAGAATATAAGATTAGAAGATATTTTCTTTAGAATGGGATTAGTAAATTGTGCCTTGCAATTGTTTAGTGAAATTGAGCTCTGTTTGCGGAAGCAGAACAAAATGAGGTCTTGGGGTCCTTAATTTGAGATATTTTAATATTTTCATGTTGTATAAATAGAGATGGAACCTTCTTTGTGTTCTAGTTTATCCTTGGTGCACTCTGGTTAAGGTCAACTATTAATAAATAAATAAATAATCATGTTTGGATTACAGAATCAAACAGTTAAGGCTTTGCCAATTCTTTTTGTAATGAGGTTATCAAGGCAGAGGCTTTCATGAGGTGTGGTATTACTATCAAATGTGAGCAATGCTCTACTATCAAGTTCTAGAAGGATACTTGGTGCTCGATGTACTGCTTTGGTTTATTATACCCTACTCTTTATGCAATTGCGCTCGATCAAAATGATCTAGTTTTCGATCTAGTTCTCGATGTACTGCTTTGGTTTATTATACCCTACTCTTTACTGAATTTGGACATGCATTCCCAAATTCAGTAAAGTTATCGGTCTCATCGGCAATAAGTTGTATAAGGAATTTAGAAGATTCTATGCCTCCCTTCTTGGTATTGTTTTTCTTCAGAAGCCGATGTAAGAAAATAGAAATAGTCTAGACGGTTCATATCATGTTAGATCTCTTTACAAGGTAATCAACAATTGGTAGAAAGTGGGCACCACGAAAAGGGATGTGGTAAGCTCTGGTACCTCTCACTATCAAAATTTTGAAGTGGCTTGCCAACTAAAATGAAATTTCTAATTTTGGACAACTTGAGAAAGGGGGATTTTCTTTCCCTAACATGTGCATCTTATGTTTTAAAGCTGGGAATCAGTTAATTATATCCTCCTTCGTTGCAGCTACTTCAGGACTCTGTGGGAGAAATTTAATAATATCATCAATGTCTTAAATATCCCTATTGACCTAGTGAACTATTGGAAACCTTGGAGAAGCTTTTGTCTACATCGTGATTAGTTAATTGTTGGTGACTGCTATAGTGGCAATAGTTTGGTATGTTTGGCAGGAAAGCGATCACAGAATTTTCTAAAGTCTGATCATTCCCAATTATTTGCTAATCCAATCTTTTTGGGTAGAAGCTAAATTCCAAATTCAGAAATCTCAAGTAAGAAATAGTGGTGCTTCTATTTATAGCTGTTGTAGAAGAGCTCTCTCTTAATGCTCTGGTTATCCACAATCTATGTTGCACAAATACAGACACGGATATGATATACAAACATTTCAGATAGGAACAATAAGTAATCACCTATGTTGCACGATATGGACTCATATACAGGTACGGACACGATACAAACACCATTTTCCATGTTCGTGCAACATAGACACAAATTTATGGTGTTATGTGAGATTGATACTATGATTCTATGAAGGCAAATATGTCTTTGGATGCTCCTGATAAAACTCAGTTGTCTATGTTGATCAGTTGCTCCTCTCCAGGTTCTATCTTCTCAACTTTGACCTCTTTAGTATCCGGTTATTATATAGCTCAGAGTTGTTATATTGTACCACAGAATATATATTGTTTTATTATGAAAGAGTCAGCTGGGATCTCCTTGATCCCATCCTTGTTCTAAAAAAATTGAAAGTTGATCAAAGAATGAATTTCACATCAAAGCCCTAGTTACAAGTTCTATTAAGTAAGCAGATATATGTAAATTTAAACAATAAAAATATTAATGAATTAGAAGTCATCAATGTGCTGATAAGTAAATGGATCTCCACAAAATACTATTAACAGGCTTACCACATGCTAAACTAGTAATGGGGAGAAATAGCTTATAGCTTGGACAAATAATAGTAGATTGCTGAATTAATTTCGTAAGTTATAATTTTGAAATTTATAGACTCGGTATCTGAGAAGAAAGCGATGTTACCTCTACATGAAGAAGGTATAAATCAGAATCTAGGATCAGATTTTGTCCTATATGAAATATCCACCGTGGAACAAGTTGATCTATCCAAACTGCAAAATTTCTTGGAAAAACCCAAATTACTCTGCTTCTTCCAGGACTAACTGGAATACAGAAGAAAATGAGAAGAACCCTTCGCCGCTTCTGGTTGGTCTTAGCAGAAGATTTCTGAAATAACTCAAGTTTAATTTGAAAACCAGAAATTAATGATCAAGTGATGAATAATGAAGGTAAATAGAGTCATTGAAGTTCAGTTACCTCTTGAATGCTTGAAGATGTAACAGATCCATTATTTGAATCAAGAGACGGATAAGCATAATAGAGACAAGGAGGAATAAACTTGCTGGAACCGAACTCTTGCTTTGAAATGTATCCATTGACATCCATTGTCTCAACATTTATATCTAGAGGCCTCCCCCCTTCTCGATCAGGCCTTGCTGTGCAAGAACCCCATCCATCAGTGATGTACACAAGTAATTATTAATAACAACAATGAGGATTTCTAAGATATACTGTTTTGCAAGTACTTGAGAATGAATAACATTTTCTTTCCAACCAACCAGATTAATGCAAAGCTAACAATAAGCTTGTGGTGCGTCATGTAGACAAATAGTATGAGCCTAAAAGGACAAGCTATCTAGATGTACCAGGTCCAGGGCGCTTTGGAATATTCATTATTCCATGGTGTGCGTAATGTACGTGAGCAGGATCCATGAGGTTTTCAACTAGAACTTCATACCTGGAGCATCAATTAGTCAATTCTCAGAACCTTAAATAAATAAAAGTCTCTACGCCATGAAAATATACAAGATAAGTTGAACCAAACAAGGTATATAGAATCGAGTAAAGTTACCTATGTAAAAGTAATACTATTTCAAGTATCCACAAAGGCATCTTCTAAGATCAAACTTTACTTTCCTGAATTAGGAATCTTATTAACTATTATCGTTTAAAGAAGTGCTGCAATTAGTTATTAGAAATGGTGTAGAGATTTTTAAATGATTATTATTGGAATAGAGACTACATATATATAGGAGAGGCTAGCCTCCTCTCCTATCATTCTAGGCAATGTGGGACTAAAACCCAATAATACTTAACACATATATCAACACTCCCCCTCAAGATGGACGAAAGATATTCACTAAACACATCTTATCACATCCTCTCATCATGCTGATAGAACTAAGCCCCTTTGTCAGTCCGTCTGCTACCTGATCTTTGGTTGGAACGTAGCCCGCTCTAGTACTCCTTTCTCCAGCTTTTCTTTGATGAAGAATCTGTCAATCTCGATATGCTTGGTCCTGTCATGCTGCACTGGATTGTTGGCAATACTAATAGCTGACTGGTTGTCACACCATAGCTTCATCTTGGCTCCCTGGTCCAGCTTTAGTTCCGTCAGCATATTCTTCAACCACAATAGTTCTGTGACTCCCAAGGCCATAACTCTATACTCTGCTTCAGCTGTTGATCTGGCCACCACTGACTGCTTCTTACTCCTCCACGAGACCAAGTTGCCTCCTACAAATATGCAGTAGCCCGATGTGGATCTCCCGTCGTCAGCACAGCTAGCCCAGTCAGAATCACAATAGCCCTCGATGCTTACATGATTATTTCTTCTAGCCCTCGATGCTTACATGATTATTTCTTCTGAAGATCAGTCCCTTCCCGGGGGCTCCCTTCAAGTACCTCAGAATCTGGTATACTGCGTCCATATGACCCTTCCGGGGATCATGCATGTAGCGGCTCACTACACTGACCGCAAAGCTGATATCAGGTCGAGTGTGGCTCAAGTAGATCAACTTGCCCACCAATCTCTGATATCTATCCCGGTCAACTGGTTCTCCAGCTTCAGCATCCAGTTTGAACTTCTGGTCTATCGGTGTCGTAGCTGGTTTGCATCCCATCATCCCCGTTTTCGTAAGCAGGTCCAGTGCGTACTTCCTTTGAGAAAGAACGATTCCTTCATTATCTCGAGCAATCTCAATCCCAAGGAAGTATCGAAGAGGGCCAAGATCCTTCACCTCGAACTCCTTGCCAAGTTTTCCTTTGAGTTGGGCGATCTCCTGCTCATCATCGCCTGTGATAATCATATCATCTACATATACCGCAAGCATGGTGATGTGGCCTCCACTTCGTCTGAAGAAGACAGTGTGATCAGCATTGATCTGCTGATATCCCATCCCTATTATTGCTCTCCTGAACCTGTCAAACCATGCTCGAGGAGACTGCTTCGGTCCATAGAGGGACTTCTTCAGTCTGCAGACCTTGCCTTCTGTCTGTTTGGTGCCGAATCCTGGTGGTATCTCCATGTACACCTCCTCCACTAGATCCCCATGAAGAAATGCATTCTTCACATCCAGTTGGTGTACCTTCCACCCTCCATTGGCTGCCAGGAAGATCAAGGTCCTGACAGTGCTCATCTTCGTCACTGGTGCAAAGGTCTCGTCATAGTCGATGCCGTACGTCTGACTGTATCATTTTGCCACCAGTCGAGCTTTATAGCGCTCAACCTGTCCATCTGGGTTCTGTTTTACAGTAAAAATTCATTTGCATCCGACTGCTCTTTTCCCTTCTGGCAGTCTCACCAGCTCCCAAGTGTGGTTCTTCTCAAGAGCTCCCAACTCCTCATGCATTGCCGCTTTCCACTTTGGATCGTTCTTGGCAACCTGTCAATTGTTAGGTACAGTAATATTATCCAAAAATGCTATAAATGCTCCATGAGAAGAAGAGATATGATCATAAGAAACAAACTTAGCAAGGTCCCAACCATATCTGTCCGGAGGATTTTCCGTATTACTGCAAGTAGTCCTTCGTGTAGGTAGTGGTATGGAAGAAGTAGGAGGAATGATATCACCTGAGGAGGGTGATGGTGTAGATGAGGAGGATGGTGGTGTCTCAGGAGTTGGGACAGACGCATGCAAGGAACTTAGCACTGGCACTGTAGGTAATGGACCTGCAGTTTGCTTCTCTCTCCTGCTGTAGGTAAGTAACTCCCCCTGAGCCGTAGGCCTGATACTTCTTATCTCCTCTCCCTGTTCTGCTTCACCTTCATGTTTCTCCTCAACCGTGCCTCTATGCCATACTTCTAGATCGGTTACCACCAAGTTCTCCATTTCCCCCTCTCGCCTTATATTGGTAGTATTAGGCGTGTTGTGCGAAGTTCCCTCATGGCGGTAACATGGCTCATACTCTCGGAAGTGGACATCCATACTAACGAACTTCTTCTCTACTGGACTCCAGCACACATATCCCTTCTGAGTCGCTGAGTAGCCCACGAAGATACACTTGACTGCTCTGGGGTCAAGTTTCCAACTGATGATATGTTGTCTTTCACAAAGTACACACACCCGAATACCTTTAGTGGAAGTATCCCACTATTATTGCCTTGTAATACTTCGCATGGAAACTTCCATCCCATGACTTTTAAAGGCATCATGTTGATAAGTTGAGCTGCTGTCAATACTGCATGTCCCCATAGATTTTATGGGACATTCATGTCGATCATCATACTTCTTGCGGTCTCGAGAAGGTGTCGGTTCTTCCTTTCTGCTACTCTATTTTGTGCTGGAGTGTATGCACAGCTGGTCTGGTGCTGTATTCTGTGTGCTGACAGGTACTCTGCAAGTGTCCTGTTGGTGTACTCCGTTCCATTGTCAGACCTCAGTACCTTCACTACTGTATTGTACTGAGTCTGGACATGTTTATGGAAGTCCCGAAAGCAAGCAAATACTTCACTTTTATTTTTCATTAAATACAGCCAGGAGACACGAGATGCACAATCAATAAAGGAGACAAAGTACTTATATCCATTCATAGTGTTAGTAGCACATGGACCCCAAACATCAGAATATACTACCTCAAAAACAAGAGAACTTTTATAACCAGTACCAACATATGAGCTTCTAGTAAGCTTTCCTAACTCGCATGCATCACATACTAATTTCTGTTTATTTGATTTTGCATACATCTCTGGATACAACTTACTTAAGAGTATCAAAAGAAGAATGTCCCATCATCCTATGATGAAATATCAAAGTATCTTCAGTTCTCTGCTGCAGCTCTCCCATTCCAGCCTTCTCTGCCATAGATATCAATGCTGAGTCCAGTCCTTCCCGATCTAGGTACCACAGTCCCTCATGCCAGCCAGTCCCAAGTCTTCGTCCCGTCCCTTTCTCCTGGAAGATCACCTTAGGAATATCAAAAGAAACAGTGCATTTTAGTTGGAGAATTATAGAACTAATAGACAAGAGACTGACTGGAAATGATGGAGCATGTAACACATTGGATAATCTTACTGAACCTGTACAATTAACAGTACCCTTACCGACCACTGGTTGGAAAGTGCCATCTGCAGTCTGAATGGTGTCTGCTGGTGCTAGGTGAGTGTATGAAGAAAACTCACTAGCGTTCCCGGTCACATGCCGAGATGCTCCTGAGTCGATAATACAGTCTGACATTTTAAGGAAAGACAGATGCAAGAGCGAGTGACTCGTCAGTACCTTCTGATGGGTGAGCATACATAGCGGCGTTGCTTCCGAAGAATGGGGTGGATGTCTCCTCTGCTCCGCTCCTCCTGTCTCCTTCGGTCGACGCTCTCTGCTTTCTCTCCAGCAGGTCCAGCAGTGCCTGATCCTCCTCAGTAAAGGTGCCACCAGCTCCTCCATTCCCTTCTGCCACCAGCAAGTTTGTCCGATAGCCTCCTCGGCCGCCTCGTTGACCTCCTCGACCACGTCCACGTCCAATAGATCCTCGTCCTCGTCCACCACCTGAGTCTCCCTCCTTAGGTGGTTTGGTACAAGCATATTGATGATGGCCCATCTCCCCGCAATTGTAGCACTGCCGATTGTGTTGCCAGAGCTCTCCCTTGGATCCTGTGTCGCCCGAGTTAGCAGCTGCTAGTGCTGAGTTTGCTTCGGGGGGACCACCTGTCCCTGTCTGTAATCTGATCCGCGTCTCCTCCTGGATCATGGCTGAGATAGCCTCCTCGAGACTAGGGATCTCTGGTTGGACGAGGAGTAAGGCTGTCCTCTGTGCAAATGCTGCAGTCAGCCCTTTGAGGAATTTTATCGTCCTCTCCTGCAGACACATGTCTCTCCTTGCACTTCGGGTCCCAGCAGCTTGTCCGTTTCGAGGAGTGATCATAATCCAGCCAGAGACGCTCCAACTCCGTAGCGTACTCCTGCACCGTCTTCTCCCCTTGTACGGTGTCATCGATCTTCCCTTTTATCTGGAAGATCCGTAGGTTATTTTCCACGTCATCATAGGTTCTCCTCAACTTCTCTCATACGTCTTTCACCATCTCAATGCCATCTACTGTGGAAGCAATAGACTGGACTAAGGAATTGAGAAGCCAGATGTAAATCACCATATGAGTGGATTTTCACTCGTCACGTCCTGTCGAGCCCTCTTCCGGCTCTGCCTTCTCGCCCGTCAAGAATTCCTCAAGGTTCTTTCCTGCAAGGGTTCTTCTCACCCGCCGTGACCAACTCAGATAGGTGGCTGGTCCATCCAACTTCAGATCGATGGAGGGTAGTTCCAACTTTGGCGGCGCTCGTGTCGTGCTATCACCAGCCGACACCTTTATCAACTTCATCAACGTCGTCACATCGTCAGCATCCAACTTTTTGAGGATCGTCTCCATCGATGCTTCTTCTCGATCACGTCACACTTGTTCCACGACTCACGCTTGTCCTCGTCGTCCTCTTCTAAATCCGAATATGTCTGGTTTCATCGGATCTAGGCATCATCGGCATCTCCTTGAGAATCTCATATGAGATAAATCTTTAAGAATGATTTTAGGCTTTCCTACACTGTAGGTGCCACAGATGAAATAAATCTCAAGTTTAGGCTTACCTACACCGTAGGTGCCACAGATGAGATAAATTTCAAGTTTAGGCTTACCTACACAGTAGGAGCCCTAAAAGTGGTATGCACGGAGGCACCCACGGCAGCAGCAGCGGCAGTAGCAGCCGCAGCAGTGGCACAGCCGCAGCAGCAGCTGCTCACCGGCGGCTACAACGGCAGCGGGAGCGGCGCAGCAGTGGCAGCGGCACAGCCGCAGCGGCTCAGCAGCGGGAGCAGCGGGCACAGTAGCTGCAGCGGCAGCGGCGTGGGGGGGAGAGGGAGGGCGAGGTTAGGGGTAGGGTTTGTGTGGAAAGGGTTGCTCTGACGGTATTCTAAGCAAGTTTAGGCTCTGATACCATGTAGAGATTTTTAAGTGATTATTATTGGAATAGAGACTATATATATATAGGAGATACTAGCCTCCTCTCCTATCATTCTAAGCAATGTGGGACTAAAGCCCAATAATACTTAACACATATATCAACAAATGGTCGCTCCAAAAACTTCTCCTTATGTGTTGTTGCTTCTTAATACAACTAACTATAAATATTCCTTAAAAATCTTCATGCTACATTAGCACCGATAATGTAGAGGAGGGACCCTCAAGGATACTTCATATTACTAGCAATGGCATTATCATAGATTCACAATGCACAGTGTGCATCTTATTGGCAGCCGTATTATAAAGACTTCACACTGAAGTTCACGGCAGAAAACTTGTCATCCATCAGATGAGGTCTACAGTAGAGGCCACTAATATAACAACAAATCTCCTTGATTCTATGACTTACAAAATTTTCATATAAAGTATATGTGGGCTACTTGGACTTGTCTTAAGTTTTCTGTTTGGTTTCCAATGAGTTTGCTTTTCCTCGGAAGTATTTCCCACTCAGTAAGTGGGAGCAATATTTGGTCTAATATTCAACTTAACAAATATTTTCTCCTACGGATTACTTCCTTAACATATGAGATATGTATAATACTTCTACTCCTACAGGTAAGAAGTACTGAAAATGTCCAAGTACACATCATATTATCTGTATAACCTTCCTGCCCATCATCAAATAGGAAGCTTTATGCAAGCATCTTTTGTTGTCTTAAGAAGCCCCCTTCACCGCTCATTCCAAATAGAGGCTTTAGTAGAAATCACTAAGACCAACCTGACCTGCTTTACTTATCAAATACACATGAGAGCTCGGCCGGTTTTCCACCTGCTTATACCTATTCATCATACATTATCGTAACCCTATCCTTTTGGTCTTCGCATAGCGAGAATAATGGCTAAGTACTTGATCCAGTATCACCGAATTGAGCACCAACCACACCAACCAGATATTATTACAGCATCAAAGTTTCATTTTGTATAATTTTTCATTCGTAAAGTGACCGAGAGGAATATAGGCTATAACACAATGGTAGACCGATAACGGCATTGTTATGCAGTTTGTCGTTTATGTTATCAAGAACAAAGTTTGTTATTGTCCATAATCAGATGATGATAATATCACCTACAAATATTACGGAACATCTTTGCAAAAAGTTTGTAGGACCCAAAATTCGAATGCTACACTACCAAGCTTCCTCCAACAGCATATTGCAAAACATAAAGGTGTTTGCTCAATATCATAAGCTTTCTTAAAAGGTTTCTACCATAGTTTGGAGTATCGGCCAATACCGATATGGTTTGGCACGTCCCAATCCGATACCCACTGATACCTGATTCTGACCGATACCAACATTGGAGGTCTCTTTTCTGGTCAATTTGGCACACACAAAAATGAGTAAAAGCATAATAAGGTTGTAAAAGAAGAAAACTTATCTATCGCATTTAAACCACCAATCGGCAAGGGTGACTACTATTTCATTCAGTTTGAAAACTACTAGAAACAACACTAGAAATACTTAAAATTATACCTAAATGTATAAAATATATTTTCTAAAATATTAAAAATTTATTAAAAATTATTTGTTTTCTGATATAAAAAAAATCTGATACTCCGATCTGAAACTGCCAATACTACCACTGCCAATACTACCGATACTGCTGACCCCGATACTCATAGGAATGAGCCATAATTACAGTGTAGGACCGTAACGAACGGAACACGACATAACAAGAACATGTATTCTTTTCTTTTCGAGTAACTAAAAGAAGCAATGCGAAAAATGTTGTAGAGAGACAATAGATGAGAGAGCCTCGGAACAGGCGACGTACCCGTAGGGGAGATCTCTAATCCCCATTGTGCACGTGTACGACGGGTCGTCGAGCTCCGGGACGTTAGGAGGCTTCTCCCTCTCGGCGATGTCTTTGTACTCGGGATCGGTTCTGGGCCAGAACCACAACATTTTGTTCTGCACGAAGCTCGGATACGCGGCGGCACAGGCCTTCTTGAATGTGTGGATCTGCAAATTACCAAAAAAAGAAAAGGGAAAATTAATTATAGGTCGGCGGTGTCTGAAGGAATGGAATGAAATAAAAATGCGGAGTGGAGTGGAGGAAGTAGGTAGCGAGAGTACCGGGGGGCCGTCGTGGGGGGCCTGGGGGATGTAGCGGCAGGCGGCGGCGCCGTCGAAGCACCAGCCGTGGTAGACGCACTGCAGCCTGCCCCAGGGGTCGATGCGGCCCTCGGAGAGGGGGGCGAGGCGGTGGGGGCAGCGGTCGTCGAACACCCGCCAGGCGCCGGCGCTGCGGTCCCACCAGACGACGAGGTCGAGGCCGAGGACGCGCTTCGCGTGCGGGGCGCGGGGGTCGAGGTCGCAGACGGGGGAGACGGGGTACCATTTGGAGTGCCAGTCGAAGGTCTCGGAGACGGAGACGGAGACGGAGACGGGGGTGGGGGTGGGGTGGGAGTGGAGTTTGAAGGAGAGTTTGGGGTATTTTGGGTATTTTGTGGTGGTGTGCGAAATGGGAGGGAGGGAGGGGGAGAGGAAAGGCAGAGGTAGAGCCAGAGGTGGGGAGGAGGGGAGGGAGAGGACAAGGGACCTCATGGTGGGGAGAGAGTGTGGCAAGGAAGGGAGATATGTGGTGGTTAAAGTAGAAGAGTCCCAAATATTTTTGAATTTCTATGGGCACTACCAAAATTGCTAGGGGGCATCAATTGCTAGGAGGCAGCCCATGAATGTGGAGAAATTGCTAGGGGGCACCCAAAAATTGCTAGGGGCAGCCCAACCCCCCCAAACCCTTCATTCCTTCCCATAATCCATTTTACACTCTCTCTCCACCAAAAGAAAAAAGAGAACTCTTCCTCTCCCTCTCCCAAAATCTCACTTTCTTCTCCTCCACCACTCCACTCTCAATTCCTCCACCAAGATTTCTTCAACAACATTCCTAGATTCGAAGAGATGACACGCAAGTCGAAGCAACCGGAATCTAGAAACGTTCTTCCCTAATTTATTCAATAATTTTCTACATTCTATTCAAAACCCTAGAATAATTTTAATTCTCTAAATAGTTTTAATAAATTAGGTTTAGAATCTCTTTAGGGTTCATGAAAGAAATTTTCGAACACGACAAACCCACATTTTTTCTTGAAACCCTAACCCTAGAAGACGACAAACGAGCATCTCGTTTTTGGCCGTTCGACTGATACAGTCGGGTTGAGTACATTAGGACTGCCAGGCCTGTGGCAGTCCTAATGTAAAGTAGGACTGCCACAGTCCCTGCAGTCCTCTTGTGAAAGAGGACTGCAGGGACTGTGGCAGTCCTACTTTACATTAGGACTGCCACAGGCCTAGCAGTCCAAATGTAGGACTGCCATAAATTCATCACAGAGACTCATAGTTAGGACTGCCCAACCCATGGCAGTCCTACACTGAAGTAGGACTGCCAGGGTCCTGGCAGTCCTACCCAAAACTTGCTGACAGCAAGTTTTGGATAGGACTGCCAGCATCCTGGCAGTCCTACTTCAGTGTAGGACTGCTATGGGTGTGGCAGTCCTAACTATGAATCTCTGTGTGAATTTCATTCACACATAAATTCATCACAGAGACTCATAGTTAGGACTGCCCAACCCATGGCAGTCCTACACTGAAGTAGGACTGCCAGGGTCCTGGCAGTCCTAACCAAAACTGGCAGGGTCCTGTTACAGCAAGTTTTGGATAGGACTGCTAGCATCCTGGCAGTCCTACTTCAGTGTAGGACTGCCAAGGTTTGGGCAGTCCTAACTATGAGTCAAGAGCTGCAGTTTTCTGGTCACTTACTGCACTTGGCTTGGACAAGCTTACTGGCTGCTTAAATTGATAGGTTGAAATGCTTTCGTATTTGTTAGCCTTACATGCTTTAACAGTAAAATCTACTGGGGAAGAGGTATCATAAGAATGAAGAGATTTCTTTTCTTCTAAAACATGACTACGAACTTGAAGCATTTTGGGTGAATCATCATCCACTGCCAGCTCACTAGAGAAATCTAATTGTCCATCACCTACAGAAGATACGGGTTTTGCTGCTGAATGAAGTTCTTCGTTCTCAGTGTATGTATCTATCTCACAAGTATCTGCTTCTCTCTTGGGTTCCCTAATCCCGTTGACGGAAAAACTGCAATGATTTGGAGAGTAGATCTTCTCTATAGCTGCTCTTAGGGAAATCAAAAGATGGTTTTCATCAGAAAAGAAAATTTTCCGCTTATCCGGAGTTACATTGACATCATAAGAAAATAGTCCTACCCAAAACTTGCCAAAAATGTAGGGAGAAAAGAAAAAAATTAGGGTTTTAATTCTTTGACCTAAGAGAAGAGAAGGAGAGAAGAAAATAGTTGAGGGAGAAAAGAAAAGAGAAGAAGGAGAGAGAAAATGAAAATTGGTATTTATAGTTGTGCTTGGGCTAGCCCCTAGCAAAATTTTTGGATGGCAAACTTGTAATAAACTTGAAAAAATTTGGGCTAGCCCCTAGCAATTTTGGTAGTGCCCATAGAAAAAACCTTTTAATATGGTTTTATTTCGAAACCATTTGCCTTCCAAAACATATCGGTTTACTTAAGTAAATTACCAAGGCTAACATACATATTGATAGGGACTCTCACATGTTAGGTGACAATACACTTATTAAGTTAGAAATTTTGATAGAAAATAACACACAATTTGTTGGGAGACAACACACCATTTCAAACATTTAAATTCGTTTTTGAATCCCATTATAAAAATTTGGAAGCTTTCAGAAATTGTAACAGTCAAATTTGGATTTTTTCTAAGGGCACCACCATTATTGCTAGGGGGCAACCCTTACTTGGAGGCAGCCCAAGAAGGTGGAAAATTTGCTAGGGGGCACCTAAATTTTGCTATGGGGCAGCCCAATCCCCCAAATCCTTCATTTCTTCTCATAACCCATTCTACACTCTCTCTCTCTCCACCAAAAGAAAAAAAGAGAACTCTCCCTCTCCCTCTTCCAAAACCCTAATTTCTTCTCCTCCACCACCCCACTCCCAATTCCTCCACCAAGATTTCTTCAACAACATTCGTAGATTCGAAGAAATAACACGCAAGTCGAAGCAACCAGAATGTAGGTACGTTCTTCCCTAATTTTTTCAAGAATTTTGTACATTCTATTCAAAACCCTAGAATATTTTTAATTCTCTAAAAAGTTTTGATAAATTAGGTTTAGAATCTCTTTATTGTTCATGAAAGGAATTTTTGAACATGACAAACCCACATTTTATCTTGAAATCCTAACCCTAGAAGACAACAAACGAGCATCTCGTTTTGGCCGTTCGGCTGCAACAGTCGGGTTTGAATACAGTAGGCAGTCCTAATGTAATGAGATATGGGGGTAGAAATTGGGGGGGAGGGGAAGGGTTGGTACTCTATGTTGCTCATATGGAGGGGGGGTAACTGCATGATGCTCATATGCGCGCGGGGGGGGGGGGGGGGGGGGGGGAGGGGAGGGGGGGTAATTGCATGTCCTATTTCTGTTTCTATTATTTAATAACTGTACGTTGTCCTGCAGTCCTCCGGCCACTAACCCTCGGACATCCTAAGTTGTCGAACCCTACAAACCCGGGTTCCGTGGCCGTCGGAGCAATTGGAGCTCTTCCTTCCAAAAACGTCTTGTATGCTGGGTTGGTGAGGATAGTGAGTTTCGTATTTGTAATTAGATTAAGATTTCCATGTTTGTAGACTTAATTCACTTATACTTTCATTTACAGTCTCAAAAGGTGAAGGAATTGGCCCAGACACTCTGGAGAGGTTGCCAAAGTGACACTAGTGTCGCGGTCGCCAACGAGCTTGATCGCATCGACGACGTGGTCGAGTTCCCCTTCATGAATAATAGGGAGTCTCGTTCAAAGGCCCGGGACATGATATGTAGCGGATGTGGAATGATCATTAGTTGGATGTAATCTGGATATTTTTGTTGTTTGAAACTTGAAGGATATATTTGTTTTTGGAAAACTTAAGTTGTTGGGCAGACTTTTGAAGGATATGTAGTTGACACTTATGTTATTTTTTTGAAGTTGGATATTTTGTCTGATATGTAGTTGTGATTTATGCTGTTATTTATGTACTTGTTGGATATGTAGTTGTTATTTACGTTTGGAAACTTAAGTTGTTGGCCAATTCCTGATATTCTTGATTTAGTATCAGGACTGCCAGCACCCTGGCAGTCCTACATATATAGGACTGCCAGGGTGCTGGTAGTCCTACACTTATGTAGGACTGCCAGGGTGCTGGCAGTCCTAATTGAAACCCTCTGTGATGAGAGTTTCAAACTGAAACTCTCTGTCACAGAGAGTTTCAATTAGGACTGTCACCCCCCTGACAGTCCTACACTTAAGTAGGACTACCAGGGTGCTGGCAGTCCTACATAAGTGTAGGACTGCCATGGGGATGGCAGTCCTATTTATAAAACTCTGTGATGTGCTCCTCAAACTGAAACTCTGTCACAGAGACTTATAAATAGGACTGCCAACACCCTGGCAGTCCTACTTAAGTGTAGGACTGCCAGGGTGCTGGCAGTCCTCATTTTGTATAGGACTGCCAGGGGGGGTGGCAGTCCTAATTAAAACTCTCTGTGATAGAGAGTTTCAAAACTCTCATCACAGAGACTTACAAATAGGACTGCCACCCCCCTGGCAGTCCTAAATTACACGGAGAATGACCATTCTCCTACGTTTTAACATTGGGAATGGCCATTCTCCTACGTTTTAACACTGGGAATGGCCATTCTTCGTGTTGTTTAACATGGAGAATGGCATTCTCCGTATTTCTAACACGAAAAATGGTCATTCTCCTGCGTTTTAACACTGGAATGACCATTCTCCGTGCTAAATTACACGGAGAATGGCCATTCTCTGTGTAAATTAAGACGGAGAATGGCCATTCTCCGTGTAATTTTGCACGGAGAATGGCTATTCTTCGTATAAATTAAGACGGAGAGTGGCATTCTCCGTGCTAAATTACACGGAGAATGTCATTCTTCGTGTTACTAACACAGAGAATGGCCATTCTCCGTGTATAAAACGGAGAATGCCATTCTCCGTGTTACTAACACGGAGAATGGCCACCCTCATGCGAAATTAACATTCTTCGTGTTCTAACACGGAGAATGACCATTCTCATGCATTTTATGGTCAGTTAAAACTTTGAAGGGCCATAACTTTTGACTGGGAGGTCGAAACGAGGCCCGGTTTGTCTCAAAATGAGCGTATCTTCGAGGAGCCTGAGATTAACAGCTTCTTCGTTAGACGGCCTTTCAAAATTTTAGAATCGCAAAAAAATAATGTTTGGACCTCCGTTTTAGCACTTTTGCCGCTTGTCTCGGTCTTTTCCGAAATTTTTCGACGAGTTTTTGAAGATTTTTTAGGAGAAAACCTAGATTCGAAAGTGAGCAGCGTATGGAAGAAGATGAAGTATCTTCACAGAGAGTTTTATACATGACTGCCAACACCCTGGCAGTCCTTTATTAAGTAAGTACTGTCAGGGGCCTAGCAGTCCTAACTTAATATAGGACTACAGAAAGTCTGGCAGTCCTACTTTACATTAGGACTGCCACAACCCTGACAGTCCTAATATTGTAAGCCACGACTGTAGCAGTCGAACGGCCACAACGATTTGTCGTGTTCTAGGGTTAGGGTTTCAAGAAATATGTGAGATCATGTTCGAAAAATTCATTCATGAACCCTAAAGTGATTCTAAATCTAATATTTATGTTTATGTTTTCTGATTTTGAGTATGAGTGGAAACTTTTTTTGGTAGCTGATTTTAGACAAATTTGGAAGGAAATTTGTGCCAAACATGATTGAGATAGGAGAATTTTTTTGGAGATAATTCTCGGAAAGAAAGGAAGAAGAATTTGGAAAAAAATTTGGACTAGGGTTTAATTCTATGACCTAGAAATGTTGGGAGAGAAGAAAAAAGTAGAAGGAGAGAAGAAAAGAGTTGATGGAGAGAGAAAAAGAGTAGAGGGAGGGAGAGAGAAAAATTAGAAAAGTTGTCTTTTAAACCTAATGTTGGGCTGCCCCCAAGTAAAAAAACTGATGGCAAACTTGTAATATTTGCAAACATTTTTGGGCTGTCTCCAAGTAAAATTGGTGGTGCCCTTAGAAAAAACCCAAATTTGGGGACAACGAATGACTAAAGATAGTCCTTCAGTTCTAAAATAGAAAACTCTCTATCTTAGGACTGCCAAGATTTTGGATATCCTAATTGTAGTCAAAACTACAAAAATTCTGGCTGTCCCATGACAGAGTTATATATCTCTTTGTGCTATGATGGTCAAAATTATGACAGTCCGACTACAGTTATGACTATCACAATTCTAGTCCTGAATGTAGTTATGACTTCAAGAATCCTGACAATCCACAGTCGTCCCCAACCCGACTGCCACAATTTTTAAAGCTTCAAAATCCCTATAATGGGTTTGGAAACCACGAATAATGGTGTTAGAAAGGGAAGAATATTGTAATATGAAGAACATGATAAAGTTGTGTGAGAGGAAGAAGGAATATAATTGTGATAGCCCATAACATTTTTTATGAAAGATAATTTGGGTATCAAAAGATGACCATATTCTTTAAAATATATGATAGCCTCTATCACTTTGTGTGGTGCCCTTAGTAAATTTTTTTTAGCTAACTGATCAAACATGTCGGTGTGGACTAAAAGGGACAATGTTTGGGACATCAATATTTGATCATATTTTTCTTATCACATAACGTGACAACCTATGTGTTGATCATGTGCTGCAGCAAAATGTGGTTAGATATTGGTGTTCCTTGAGCACTATTGAGACTTAAAAATATGTTCACATCCATTTTTTTACTAGGTCAAAAGAAGTTATTTATAAGTATGATGTACATTCTAATAGGTAATATTAGATTTAGACAATATATAGCAAAGGGATAGCCTCTTCGGGCAGGACCACGTTTTAGTATGTGCAAGTTGTGAGATCGTACATGGCCCAAAAAATCGGAAAACTCTAAAAAATTTAACCTCCACATTTATTACTAATGTGAAATCTCTATATATTTTTAGATTTAGGCCTCTATTTTTTAGAAACCACAGAGTAATATGATCCTTAGAATATTAGAAAGGCCCTCTTTTTAGAGTGTTTTAAAAAAAGAAAAATCTTTTTTAGTATTTGTATAGGCACTTAGAATGGCTTTGTCTCGAGATAGTTCATTAGGTTAAGTACGTGCACACTTAACATATTTGATAGAAAGAAATATTCCATAGGTGTGAAACCCAGTTCTGGTTTTATGAATTTATTATTATTATTGTATTATTATTATTATTATTAGTATCATTTTTGGGTTTTTAAAAAAAAATCAATTTCGAAAATATTAAACATGGCTTTTTGTTTGTCGGACCAGACTCGAGTCCGGACCCGATTCCCGAACCCAGACCCAACCTGAACCATTTTCCTCTTTTCAATTAATTCTGATTTGTTTTATAAAAAAAAAATTTCTTTCTTTGAGCTGGTCCACGAAGGGGAAAAAACTTTGATACAGTAGGGGTATCAAAGTTTTGATACCCCCTATGTATGACATGTGGGCCCCTCTTGCTTTGTAAAACGTGTACTCATATATATATACACATAAATTTTGAGAGGGCCCACATGTCATACATAGGGGGTATCAAAACTTTGATACCCCCTACTGTATCAAAGTTCAGCACATACCCCTCTCCTCCTTTCACTCTCACGTTCCCAACTTTGCTCCACACCACAAACCCACTCCTTCTCACTTCTTTACTTAAGAACTACTCTCAAACCGACCCATCTCACTCCAGAACAAATTCTCCACCCATCCACCACCTTTCCTTCACTCCAACCCCCAGAGCCTCGAGCCCGACCCCCCCTTCGTCGACAGCTCCCAGCGGCGCCCCCTTCGCCGGCCTTCCCGTCGGCCCGACCCCAACGGCGCCCTACCAGCGCGCGACCCCGACCCCCTTCGCCGCTCGCCGGACCCCGCGAGCCGCCGTGCACGTTTCCGCGCCCCTCCCAGCGTCCAGCGCTGACCCCGCGTGTTGTCCCGTGCCCGGCCAGCACCCCAGCGCTGACCCCAAGGCTGTCCGCTGTTCTGGACAGCGTTCTTCGCTGGATTTTCAACCCCGATCTGTGGATTGCGCGTCCCGAGTCCGAGGCAACCCTTCGAATTTCGTCTTTTTGGGTAAACCCTGGTTAATCACAGTAGTTCGTCCCTCCCCGGTGTCGATGATGAATTGGTCCACGAGTTTCCTTTGGGAAATTCGATTTTTGGGGTGAACGTCGTTCCCGGGATTTCCGAGGAACGTCGAGAAGTTCTGTTATTTGGTTTTCCTTATTTCCGAAATATTTTGGAAATGGTTTTCTAAATACTTTAAGTTTCGGATCCTTCCGATATTGTGCTGCGATGTTTTGGTTCGGTTTCGGTTTCCCGAATTCGTTTCGGGACGTTCCGAATTAATCTGTGGAATGTTTGTGGTTATTTTTATATATATTTTTTGGGATTCCTTGGTTTGGGATTTGCAGGAAAAATATTGACATATTTTCCAGTTTTTGGGTTGACCAAAAACAGAGGAGATGCTGCCGGATTTTTCCGTAAATCTAATTATATTTTAAAAATGATTTTAAAATGGATTTCGGAAATATATTAAATATTTTGGTTTTGGGCGACGACCGTATCGGTCAATGGGCCCCGGCTAAGTGCAAACGAAACCGGCTTCGCCCGGACGTTGAGGCATTAGCCTAGTTGACGGTTGGACCATATCTGAGACTCATCAAATATTTATATTTAACTTATTTTATTATTACTATTCATAATTAATTATAGGAAGTTTTAGAACTAACGACCATTTTGTCTTATTTCAATTTATGTAAATAAATTGTAATGGGCATAAGCCCAGCTGGTTGTTGGTTCTGTGGCTTGTAAATTGGTAGTGTAGAATTTTAGTTATTTGCTAGTTTTGCGAGTTTTTGTAGCGTACGCGTAAATCGAAATATATAATTATTTTCATATAAAAAGTAATAAAGTTTTCTCACATAAAATCTACAAGTTTAATATTTAACAACGATCATGTATTTCTCATTAAAATAAGAAATTTAGTTATATATATATAATTATGAAAATACAAGTTTTAATCAAATTAAATTGGTATCGACGAGTTTTCCAAAATACAAAGTTTAAACGATCTTTCCTTCGTTATAAATTCAACGCACCAATAATCGTGTTTTGTTCGTGTTTATTAATAAAGAATTAAAATTGATTATGACACAATTAGAGATTTCAACTAGCGTAGTTAGATTGGTAACCCTGGATTCTGAGTCAATTTCTCGAATGTAGGAATTCGAGGACGATCCTAATTCCCATCCCGAAGTCTTCATCTTTCCAGTCCAGTTCATTTGAGGCAAGTATATTTTGTGTTAGTTTACAGTTATTTAATAATCGCTTTACTGCAAGTTTAAACCACGATGCAACACGGAACTCTCCCTGAGAGCATTGATTGTAACTACTGTAACTACTGTAACTGTTTGGAGACTGGGGGAGTAGTGTAATGAGTATGACCACATCCAAACTACTGTAACTACTGTAACTATTAGCTTACCCCTCATACACACGGGGATAAGCCGTATCTGAACTGTAACAAATCCAAGCCGGTCATATTCATTGCCTATTCAAATCATACTGTTTTACTGTTAGAAAACTGTTCATTTCTAAATTGTTTAAAAGTGCATGATTCTATTATTATTTCAACTGTCAAATTAGCATGAATTGTATTTTGCTCCCTCCTGACTGGAGATACATTTTTAGGGGACTATGAGGATGCTGAGCTGTTATACAACAGCTATTACGACCCGGTTCTGTACCCCGTGGTGCTGCCAGAGTCCCCTTTGGAGGACGCAGGACCTGAGGCAGACGAGCCGAACACCTAGCTAGATTTTATGTTTCTAGATTTGTTGTTTTAGAATTTTTGTAATTTGATTTCAGCTTTTAATTCAGTTCTTTCACTTTCCAGTTGTATTTATTTCAAATGTTTAATAAAGTTTCATTCCGATTATTGAGTTGTGACAAATATAGATGTTGTTGTTATGGTTACCTGCTAATGGAACAGCTTACTGCCGCCGTCTCAACAACGGTGCAGGCTGGGCATGATCCGGTTCGACCCAATTATTTAGGATCGGGTCGTGACATGTTTTTAGTGGTGGCCCATGCAGGTCCAACGAACAACAACTTAGAAAAACATACCTAGAAACAATTAGAACACTAGAACATTGATTTGTCACAACATAGGTCCGAATTATATATAAATAAATATTTTTGTTTGATTATAGACTGGTAGGATACCTTGCTTATGTTTGCACCCTAAACCTTCCAGAATATAACCAAGAAAAAGACCAATCCTGCTGGCGATGAGGTGTCATCTCCGGATCATACCCCATCTCCTCAACCAAGTCCAGGGATTATTCCCTCGCGGCTGATTGACCGTCCCCATAATGCATCCAGTGAAGTTTTCACTCCACTGGCGATTCCTACCTCTTCTCAAACTGAGTTGTATTTCCTTGGTGGAGTAACCATTCATGTTGCTCCACATGTACCAGCAAACGCCTCCCAAATGGTTGCTCTATTTCAAGAAATCCTGGAGTTCCAGAAAGCTCAAGATGAAGCCCAGCAGGAACAGATGAATATCACGAGAGAAGACATGAAGAACGTCGATGAGGTAGCCTTAGCTATATTAAACCAAGTTGGACCGGAACCTCGTCCTAGGAGGGATACCCCTGAATCTGGGAGAAATTTGAGCCCTATCCGGCAGTCATATCGTAAGAAGCCATTGGTTTGTGACTACTGTAAAAGGCTTGATCACCAAGCCAATATTTGTCGCGAGAGATTGGGAAATGTTTGGCATGTGGATCTGCTGAACATCGGGTAAAGGACTGCCCCTTATCTTTCCATCAAACCAGAGCACATATCCCAGCAACACCTGTTAGGCCACAACCTAGGGACTCTTCCTATCCAGCAGACCTTGCCTCCTACAATAAGGCATGATGCAGACTCGAGGTTCATAGAAGATGAAGCAGTTGGAGACTGCTCATGCAAGAGCCAGAACCATGAAGAATAGTACCTAGTACTGCTGAATAGCATTTTCTATTTTTATAAGAAGTTGTAACAGGATGTCCTTAGATCAATCATGAGAGTTTTTGCTGTAATTCTCCACATGAATAAACTTCTTAGTTACACCTTTATGGTAGATGTTTTCCCTGATAGTCTTCCCGGATTACCCCAGGTCTAGACATAGAGTTCACTATTCACCTAGTTCCCGGCTCTCCCCTATTTTTAAGGGATGCTACAGAGTCAACCTGAAGGAGGCCAAGGAGATGAAGGACCAGATTAATGAAGGCTCTAGGATTTATCCAAGATGGAACTTCATCTTAGGGAGCATCTGTCTTGTTAGTGCACTAGAAGGACGAAACAGTGCAGATGTGCATCGACTACCGGGCGCTGAACAATATCACCATCAAGAACAAGTACCCTCTACCCCGAATTGATGACCTATTTGATCAATTGAGCGGAGCCAAGGTGTTTTCGAAGATTGATCTTAGATCTGGCTACCACCAGATCAGGGTCAGGAAGGAAGATATTCCTAAAATGGCATTCAACACCAAGTATGGGCAGTTTGAATTCTTGGTCATGCCGTTTGGACTGATGAATGCTCCTGCGATGTTCATGAACCTTATGAACAAGGTTTTCCATGAATCCCTAGATCAAATTGTCGTTGTCTTCATCAATGACATTCTGATCTATTCAAAGACGGAAGAGGAGCACGAAGAGCACCTCAGAAAAGTTCTGAAAGAGTTGAGGAAGGAGAAGTTGTATGGGAAGCTTTCCAAATGTGAATTCTTTCTAGACAAGGTGGATTTTCTTGGCCATATTGTCACAGGAGAAGGAATTTCGGTGGATCCGAAGTAGATAGCCGCTGTTGAGAAGTGGTCTACCCCAAGCTCAGTTGCTGAAATCGGGAGTTTCTTGGGCTTGGCTGGCTACTACCGGAAGTTCGTGAAGGGTTTTGCCAGAATTGTTGAGCCGATGACGAAGCTCACTCGGAAGAATGAAGAGTTCATCTGGACGGAAGGTTGCCAGGCATCATTTGAGGAGCTGAAGAAGAGACTTACCACTGCACCAATCCTTGCGCTACCCGCAGGAACTGGTGGTTTCTCAATCTACAGTGATGCCTCAGGTAAAGGACTGGGTTGTGTTCTTCAACAACATGGAAAAGTAATTGCTTATGCATCTAGGCAATTACGGACTCATGGGAAGAACTATCCCACACATGATCTGGAGCTTGCGGCAGTCATCTTTGCTTTGAAGCTATGGAAGCATTATCTATATGGAGAGAGAGTGAAAATATATACAGACCACAAAAGTCTGAAGTATGTTTTCACTCAGAAGGAGCTGAATATGAGGCAAAGAATATGGCTGGAGCTGATGAAGGATTTTGGCATCAATCTACAGTACCACCCGGGTAAGGCTAATGTGGTCGCAGATGCACTTAGTCGATACCCTATGGCGATGTTTTTGACCAAGGAGCGGCACCTGCTAGAGGACATTGAGAAGCTTGGACTGGAGACTACACTGCCTGGAAGGAAGGAGCTGGATGCTGATCCATTGTTGATGAAGTTGCAAGTGAGCTCGAGTCCGATGGACAAAATCAAGGAGACGCAGTTTCAAGACGAGACACTTTGCAAACTTAGAGAGCGAATGCTAGCAGAAACACTTGAAGGATTCTCAATCGCCAGTGACGGAGCGCTGAAGAATGGTACGAGGCTTTGTGTACCAACTGGCGAACTGAGGAACGAGCTGATGCATGAAACACACCAGTCGCAGTATTCCATACATCCTGGAGCCAACAAAATGTATCGGGATATGCGTACCATTGCTTGGTGGTTTGGAATGAAGAAAGACGTGGCCAGGTATGTTGCTAGATGTTTAATTTGTCAACCAGTGAAGGCTAGCAGACAGAGACCAGCAGGACTATTGCAGCCGCTTGACATTCCGGAGTGGAAATGGGAGCACATAACAATGGATGTTGTGTCGGGACTGCCTCGATCCCAGGGAGGGAAGGATGCCATTTGGGTTATCGTGGACCGACTGACGAAGTCAGCTCACTTTATCCCCTTCAAGGTTGGTCTATCCACCAAAAAGTGGGCAGCACTGTACATGCGGCACATCTACCGGATTCATGAAGTTCCGGTAAGTATTGTGTCTGACAGAGATACTAGATTTATCTCTCACTTTTGGAAGAATTTGCATGACAGTTTGGGAACACAATTGAAGTTCAGCACTGCCCATCACTCCCAGACAGATGGACAATCAGAGAGGACAATCCAGACGCCTGAAGACATACCGAGATTTTGCGTCTTGGAGTTTGGAGGGTCTTGGGAAGATCATTTGCACTTGGTAGAGTTCTCTTACAACAACAATTACCAAGCCAGCATTGGTATGACCCTATTTGAAGCTCTCTATGGACGTCGTTGCCGTACACCACTTGCATGGGACGACGTAGGAGAAAGAGTACTGCTGGGTCCAGAGGTGGTGACTGACGCAGTAGAGAAGGTGAATGCAAGCTCAGGATTACCCAAGACAGACAGAAGCATTGGGTTGATAGTAGTAGCCGACCAGTGAAGTTTGAAGAAGGAGATAGCATTTCTGTGAAGTTTTCTCCTACCAGAGGAACAATCAGTTTTGACGGAGGTGGAAATTAAGGCCAGGTACATCAGGCCATTTGAAGTTTAAGACGATTTGGAAGTAGCGTACCGGTTAGCTCTACCAGCAAATCTTGAGAGTGTGCAACGTCTTCTACGTATCACAACTCAGACGCTACATTCCGGATCCGAGTCACATATTGGATAATTCAGAGCTGAAGATTGGACTCAACCTTCAGTGCCAGAGAAACCAGTTGCAAGCGTAGTCAGAGGTGAGAAGAAGATCAGAATTTGAGCCATCACACAAACTCATATTTCTTATCTTTTCGTTCTAAACTTGACTGATGCTGCTAAGTTAGCCTAGTTTTGCAAGCTATCTCTTTATCAAGCTTGATCATGACAGTATTTTATTGGGTGCACCCACTAATATATTGTCTAATCAGGACCGGTGCATGATGGTCTGATCAACCTCGTGTACTTTGGTTCGCTTTTGTATTTTTTCTGCATGGATGATATCATAAATGAAACTTGTCCCTAAACCGTCTCATCCACGACTGCCTTGAAAATTCTTATTGTTGGACCTGAGTTACGGGCGCAATATCCGTACCTGTTTATTTTTCTACCCTATTTTTTTAAATTTCGAGGACGAAATTTTCTAAGGAGGGAAGATTGTGAAACCCAGTTCTGGTTTTATGAATTTATTATTATTATTGTATTATTATTATTATTATTATTATTAGTATCATTTTTGGGTTTTTAAAAAAAAATCAATTTCGAAAATATTAAACATGGCTTTTTGTTTGTCGGACCAGACTCGAGCCCGGACCTGATTCCCGAACCCAGACCAAACCTGAACCATTTTCCTCTTTTCAATTAATTCTGATTTGTTTTATAAAAAAAAAAAAAAAAAAATTCTTTCTTTGAGCTGGTCCACGAAGGACCAGCACATACCCCCTCTCCTCCTTTCACTCTCACGTTCCCAACTTTGCTCCACACCACAAACCCACTCCTTCTCACTTCTTTACTTAAGAACTACTCTCAAACCCACCCATCTCACTCCAGAACAAATTCTCCACCCATCCACCACCTTCCCTTCACTCCAATCCCCAGAGCCCCGAGCCCGACCCCCCCTTCGTCGACAGCTCCTAGCGGCGCCCCCTTCGCCGGCCTTCCCGTCGGCCCGACCCCAATGGCGCCCTCCAAGCGCGCGACCCCGACCCCCTTCGCCGCTTGCCGGACCCCGCGAGCCGCCGTGCACGTTTCCGCGCCCCTCCCAGCGTCCAGCGCTGACCCCGCATGTTCTCCCGTGCCCGGCCAGCACCCCAGCCCTGACCCCGAGGCTGTCCGTTGTTCTGGACAGCGTTCTTCGCTGGATTTTCAACCCCGATCTGTGGATTGCGCGTCCCGAGTCCGAGGCAACCCTTCGGATTCCGTCTTTTTGGGTAAACCCTAGTTAATCACAGTAGTTCGTCCCTCCCCGGTGTCGATGATGAATTGGTCCACGAGTTTCCTTTGGAAAATTCGATTTTTGGGGTGAACGTCGTTCCCGGGATTTCCGAGGAACGTCGGGAAGTTCTGTTATTTGGTTTTCCTTATTTCCGAAATATTTTGGAAATAGTTTTCTAAATACTTTTAGTTTCGGATCCTTCCGATATTGTGCTGCGATGTTTTGGTTCGGTTTCGGTTTCCCGAATTCGTTTCGGGTCGTTCCGAATTAATCTGTGGAATGTTTGTGGTTATTTATATATATATATATTTTGGGATTCCCTGGTTTGGGATTTGCAGGAAAAATATTGGCATATTTTCCAGTTTTTGGGTTGACCAAAAACAGAGGAGATGTTGCCGAATTTTTCCGTAAATCTAATTATATTTTAAAAATGATTTTAAAATAGATTTCGGAAATATATTAAATATTTTGGTTTTGGGCGACGACCGTATCGGTCAATGGGCCCCGGCTAAGTGCAAACGAAACCGGCTTCGCCCGGACGTTGAGGCATTAGCCTAGTTGACGGTTGGACCATATCTGAGACTCATCAAATATTTATATTTAACTTATTTTATTATTACTATTCATAATTAATTATAGGAAGTTTTAGAACTAACGACCATTTTGTCTTATTTCAATTTATGTAAATAAATTGTAATGGGCATAAGCCCAGCTGGTTGTTTGTTCTGTGGCTTGTAAATTGGTAGTGTAGGATTTTGGTTATTTGCTGGTTTTGCGAGTTTTTGTAGCGTAAGCGTAAATCGAAATATATAATTATTTTCATATAAAAAGTAATAAAGTTTTCTCACATAAAATCTACAAGTTTAATATTTAACAACGATCATGTATTTCTCATTAAAATAAGAAATTTAGTTATATATATATATAATTATGAAAATACAAGTTTTAGTCAAATTAAATTGGTATCGACGAGTTTTCCAAAATACAAAGTTTAAACGATCTTTCCCTCGTTATAAATTCAACGCACCAATAATCGTGTTTTGTTCGTGTTTATTAATAAAGAATTAAAATTGATTAGGACACAATTAGAGATTTCAACTAGCGTAGTTAGATTGGTAACCCTGGATTCTGAGTCAATTTCTCGAATGTAGGAATTCGAGGACGATCCTAATTCCCATCCCGAAGTCTTCATCTTTCCAGTCCAGTTCATTTGAGACAAGTACATTTTGTGTTAGTTTACAGTTATTTAATAATCGTTTTACTGTAAGTTTAAACCACGATGCAACACGGAACTCTCCCTGAGAGCATTGACTGTAACTACTGTAACTGTTTGGGGACTGGGGGAGTAGTGTAATGAGTATGACCACATCCAAACTACTGTAACTATTAGCTTACCCCTCATACACACGGGGATAAGCCGTATCTGAACTGTAACAAACCCAAGCCGGTCATATTTATTGTCTATTCAAATCACACTGTTTTACTGTTAGAAAACTGTTCATTTCTAAATTGTTTAAAAGTGCATGATTCTATTATTATTTCAACTGTCAAATTAGCATGAATTGTACTTTGCTCCCTCCTGACTGGAGATACATTTTTAGGGGACTATGAGGATGCTGAGCTGTTATACAACAGCTATTACGACCCGGTTCTGTACCCCGTGGTGCTGCCAGAGTCCCCTTTGGAGGACGCAGGACCTGAGGCCGACGAGCCGAACGCCTAGCTAGATTTTCTGTTTCTAGATTTGTTGTTTTAGAATTTTTGTAATTTGATTTCAGCTTTTAATTCAGTTCTTTCACTTTCCAGTTGTATTTATTTCAAATGTTTAATAAAGTTTCATTCGGATTATTGAGTTGTGACAAATATAGATGTTGTTGTTATGGTTACCTGCTAATGGAACAGCTTACTGCCGCCGTCTCAACAACGGTACAGACTGGGCATGATCCGGTTCGACCCAATTATTTGGGATCGGGTCGTGACAATAGGAAGCACTAACATCTCAAATATTGGTGTCGCCTCTGTATTGCATTGTGTCGAACGAATGTCAGACACATCAAAAACACTCGAAGACACAACGTGACGCTTCAAAATTGGTGTCGTGACCTTGTCGTCGGTGCAACATAGCTAGTATTCTGTATAGATACAACAATAATAAACTTCATCAGAAAACATGTGTCAGGATCAGATCAAAATATTGAGGTATTGATGTATCCATATACCGCCTATAAAAAGTGGCTATAATTGTGTCAATATTAATCTGTCAGGTGATAGACTATATGAATCTTTACTCTTGACATACTGAATCAACTTAATTTGCTGTTACTTCAATTTTTGATATACTGGAGCTCGATAATATGATTTGTGAGGGGACAAGTCGCCAACTCGAGATCATTTGCCAAGGGGCCAAGTCACTTATGGAAAGTCATTGGTTACCAAGCCATTAACAAGAAATCGGATGCTCGTTTGAGAGTGAATGAGCAACTTTTGTACTGATAGTTAAATTAGATATTAATGGACTATAAATTTATACTAAACTAAACAGGCTTCTTGTTGGATAAGTCATTGGCATATATTTCGTAGGTATATCCGTTGGTAGATATTGACACTCTCACACCATGTATCCGATACATGTCGGACACGTAATAGAGGAGTATGGATACATGTTGGACAAGTATCGATTATGTGTCGATGTATTGCCTAACAGATTAATATATATGTGGCACTCTGACACATCCATAAATACGAGGTAGATATGTAATTTCATACATATTTACGTATCTAATAAAAGTTGAATACTCGTGTATCGATGTGTAACATTACGTGATATGTATATTTTACAATTGCATACACTGATTATATACGAATTAGATAAGTTTCTAATTCGTAATGCTTGTACTTGAAACCAAGCAGATACCGATTTGATATGTAAATTTGATACATGTCTACACGCATCGGAAACTTAGGATTAACTAGGTATTTAAATTTAGTACATATACATACTCGGATCTCATGTCTGCAAAGTATTTCTTCTTCTTCTTGTGGGTATCAGTCAAATGCTTAAATGATACCTGCAAAATTAGATACAAAAAAATAACTATATTACAAATTTTCAAAATCAAATTCTTAAATGATAGTGGTTATTCTTGTAGTTGGTTACCGTCTTAGACACTTTCTAACTGCTAGGATTGAAGGCGGAAATACCGTTCTCCAAACCAAAAGAACTTGTTGAGGATGCACAACCTACTCACGATTCCAAAATTCAAACCACACACAAGCAAAACGCAAATACAATGTTGTTTTCGTGAAACATTTGACGAAAAACCTACTCACCTATTATTCTCCTTGAAAATTGAACCATATTTAAACCATCTATAATCCCAAAATAACATGTACCATTGATTTAGATCCAACGGTGCACATAAAACATCCATTTTGGACCTTCAGCCCGGTAGCGATATGCCGACGGTATACCGACAGTATATATACCTCTGGTATACTGCCAAACCATTCTGGAGCAGCAGTAGTGGCGATGGATATCATAGTATACCATCATAACATTATGGAATGAAGGATGCCTTGGACGACATATCGGTGGCATGCGCACTATCGGTGTATGACCCCTCTGATACAGCTCCACACAGACTCTGATACTGGATCGGAACGAGTCTCCGTTGTCGACTTTGACTTTTCGAACTTCTCTGACACGAATGACACTCATCGCACTAAGTTCTCCACAAAGGATGGAAACCCCACCCCACACTAATAATTTTTCTTCTTTCCAACTAGGTGGAGGAGTTCGTCATTCCGACCGTCCTCCTACAATACTCTAATTTTTTCCTTGGTAGAACCTTTGTGAGCATGTCCTTGATTGTCCTCTGTATGGTCATTCTCAAGTGTTGCATCTTTCGCATATGAAATATCTCATATCCAATGAGAGTGAGTTGGTGCTTGGATCGACTATGAAATGTCAGGTTCTTTCAAAGATGAATAACACATTGGCTATCACATGAAAGCAAAATATATTGATCTTGCTTAAGCCCCATCTTCTGTAGAAATTTCTTCACTCATAACAACTCCTTGCAACCCTTCGTCACCGTAATAAATTACGCCTCCGTCGTAGATAAGGTAACACACTTCTACAATTGCGACTACCATAAAACTGCACCACCAACAAAATCATAACGTAAGCCGAAGTTAATCTCCTGGTATCCACATCTCTAGCCATATCGACATCAGTATATCTAGCAAGCTTTGGTTCGTCACTCCCGAATGAATGTCTCTAAGTGAAAGTGCCATGAAGATGACGAATGATCCACTTGAAGCCCTCCAATGTATCCTCTCCGGATTGAAAAGATACCTGATAACCATGTCAGCTGCGTAAGCAATATCTGACCTTGTACACGTCATGGAATACATGAGAATCCCCATTGTTGAAACATACGTGACTCGTTCCATATCTTCCTTTTCATCATCGTCGATGGACATTGTTCAATAGTAAGCCTAAAGTGAGTTGCAAGGGGTACTCCACTTTTTTCGATCCGTCCACCCCAAAATGCTGAAGTACCTAGTGAATGTAACTTCTCCTAGAACAAATACAACATCTTGATTCCCTTCTCTCGGTTGATTTCCATCCCAAATAGTTTTAGCTACGGAAGATCCTTCATAGAGAAGGTTGTGCCCAGTTGAAGCTTCAACTCTGATATCCTAACAACATTTTGACCCACCAAGTACAACATATCATCCTAGCATTAAAAAAAAAAAAAAAACCCAATTTTGGCCAATACCTTTAAGAAAACCATCTGTTGTGACATTAAAAAAACTATTGGCAATTATTAGGCATAAAGATCTATTAGGTTTTTAGTATGAGTACCTACCTACCCCACTTAATATATAGGACCCTAATATGTATCACAAGTATACCAAGTTTATGATACTTGGTTTCTTATCAACTATGTTACTAGACTTGCCGGAACATCCATCATCAAATTAGATGTTTCTACAACTAGGAACCGTTTCTTCACCATAACTAGATACAAGTAGCTCAGTATCATGTGGACCAAGACCGAATAGTAGTTTGCTGTTATGCCATGGCTTGACCAGCCATGTCTTGGTTAGTGTTCAAGATCCTAAGGAGGAGGGTCTGGATGTCTATGTCGAAGTTTGGCCCGAGTTGTGCTAGGTAGAAGTAGAGATGTCGTTGATGAGGTTGGTTCCTTAACATGGATGGAGAGAGAGAGGACAAGAACTTCAACCCATGGTTTAAAGTATCGGCCGATATCGATACGGTTTGACATGTCCCGATTCGATACCGACCGATACTCGATACTCACCGATACCGACATTAGGGGTCTCTTTTTCGGTCAATTCGGCAAAAAAAATTAAACGAAAAAGATAAATTAAGCATAATAAGGTTATAAAAAGCATGTAAAAGAAAGAAAAGAAAAGAAAACAATCTATTGTATGTAAACCAATCGGTAAGGATGAGTACTATTTCATTTAATTTCAAAACTACTAAGAAATAACACTCAAAATACTTATAATTATGCCTAAATGTATAAAATATATATTTTGAAATATAATTAATTTATTAATAATTATTTGTTTTCCGATACCAAAAAATTCGATACTCCGATCCGAACCTGCCGATACTACCAATATCGCTGATACCAATACTCATAGGAATAATCCGATACAGATTCCGATATCGATACTGTGAACCTTGCTCCAACTTTGCAATCGTAAAAATTTGGCCTTACGATGAATACCAATTTGATGATTGTTTACCACCACCAGGAATCTCGAATCTTTTTACGGCGCTGGATCAAAGAATCCCTTCTTCTTTTTGGTTGTTCTTTGGATGCATCATATCTGGACGAGGTCTGTAGAGTCGATGGTTAACCGATACTTAATTATCTCCCATTTTAATGGTGGAGATGTAGGTATAATCGGGCCGACCTCAAATGGACTCTATGGAGAACCACAAGTGGGCTCGGTCTTGGTGTTATGGGCCTGGGCCTTGGCATATATATCACACCACTATAATACTATAACCAAACTTGAGAATGATATAGTGATGGAGAAAGATTTACATGCCATAGACTTTCTCCTTAGGCCTTCATATAGGTAAATAGGGAGTAAAACTTTGATAGAGAAGGGGGTATCAAAGTTTTGATACCCCCTATGTATGAGAGGTGGGACCCCTTTCAAAGTTCATGTATATATTTATGTGTACACGTTTTACGAAGAGGGAGGGGGGGCCACCTGTCATACATGCATAGGGGGTATCAAAACTTTGATACCCCCTTCTGTATCAAAGTTTTTTTTTCCCTTTAGATGCCCTGACATAATGTCAATTTCGTAGTGTTTCAAACAGTTACACATGCAAAACCATTGAGGTCAAGTTTTGTTCTGGTTGAATTGGATTTCAAGTAGCTAATAAACTTTTAGGGAAACATTTGGTACGCAGAATACTATATAACAATATAACAAGAAATTATATATTTTTCGAAATAGATCTTTTTGGAATTAACTTTCAGAAAACTTATATTTTCATATTTGATGAATATATAAGTATTTTCGAAAATATAGAGTTCATATAAAAAATAGCATTTTTAATATTTAATAGTTGTTATTACTTTGTGTTTATGACTGTTGATTAAGGCGATATTAGTATTCAAGAAAAATATGGTTTAAATCATATTGGCATCATAATCTTTTTATTTATAAATTAATTTTTATGACCCCGATCGGTTCCAAATCTAACATAAACTCACCGTGATGTGATGTGAAATGAACACAACAAACAAAAAACAAAGTTTTAAAAAGAACGAAAAGGAAGGGAGAAAATTTTTAAAAAAACAATTTTTAAAAAAATTACGAAAAAATAATGCAAAAACAATAAATTAAAGATGAAGAGAATAAAAAAAACATAACAAAAATAAGAAAGAAGAAAAAAATAAAGTTCATAAAGGTATATAAAATGATTTTTGTCTTTAACAAAAAAGGAAGGAAATAAAAAAACAAAAGAAATAAGTTTTGTAAAAAGGGGAAACAAAGAAGAAAAAGGTAAAAGAAAACAAAAAAACAAGAAAAAGAAAAAAGTGGAAAAGACAACTTTAAATAAATATAGAAAGAACAAATAAACAAAAATAATTTTAAAAAGAAAAAGTTAATTTAAATAAATAAAAAACCAGAAAAACTTCAAAATATTCTTAAACACAATTAATACAAAATATTAAAAAAAAAAGAAAAAAAAGAGAGATTATCTTAAAAAAGTATAGAATAATCAAAATAATTATGAAAAAATAATTAAAAGGAACTAAAAAAATGAAAACAAACCATAAGAAAAGGAAAAAAAAGAAAAAGAAATAAATCTTAAAAACAAATAAAAAAAGATAAGAAAAACTTTAAAAAGTGTATTACAATAAAGTTTTTTTAGCCAAGAACAAAAAATATACTCATATATTCTTAAGGGATAATATATCCATATTTTGTGGATAAATTATTTATTCGGACATTCACAATTATTGAAAATAATTTTTTATAACCAAACCAAACATGTGAATAAGTTTTCTCCCCAAAAAATTGCCCATGACTAGAAAAGAATTTCGGGTACCAAACACCTATTAACTATACTCTTTGGACTAGGGGTGAGCATCTGTCGGTTTCAAATCGAAAATCGAACTGAAATAGTAATTCGTTCAGTTTTCTACAATGTGGTTGGGTTTTCGATTTTAGTTTTTATAAATTTTGGTTTTTCATTGCGGAGTTTGGTTTTGGAATTTGGTAACTAAATCGAAAACTGGATTATATATATATATTTGAAATTAACCTCTATGATTTTTTGTAAGTTTTATTGTTTTATGATCTTTTCTATCCCTATTTTGTATATTTATGATTTCTCCTCTCATCTATCCCAATTTGAACTTCAATTTATTTTAAGTTGAAGATAGTAACTTTATTCAAGACCCTCAAAGGTGGTCATTTTTTTTTCTTTATTCCTTCTAATTTCAATACAATTTTATCTAAATTAGCTACAATCGTTTCTATAATATATTTTAAATTTTTAGTTTTTATTTACTGAATTAGGAACAAAGATAGTTATTTTTCTAATGTACTTAATTTTTTGGTAGATTTTGGCAAAAGTCCAACCCATCAAGAAAAGTCCAATCCAACCGAAATAACCGAAGCAGACTAACATATAATACAGTTCCGTTATGCTTGTGTAAAAAGTCAGTTCAATTCGGTCTGTTTTAAAATAAGTTCATTTCGGTCGGTTTTGAAATATGTTCGATTATGTTTAAAAAATTCAAAGTCGATTCTGTTTGAACCGAACTAATCCAACCCAATGCTCACCCATACTTTGGACACTGTCGGCCAAGTTTTGTTCTGGTTGAATTGGATTTCAAGTAGCTAAAGAAATATTACTAAAAATTATTGGATTTTAGTCCCGGTACAATTTTATTTTATTTTATTTTATTTTATTTTATTTTTTTTTATTTTTTTTACCAAGGTTCATAAAATACCTGTACTAGAGTAATAAATTCTCACAACTAACTCATGCTTGCTATGTTCTTTCTTTTCATCTTTATATGAAGAATCATTTAGGACTGTTTAAAAACGCAAACTTTGATGTTTCCAAAATCATCTAGTTGCAGGAGTCGACCATTTATTCCTCACCAGATTCTACAGGGTCAAGAGCCTTGTTAGCAAATCGTATTACACGCGAACTTTTTCGTATCTTTTATAAACGTATAATACTTACGTACTTTTGACAGATCTAAATCAGTACGTAAATTTTAAGCATGCGAAGTTTTAAACGTGTTTTGTTTAAATTATTAAAAAATTTGACATAAAAAACGTGCTAAAAATCTGTTTGATTAACCAAATTTGATACCTATTTAAGAATATCAAGTTTCTAACCTCAATATTTCTGTTTTTTTTAATATTTGACCGAAATTTTGAACGTATTTTATTTGCACTGAGTCCGATTTATACTCGTACTTTTGCCGTCCCGAATTTTTTTTCGTTTGCTGAATTGCTAAGAGTAGTTTGCTAATTAAAACTCGAGTTTCAGGTTTCCAAAGTTTGGGATGATTAGCTTTGAGGGAGTGCAAGGAATATGACCGTGCTAGGTCTTCCAAATTCATAGACCTCAAAATTAAATTATATGCATATGTATTATGAATACTAAACTAACTTATGAATAAATAAGGAAACCAATTAACCAAAGCTTCTACTGTTACAACTCCTCTAAATCAAACCACCTGTGCGAGGAACCAGAGAGAAATCCACAATTTATAAACTTTCGGACTTAAAATTTTGAAAAAATTCCAATAGATCAACCATCTCAATCAAATCGAGATTCTCTCAATCCAATCCCAATCTATTCGAAATCAATAGTAAAACATCTAAGGGATTCAAATCAAATTATCCCAATATATATATATATATATATATATATATATATATATATATATATATATATATATATATATATATATATATATATATATATATAATTTTTTTTAATTTATTTTTATTATATTTTTTATTTTGAAGAGGTTTACAGATTTCTGGACCGAAGGCCTACAAACTCGACCCGAATGCCACACTCCTAGCCTGAAGGCCCACACCTGCACCGCACCCGCAACCGGCGTGTACTCTGGTTGCCCTCACATTTATTCCTCCACATGAAATTAAATGTGTTTCTCCCTTTCCTCGAACTTACAACATCTTGGAGGAACATGCATCACTCTAACCACTTGATATATATATATATATATATATATATATATATATATATATATATATATATATATATATATATATATATATATATATATATAATGGTTAGGAGAGATGCATGCGACCCGAGTGGCCAGGAGATCGATTTCCGGTGGGAGCGTTCGCCACAATTACCTTCTTTCAAATATATATATATATATATATATATATATATATATATATATATATATATATATATATATATATATATATATATATATATATAATTGTGGCGAACGCTAAAATATATATATATATATATATATATATATATATATATATATATATATATATATATATATATATATATATATATATATAATTGTGGCGAACGCTCCCACCGGAAATCGATCTCCTGGCCACTCGGGTCGCATGCATCTCTCCTAACCATTATATATATATATATATATATATATATATATATATATATATATATATATATATATATTCATGATCGTTCTTGTCGAGATTCGAACACTACCCCTCGGGTCATATGTCTATGTGTCTGTGTCCTTTGTCTCTCGACCCCTTCGAAAAAATCCATAGATCCCAAATCACCTCGCCTTCAATCTAGGGCCCTTCGTCAACACCACACGAGCACCGGGAGTCCCTCGTCGTCGCATCTCAATCGCAAAGACGCCCCACCGATCACCGTCCCTTGGCCAACCGTCGACGATTTGACATCAACGCAGCCACCTCACACCTATCCCGGAGTGCTTGCCAAGCCACTATGATCTTATGAAAGATTAAATGGGCTAGCTCTAAATTTCATTGAAAATGAGTTATTGGAATATGTTGGTTATTAACGATTGATCGATGATTTTGGAACTAGAAATGTTAGAAGATCGTTATTAATGTGAAGATACGAAATATGATTATTTTTTTAGCTTTATTTTATCTCTTTTAGTCGAATATTATTTCCATTGAAAGATATTATAATTGAATGATTTTTCTTAATTGATATTAATTTTGGATGATTTAATTTCTGATTTTTTTATTAGGAAAAAAAATTACATGAGAATATTTTTTCCATTTATTTTTCGCACGGACCCAATCGACCTTGATAAATGTCAGCTTCGGACCTGATCGTGCATCTTTCATGCTATCCAATTGTATGAAAAATTGTACATACATTTATCCCAATACAATCCAATGAATAGGATGAAAATGTGCACGAGGAGCTCGGCTCGTACAATAATTTCTCAATTAAGTTGGAGCAAATCAGAATGTTGAGAGAGAGAGCATTTTCAAGTTTGCTAAAATTAAGGGGAGTTATGTTAGTTCTATAGAATTAAACTTACGAGATCTCATCTAAAATTATCAAACTATAGTCTAAATTCTGTGGATGCTACCATTTTCCCTCAGTTAGAAATGTGCACATTCAAAGTAAGCATGAGACAAGGGTTCATGCGCTCCTCCTTTAGAACATCATTAGTTCCTATATTCTAGATTTAGAATATAGAAGCTCATTTTGTAGAATAGTAAATCTTATTCATAGTTCTAATTTTTACAATTTCGGTCCCATTTTATCTATAGATGTTAAGGGTTGGATCTTCCAATTTCTAGATTCTAGATTGTAAGAACTCGTTTTATAGAGTAGTAAGTTCCAATTTGAAGCCTAACTTTCTATATTCTAGAATTTATATTATGTTTTTTCTACATCAATTTTTACAATAATATTTGGGACCAGACCTCAGTTTATCATTTTCTATTGCTCTCGTATAAATTTATCCATTCTACATTGACATTTTTTTTTTTTTGAAATTTTAACCCCAAATTATATTTGGAAGTCCCAACTACTAACGATGCTCTCATGGGTGATCAAAAAGTGAGGGAGAGGTACAAAGCAAAAAAATACAAAAACAAACAAACAAACAGAAATGATGAGAAGAAAAAAAAGCACATTTGTACTTTTTTTCCTTACAGTCCCTAAAGCGACTTCCTTTTGTACCACAAATTAAACTTGTTGGGGTCTCCAGTACAAGATACGTAGGCTGACCTATTATGAAAGAGAGATTTTAGCAAAGGTCCTCCGCTATTTTAAAACAACTAAAAAAATACTCTCATTTTGTAGGAAATAGTCAAAATTATGTTAAAATAGTGGAAATATATATTTTTATTGTTCCGTACAAAGAATGAGTATAATTTTTAGTTTTTAAAAATAGTGGAGGATATATGCTAGTTTCTGTATTTTAAATGAAAACATTTGCTAAAATATTCCATTATGAAATAGAATGGATCGTCAAGAGCTGGATGCACAAATGTTGAGACAGTCGACAATGTCGTTTATTACATTCTAAGAGTCATGTACGTATACTAAAGTATAACATTTTTTAACCACTTCAAAAAATTGTGTATGTTCTGACATTATAAATACTTTGTTACTATAGTTTCTGAAAAATAGGAAAGCCTAAATCCATAGGCGTACTCATGATTTTCATCTAGGAGGTGCAATACAAATGTGCCAGCCTTTGACAAACCACATACCCACAAAAAGACGATTCGAACGACGGTTTCATAACTTAGCGCATCCATTGACACAAGTCTCGGCGAGATCCGAAGAGTGTGTGGAGAATAATTACAAATTTTCAAAAAAAATATCGATATAGTAAAATTCTCAAATTAGTCGCGCACAGTCGACGAATTTGAGTTCTGTCCATTTTCACACATCGACAAGTACCCTACGTGCCTCTTGGAATGGTTCGTGTTGGAATCGTCCGGAGCAACGAGATGATACCCAACTTGTAATTTTTAATTTAAACAAAAACGTTCAATTAGCTCACTTCCAACTTCAGGACGACATATCAAATTTTACGTGAAGGGAGAGAGTTTATCAAGATCGAGAAACAACGCTCCTCGCGAAATTTTGAGCTACGATTGCGGAGATATGCTCGCACAAAGTTAGCCTCTCAACGCTGAATCTCTCTGTTATCTCTGCTCTCTATTTTCTCCTTTCTCCGATATTTCTTCTCATATTGTACTCCGACGAGCGGGCTAGCTGTGAAAGACTTTGGCAGAAACGTCGAGGGTGGTCGGACAGGGGAGTCGGGGCTCCTGACGGTGACAACAGTGGTCGATCGACCGCTACCACCGCTAAGCATGTTGCCATAGGCAGCAACTGCCGTTTTGAACGGCGGAGATTCTGACAGGAGGAGGGGAGCAAGCAAGTGTGCGTGCTCATGACAAGGACGGAGGATGTACGAGCTCGCGGCAAAGACGACGATATAATCTAGCTATAACTATCTGTCCAAGGCATGAGTATCTCCCTAAGTCCAATCAACCTCCTCCTTGGATCCAGAGCCCTAATGTGCAATAAATAAATTACAGGTCCACTTTTCCTGTAGGACTGGACAGTCTGAGCCTTGGGAGAGACTACTTTTCTGTGTCGTGTTTGAAGTGGCTCTAAACGATTTATGAAACATGGCCGAACTACATATGTCTATCTGCCACATTTGAGGGGGTGATCGATACACGTCGTCATCTAAAACATAACATGCCAGTGATGATTGTCCTTCCTTAAGCAACAAGTACATGCTCTAACTAAAAGAGGAAAAAGACAAAAGAAAAGGAGCCCTCGTGACTTTCAAAGTCCATTTTTGTTCACCAACCAAAACTAGAACGTATGTTCATCCTTCCATTCATGCATGACCGGCCCTGGCCTAGTACAGTTAGGACGACCGTCCAGGACCCACGGATACAGAGGACCCCAAAAAAATCAGTTTAAATATAAATATGTTAATATTTTTGTATCTAAAATAGACCTATCATGTTGCATGGGCTCCATTTAACATGAAATAGTCATCGTGTAGTTGTTATTGTGTTAGAGTATTATTAGTAAGGTCCACCCCTATTTCTAGATTCTAGATTTAGAATGTAGGAGCTTATTTTGTAGAATAATAAGGCTCATCCTAGGTTTCAACTAGATTTTCAGGTCCAACCCACCCACATGAGCTATAGGTTGGACATGCGAATTTCTATATTCAGGATGTAAAAAATTATTTACATAATAGTAAGTCCCAATTTCGAGCCCAATTCTATATTTACATTATTTTTTTCCCACATTAGTTTTTGAACACACAATCTTTGACTCCAAAGCTCATTTTATCATTTTCTACTATTCTCGTACAAACCCAACTCATCCTACATTTAACTTCATTTTAAAATTATGGATCTCAAGATGAAAACCATCTGCTAATGATGCTCTTAAACTTGCATATATGAGGTCATTAGTTCAATTCTTGGTGATGACAAATTTTTTAAAATTTACTTTTGTTTTATACCTTATGTATGGAGGTCCCATTTTTAAGTTTCGTCCAGGGTCTCCATGAGCTTAGGACCGTTCCTGCATTCAAGGATTGTCACGTATCATTTTCATCAAACCTAAAATTACTTTGAGAGTTGTTTGGCGAATATCCGTACTAATTTTGATCACTAGTTTGAAACGTGACAACCATTGAGTAGAAGAGTGATTATTTATTCTAATTTTGGTGGGTGAACAAAAATGTACTCGAACCCTTATACCATTTTGCTCGACAATTACTAAATCGACACAAACTTTAACTCAACAGTTTCTTTTCTTTTCTTTCATTAATGAGATCATTTCTATTTCCATAGAAAGAAGGACAATGACAATGCCGTCTTCAACCCAAATCAAATCTTCTCCTCTCAACGTCCTCTTCTCCCATCTTCTTGGCACATTTGTCGCGAGAAATTAAAATGTGTGTTATTTTGTGTTAGTCATTTTCATTATATAAAAATTGGTCAAAAAATGGTAAGCATCATCACCTATGAGAACATTATTTGGCGTTTGTCATTTGTAATAAAACATTATTTTTTTTTCTCAAATGGAATCCAAATCAATCCTATAATTATCTCCACGATTCTTAATCCTTTTAGCCAAATAGTGAAAAAGGCAAGAATTTTTTTTTTTCTCAAATGGAAACCAAATCAATCCTATACTAATCAAAGGGTTCAATAAATGATTTTATAAATGTTACCAAAAACTAAGTAAAGCTTGAGTTTCACAATGGTTTTATAACCTAATCTCTCTGGGATAACAATTAAACGGACACTAATCGGTGAATGCAATTATTGTAAAATTTTGAATATATATATTTATTTTTTTAAAGTATTTCTCATGGGCCGAACTCGAGTGACCCAAGCTTGTGGTTATGGGAAGAGACATAAGACTCTGACTGGATGACGTAAGATCGAGCCACAAGGATGATTTATTTCTTCTATTTATATAAAAAAAAAAATTAGTGGGAGTTGAGGATAGTTGACCCAAAAGACATGCAATTCAGCGTGCACAATGTCCCGTACATAACGTCGAACATCTTAAAAAAAGTATTTCCATGTGTATAATTAAATACAATTGTTGACAGATATCCTATATAATTATAATGATGTAAGTGATAATTATAATATATTTGTCAAATATCATATAGTGACATGTTTTCTATAATAATATAGGTGATCATAGTTGACAATTGACAAATCTTGTATAGTTGAGAGAATTTTAAAATCTTGGTTATCATCTAACACCTGCCCACAAACTGAAGTGGAAACAGAGTAAACACGAATCTTGGAACAAAGAGAGCGAATTTGTGTATTAATTAGACAATTCTTTGGTAAAAAGATCAGCAACTTGTTCATCTCTAGGAATATATTTTATTATAAGGGTGTCAAAAGCCAACTTTTTTCTAATGAAGTGTACATCAATTTCAATGTGCCTAATGCAATGTCTGATACCATATAAGATTGGCTTAATTGCTACTTGATACCCTCAACTATTACCATTTTTCAATTTTGTACCATAAACTTTTTTTTGTAACAACTTGATACCCGGATATTATTTTGGACAAAAATGCCCCTACCCCTAACCTCCCTCCTCCCTGCTCGCTTCGCCCCCCCTCCCCCCCCCCCCCCCTCTCGCTCCGGCAGTCCGCCCGCTCCCGCCTCTCCCCTAGGGCTCGGCAGCGGGAGGAGGGGGGGCTGGGAAGGGGGGTGCGGGGCGGGAGGCGGGACATGGGGTGGCCCGGAAGCGAAGAGGGTGGGGGGGGGGGGGAGGTTGGCCGGAAGCGAGGAGGGAGGGGTTGGCCGGAAGCGAGGAAGGGGGGGGGGGGGGGGGGGGGGGGGGGGTTCGGCCGGAGCTAGCAGGGGAGGAAGGGGGTGGAGGGAGGGAAGGGATAAGGGCATTTTGGGAGTTTTTAAAATGTTAGGTATTAAGTTGAAAAAAAAAATAGTTGAGGTATCAAGTTGTTACGAAAAAAAGTTTAGAGTACAAAGTTAAAAAACAGTAATAGTTGAGGGTTTCAAGTAGCAATTAAGCCTATAAAATTTTGAATCTCTTCTTGATTGATTTGTAAGTGTTTCTCAGGTGTATAAATATTATAGTTGGCAGATCTCCTATAATCATGTAGGTAATAATTACAATATAGTTGCTATAATGATAGGTTTTCTGAAATCATAAAGATGATAAATTACAGTACTTTATCAAATCAAGAATTCTGTATCCAATTTCAAGCAAGAAGATTTGATAGTCACTATCTAGTGAGTACACTCGCCTCATGATTTTATGGGAAGTTTAATATTTTCGTATATGAATACCTTCATATATGATAGTATTTGTATATGTTAAAAATAAATTGTAATTAATAATTGACGTACAAGAATACAATTATAAATGAAAATACAAATCTTAGATGAATAAACACCCTCTTTTTTTTTTCTCTCTCTCTCAAATGCTACATTTGACTAAACATACCATATATTTTCACACCAATGTATTCATTCATTGGCTAAAGAAAGAAAGTGCTGGAATTAATGGACCCTTTCCAAGTGTACTTTCTTATTATCCAAACAAGTGAAAAGTGTTAACTAATAGAGTAATATTATTCGTACCTCCAAAATATTCCTCTAAATTTTTTTTTTTTATGTGACGGCTAACATGACATGTTAAATAGTATTATGTGACATCTAATATAGCATTTGACATGACAATTTGTATCCCAAAAATTAATTACCCAAAAAAATTAATGTTAATATTAATTTAATGTTAATGTTAAGTTAACATTAATGTTAATATTAATGTTGATTTTAATTTTAATTTTAATTTTAATTTTAATTTTTATATTTATATTTATATTAATATTATTTTTAATGTTAATTTAAAATTGGACATATGTCATTTGCTACATTAACCGTCGCGTCATCTGCCACATGAGGAGGGAAGAAATATTTTGGAGGTAACAATATCATTATTCTAATTAGAATAATGCTATTTTTCTCTCCAAATTGTACCTCCAAACTATCCCTCCTTACGTGGCAGTTGGCGTGACAAATTATAAAATTCAAATTAATATTAAAATTAACATTATAAATTAATATTAACGTTAACATTAACAATAATATTAATAGTAATATTAACATTAATATTAATATTAATATTAATATTAACATTAAATTAATATGGACAAAATTGGATAATTAATTTTTTGGGTTAAATTTGTCATGTCATCGGTCAGATGACATATAATATTATTTAACATGTCATGCCAACTGTCACTTAAGGAGAGATGTAACAACTTGAAGGTACGAATAGCGTTACTCAATTAAATATAGGGAAACACAAGGCAAGATTGACAACTAATAAATTCGCTTGGAGTGGCACGTGCATTGCACTTTTGAGACGCTTACATGCAATGAAACCAAAGACACGCGGCTTTAAGGAGTTAGCTGACACGCTCGCTGGCCAACCTAGCTAGCTATTGCACTTATTTAACCCACCGCCACCACTGTAGATCGAGTTACCACCATTCAACATCGATCGATCGAGTGCGCTTGCGCTTGCGCTTGCAGTAGCTTAGCTTAGTGCTGGAAATGGAAATGGCAATGGGACGTCCTCCTTCTCCCTCGTTGGCGAAACCCCAAGCTCACGCTGGTGGTCTACGTAAAGGCTCGTGGACTCCGGAAGAAGACGCCATGCTGAGGGATTGCATGCACAAGCACGGAGAAGTCAAGTGGTGCAAAGTACCCCAAATGGCAGGTAACCGACCGACCAGCCATGGAATGGAAGCAACTTATAACTTCACTTCATTAACACTTCCGCAATGTAGTTTATAGCCGCGGACGTGACCGTCGTCCTACGTGACGGCCGACCATTACTCTCCTGGTCTGGGTGGAACCCAAAGGTGGCAAGGAAGAGGACAATGGGTAGCCGCCACTTCGGCCAACGGTCACGTCTGTCATTTTCGATGAATCAAACATGATCGACTGACTTGTCTGAATGAATTAGGGCTGAAGAGATGTCCGAAGAGCTGCCGGCTGAGGTGGCTGAACTACCTCTCTCCGAGGATCAAACGAGGGCGGTTCGAGGCCGAGGAGCTCGACCTTATCATCAGGCTACATAAGCTCTTGGGCAACAGGTATACATATATATATCAACTCATGTTTGGAAGACAAACTTACTATATTTGAAACTTCTTTTACATTTAGTATAGTAGAATCTCATATCTAAAATGTTTTTCTTTTACTACCTACATACCAACATTATGAGAAGCAAACAATACTTTCAGCATACATGGCCTCAGACTTTGCTCATTCCTCATAAATATCATTTAATTGTTAAGAACTTAGTGTTTTGCCTATATATCAAGATCCATGCCACAAACTTCTTTCTCGAAAACCCATACACAGGGCACGGATTCAGAAACTGTAGCTGGAGTGGACTACCATGGATGGATTCGGGTGTACCAGGAATGGACTATCCCATATAAAAAAAATAAATTTTGTGTGTGTGTGTGTGTGTGTGATATATAGCAAATGACCCTGTAGCTTAATGGCAGTGGTGAGGCATGCGGCCTGAGTGGTCAGGAGATCGATTCCCGGTGGGAGCGCTCGCCACAATTACCTTCTTTCATATATATATATATATATATATATATATATATATATATATATATATATATATATATATATATATATATATATATGAAGATTAAAAAAAACCAAACAAATAACTTCTCCTTTATAAAAGGGTAGGAATCCACTTCTTTATGTTTGCAATAAATATTTGAAGGAACTTCCAAGAAATATTCAAAGTTCCAAAGATTCCATGGAATTAAGAATATTCATAAAATTTCTGTTAATAACCTCGTGACTTATACTCTGCTTATAATTTAGAGTAATGCTATTCGTACCTCCAAATTGTTCCTTCAATACATCCCTCCTTATGTGGCAGCTGACGTGGCATATTAAATAATATTATGTGTCATCTGACATGACCGATGACATGACAAATTTTAACCCAAAAAGTTAATTACCCAATTTTGTCCATATTAATTTAATGTTAATATTAATTAATATTAATATTAATGTTAATATGAATATTAATTATTGTTAATATTAATGTTAATATTAATATTAGTACTATTGTTAATGTTAACGATAATATTAATATTAATGTTAATGTTAATGTTAATATTAATTTTAATGTTAATGCTAACATTAATTTTAATGTTAATTTTAATGTTAATGTTAATTTTAAAATTTGTCACGACAGCTACCACATCAACATATCACATCAGCTATCACGTAAGGAGGGACGATTTGGAATTACAAATAGTATTATTCTATAATTTATATCGGAAAAATCTTGTGCATGCAACATGATGCAACTTTTTATTTTATTTTTATTTGTACATCGAGTAGGTGGTCTCTGATCGCTGGTAGACTACCCGGGAGAACGGCAAATGATATCAAGAACTACTGGAATACTCATTTGAGCAGAAAACCCGAAGCTAAAGGCAAGGCGCAGAACACCTGCCTTCTCGTCGAGGTCTTGAAGCCCAAGCCACGGACCATCCCTCCGAACTGGAGATGGACAGCGGTCGTCGACGACGTGCCGAAGTCCCCGGAGAATCCGCCCGCCGCTGCACTTCCGATACAGTCGTTGGAGAGCCACATGGCGCGCGTGGAGAGCATGCTCAACTGCAGGGACCTGAGCCCGATTGTTTCCAACATTGAATTGGGAGACGTAGAAGAGCTGCAGAGCATGCTCGGGCCGGAGGCGGTTGGGATTCTGAGACAGACGGATGGGCCTGCGGGTATCGTCGGAGGAGGAGGACCCATTGGGTGGGAGGACTTGCATCTTGATCTCAACCTTTGGGAAGATTTCGGGTTATGATGGTGAAGAATGTATTTATATTCTAGTTACGGAACTGCTATTTGGCCCTCGTGCGGGCTAGTCCGTCCGTCACGTGGTCCTCCTCCATTGGTCGGTCAACGGCATGAGTCCCATGCTAACAGAAGGGGCCAATGGAAGAGTGTCATGCAGACAAACGGACTGACATATCTGTGGGCAAAAAAGCATGTCCGTTATAAAATTTCTCTTAAAATTTGACATCTCAATCTAATTTGAGCATAAGAGTGACATTTATTGGTGTATCTAGGTGCATAAAAAACTCCTAACCAACCAACATAAGTTGATTGATTGAACCAACATCATACCCCGAGATTGTTGAAATATCATCAAATTGACACCCACCGTGCGTGGAACACCCACGGATAAAAAGTCGTGCAGACTTACTAAGTGCCAAACATTGATGCATCACCATCTCGTCGAAAGCATCTTTGATAGGTTCCTATTTTCTCGAATTCAGAGGTAGACAAATTAAGCTAGTTCTCAAGCTCGGCCCTATCTGCATTTTCATACCAAATTGAACTGGCAAGACGATCTCGACACACCTTCAACACTCCCTCCCGTATCCTCGTAGCCTCCGACACTATACGGCATCCTTGACACGGGCATTTCGCAGCCGATACAGATATCCCTTACCGAGGTGTTAATTAATTATTTATTTGTTGACTCTAGACTTGTACCGCTGGATTTGCAGCACCAAAGTCACCCTATGGTGAAAATTTTAAGCAAAATATTTTTGGCGATGAATAATTTTGATGAAACTTTGACAATCTCCACGATCCGACCAGTACGTAGCTCGGATTTTGATTCCATCGACTTCGGTGAGTTAGTATTATGATTTTAGTGTTTTTTAGAATTTAATATTTATATATTTTTTTTATCATTCTAATCCATTTTTATTTTGGCTAAATTGCACTTTGATATTCTCAACTATTCCACTTTTTTAAGTTGATACCATAAACTTTTTTACTTAACAACTTAATACCTCAACTATTTTTTTTTTCAACTTGATACCTAAATTTTTAAAAATTTCCAAAATGCCCTTATCCCTTCCCTCTCCCCTTCTCCCCCCCCCCCCCCTCCCCCACTCCGGCGACCACCTCCCTCCCTTCCCTCTCCGGCGACCACCTCCCCCCTCCCGCGGCGGCGACCCCCCCCCCCCCCCCCTCTCCCTCTCCGGCGACCACCTCCCTCCCCCTCCCGCGGCAGCGACCCCCCTCCCTTTCCGGCGATGGTGGAGTCGGGAAAGGAGGGGGAGGGTGCAGGGGAGCGGAGGGGGGGGGGGGGGGTGTGGGGGTGGGGGTGGGGGTGGGGGGGGGCGAGGCGGAGGGGGAGGGTGCAGGCGGGGCGGGAGGAGGGGAGGGGCGGAGGGTGCGGGCGGGGCGGAGGGGGAGGGTGCAGGCGGGGCGGGAGGGGGGGGGGGAGTGGCGGAGGGTGCAGGCGGGGCGGCGGGGAGAGGGGCGGGGGTGGTGGCCTGAAGGGGGGGGGGGGACTGTTGGAGCGAAGGGGGGAGGGGTTGAGTGGTAGTTTTAATTTTTGGGCAAGAGCATTATTGTCCAAAAAAAATTTAGGGTATCAAGTTGAAAAAAAAATAGTTGATGTATCAACTTGAAAAAACGGAATAGTTGAGGGTATCAAAGTGCAATTAAGCCTTTTATTTTTGGTTATCTTGTGAGATCCACGTGATCCTCAACCTCAGTCAAGTCTGTGAATCTTTTTTTGAAATCTAGACTTTGGAATCTTAGACTTGAGTGAAAAAATTTATGAAATGCCCAAAAAAAAATATTTTATGAAAAATCCATCGCGCAATAACATTTCATTGCGTGCCCAGAATTAGCAAAAAATATATAAAGAGGGTTCCGAATGACCTTTTTATCCTTCCTTCTAATTTATTGAAAACACCCACGAAACTACTCTTAAAAAAACATTTTGATACTTCATCTTCTTCCATACGCTGCTCACTTTCGAATCTAGGTTTTCTTCTCAAAAATATTCAAAAATTCGTCGAAAAATTTCGGAAAGACCGAGACAAACGGCAAAAGTGCTAAAACGGAGGTTCAAACATCATTTTTTTGCGATTCTAAAATTTCGGAAGGCCGACTAACGAATAAACTGTTAATCTCAGGCTCCTCGAAGATACGCTCATTTTGCGACAAACCGGATCTCGTTTCGACCTCACAGTCAAAAGTTATGGCCCTCCAAAGTTTCAACTGACCATAAAATACATGAAAATGGCCATTCTCCGTGTTAGAACACGAAGAATGTTAATTTCGCATGAGGGTGGCCATTCTCTGTATTAGTAACACGGAGAATGGCATTCTCCGTCTTAATTTACACGGAGAATGGCCATTCTCTGTGTTAGTAACACGGAGAATGGCCATTCTCTGTGTTAGTAACACGGAGAATGACATTCTCCTTCTTAATTTACACGGAGAATGACCATTCTTCGTGCTAAATTACACGGAGAATGACCATTCTCCGTATTAATTTACACGGAGAATGACCATTCTCCGTGTAATATAAGACGAAGAATGGTCATTCCAGTGTTAAAACGCAGGAGAATGGCCATTCTCCGTGTTAGAAACACGGCTCCGTGTTAGAAACACGGAGAATGGCATTCTCCGTGTAAATTAACAGGGAATGGCCATTCTCCGTGTAATTTAAGAAGAAGAAGATGAGCGATGATCGGAGTTCGACTGAAAAAAAGCACGGTGAACTACGAACGATATTTGCGATCTCTGCTGAAGATGAGAGCAATGGAATTCAGATCTTTCGTGAAGAAGAAGAAGAAGAAGACGAGAATCGCAATCCAAATCTGAGTTTGTGCGGAGGGGTAGTTATGATATTAATTTTGTAAATACAGAGCATCTAAAGGGAATCTTGGAATAGTTAACGTGGAAATATATAATTCTGGGCATTTCATAAAACCCATCCTGCGGGTGTGTTTTTCATAAAAAGCAACCTCAAAATTGGATTTCTCAGCAATTTTCAGTTGTTGAGTGGTTACTCATAGATTTTTGGTCTTGTTGTATATTTTGAATTTGAATTTATGTATCGGTATCATTCTGTGTCCGACACGTTAATGTTCCACATGTCGAGCCGCTCGACCAGTCTCTGAGAGATGAAGTTGTGGATTGCCCCACTGTCGATCAGCACCGTCACCGTCTGCTCTCCCAACGTTCCCGCCAACTTCATGGTGTGGTTCGGAGTGAACCCTACCACGGAGTTGAGGGTCACCTCCGCAACATCCATGCGCACATGATCCTGCTCCTCCCTAGCATCTGCTGCTGCGGCCTCTTCCTCCGTCGGATCCTCCTCCTCGTCGGGCAAGATCACGATCTGCAGCAACTTGCTCGCACATCGATGACCGGGAGTGAACCTCTCGTCGCATCTGAAGCACAAGCCAGCTGCTCTTCTCGCCTTCATGTCAGCATCCGACAGGCGCCTCCCCGGTACTATGGAGCCCCCTGTCCCGCCTGCGGGTCTAGGTGGTACTGGTGCCTGAGCCCCCGTTGCAGGTCGTGGAAGTACTGGGCCTGTCTGACTGCGCTGTCCCGATGCTCCCCAAACGCCCTTAAGACGTCTCTCCTCTGTCAATTTCTCATCTGCCTTATGAGCCAGGCGGAGCAGATCCTCTAAGCACTGCGGACTCTGCAACCGGAGCTCCGCTCGTATGGAGGACTTCAAGCCCTTCATAAACATCCCGATCTGCAGCTCATCCGACACCCCTCTGACACGTCCCAAACACGGACCATGCAAGTATATCTTATCATGTTGTATTTCAGTTCATAGATGCTATAATTATCATTAATAATTTGTGATTGTGGCTCATTGATTGGGTATCCAGACATTCGAGTTAGACTTGGGTACGATCGATGGTTGGTATCCATCGGGGTCGACAATATCTATAAATAGTGTTATTGTTTCTAGAAACTATGTAATTACTAGAAACTATGGAACTAGCTTAGGACAAGGAATCAAGTACTTAGCTAGGAGATCTGTATCCGACATGCGGTCGGGACAGGTCGGGACAACGAGGACGTATATCAGATACTGAATCTTGTGGTGCAGGAGTAGGGTCTGATTCTCCAAATTAGTTATTAGAATATACTTAGACTTGGACTCACTTGTAGAGATCAAGGTGTTAAATGGTCTGGGCGGTACGGTTCCTGGTCCGGGACCGGTCTGATAAAAATTGGTGGGCCAGCCCGAGCATGGTCAACTATCCGGATCAGCCCGTCCCGTTTCCTGTGGGCCCGAGCATGGTTAACATTTTAGCAAGGTTATCGTGCCATACAACATAATAAAGTATTTTTAGTTCTCCATATCTTTTTCTTTGAAATCACACACACACACACAATTGGGGGGGCTCGAACCTTGTCGGCCCCTCCGGATGTCCGCTCTAATACCACTAGGCTAGAGAGCTCAGACAGTTCTCCATATCTTCAAGTTAACCAGACTACTGGACCAAATGTGTAAGAACTAGCTAATATGTGCGAGGATGTCATTTGTGGATAACCAAAAGGTAACAACAATATCCTTGGCTAGTGGAGCTGCAATACCTGGATTCGAGTACAAGGTTGGGGGAACGGTCACAATCTCTCTATTTTACAAATATCAAAGGACAATGGCATGATCTTCCCTGGCGAAGCATGTGTGCCTAGCTAGGCCTAGCTCAAGTAGGGTCATTTTGTGCATTTTAATATAAAATTCATGAATATTTACTATATAACAAAGAGTTGCATGTTCCAGGAGTTGAACTAATTTTTGGTGTATTAATATAAGATGGCATGCAAATGTTCTAATCTCATCTCAAGCATATACCATCATATAATGACACTTTATTTCATAACCCATTTTATGCTTAATTCTATGGCCGACACCCGGACACGAAGAGGTCTAGAAGGGACCTGATCAGGGCCGGCCCGGGAGGTTGGGTTGCCCTAGGCTGAACTAATTTTTGTTGCCCCTTAACCCTAATTAAAAAAATAATTACAATAAAAGCATATAGATAAAAAAAATCGATATACCATAAAATATTGATTACAAAAATAACCACAAAAAAAGTATGTCCGGTTATGATACACTTTTTTATTTATATCACAATGTTGGTCGTGTTCAAAAAAGTTCTAGTTTAGTGCAATGCTCCATCCAGTTTTTATCACTAACAACTTCTCAACTTTGCATTAAACAAGAACATATGTAGCCTATATAGGAACTGATCTTACTACGATTAGAAAAATCCTAGGTTGATGACTTTCCTATTGGAAGAGGAATTTCACAAACATATATAGCCTATATAGGAACTGAAGCTAGCAAATAGCAATAGCTAAATCATGTGCTTTACTTGAAATCAAATCAAGAACAAAGTTTTGATTTTTACTGCACAACTTGATCAAATTAGGAATGAGTACTTATACAAACACAAACTTTACTTGAAATCAACCACAAAGTCTCGATTTTTTACTACACAACTCTATCAAAATTAGTAGTGGCAGCTCATAAAAACATAAGCTTTACTTGAAACCAAGCACAAAGTTCTGATTTTTATTGCACAACTTGCTTAAATTGGCAATGGGCACTAATAAAAAAACACGAACTTCACTTGGAAATTAGTTACGAACCTCAACGAAGAAGCGGAAGGAAGCAGTGACGACACCCATGGAGCTCCTGTCCTGAAGCTGCCATGGGGCTTCGGTCCCCAGTTTTAGTGAACAAACCCTCGAAAGCTCAATAAAAGGGACTATGGGGAGAGAACCCGTGACCTGACATCTGCTGTCACGCCCCGCTCCCGTAGGAGCGATCGTCCTCGCTAAGGCGTGATGCCGCACGGGCCTAGATTGCGCCCGTGCAAGGCCAAGTCCAGAAACGGCCGATTTAATTACTAGGCCACAGAGTCGCACAGAGTGTCCCCATTTGCAGCGGAAAGTAAATGAACACAAGTTGAATACGAAATCAAACTCTTTATTGATATTCAAGAAGTTACAAGCGGCGCTAGGCCGATATTACAAATCGCTCAAGCTCTCTCTCTCTGAAACATAAAAGGCGTGCCAAATGGCTTACAACATGGAAGGATACATGGCGATGTTCCGATACATTATGTCCTGTATAGGGTGCTTCAGCTTCTTGCAACGTTCCAAGGCCTCAGAGTTGGCTCCGCGCCTTGACACGTTCGATGGAAGCTCCGCACCCGCCGGCGTCTCCTGCTATCCTGCAAGCATACTGTGGGGTTATCAGTACATTGTTATGCACTGGTGGGGAGGCTGGCTCGCCCACAATGCCATCATTACCAAACACGTTCTATAATCTTTTGTGCATCTCTATCATTCATTGTCTTTCTAATCTTGCCTTAGGATCAATTTCATGGCATATTGCATAGCCTATCTCGTGTTACCGAACTCGAGTGTCGCATGGAAATACATGTACGACTTACCCATACTTACCGTCCGGCCTTTCCTGTTCAAGGTAAACCAAGTTAAACCACAATTCATGAATAATAACATAACACGATTCATGTACGCATTCAATATCAAGTGTGTGTCCATGTCTCGGGATTCTAGCACGTCGTGGGCATGTTCTAGCACGTCGTAGGCACGTTTTAAAGTGTTACAATTCAAGCATGTTCCGGATATTATATTCAAGCACGTTCAGGAGCGTTACATATCGAGCATGTTCAGCATGTTACATTTCAAGCATGTTCTGAGTGTTATATTTCAAGCATATTCAGGAACCATTTCATTCAGTTAAATTAGACTACTTTGATTTCAATGCAAGAACTTGCACGTGGATTGCCACTAGCATAGTCCACTTAATCTACATGCACGGGTCGCTGGCTTCACAAGCCATTTAGGACATTCCCCTGTGGCAATTCTCAACTTAGCGTAGGGTGATGGCTGGTACACCCCGTTAAGTCTCTTGAATATACCCTCCTACTTACGTCTCTTGGTGCCCAAGCCCGCACCCAAGCAGCCCGTAAGCGCCGTTGATTCCGCCTAGGCCGGCCACGGTTTACCCCCCCAACGCCCGTGCCGCAGAATCCTTCCACACGACGGCCACGGTATTCCTCCCCATCGCCCGTGCCGTTTGTCCACGACCATTTCGTATTGTCTTGTCATTTTAACTTAGCGGCTATCTCCGAGCCGTAGGCTGACCCGTAGCCATAATGCGTTATCGACCAGGTTGGCGTCCGTACAGCGCGGATAGCGAGCCCCGTTGCACGTGCCCGTCATACCTGTCGATAGCGTCTTCCATGTCTTATCTTTCACGTATTCTTTCTTTTCATTTTATTCTTTCACTTGTTCATTTGATTCATCGATTCATTCATGTATTCATTCATTCATTCGTTCGTTCATTTGTTGATCCATTCATTCACGCATTACGCAACTCCCAGTGTGGGAGTCGCCTAGGCGACCCATCGGTCCCATAGCCTTTCAATGTTGCTAAACTCTACTCGGAGCGACTATGTTGATAGTCTTTCCGTTTCATTGTTGTAAACCATTCATTGTTTCATTGTTTGAACGCATAAGGGACATGAACGTGGGCTTGTGCCTTAGCACGAGCGTGGAGCGCGGGCGAGAGTTCTCGTACTTTTCTATGTTCCTTTCCATATTCTATACAAGCAAACAAGTTGGGATTATTCCCTTAGCTAGGTGCGTTGAGTCATTTATTAGCATGCAAGAGGTTATCGCCTAGCGATTCTCGTGATAGTGTCCGTATTGTTATGTGTCTAGGCTAAGCACAGACGGGTTCATCGGAGCCACCCACCTTAGCGATGTTTGCATTGGCCGAGCGATACTCCGAGCGCGCCTTTGGAAGTCTAAGTCTGGATTCATCTTGACGGGCCAAGGCAAGTCTGGCATCGATTTGCATCGATACTTCATCGGGTCGAAGCAACTCTTCGGGTCGACGGCTCGTTTTGAGTCGTTGCACACGCCATTTGGAATCGGCGTTCCGCTAGGGCGGAGCGGGTCACTACATAATACACCACTCAAAATAAGTCTCGTCCTCGAGACTTTCTGAGTGCAGGTCATCCTACCATTCCTTAACTCGTGTTTTCGTGTTTCTTAGACAATTTCATCGAGCGGCCCTATCGTTCGACGGCATCGAACCATATTTGATATCTTTCTAAGTTCCGTGTCGCACGCGTTGGGTCGATTTTATCGAATAGCCTTTCATTCATTTTAGAGTTGATTGTACTTATTCAATTCGAGTATTTCTTCGTCTTGGTTGCTATTTCTTCGTGTCATGGAACGAAGATGGTTTCACGAGGCACGTTGTAATTCGTCAAATGTGCGGGTCGAAGGCTGAGGCAAATTCACTTTTCGTTCATCTCGGTCATCGAGATAACCCGACTCGCTTCTCAAGCGTTCTCATTCATGAAATCAGTATGATTTCTTCTTAGCGGGGTCGACCAAGTATTGCACTATCGTCGAGCATAACTTCCTATCAATGGTTCAATTCGTTGTACCAACTTTTACTAGCACGATTTCACGTTCACGACACTTGTTTACTCCCCAAGTCGTGCTAGAACTCATCGTATCACATGGCCGGATCGTGCACGCATTTCAGGCGTCCCTAAAATACCTGCATTCAGTCTAGCCGCATGATAGAGAATTTGTCATTCTCACTCGAGTCGCATCGTGCACATACCCAGGCGTCCCTGAAATATATGCATGTCAGCCGAGTCTCGTGAGTAGGGTTTCCTACATTCGTGGTTCATGCTATCCATCCATGCCAATCCTCAAGATCAATCTTTTGATTGCTATCACATGAAACAGGGGCGTCTCGCCTAACCGCTAGGCCATCTTTTCGAGGCTAAGTCAATGTCAGGATTGGAATCATAGTTCCCCAACAATAATGCCAACACTGACCCCAATCCTAGGGTCAAACCAAAGTCGGTAGTACGAGAATTTCTACCCAAGCTCGCGTCACTCAGATTTCTAAACATCGAGCACGATCACCTAGTTCGTATCAAGACATTCGTTGCACGGCGCAACGAATTTGAATCCATTCAGATCACCAATTCTAACCAATTCATGTATTCGATCACGGGATCATCTAGCTCGACAATACGTTGTGCCCCAATCTCACGCGAGTCCGATTATCCACGGTGGTTCATGAATCACCATGCAACGCTCCCGCGGAATAATCATTCTCATCGGGGCGTAACTCTTGCTTACGTCTAGACTGATTCATTCTCGATACGCGGATTGGACCTCCTCAATCCTCAAACTTCATCATTCAAGCACACCGAATCATTCCCAAGTCACCTTCACATCAAACCACAAGTCGAAGCACACAGACTGCCACGCCATGCTAGTTCAATCACCCCCGCTGTATGAATCACCATACTAGCGCTCACGCGGAGTGATCGCCCTAATCGGCGCGACGCATATGCGAGGCTGGAGTTGCGCTCGCATAAGACAAGAATGTCGATGTTGGGGTTTTCGTCGAAGAAATCCAAACACTTCATTTTCATTCAAGCCACGATCTCTATTCGACAGTCCGACCGTCATTCATTCAACCAGAAATCCTCGAGTCACGTCTATATTTTCCTTGACACGTTTTAATACCCCGAGTATAGCATCCAACAGAACAATGACATTTGCACGATCGTCATTCGCCGAGTCAGAGTATCCCCGAGTTATCGCATATCGATCTTTGATACGCCTCAATACCATCGACGATATGCGTAACCCGACGATCTTCCTTTGCAACCAATTTCGAGTCATGCGACGATGCCGTTGTCCGAGTTGGATATTCCACAATTTCATTTAATATTCAAGATCAAGTTCATCAGCTATTCCTCTAGCTCGTTTCAAGATTGTTGTTCAAAATTCAAGTCACATTTCATTTGTATCAATCCGAAATCGTACGTGCGATCCTCTAAGTTTCCTCGATCAAGACCATTTATTTCCATTCATCGTTCCGAGTCATTTTCTAATATGCGTTACCCATTCACAAGTTGTCCAGCGACATCTCGTTCGGGACTTTTAAAGTCACGGCCAACTAAGCGTGACACGTTCTAGAGCTTTGTGCGATTGCATCGCTTCGCCGACATACTCGTTCTATCCGTTAATCCTTTAGTCTCGCTCGAACAATTTCTATAACGTCCATACACCACTCAGGGTTCGAGCCACTCGACTAGTCGTTGACACTCATTCTTATTCTTCTCCGAGCTATCACATACACCACTCGGGTTTAAGCCATACGATCTAGTCCTCAATCACGTTCGCGTCATGCGCTAAGACGTCCTTCAGATTCGTTCGACGAATCTCTAGCGTAGTCGCTTACGTCGTCTCGACGTACTAAGTCGTTCACACGAGTCCTCAAAATCCAAGTCAATCATTCGCGTACGCCTAAGCGTTAACTCGATAGCGTTCCTATCGATATACACTCAAAGTGTATCTCCGTTCTCGATCGAGCGATACTTGATATCGCTCGCAACCCGATTGCACCCAAGAGTCGAGGTGCGCGACACGCGGACTAAGTTGTACCGCTTAACCATCCCGCACGGACTACATTCAAGTTTGCACGCTCACTCATTCTCGTTCACAACTCGTTTGCACCAAAGGGTCTAGGTGCGCGATACTCCGCACTACTTAGCCAAAAGGCTGCGTGCATGACCATCCCGTTCGAACTATACTTCAGTCTCGTGTACTCGTTTGCTATCGTCAGCGTAAGCTTATTCAAACACGCCTTACGTTTGCTAACTTTTAACATCGGCTCCTTCCAACTCAAGTTCGTCGTGGTTCGGCACAAAGGCCTCCGCCTATCAAGTTCGTCGTAGTGGCACAAAGGCCATCGCCCATTGGTCCCGTGCAACCGAGTACTTGTACGAGCTTTTGAAAGTATTAGACTTATTGTATGGAACATCCCAAGGCACAATGAGAGAGAGCGTACACTTCTTTTGCTTTCCAACCGAGCTTTCAAAACTGAGAAAATCGAAATGAAGTCCAAGGACGTAAAGCCGTGCTCTGATACCAATCTGTCACGCCCCGCTCCCGTAGGAGCGATCGTCCTCGCTAAGGCGTGATGCCGCACGGGCCTAGATTGCGCCCGTGCAAGGCCAAGTCCAGAAACGGCCGATTTAATTACTAGGCCACAGAGTCGCACAGAGTGTCCCCATTTGCAGCGGAAAGTAAATGAACACAAGTTGAATACGAAATCAAACTCTTTATTGATATTCAAGAAGTTACAAGCGGCGCTAGACCGATATTACAAATCGCTCAAGCTCTCTCTCTCTGAAACATAAAAGGCGTGCCAAATGGCTTACAACATGGAAGGATACATGGCGATGTTCCGATACATTATGTCCTGTATAGGGTGCTTCAGCTTCTTGCAACGTTCCAAGGCCTCAGAGTTGGCTCCGCGCCTTGACACGTTCGATGGAAGCTCCGCACCCGCCGGCGTCTCCTGCTATCCTGCAAGCATACTGTGGGGTTATCAGTACATTGTTATGCACTGGTGGGGAGGCTGGCTCGCCCACAATGCCATCATTACCAAACACGTTCTATAATCTTTTGTGCATCTCTATCGTTCATTGTCTTTCTAATCTTGCCTTAGGATCAATTTCATGGCATATTGCATAGCCTATCTCGTGTTACCGAACTCGAGTGTCGCATGGAAATACATGTACGACTTACCCATACTTACCGTCCGGCCTTCCCTGTTCAAGGTAAACCAAGTTAAACCACAATTCATGAATAATAACATAACACGATTCATGTACGCATTCAATATCAAGTGTGTGTCCATGTCTCGGGATTCTAGCACGTCGTGGGCATGTTCTAGCACGTCGTAGGCACGTTTTAAAGTGTTACAATTCAAGCATGTTCCGGATATTATATTCAAGCACGTTCAGGAGCGTTACATATCGAGCATGTTCAGCATGTTACATTTCAAGCATGTTCTGAGTGTTATATTTCAAGCATGTTCAGGAACCATTTCATTCAGTTAAATTAGACTACTTTGATTTCAATGCAAGAACTTGCACGTGGATTGCCACCAGCATAGTCCACTTAATCTACATGCACGGGTCGCTGGCTTCACAAGCCATTTAGGACATTCTCCTGTGGCAATTCTCAACTTAGCGTAGGGTGATGGCTGGTACACCCCGTTAAGTCTCTTGAATATACCCTCCTACTTACGTCTCTTGGTGCCCAAGCCCGCACTCAAGCAGCCCATAAGCGCCGTTGATTCCGCCTAGGCCGGCCACGGTTTACCCCCCCAACGCTCGTGCCGCAGAATCCTTCCACACGACGGCCACGGTATTCCTCCCCATCGCCCGTGCCGTTTGTCCACGACCATTTCGTATTGTCTTGTCATTTTAACTTAGCGGCTATCTCCGAGCCGTAGGCTGACCCGTAGCCATAATGCGTTATCGACCAGGTTGGCGTCCGTACAGCGCGGGTAGCGAGCCCCGTTGCACGTGCCCGTCATACCTGTCGATAGCGTCTTCCATGTCTTATCTTTCACGTATTCTTTCTTTTCATTTTATTCTTTCACTTGTTCATTTGATTCATCGATTCATTCATGTATTCATTCATTCATTCGTTCGTTCATTTGTTGATCCATTCATTCACGCATTACGCAACTCCCAGTGTGGGAGTCGCCTAGGCGACCCATCGGTCCCATAGCCTTTCAATGTTGCTAAACTCTACTCGGAGCGACTATGTTGATAGTCTTTCCGTTTCATTGTTGTAAACCATTCATTGTTTCATTGTTTGAACGCATAAGGGACATGAACGTGGGCTTGTGCCTTAGCACGAGCGTGGAGCGCGGGCGAGAGTTCTCGTACTTTTCCATGTTCCTTTCCATATTCTATACAAGCAAACAAGTTGGGATTATTCCCTTAGCTAGGTGCGTTGAGTCATTTATTAGCATGCAAGAGGTTATCGCCTAGCGATTCTCGTGATAGTGTCCGTATTGTTATGTGTCTAGGCTAAGCACAGACGGGTTCATCGGAGCCACCCACCTTAGCGATGTTTGCATTGGCCGAGCGATACTCCGAGCGCGCCTTTGGAAGTCTAAGTCTGGATTCATCTTGACGGGCCAAGGCAAGTCTGGCATCGATTTGCATCGATACTTCATCGGGTCGAAGCAACTCTTCGGGTCGACGGCTCGTTTTGAGTCGTTGCACACGCCATTTAGAATCGGCGTTCCGCTAGGGCGGAGCGGGTCACTACATCTGCTGGTGGCTTTTGTTTGCCGTTGGTGTTATGTCAACGCAGATTGTTGTTAGCAGCAGGTCCAGACAGAACTCTCTACTTGTTAGCCCACCGGGGGGGTTGCCCTGTAAATGGAGGGTTGTCCAAGCCAGTGGGCTTATTTGGCTTGCCCATGGGCCGGCCCTGGACCTGATCGGGTTCGGTCCGTGTTTGAACTGGACATTAGGCTTTAAGACGTTTTATTGATGTACTTTGCACATCAGCAGTGGACTGTCCACGTCCAAAAGTTTGCGTACCACCGTGCTGAGTTGACAACTCGTGGCATCCACTTACGTGACATTAGGTAAATTTGGTGACGGTTGGTTACATGACGATGAGTTAGGGGTCACAGGTGACTTGACCAGTCACTAGTTAGATGAATCAATCTAATATATTCGTAACTACTGGATTAGCTCCTCTATAATATAAGAGAGGCACTTCAATATTAGATTAGACCTACGTGAGATCCACCATTATAGTCCAGTGACGATCGAGCTTGATTTCATGTGTGATTCGACAGTGTCAAACCGTTGCATCAACATGATAGGCACATTGCAACATCATCGTTGAAGCAGTGTAACAACAATGTTACAATACAAGAGAATCGTCGCAACAACAAAGTTATTGCGTTACTTTGAGCACTTTTTTTTCTTCTTTCTATTCTCATTTTAGTTTCTTTTTATTTTCGGCTAAGTTTCCAAACGACAAGTCAACCCATGTTCTACCTTTTTGCTCTGTCCAATTTTCATTGTTCTTGAGAGAAATTGATACTGAAAACTTATTCCCTCAACCCTATATTTATTGGGAAGAGTTTGATCTTTGGAATGGCTTCCTTTTAATTTAAGACTAGTGGATAACCCGTGCCATAATGGCACGGACACGAACCCGGCCTTCTCGAAGTAGGCGTGCAGGCACCGGACCAGCGTCAGGGAGTTCCGGACGGAGACGCAGCCTTCGAACCCGGCCTTCTCGACGTAGGCGTGCAGGCACCGGGCCAGCGCCAGGGACCCGAGCCCGACGGAGGCGGACACGGCAAAGACCACGGTGGCGGCGTTCGGGGCGGCGTGAGACCTCATGGAGGCGAAGACGCGCAGGGCCGTCGCGGGGCGTCCGAGGGCGGCGAGGCCCAAGACGGCGGCGGTCCAGGAGACGACGACCCTGTGCGGCATTCTGTCGAACACCCGCAGGACGTGGTTGGCGGAGCCGCGTCGGGAGTAGGCAGTGAGCAGAACGGTCTGCACGAAGGGGTTGGGTCGGAATCCGAGGAGGAGGGCGTGTGCGTGGAGCGACCTGGTGACGGCGGCGGCGGTGGTGGTGTTGAGCAAGGAAGAGAAGGTGTGAGAGTCGGGAGGGACGCGGCGGCGGAGCATTTGGGAGTAGATGGAGAGTGGGTCGACGGAGATGGCGATGGCGATGGCGGTGTTGAAGGAGAAGGGGTTGGGGTTGGTCATGGCGGAGAAGAGGGAGGTGGCGAAGGAAGGGTCGGCATCGGCGGCACGGTGGAGGAGACTGCTTGTGACGAAGGGGTTGCGGAAGAGGTCGGCGACGACGGCGTGGGCGAGGATGGAGCGGAGGCGGCGGAGGGAGGGGCGGTGCAAGGGGAGCTGGAGGCGGGGGTGTCGTTGGAACAACCGGTTGCTCCGCACCCAACATGGGACCTTCTCCTCTCTTATAGAGAGAGGGGCAATTTAGTCCTTTCATCATCGTTGAACCAAAACACATGGATCGGACCAAAAATCCACTGTGCTTTATATTTATATATAGATTTAATCCACCTGAATCATATTCCAAATCAGATTCATTTTGACTTCATCTCTATCAAATGTGCACTACACGTAGTTGCGGAATTAGTGTTCGACGAAGGATGTTGAATTGTGACGTCCAGCGACACACGCAACAACCTTTTCCAATTCTTGAATTGGATACATTCCAGGGACATATATATCGCTAACTACCATAGTGTCGCCAAATTGCATCACTAATAGCACAGTAATTTCTCGCGAAACTAGAGTTGCAACATTACGACAAACTAGCGATAAAGTTTTTATTTCTAAATTATTATAAAAATTTAGTGACATTTTAATACAACCATGCATCCGTTGCTGACATGAAAAATTCGGATACCGTGTCTCTCATAATTAGATTTTCCTTGCTTCCCCCTCCTCTGACACCCCCTTCTAGCGTGTCCCCACTTTTTTAAAATTAAATTCGAGTTTTCAATATTCTACATTTAAAATTTTGAGTTAGCGTCTAATTTATTTCTTAACCAATTTGATGCTTGAATTTGTAATTGTTATGGTTACGAATAATATCTATGCATGCCTAATTTCTAATTTTTAGGGTTAGCTAGGGTTAATTAGTAATTGTTAGAGTTAACGCTTTGTCAATTTGTAATTGTTATGTTTAGGGTTAATAAGCATGCCCAATTTGCAATTGTATGCCAATGTATAAGGTGTGATATCAAAAATTTATGTGTCCAATATATATGGATACGACACCGGTTCACGGAGTGTTCGTCCTTAGGGTTTAGGATTTATGTTTGTGTTTGGGACCCCTAGAACTAATCATCTATAATCCTTCCATAGGATTTATGGTTTGTGTTAGAATTATACTAATGTTAGCTAGGGTTTTGTAGTAGGACATAGATATTGTTTCGGGGATGTTTGCACGAGCGGTACAATGGCGGGATCCTTAGTTTTTATTTGATTTGCTTATTTCTGTCTTATATTACTACTTATATTGTATCTAATTGTTATCTGTTTTTAAAAAAAGATCGCTTGTCGAAATGGTCAACCCGTGAACCATTAGTTTTTTCGGACTAATTTAATACCAACCCACTGTTTTTTTCTCAAAAACTCTGTTGATTTGGTCAGTCAGACCACTGAACCGTGGATTTTGAACCTGTTTGATTCTGTCTTTTGACTGTTGTTTTGGACTTTACATGCAATTAAGGGGGCATTTGGTTCAAGTTTTTGTGGCTTGGGAATGAGTTTTGAATTCCTTAACCATGTTTGGTATGTTTAGGATTGGGAATGAGGAGAGAATAGGAGGGGCTTCGGGGGGAAAGCTATTCTCATTGACTTGGAAAAGCTAAGCCCCTCCTTGGGAATAGATTTGCTTTCCTAGGAATGATGCTTGGCTATTTTGTTTGGACGGTTATACCCTATTTTTATTTTCAAATTTTCAACTTCTATCCCAAACATGTAAATCATCATGAAATTAATGAAAGGGTATTAAAGGAAAACTAAATAAATTAATATTTCTATCCCTTTGTAACAACGTAAACCAAACATGGAGATGAAAAATTTTAAATTTTTGAACTACTTATTCCCAACTAACCAGACTTGGGTATGTGAATGTTGAATTCATTTTCCATTGGAAAGAAATTGAAAACCTATTCCTAGGAATACAAAAACTTGATCCAAACGAGCCCTAAAGTTAATATGTTCGATTCTTGACTTATTCTACTAGGGTAAACATGCAGAACTTCTAATTATAGCATATTTGTGGTGGTATACTATGTAATATATTTAATGTAAGATTATAGGACGCTGCTACGTGAACCGCGTTTTTGGTCCGCAGTCCACGTGACAGCCTCCCATTGGCAGGTCTACCGGTGGTGGTCCTCACAAGAATAGGAGGTGGGTGTGTGTGTGTGTGTGTGTGTGGGGGGGGGGGGGGGGGGGGGGGGGGGGGGGGGGGGAGGGGGGAGGAGGGGACGAATGGAGTTCGGCCACGTAGGCACGCGGTCACGCCAACGGACAGAAACCGCGGGCCATTCGTCATTTAAGAAAATTATAAGTCTACATAAGTGGTTTAATTTGGATTATCTTACTGGTTGGACGTATTTGACCCAGTGTCTTAGCCATGTTAGATTGGATATTTAAAACATTGCTCCATCATTAGTCCTAATGAGCGCAATCTATATAGCATATGCCAAAGTTTGGGAACCTTTGAAACTTTCAAACCTAGTATACCAACTTTTTCAATCGTCCACGTGTCGACAATCCACGGATAAAGCAGTCTTGGAAATCAAAACTCTCCTTCATTAGTCTTAAACAAACTAATCAGAGACATGCCAACAGCTCTAAAAAAATGTTATCAGTGCACAGTGCACATAGCATAAACTGTTTTAAAAAAATAGCAACTCCTCAAGCAAGGCAGAAGAAGAAGAAGAACCAGCTAGCTAGTTGCAACAGAAGGTTTAATTTGCACTCTTGACTTTGGTTGGTTTGTCGATCATTTTTAATATTAATATTGATTTCATGTTAGATCTGTGATTGATTGATATATAATTGCTAGCTCTATATGGGGAATTTTTTTTTTTTTCCGAAGAAGATAAGATTTTATAGATAAACACGAAGATTACAGGTACGATGTAGCCCAGATTACAAAATGGATCATCTGGGATGTAGAATATCTATGTCAGCATCTATATTTTTTAGTACAACGAAAGTACCGAGAGAATATATGGGGAAATATGTTTGGTCATATATATTAATTAACCTACTGCATGTCCAGCTGGGTTAGGGTTAGGGTTGTGGTGCGATCGATGGGTAGGGGGAAGATTGAGATCCGGAGGATCGACAACTCGACCAGCAGGCAGGTGACCTTCTCCAAGAGGAGGAATGGGCTGCTCAAGAAGGCCAAGGAGCTCAGTGTCCTCTGCGACGCCGATGTCGGGGTCATGGTCTTCTCTGGCACCGGCAGGCTCTATGATTATTCGACCACCAGGTCGACTCTAGCTACCTCGTCATTATTCTCCTCTCTCTCTTTCAAGTACTCTCTAATGCTATTTTGCACAATATTATTTACTGTAGTTTTTGTAGACTTGTGATGTTTCTCCGTAATATTCAAAGTTAGTGTTTAGTTTTAGGGTTCCGCATAATATTTGAAAAGGAAAATGTTAAGTCTACTACCAAATTCTTACAACCTTCTTACAACATCTCTCTTCCACACCTTACATATGGGTCCCACCGGGTCCCACCTACCCTCTTACCCCTGCTACATGGGTCTCACCCGACCCCACCACTTTTTCCTCTCCTCCAATCGAAATCCGACATGTGGCAGTTGTATGGAAATTGTACACATTTTGTTGTAGGCATAGCAAAGCTCATTTGAAAATTACGTTTATGTCTTTATTTTGGACGATCATGCCATGTACACCATCAGGACGACCCAAACTTTTTTTTTTCCTGGACAATATGTAGATGTAAATGTAAATTTTGAATATTATACAAGATCCTAAAACTAAATAACCGAAATAAATAACCGAGATATAAGGAGTGAAAAAAGAGATCTAACTACCCAGAAAACCTTCTTGAGACATATATTCTTCAACTCTAGTTAGACCTCCACAATAGTTCCTTGCTTAAGGATTAATCATTTGACTTGACCCTTGCTGAGTCTACAATTAATTAAAACTTCATCTCTTACCTATGACAATTGGCCATTCATTGGAAAAGAAAAGAAAAGAAAAGAAAAGAAAAGAAGAGAAAAAGGATATATAATTTGTTATTCACGCATATGTAAATATATACATATAGATTTGACACTATTTGTGATTTTCGGTAAATTTTCAGTTTAATTATAGCAATCTATTGTCGTATTTTAGATGCTATATTCATATGTCGATATATTTTCAGAATGAATTCCTTTACATCTAAACTAATAACCAAAAGTAACTCTATAGTTAGCTAACTTTCAACGGCCACTTTACTGAGTGTAACTACTGCAAATTGTAACATGTTAACAAGTAACAACCCCATATTCTCACTTGCCAAAATTGGTTTCAAATTTTTGAATCTAAAAAACAGATGTTAATTGTATGAATATAGAAAAGGAGAGTCGAGGCCTCAGCTTCCTCAAAAATAAAGATCATATTCTGTATTGAGTAAGAACACTGTATCATACATTTTTTCTGTGCTTTCAACATACTAATGCAGAAGAAAAAAGCTATTTTCTCCGCCGGCGGGTCAGCCCGTCCGTCTGCATGGCACTTTTCCATTGGCCTTCCCCATGTTAACGTGGGACCACGCCGACGTTCTGCCAATGGAAAAGTGCCACGTGGCGGACGGACTGGCCATCCCGCGGGCCAAATAGCATGGTTGAATGCAGAATTATTGTAACAAGTACACAGTCCATAATCCCTCTTCCTTGAGGCATGCAATTGTCTCCTAAACAACAAGCAGTCACAAGCAAAAACAAAACAAAATTATGACAAAGTACACAGAGTTCAACGAATTAGTCCACCCAGGGAAGAAAAAAAAAAACTATAGTTCAAAGTTTTAGTAAGGGAAATATTTGGTACTTTTATGGGGAAAAACCATAAAGAAGTACCCCTTTATAATATAGGTTTTACATGACTTTTGACCCTCCCAAAGATCATGGACCTCATGCAACAAGTCCTGATCAATTTAGAAAACCTAAATTACTCCATGCTTTCTAGGATAATGTTTCATCATAAAGAGTTTATCGGATGACTGACGGGATTGATTTAGTAACTAGATCAAGTATCCATGTTTCCATCTTTAGGAATTCTATTCTTTTAAAATTATCATTGTTTACTACCTTCTTCCTCTTCTTAATTAGCTCATCATAAATCATCATTAAGGCATGGGAAGAAAAAAAAAACAAAGAAAGAAAGTAATTTTGTTAAATGTGAAGATAAAGGAAAAAAAAGGATCAACACTAATCACAGGTTGACGAAATGTCCTTTTGTCCCGATCATGAAGATAGCGAAATAATTTTTCTGCACCAATCTGAATCCAACTTGGCTATTCAAGCCAACACAATGACATCTCAATGTCACCACAACATGGCATCTTCTGTGATGTGAAGTAGAGCGACGTGATTTTCACCCTCTTGGACTTGTCCTCGATGTATATTGCCTTAAAGTATCACTCCATGTTTCACAAATTTTTTTTCACATTTTTGGCATCTAGTACCCTGCTAATGGGTTTCGGCTCCAGGATCTTCCTTCTTGGTGCCTCCCTACTTGAAGGTCCACCATTCGCAACAGCTTTTTCCAAAATGACAATTATAGTCTTGAGTTCTCCGTAATTCTCAAACAAAGTTTTCATATCCTCGTAGCCTAGGACCTTTTCGCGTAAGTCCTCAATTTCCGTACGATGTGCCTTGAGCTCTTCCTCAAGTGTGCATCGGATCTTTTAGAATTATTCTGGGAATATTGCCATGGATGAAGCAACATCACTCTCCATCCTACCGTAGAGCTCATCTAGCCTCGTGTCGCTTTACTCCATGGAGCCAATGTGTATCCATCTCTCGAATTTATCTCCGAGTAAGGCGTTCAACAATGATTCGCTCCGTCGTACGCTCCTTAATCTTGTCCCTCTTGTTGGTCTTGATGTTCCTCTCCTTAGGTGATGTAAGCCTCTTTTAGACCTTTCGGATGTCGACATAGCACCAACCGACCTTAGCTCTGATATCACTTGTTGCGAACTTAATATTTTGCATACACCTCATTTCATGCATCGTCGCACAAACTTCATTCCCGAAGACCCACGCAAGCCTTACCCAAACGCTTAGGTAGATCGCTAAGGCGAGATCGAGGATAAGAAAATATGGAACAAAAGAGAGATGTTAGAATGTTGAAAATTTTACTATAATAGATAGAGTTTACAACTTCATGCATGGTGAGGAACAAATGTGGTCCCCCCTAGCCTCAAGGGCTCTACCTAAATGGCTATGGTTGTACCATATGTCCGCTACTTAATGGTTGAAACTTTCTAGAACATAGATATTTACAATAAAATATTTTACATGATAGCCATATATCTAGAAATTGTAGGAATCCTCATGAAATTTCTAGATGCAGGAACATTCCAAGAATCTTCTAAGGAATATTAAGATAAATATTCAATAATTTTTTCCTAGAGTATTGCGGAAGCTTTTTTTCAAGTAACCCTCGTGAATTCATAGGCTATGCAACATTATTTCGGTGGAGCAAAAAATTTTGTGCATGACAACTAGCTTGGATAACCACGATCACATATTCAACAAATTATGCGAGTAGTGGAATACAACAATTGGAAGCCCAAGAAAGTAAACAAAAAAAAAAAAAAAAGTCAAGCTGAAGTGCAAATAACTTTGCAGTGGAATCAACAATTAGGATTATTCCAAGAATATATAAAATCAATCTTAGAACAATGATTAGGACCCGTTGTTCTTGCTAGGAAGCTGAAATCTTGGTTCCTGCCAAGATGGATCTTCGTTCTGTAACCCCAAGATGGAAGATTGCATCCAAGTCTAGCTCGGAATAGTTATAAACAGACTTTATTACACAGATAGAATGTTGAGTGAAACTCTGACCCTCTGATATAAACTTGAAGTTCTCCATATGAACTAGAAGTTCTCCATATGAAGGATCTGTACATGAGCTCAATGCAAGAAGAGTAACATAATATAGAGTGTTAGAGTCAAGAATACATGGATTAGAATGTTGGGTCAAGTCTATAAAAGTATAGAAATCACAGAATTCTAATCTGTGTTTACTCAAAGTTCAGGAGAATTCAGAGTATGTAGTCAATTTATGCATTGCCACAACACATGATTTACTGTTTCCTATGTGGAGCAATCTTCTTCTTTCATGTCCTGGCTTGATGCTACTCCACTCATCTCCTCGTCTTCCTTGGACTTGCAATTATAAATAGGCCTCAACACCAATCTTGCTCTTTAAACAAGCCTTGGCGTCGCCATCACCTGGGCATCAGGTTCTAAGCCACTGGCAGCCGGCAGGGGGTACCTCCTTGTTCTCCAACAGCTCTGGATGTTGTCAAGCGAAACATGAGAATCAATCCCCAGATAGTTTCCAGCAGTCACCTTGAATCCGCGGAAGGTGCAGTATGACAGATTAATTTGCACGCCTAGTCAGCCTCTCCTTACGAATGCAGAGTCAAATTTCACAAGAAGACGATCACTTAGATTTGTTCGCGCGGTTATGGCAAACACGTTAGATAAAAAGTTAAAACAGTAAGGAGAAACGTAACCAGAAATAGAAATGTATTACTCAAGGGGTTGCTGCACCAGAATCACGCTGTAGAGAGATCACAGCGTACTGCAGTCGTTTTCTTCATTTTCTTGTTCAGTCCCTGCCAGTGCATGTAAACCTGCATTCATGACAAAAGCTCGTTTCCTGTTCTATTTAAGAACTTGAATTTATAGATGAAGTTGTAGACTCTCTGATCAAGGATGTGATCCGAACAATAGCACAGACAACATTAAGGCAAGAGTTCCCTTATACTTTTTGAGGAAAGAAGCATGCACACCAACATCCTGGAGTGCTTGTGCATTCTGTACAAGCAAAACTTGAAAACATAATGCATGTTATCATATTTCAGCATGAAGTCCAGAGTCGTGTGGATACGGGTGTCTTAGTTTGAAAGAGCTTATGTATGCACAATGTATAAACAGCAGAGTAACAGGCTGCTAGTGTTTTTCAGCATGAGATCCGTTGTTGATCGATACAAGAAGGCAAGAGAGGACAAACAAGTAGTGCATGCGGAGTCACAGTCGAAGGTAATACAATGTAAAGTCGAGGCTTAGAAGGTATTTCCATCTTTCAATTAAAATTATGGTATCTACCCCAAACCAACCCCACCCCACCCCCCCCCCCCCCCCCCCCCCCCCCCCCTCTTTTTCTTCTTTTTTGTGTTTTATTGTCAGCCATTCTATGAATCACCTCACCCTGCATCCTACTGATTTTACCAATAAACTCCCTATGCAATACTAACTCTTTTGGATGCACATGTGTTGATATATAGAGTGTTATTGGGCTTTAGTCCCACATTGGCTAGAATGATAGGAGAGGAGACTAGCCTCACCTATATATATGTTGTTATTCCATTCAATAAAATATCTTAAAAATTCTCTACATGGTATCAGAGCCTAAACTTGCTTAGAATACCTACTTCCACCCCAACCCTAACCCTAATCTTGTCCCCCCCCCCCCCCCCCCCACGCCACCGCTGCTGCCGCGCGCTGCTGCTCCGCTGCCGCTGCCGCGTGCTGCTGCGCCGCCGCCGCTGCCGCGCGCTGCTGCGCCGCTGCCGCCGCCGCGCGCTGCTGCGCCGCCGCCGCTGCCGCGTGCTGGTGCGCCGCTGCGCTGCTGCCGGCTACTGCCGCTGCCGTGGTTGCCTCCGTGCACACCACTTTTAGGGCACCTACGGTGTAGGTACGCCCGAACGTGAGATTTATTTCATCTGTGGCACCTACGGTGTAGGTAAGCCTAAGCTTGAGATTCATTTCACCTGTAGCTCCTACGGTGTAGGTAAGCCTCACGCTCGTTCTTGAGATTTATCTCAAGGAGATGTCGATGATCCCTAGATCCGATGAAATTAGACATATTCGGATTTAGGAGAGGACGACGAGGACGAACGTGAGTCGTGGAGCAAGTGCGACGTGATCAAGAAGAAACATCGATGGAGGAGATCCTCAAGAAGCTGGATGCTGAGGATGTGGCGACGTTGCTGAAGTTGATAAAGGTGTCGGCTGGTGAAAGCACGACACGAGCACCGCCAAAGTTGGAACTACCCTCCATCGATCTGAAGTTGGATGGACCAGCCACCTATTTGAGTTGGTCACGGCGGATGAGAAGAACCCTTGCAGGTAAGAACCTGGAGGGATTCTTGACAGGCGAGAAGACAGAGCCGGAAGAGGGCTCGACAGGACGCGACGAGTGGAAATCCACTCATATGGTGATTTATATCTGGCTTCTCAACTCCTTAGTCCAGTCTATTGCTTCCACAGTAGATGGCATTGAGATGGTGAAAGACGTATGGGAGAAATTGAGAAGAACCTATGATGGCATAGGTAACAATCTACGGATTTTCCAGATAAAAGGGGAGATCGACGACACCGTACAAGGCGAGAAGACAGTGCAGGAGTACGCTACGGAGTTGGAACGTCTCTGGCTGGATTATGATCACCATTCCAAACGGGCAAGCTGCGGGGACCCAAAGTGCAAGGAGAGACAGGTGTGTCTGCAGGAGAGGACGATGAAATTCCTTAAGGGACTGACTGCAGCATTCACACAGAGGACCGCCTTACTCCTCGCCCAGCCAGAGATCCCTAGTCTCGAGGAGGCTATCTCAGCCATGATTCAGGAGGAGACGCGGATCAAATTACAGACAGGGACAGGCGCATCATCGACAGGTGCTTTACCCGAAGTGAAGTCAGCACTAGCAGCTACCGGTTCGGGGGATACAGGATCCAAGGGAGAGCTCTGGCAACAGAATCGGCAGTGCTACAACTGTGGGGAGATGGGCCACCATCGATATGCTTGTACCAAACCACCTAAGGAGGGAGACTCAGGTGGTGGACGTGGACGAGGATATGCTGGACGTGGACGTGGTCGAGGAGGCCGACGAGGCGGTCGAGGAGGCTATCGGGCAAACCTGCTGGTGGCAGATGGGAATGGAGGAGCTGGCGACGCCTTTACTGAGGAGGATCAGGCGCTACTGGACCTGCTGGAGAGAAAGCAAAAAGCATCAATCGAAGGAGACAGGAGGAGCGGAGCAGAGGAGGCATCCACTCCATTCTTCAGAGGCAACGCCGCTATGTATGCCCATCCATCAGAAGGTACTGACGAGTCTCACGCTCTTGCATCTATGTCTTCCCTTAAAATGTCAGACTGGATTATCGACTCAGGAGCATCTCGGCATGTGACCGGAAATGCTAGTAAGTTTTCCTCGTACACTCACCTAGCATCGACAGACACCATTCAGACTGCGGATGGTACTTTCCAACCAGTGGTCGGTAAGGGTACTGTTAATTGTACGGGTTCAGTAAGGTTATCCAATGTTTTGCATGCTCCATCCTTCCCAGTCAGTCTCTTGTCTATTAGTTCTATAATTCTCCAACTAAAATGCATTGTTTCTTTTGATATTCCTAAGGTGATCTTCCAGGAGAAAGGGACGGGACGAAGACTTGGGACTGGCACTTGGCATGATGGACTGTGGTACCTAGATCAAGACGGACTGGACTCAGCATTGGTGTCTATGGCAGAGAAGGCTGGAATGGAGGAGCTGCAGCAGAGGACTGAATACACTTTGATACTTCATCATAGGAGGATGGGGCATTCTTCCTTTGATACTCTAAATAAGTTGTATCCAGATATGTATGCAAAATCAAATAAAAGGAAATTAGTATGTGATGCATGTGAGTTAGGAAAACTTACTAGGAGTTCATATGTTGGAAATGGTCATAAGAGTTCTTCAGTCTTTGAGGTAGTTCATTCTGATGTTTGGGGCCCATGTGCTACAAACACTATGAATGGGTATAAGTATTTTGTTTCGTTTATCGATTGTGCATCTCGTGTCACCTGGCTGTATTTGATGAAGAACAAAAGTGATGTATTTGCTTGTTTTCGGGACTTTCATAAATATGTCCAGACTCAGTATAATGCAGTGGTGAAGATACTGAGATCTGACAATGGGACGGAGTATACCAATAGGACACTTGCAGAGTACTTGTCAGCACATGGAATACAGCATCAGACCTCTTGTGCATATACACCAGCACAAAATGGAGTAGCAGAAAGGAAGAACCGACATCTTCTGGAGACCGCAAGAAGTATGATGATCGACATGAATGTCCCACAACACCTATGGGGATATGCGGTGTTGACCGCAGCTCAACTTATAAACAGGATGCCTTCAAAAGTCCTGGGATGGAAGTCTCCATGTGAAGTATTACAAGGTAATAATAGTGGAATACTTCCACTAAAGGTGTTTGGATGTGTGTGTTTTGTGAAGGACAACAGACCATTCGTTGGAAAACTTGACCCTAGAGCAGTCAAGTGCATCTTCGTGGGCTACTCAGCAACTCAGAAGGGGTATGTATGCTGGAGTCCAGTAGAGAAGAAGAAATTTGTTAGTATGGACGTCCACTTCCGGGAGCATGAGCCATATTACCACCAGGATGGAACTTCGTATAACACGCCTCATACTACAAGTATAAGGCGAGAGGGGGAGATAGAGAACTTGGAGAACCTGGTGGTAACCGATTTAGAAGTTTGGCATAGAGACACGGTTGAGGAGGAACATGAAGGTGAAGTGGAACAGAGGGAGGAGACGAGAAGTGTAACACCTACGGCTCAGGGGGAGTTACTGACCTACAACAGGAGAAACAACAAGCAGACTACAGGACCAGTACCTACAGTGTCAGTGCCAAGTCCCTTGCCTGCGCCTGTCCCAACTCCTGAGACACCTATACCACCATCCTCCTCATCTACACCACCACCCTCCTCAGGTGATATCGTTCCTCCGATGTCTCCCATACCACTACCTACACGAAGGACTACTCGCAGCAATGCGGGAAATCCTCCGGACAGATATGGTTGGGATCTTGCTAAGTTTGTTTCTTATGATCATATATCTTCTTCTCATGGAGCATTTATAGCATCTTTGGATAGTATTACTGTACCTAACAATTGGCAGGTTGCCAAGAACGATCCAAAGTGAAAAGCGGCAATGCACGAGGAGTTGGGAGCTCTTGAGAAGAACCACACTTGGGAGCTGGTGAGACTGCCAGAAGGGAAAAGAGCAGTTGGATGTAAATGGGTTTTTACTGTGAAACAGAACCCAGATGGACAGGTTGAGCGCTATAAAGCTCGACTGGTGGCAAAAAGATACAGTCAGACGTACGGCATCGACTATGACGAGACCTTTGCACCAGTGGCGAAGATGAGCACTGTCAGGACCTTGATCTCCCTGGCAGCCAATGGAGGGTGGAAGCTACACCAACTGGATGTGAAGAATGCATTTCTTCATGGAGATCTAGTAGAGGAGGTGTACATGGAGATACCACCAGGATTCGGCACAAAACAGACAGAAGGCAAGGTCTGCAGACTGAAGAAGTCTCTCTATGGACTGAAGCAGTCTCCTCGGGCATGGTTTGACAGGTTCAGGAGAGCAATGATAGGGATGGGATATCAGCAGATCAATGCTGATCACACTGTCTTCTTCAGACGGAGTGGAGGCCATATCACCATGCTTGCAGTATATGTAGATGATATGATTATCACAGGCAATGATGAGCAGGAGATCGCCCAACTCAAAGTAAAACTTGGCAAGGAGTTCGAGGTGAAAGATCTTGGCCCCCTTCGATACTTCCTTGGGATTGAGATTGCTCGAGATAATGAGGGAATCGTTCTTTCTCAAAGGAAGTACGCACTGGACCTGCTTACGGAAACAGGGATGATGGGATGTAAACCAGCTACGACACCGATAGACCAGAAGTTTAAACTGGATGCTGAAGCTGGAGAACCAGTTGACCGGGATAGATATCAGAGATTGGTGGGCAAGTTAATCTACTTAAGCCACACTCGACCTGATATCAGCTTTGCGGTAAGTGTAGTAAGTCGCTACATGCATGACCCCCGGAAGGGTCACATGGACGCAGTGTACCAGATTCTGAGGTACTTGAAGGGAGCCCCCGGGAAGGGACTGATCTTCAGAAGAAATAATCACGTAGGCATTGAGGGCTATTGTGATTCTGACTGGGCTAGCTGTGCTGACGACAGGAGATCCACATCGGGATACTGCATATTTGTAGGAGGCAACTTGGTCTCTTGGAGGAGTAAGAAGCAGTCAGTAGTGGCCAGATCAACAGCTGAAGCAGAGTATAGAGCTATGGCCTTGGGAGTCACAGAACTGTTGTGGTTGAAGAATATGCTGACGGAGCTAAAGCTGGACCAGGGAGCAAAGATGAAGCTATGGTGTGACAACCAGTCAGCTATTAATATTGCCAACAATCCAGTGCAGCATGACAGGACCAAACATATTGAGATTGACAGATTTTTCATCAAAGAAAAACTGGATAAAGGAGAACTAGAGCTGGGCTATGTTCCAACCAAAGATCAGGTAGCAGACGGACTGACAAAGGGGCTTAGTTCTATCAACATGATGAAAGGATGTGACAAGATGGGCTTAGTGAATATCTTTCGCCCATCTTGAGGGGGAGTGTTGATATATAGAGTGTTATTGGGCTTTAGTCCCACATTGGCTAGAATGATAGGAGAGGAGACTAGCCTCACCTATATATATGTTGTTATTCCATTCAATAAAATATCTTAAAAATTCTCTACAACATGTATGACTATAAAAGTTAGAGCTTTGCTATGCCTAGAACCAAATGCTTACAATTCCCTTACAACCGCCACGTGTCGGGCTTCGATTGGAGGAGGGGGGGAAGTGGTGGGGTTGGGTGGAGCCCATGTAGCAGGGGGGTGAGAGGGGAGGTGGGACCCATGTGTAAGGGGTGGAAGAGAGAACCTGTAAAAAGGTTGTAAACATTTGGTTGTAGACTTAGCATTTTCCTAAAAGTTAACATTCCATCTTGATATCTGACTTAATAGTTACTGCTAATTCAACAGCAAACTTGTTTTGTTACAACTATCACCGGAATATTCTTCAAGTAGGACCTTCCCATCATCTTCATAGACATGATATACCATTCATTATTATTGCTAAAAACCCACCTTGCATGGACACAAAAATGACATGGCATGAATGGGACACAATGACATGGAATCTTCATAGAGATGATATACCATTCATTATTATTACTAAAAATCTATGTTGAATGGACACAACTGCCACGGTACGTATCGGACACAATGACATGGACACGACATCATTTGTGTCCTAGAGTATTTTGGAGTGCACGGTGTTGTATCTAATACATTTCCGACACGACGTGGCAGAGGCATGACACTGCTTTTTGGAGTGTCCGTGCTTTCTATGGTAGCAACCTAGTAAAACATGATTAGACGAACCATAATAAGGTAGATCGTCACTTTGTTCGAGAAAGACTAGGCCTGAAGGCCATGTGCTTGATATTCATATCTTTGGATCAACAGCTCGCCAACATGTTTATCAAGGGCGTGCATGGACCAAGGATCCAATTCTTGTTGAGCGAGCTCAACAAACAAATTACATATGCCTCACTCATGTGGGGGTTAAGATAATTTGGACTAGAAGGCTAACAGGAAGCTTTGGCATGGGTTTTGGAATGCCCACAACTATAGGTCATCTGGTTCTACTCTATTATTGGTTTAACAACTAGATTTTGGTTATAGAAGACAAAAGTCTGATTTTGGAAATCTAACTAAGTCTACATATTTAAGGATTTTGTTATGAAGCGAATCAATATAGAAACAAGTTCCTCCTCTGTTCCTCTATCTTCCATTCACTTCTTATCCTAAATATAGATTGCATATCAATGCCTTACCTCATCAGTAACCAGTTCTCAATGCTGAACTTAGGGAATTGAATATGGTGGTTATTATAATTGTAAATATTAGAGTAATAGTTTATACGATCCACATGATCTTTGTCAATCTCTGAGAACACTACATCTTCATCGTGAGGAATCCTTATTTGATGATGAGTATCTATTGCATTGGTTATAACATGAAAGAATTTTAGCAGATACGTTAAAAGAATGTTTCCAAGTGGTTAAGGATATATATAAATGTGTTACTTAGATTTTCAGTGACACCAAGCACATAGAAACAAGGGTTGTGTTAGGTAGCCAATAGCAAAAGTACTTTGTCGGATCAACTATGAAATGAATCCTTACAGGAAACACATTGGCTCGTCCAAAATAATGACATGCTGGATCGTCCCACCCCAGTTCAATGCTAAATTAGCAAAGGGTGGCTTTACAGAGGTATCACATTTAAGGGCCACGATCCACCGATACCAACCTGGTGCCCATGTAGCAAGGGTTTGACAGGCATTCCACTTGAGATGAGGGCCATTTTCAACCTAATTTGGTGAAAACAAACAAGGGATTGTAGGGTGGAAGCCACAATCAAAGGAGGTGCTGCACTAGGTTAGGATTAGATCTGCTACTTGGAGTATAGGAATGATTAAAGGGACTGAAATTAGCGGCTTAGTACACAAGGATTAGGTGGAAAAATGGTATAGCTGATTAGAAGAAAAATATATTAGTAGGTAAAAATCTAGGAAAATATTGAAAGTATTGGATTAACTCCGATTAAAGATTGACATAGAAATGGGGTAGAATACTTGTGGATTGTATATTACATAGAGCATTATAGATGTAGTACAAATGGAGATAGAACAATGTAATTAAATTTCGTATTAGGGGGACAGGTAGTTAATTTATTAGTGCGTATGGTATCCCAAGTAGGAGTACATGAAAAAATGAACTCACGAACAAATGAAAAGTATTATTCAACGGATATCAAGAGGAAAAAGGTTATAACTGGAGCATGAAAAAAATGGTAATGATCCTGATTTAGAGTGCATAGAGGTCATAGATACATAATTAGAAATGAAGGGAGAGATAGGACCCTTGATTTTGCACTGACATATAGTCTTATAACGACACATACTTTTTATGCAGAGAAGAATATTTAATTCTAGTAGGAAGAGAAATAGGGTTGAGTGCATGTAAAGATTGCAAAGTTACACCAAGAGAGAACTTGATCACATAATACAGCTCAATGCTATAAGACATTATATTAAAGAACGGAAGAGAAAAACTAGGATAAACAAGAGATGAAATACTAGATGATAAACCTAAAATGAGACAGAAAGATAAACTGGTAAAAGAAGCGAGATGATACATATAAAAAAAATCTTTGATCATCTTATTCTGCTGTCGTTCACTCAATCAGGTGCTCACTTCCTTGGATGGGATGTACTCTACTCTCGGACTAATTGTCTTTTTGAAGGAGCAAACTCTGACCCATCCCTTTCCTTTGTTGTTCACTCGACCAGCCTCCTGCATCAGACTGCCATGCACATGTTAACACCTTTTCTCTGCCTCTTATAGATACGTTGCTACCAGCTATCATTAACACTCTCATTCAAGACATATATTTGTGATTTGCAAATAAATTGCAGGTTGGAAATAGCTAGCCATACCCATATCATTCTTTGTTAGTTGATTGTAGTTGTTTTTCATTTGTACTTCCCTCTTATCAAACACATTGTTCTACCATAGTGAGTTGGGGGGTAGCCCCACATCGGCCTAGATTTAGGGTTTTGAACTGGATTTTTTTATGAGTTTTGGTTTTTGATGATTTCGATGGATCTTGTGGATGATTTTAGTGGATTTTAGATAGAATTATGGTTTTGAAGAATGGGGAGATGTAAATTAGGTTTTGGGAAGGGGAATTTGGGAATTGGGGTTTAGAAAGGATGGGATACTCTGATTCCAATTATGGTTTTGAAGAATGGGGAGATGTAAATTAGGGTTTGTGGAAGGGGAATGTGGGAATTGGGGTTTAGAAAGGATGGGATACTCTGGCACCATGTTAGAATCAGAGATGGAATAGAATGAACAGGATGAATCTACATTGGCTGAAGCCGGGTATATATACTCCTATCAGTAGGTGGTAGTCTCGTCGTGTAGCCGATGTGGGACTATACATGATGTATGCCCCTAATAGTCATTGAGTCAGTCATGGTTTTCTTATATGTTCACAAGGGTGATAAGAAACTCCGATACTATATCAAACATAACATCTGATGTCCATAGCTTCTAAATAGCAGCTATACAACTCACTTAAAAAAGGCTGTGCTCCTATAAAGAAAGCTATAGAAGTATTACATTAGAATTTAGAATTCTCAATTTAAAGCAGTTCCATAGAGGTGACCCCGTAAAGAAGTCTATTGATCTATTATACTAGAAATGTAATTCAAAAGCAGTTCCATAGAGGCATTTTTTATCATTATTTGATACAACTTCCTAGTGCAGTCTTCATAGAATGCTTTATCAACTTACTAACAATACAAATAATACCTGGCTTAAGGAACACCAAGTCCTGGCTATGAGGAAACAGCATGCGAAGAGGAAATACGAAGAATGATGAACTTCTATAAGTTAGTTGTCACAAATAAAAAATCAGTGACATTAAAAATGTTTAGAGGCTCACTTAAATAAAATTAATTCATGTAGAGTCATCTTAATGTGCAATTCTCCAAATATATTATTGATGGTGCAGTGCTAAAAAAGTGACAAAGAAAGCTTTATTCGTAATCCAATGAAATTAAGAGTGCATGTGCTCTGAAGAGAGCATACCAAGATGTAAGTTTCAAAAGCAAAATCATGGAAAATGTTAATGAACAACTCAGGCTTGAAGCAGTGCTCAACTGCTCATATATCATAAAACAAATTAGTAAGATGGAAAAATTTTGTTATAAAGAAGAAATTGAGACAGAATGTTTTAATTTTTCTTTTCGGAAATTTAATTGGAGTTTCTAATTTAAAACAATTAGATAGCACTGTTTAAGCATGTATTCGACAGACTAAACTTTATGTTGTGCTCACTAGTTCTGGCAGAGGGAGGCAACAAGCTTGAGGCAGCAACTACATATCTTACAAACATATCAACGGTATGATCCTTTTACCTATATCACAGCAGAAGAATGCATTCCATCAGAAACTTGATCATGTGGATAAGATACCATAAATTGTGTTCCATCAATGCAGTATTGAAACTTCTTTGGAAATTCAATATAATTTTACAGTTCATAAAGCTGATACACGGTTTGCAACAACAAAGACGGAAAAAAAGGATAATGAGACACACTACACTCACAGAAATCTAATCGAAGGATTAGCAATTGTTCATGATTAGCTTAGTCATCATTATATCATCATCATCTAGGACTTCTCCCATCAAAATGGAGTCATCTATGAAGCATAAAAAGCTCCATAAAACATTTGACAATGCCGTCAACCTCACATCAACCATGTATGTTGGTGCCAAATTTGGTATCCGTCATGTTGGCGGCGAGAGGGTTCATATCATCCTGATTTTACTCTTTTATTTCATATCATCCTGATGTTGTATGCATCATTTCACCATATATCCGTCATGTACTCTCATCCTATATCAAATTTGGTATCAAAACAAGGCCCTTGGCAAGAAGTAATGTGAGAAGAAAAGAAACAAAGATGACAATAATAAGTTACTGAAAGAAAGAAACCCATTAGGTTCATATGGGTGTTCAGGCTTAAACATAGGAGGGACAACAATGTGGAGAGATACAAGGCAAAGTTGGCGGCGAAAGTGTTCATACAAACCTTGTAGTTTATTATAAGGAATATTACTGAGGTGCTTCTTTCTCTAGCCGCAATTTTTTACTCAAAGCTTCACCAGTTGGATGTAAAAGAGTACGAGATGTCCCCATGGAATGGATAACCAAGGAAAAGTGTGCAAGCTTCGAAATACTTTATAAGGGTTGAAGCAATTTCCGAGATTGTATTCTCTTTATTCTGGGGAGATGTGTAGATTAGGGTAACAAGCAGCTGTGCAGATCTAACATTGTTTATTTAAGAGTAAGAGACAGGGAGAAGATTACTCTCTCCAAGAGTATAGATGATATGGTCATCACAGAAACAATTCCATAGAAGTTGAACCTATGAGAAATATCCTAGCTTCCGAAATAGAGATTAAAGATCTCGGGCTTTATTGTATTTCCTTTGAGGGAATGTTCATTGATATGAAACAATATACTCTTGAATTGTCGAAGGAAACATTTATTAAGAGTAAGGGCCGGGAGAAAATTAACTCTCCAAGAGTGTCGATGATATGATCATCACAGAAAAAAATTCTCCAGAAGTTGAAGCTATGAAAAATATCCTAGCCTTCGAAATAGAGATTAAAGATATTGGCATTTATAGTATTTCTAAGGCATCGAGGTAGCACAGTTCAATGAATGAATCTTCCTTTATATGAGAAAATGTTGCCAATTTTCGAAAAAATCCATACAAGTCTAAAGAGTGAACCATAAGAGTGGAATAACAACAAGTAGAACTCGCTAATCAGTAACCAGATTCGAGAGCAGTGAAAACTGGTAATACAAGTTGCAGCAAAGCTGCTAGCAGAATAATCCACCGAAAAGAAGAAGTAGAATTTGCTGTAAAATTGCTAATGAATTTGTTGGAGTCAAGTCTGGATTTGGTAATAGCATATTTATGGAGTCCAAATCTGATTAAATATTTGATTTAATTTGATTTGAATGTCCATAATTAGTGCTGGGCTATTTTAGATATAATATGATTCTTATTTGAGGGTTTCCTATTTAAGAGATCTTATTATAATCTAAAATAGGATGTTGATGAGCTATTTTAGGTGTAGTAGGATTCTTATTTGAGGCTTCCTATTTAAGAAATCTTATTATAACCTAAAATATGTTATTCTCATCCTATATATATGGGGTGAGGGTGGAAGCACAAAGCACAGCACAAAAAGTGGAGATTCGAGGTGCTCATCCACAGAAAATCTAAGAGAAAGTTCTGCACTTTGCTCTTAGGACTTCGACATCCAAGACAGAAGGAAGAAGAGATCTAATCGAGGGGTTCAACTTCGATTAGGGAGATTGCTACGGGTTGATGAGCGATTTCAATTGTAATCTTTCTTTTCTTCTCGAGTGTGGTGAGGGGGTTGAACATATTAGGGCAAAGGGTTCAATATTAGTTTTTGTCAATCTTGTAATTTTATCTAAGTTATAGAGGTTGAAATTTGTCCAAGTGACGTAGTCACTGCCATATACTTGTCTTTATCTGTGCTTGGTGTCCGTTAGACGGGGGTTGGTTATTTCAGGTGGGTTGGTCTAAGTTTTCACTGCGGCAACGTCTCAGACACGGTATCGGAGTGCAGGAGGGCGTATCCGATTCCCAACATCTGGTATCAGAGCTTTGGAGGTTCTGGCAATCATTCTACGGAGCAGATGAATACTCGTATGATCACCCTCACAGGAAAAAACTAGGCGATTTGGAAGCCAAGGATGGAGGATCTACTCTGGTGCAAGGACTTGCATGGTCCGTTGGAGGACGACAATGCAAAGCCAATGGACAAAGCTGCTGAAGACTGGAAACGACTGGATCGGAAGACCGTTGGATTCATCCGCCAATGGTTGGATGATTCGGTGTTTCACCACGTGTCCATGGAGAGTTCAGCAAAAGCATTATGGGAGAATCTGCATTCGTTGTACTAAAGGAAGACGACTGACAACAGGACGTTTCTTATTCGCCAACTCGTCAACTCGAAGTGCACGGAGGGTGCCCCAGTGGCACAACATCTGAACGAGGTTCAGGGTATCATCAATCAGCTGTCTGCGATGAAGATGGTGATTGATGAGGAGCTTCAGGCCCTACTGCTCTTGAGTTCTCTGTCGGAAAGCTGGGAGACGTTGGTGGTGTCGGTGAGCAACTCCGCGCCTGATGGAGTTGTCACGATGGAGGCAGTCAAAAGTAGCTTGTTGAATGAGGAGGTCCGACGCAAGCAAGTAGAATCGTCGCAAGAGTCCGCTCTGGTGACTTCCTACGGGAAGGGAAGACCCAATTCACAGGCGAGGACAGGACGGAGTTCTCGGAATCTTGCGATTGTAGACCGCAAGGAGGGTTGTTATCACTGTGGCGAAAGGGGTCATATTAAGAGGAACTGCATGAAGCTCAAAACTGAGAAGGCAAAATACAAGGACGATCAGGAGGATCTCACAGCAATGAGAGATATCATCATCGCAGCCTGACGCAGACGAACCTTGTGGCATGTGTCATAACGGCGACTGGATCATGGACACGGGGGCGTCGTATCACGCCACTCCACATAGGAGGATCTTCACGTCATACCGCGGTGACAGGTTTGGACGTGTAAAGATGGGCGACAAGGGGACAACTGCAGTTGTAGGCATCGGTAATGTGATATTGACAACGGAGCTCGGTGAGAAGCTCGTTCTCAAGGGTGTGCGACATGTACCGAGTTTGCGCTACAACTTGGTTTCGGTAGGGAGGCTGGCAGATGATGGCTGTCGCAGTCTGTTTAGGGACAGATTGGATGCTTGCGAAGGATTCCCAACAACTGGCTCGAGAAGATTTGTGTTGTGGCATGTACAGGCTCAAGCCGCTGAGCTGTACAGGTAGGCCACAGACACCGGATGGAGGCTCAAGGGGTGCTCGACAGGAGGTGGATCGTCGAGAACTTGCTGAGGAGGGACTTCTAGGTGCTTTAAGGGATACGGAGGATTCGGTTCGACGAGACAAAGCGACGGATGGTGGTGAGTCAAAGATTGAGGGTCGGTTTGTCGATCCCATGACAGCTGGTCGGTCTCCAGGTGGGGGTTGCTTTACGGATCCGATTTTGGCGACGGGTGGTTTGCCAAAGCTTCACGGAGCGACATCGGTTTCAACAGCTCGAAGCCAGGAAGGAGATCAATGTTTGCAACAAACTCAATCTCAGACGGGAGCATCATCATTCGCACAGTTCAAGGGGAGCTATGGGTCATCGACAGCATGCACAGTGCATGATGTTCTGCTCGAGGACGCATGTGTATGGGGGAGCTTCAAGTTCATACACGAAGGTGGGCAGGTTCAGGAGTTCGAATCTCAGGAGGACCATACCGTCTGCTTGGTTGGGCCAGCCAAGGATGAAGAAGCTCGTCAAAACGTTAACACTTTCCGGTGGAAGATAGAAGTCGGAGACAGGCAACCGAGACTTGCGGTGAGGCTGATCGTCAGGGACTTCGCTCTTGATCGTGTTATTGATATCGGCAGGATCCAGTAGTACAAAAGGTGCTACGCATGGCATCTAACGTCGACATGACGGTCGAGGAGCTGGAGACGAAGGAATATGCAAAGCAGCTCGGGAGATCGAAGGTCAGTGGCATGGGGTGTTAGCCCAATGATTATATCATGTTTTTGAATATGGCTAATCAATTAAGTTTAATTAGTGATGTCACTAATATTCATGTAATCACTATCATGTTGGTACTTAAACTTAGCATTGTCCTATATACTTAGCATTGTCCTAAATGGTCTATATCATATTGCTATGCTTGTCTCATACAGTCATACTGTATCATATTATTTTGTTTCGTCTAACATGTACTTGCAGACAAGCAGTAAGTATGATCAAACCAGAACATATGCAACGAAAAATTATTGATGGGCCAAAGATGTCATAATACAAGAAGATTTCTCTGAACCGCCTAACGGAAGGTATTCAGATTTTCAGATTTGTTTATCTTTGGACGATTGCCGTCAAGAAAAAATGAGTCTGCTCAAATGTCAGGAGAAAGGCGTCATCAAATGGGCTATTAGTTTTCATATTTATTCTATATTTTTCCTTTTATTGCGTATAGGAAAAATGTGAGATTGATCGGATCGGTACTGGCTTAGGTTTTTCTCAGTCCACAAACAAAAATAAGCCTACCTACGTATCCCAAAAATCTACAATTCCAAAAAGCCCAAACCTATGCAAATTTGGTCCATTTTTTACTGTTCTGACCCAGCAGAACTCTGACAGAACTCTGACTGAGTTCGGTCTGGGTAAATTCGAAATACAGTTCCCACCAAATCTACATCTAACGTTCGTATACGAAATTCTAGCATCCGAACTCTGTTCGAACTCTGTCCGAATTCGGTCCCCCAAAAATACTATAAATAGAGTTGAGATTACCATTCATTTCAATCATCCAATTTCATCTCCTCTTCTCTATCTAAAATGTTCTGAGCTTTTTACTTTCATAACTAAGCCTTTACGACTCTTAGCCAAGCCAATACAGTTTCTGTTTAATCCAGAGTTTGGTGTTGAAGAGTTGTAACGGAACGCTGTATTCAGAAAACGTTCTAGTTTTCCAATTGCCTTATAGAGTCGGCCGTGCTCTCGTCACCAAGCACGGTGTTGTGAAGTCGGTCGTGCACTTATCGCCAAGCACGGTGTTGTAAGAGTTGCAAGCGCTCAGTTAAAGCTTGTGCCGTAGTGAATTAACAGCGAGCAAGAGTACTCGCGACTGGACTAGTCCTCTCAGAGGAAAATCAGTATAAATCATGTTAACTGAGTTTGAATTATTGACTCTTACTTTACCGTATTTTATTTACCGTCTTTTAACTGTCATAATATATAACTGTTTAATATTTTTTAATTGGTGATTATTTTCCGCTACACACACTATATTCACCTCCCCTCTAGAGATGCTCAACGGTCCTACATGGGGGAGCAGGAACTCTGTCGCATGACGACATGCATGGAGTCCAGTTGAGGAGCCATGGGGTCAACACCCTCTCATCAGACTGGAGGGAGAGATTGTTGAAGTCCAGTCTGGATTTGGTAATAGCATATTTATGGAGTCCAAATCTGATTAAATATTTGATTTAATTTGATTTGGATGTCCATAATTAGTGCTGGGCTATTTTAGATATAGTAGGATTCTTATTTGAGGGTTTCCTATTTAAGATATCCTATTATAATCTAAAATAGGATGTTGATGGACTATTTTAGGTGTAGTAGGATTCTTATTTGAGACTTCCTATTTAAGAAATCCTATTATGACTTAAAATATGTTATTCTTATCATATATATATATATATATATATATATATATATATATATATATATATATATATATGGGGTGAGAGTGGAGACACAAAGCACAACACAAAAAGTGAAGATTAGAGGTGCTCGTCCAAAGGAAATCTAAGAAAAAGTTACGCACTTTGCTCTTAGGACTTCGCCATCCAAGACAGAAGGAAGAAGAGATCTAATCGAGGGGTTCAACTTCGGTTAGGAAGATTGCTACGGGTTGGTGAGAGATTTCAATTGTAATCTTTCTTTTCTTCTTGAGTGTGGTGAGGGGGTTGAACCTGTTAGGGCAAAGGGTTTCAACATTAGTTTTTGTCAATCTTGTAATTTCATCTGAGTTATAGAGATTGTGATTTGTCCAGGTGACGTAGTCACCGCCATATACTTGTCTTTATCTGTGCTTGGTGTCCGTTAGACGGGAGTTGGTTATTTCAGATGGGTTGGCCTAAGTTTTCGCTGCGGCAACGTCTCAGACACGGTATCGGAGCGCAGGAGGGCATATCCGATTCCCAACAGAATTAGCAATGTCGCTTGCTGGGGTGATCAAAATCACCGTTGATCAAACCAAGATTCAACTATCTCCATCGATTCGCTTCCAAGAACCAGCAAGTTCTGAAGAACTGTTGGAACACTTTTTGTCCATCCCTTGATCGAACAAATCGGACAACCGCTGATGGACCACTCCAACAAGCCCTTGAGCTTTGTTGCAAAAAGGTTTCTAATGCAAGAGGAAACACTCTCCTCTCTTATGTTCTTCTTCCTTCTTATGATCTTCCGATATCTTCAAAGTGTTGAAGAACTTGTGTATAGATATATAGACTCTCTGCTCTCTTATGTTCTTCTTCCTTCTTATGATCTTCCGATATCTTCAAAGTGTTGAAGAACTTGTGTGTGTGTGTGTGTGTGTGTGTTTATATAGCCAATGACCCCTAGCCTAGTGGTAGTGTTGAGGCATGCGGCCTGAGTGGTCAAGAGATCGATTCCTAGTGGGGGCTTTCGACACAATTAATTTCCAATATATATATATATATATATATATATATATATATATATATATATATATATATATACAGCAAGCTTTCTCTACGGCATTAACTTTTCGACACAATTACTATCCATCGGTTTAATTTTTAAAATAGAGATGATCTTTTTTAAATAGAGACAGATAGATTTATTTTTTAAAAGTAGATAGATTTATTTGATAAAATAAATCTTAAAAATAATCTATCTTTCAAAAAAAATCTATTTAAAATATTAATTTTAATTTTAGTTTTAATGTTAATATTAATATTAATTTTGTTAATGTTAATTTTAGTGTTAATACTAATTTTAACGTTTATTGTTAATTTAAATGTTAATTTTAGTTTTAACATTAATATTAAAAATTAAAACTAATACTAAAATTAACATTAAACTTAACGTTAAGATTAATATTAACATTAAAAAATTAATATTAATATTAACACTAATATTAATATTAATATTAATATTAACATTAATATTAACAATAACATTAACATTAAAATTAAAATTAACATTAAATTAACAATAACATTCATATGTTTTAAATATAGATTTGTTTCTAAAGATAGATTTAAAGAAAGATTATTTTTTAAATTTGCTTTGAAAAGATAGATTATACGCTAGATTTATTTTTACGGAAAGATGTAGATTTAAATATTAATTTGTATTTAAATAGATTTGTTATGAAAGATACATTATTTTTTATATTAACTTTTTTAGGAAATATTTAGATTTTTTTAAGAAAGAGAGAAACATATGTTTTTTTTTCTTTTCTCTTCATAAAGAATTTTTTTTTTTTTTAAATTGTCTTTTAAGTTATTCCCGTATAGAAAGGGGTGTGTGTGTGTGTATATATATATATATATATATATATATATATATAATGTAACCGTCCATTAAATATATGGACGGAAAACCAAGAATGAACTCCCTGGTGAAAGGTCGGTTACTAACAGTTACTCCCTAATGAATTGGCAGTTACTAGAATGAACAACCAATCGTTGGTTATAGTGTAGTGACAATATCACACATCTCTGCGGCACTGCACCACGCTGCATCGTGCCATCGTAGTCTCGCTGCCCCGCGCCCTACGCAGTCCCGCTCTTCTTGCGCCAACTCCACGCTAAACACGCAAGAGCGAGCCTACTCCGTGTCCGACGCGAACGTACAAAGTACAAAGTGCATCATCAAATCGTCACTTTTCACCCTTCGCCTATGTCTACGTCCGAGTTCGAGCTAGACCTCTTTTTCAAAAGAATTCCTTCCCAGAATTGGTGACAAGAGAATACAAAAGAGTTGTAAACAGAGTAGAACGTAGAAAGATTCTAAATATGACAAGTCCCTCATGGATACAAGAATAAGGAAATGAAGAACGTCATTTACTAGACTACGGATGAGGCCGCACGCTTGTTTATGGAAGAATGTGGCCAAAGGAGCTGGCTTCGCGACCCTTATCTCAAGAATTCGTCTATGGAAAGAAGGAATGTAGTGTGGTAACAAAAAAATATTGTAGGATTTAAACCTTTCCCACTAGTAAAATCCTCCACCATATCAACCACAATCTTCCACAAATTTCAATATGTGAACAAGTGTTACCCACTATGAATGTACATCATGCATTAAGATAGACGTCGCTTATTATTTGAATATTTCCACATGCGTAGAACTATATTACGATGCAGAATGGACTAAGTTTTGAATTCAGTATCATAACTATAATTCTTCACACACACAATTACATAAATTGTGCCTTTGGTCGCACATTAAAGACCTTGTGTCAACCTAGTTTTGTCCATGTATCTTGGATTTCTATAAGTTTTCTCTCAAGAGACGGGATACATCTCATTTCATACACACATGTGAGTTCCTTCCTTAGAGAGTTCAATATCCCAGCACAAGGCTACTTTATGACATGGTCCGAAGTCGAGGTCTTACTACCTCATGTGGTGTCATGCCACTGTAACATGAGGGACTAAGACTCTTTGTTGTGTTGCAGAAAGCACACCGAGCATTCTAAATACCTAAGAACTCATTAAGGTTTAAAGCCAACCTCCTATAGGTCTTGCTCTTTACATTGAGTAACCAAGTAGGCTAAAGAGGTTCAGGATCTCGTCCCACCAATATCCCTATGGATAAACATAGGTACATGATGTATCCCGGTCTATGATACTTCTTTGAACTAAAAATGAGATACCTAATAAATATTTTTAAACTAATAGCAAAATATTTTATGGTAGAATTACAAAGACATTACATTAGAATTTTTTCAAGCCCATTTTCTTTATTGTGTTCTCGACAAGTTAGCACTTAAGGTCTTTGGTAAATGGATCTGTCAGGTTCTCCTAGCTTCGAACATCGATGACTACAATGATGACATCTGAGATACGCTTATTCAATGTTGTGTGCAATCTCACAGTATTCTTCTTCTTATTGCAAGCGTATTAGCTACAACTAATGCAGTAGCATGGTTATAGCAGTATATAGGTATCGCTAGAATTTAAGCACCAACCATGAAAAGATCATACATGAGCTCCCGAAGCCATACTGCTTCATATGATGTCTCTTTCAACCAAGGTTCACATTATTACTATAAATCATAATCGGTTTCGGACTCTTGTTATGAGTGTCTGTATCTCGACAATTCCAATTTGACCATTTTTTATCGGATAATCGAAGTTCTTGATTTCAGAAGCCAAAAAATAAGAAGAAGAAATTATTTAAAATACCTAGAAAATATTTCATACATTTAGGCATAATCTTATATTTATTTGTATTTGTTGTTTCGTGTAGTTTCGAATGGAATAATATTCAACATTGTTGAATTATTCACACACATAACATTTGTTGATTATACCTGATTTTAAGCTAAGTGCTCAACAATAAATAATTTTAAATGAAATACGATTAAGATGAATGAATTTGTGAATTTATAGTATACAACCTCAATAAACCGTAATGGTTACATTGTGTAAAGGGATTTTATCAACAATCTCTAGCATGTTGGTGTATGGGATAAATGAATCATTATTTAATATTGTTTTTTGCCATACTTTTCTCTTAAATCTTTTAATTTTTCTTCACTAAATTCACTGTAAAATTGAGCCGCAATAGCCGATCAGAGGGGGTGAGTATTGGATAAGACATGTCAAACTAGTATGATAAGGATGATACATATCAGCGACCGTTATAGCTAACCTTTGGAATCCTCTTCCTTGGATTCTTTATATGCATAAGATACATAAGTTATTTCACGCCAAGACAAGTGCATTTTCATCTTCTTGCTAGTATTGAGTTTGAGATCCACTTGCCGACACAAGATGACAACAAGAGTAGGTCTTATAATAGATTTCTCACGAGAATGCAAAAGCAACGCAGTAATCCCAGCACTGGCTCATGAGATACAAAGGTATCAACTACAAGTTTATTCTTATTTAGAGCACCCAAGATTAGTTTTCTTCAACCTTGTACTTTACCAAACACATTTATGCATCAAAAAGATTTCATATAACAACTAAGTGAAGGTAAAAAAAGGAGCTAGTTAACACCGTTGGTAAGAAAATGGGTGAGATATATCATTCCCATCATTCATATTCTTAGATGCTTATGAGTTATCATTGTAGAAAAAGACTTGAAGACAGGCATGAGGTCCATAAGGATGTCGAAGTTTACATAATCTGCATCCAGTGTCACTTAATCTTTAGATAATCTACATGTAATTCTATTTCCTTCAAAGATGTATCTGTAGATAATCTTTTATTTCACTATTGCATGCTCAGAAACTTTTGTTCATAGTGACAGGCAGCTAATGGGCGAAGAGCTTTCTGGCCTAAGTGTTCATGGTCTCCAGAAACTAGAGAACCAACTAGAAATGGGTTTACGTGGTATCCGAATGAATAAGGTCAAAGATCTAACATTTCACACTATTCTTATTTATCAGTTTATCTCCACTACTAAACCATTAATTTTCTATTTCAGGACCAAATTTTGACAAATGAAATTCAGGAACTAAATCTGAAGGTCTCAATGACAGTTGGATATCATTTTTCCTGTAAATATGTGGATGTGTCAACATTTTCTAATATTTATTGGTTTCACTGTAGGGAAACCTTGTTCACCAAGAAAATATGGAATTATACAGGAAGTTAAATCTTATGCATCAAGAAAAAATGGTACAGAAAAAGGTACTGAGATAAGATGCACCAGATAATAAAAAGTCTCAGAAATAAATCATTTACATGTTTCGTAAAATGAGAAAGTGATACTCCAGTATGCGCTAACCAACATAATCTTGGTTCGCAGGTTTATGCACAAAAGGGTTCAGAAAGGAAACCTATCACAATTTCATTCAATGCAAGTATCCCGGAGGACGAAGACTGATTATCCTCGAAGAACTGAAAGGGCCACTACAGAAAAAGAAAAGAAAAAAAAGGAAGATCCCAGAAGCTGCAAAGCTTTTCTTTTTAACCAAAAAACTAGTTCAAATAAATTGTTCATTTGCTACAATCAGAAAATGTTTTACTATCCACTGCAATACCCTCCATCCGCATCCAGAAGATATCCCAAGCTGGTTTTCCAACATCATTTTGTTCAACCTTGCTGGTGTTGGGAATAGAACAGAATTCCTATGAAAATAAGCATCTGCATATGTTTTGTACAACCAATGAACCAATTAGAGCCTATGCCTACCCTGTAATAAAGGCAATTATGATGGTGATGATACTGACAGGTAACTTTATTTTGACAATTTCAGATAATTATGTGTTTATGTTTGAACCACCTAGCTACAGTTGGCAGACGTGCAATTTCTCGTTGCAAGTAACTTTGCACACTCCTTATTTGGTATTTCTACCACTTTTTTCTTGTTGCTACGGATATTTTGCTGCTATTGCTCTTTAAATGCTTCGTAACAAATGAATTTCAATGCTGTTGTAGTGTTGTTATATGTTGATTGCTTACCTTTATACGTTGTTGCGGTTGAATTTATATGATGTTTATACGTATTGTTGCTAGTTATATATTTTGGCCACCTCTTTCTTGTTTTGTCTTGTTTTTAAATATTTCATTGTTTTCAAAGAAGGTAGTGTACCACATAATCCAATTAATTAGTATGTAATTTGATTAATCATTACAAGCTCCCAGACTTGCCACATAGTGAAACCATGCAATGTAACCTTGATTGGCACAGAAGGAGACAACAGTGGCAAGTAATCTATTACTTGTGATTATGTGTCAAATGGTAATCGCGGCTATATATATATGACAATGAACAGAAGATAAAGAGGCATTTAATACTTACAGTACAATAATCAGCTTACTGCGTTCTTATTATCAGTATAGTAGCTAAATAAAGTTATATGAAACAGAAAAACAAGAAGGCACTTTTATAATAGGCATAATCAATTCAGAGGCGGACCCACCTTAGGGTCAGGGGTACGGCCATGCCCCATGATTTTTTGGTTTCTTACTATATAGATATATGTATGAAATTGTATAAGTATACATACTTTTAAGCAAGACGTCTTAAGTTCAATCCTCAATGAGCCCTTAATTTTAAATTTAGGTATCCCACTTGGATAAGGGATTAGTGGTAAGCAAGTGCCACTGGCAAACTCCACTGAATCATATATGCAAGGAGTTCCTAAGTCATTCATAGAAGTGGAACTTAAAACTTTTTTAGATATTAAGCTAGATTCATGGAAGATAGCTGCTCCTCACCCTATTAATTTGGAGGCTTCGTTAGGAATTCAGGGGGGCACATATGACATACTTCATGATAAGGAAGTTCAACTCGCCGCCACTCACTAGGTCCCTGAACAACTCAATGTTCTCATTAATATATTTTAACATCACCTAAATCGCCTTCCTCATTAGTGACCCTAATTTGTGTACTGCCTTTATTTCCAAAAAGTATACCTAAATCCTCTTATTTGTTCGACCTGTATGTACAACTATTTCCCAAAATCACACTATTATGTCCCATAAAAGGTGCTTCCCACAATCTGCCAATGCTCTGGATCTCTAGCCTTGGACAGAAAATGAACATGCTCTGAAGTCCAATTGTCATCAGTACAGTCATAAATAGCAGTGTCCTACAAAGCTTGACACTTCGCTAGGGGCAAAACTCAAGAATCCTGTCAATCAAGAACCAAGAGATCCCTCTCAAGCTCGTAAGTATGTTTGAATTCCCATGGACATTAGTCTAACCGGCTCCAAGATAGATAGAAGATTCCTGTCAAACATTGAAACTTAGCCTACTTCTAATATAATCAATCTCCTCTAAAGTGAAGTGAACAACTTAGTGGTCTTCTCTCAAGTGTTCTGACTGAATACCAATATTAATGGCGTGTGCACAGAGATACCAAAATGAACTCAAAAACAGAGTTCACCTGAGTGGTGTATATCAAGATGTAATTGAGTTCAGATTGAGGTGATCTAAGCAATTCCGGAAATCTGGAAACCTTGTTAACTTATACTTTGTAATACAGAAAAGAAAACAAATATCAGCATATCACTAGAGTAGATTTCAAGGTCAATAACTTAATTTCATAAGTCATGTTACAACTAACAAATATGATAGGTTCAAATTGTTGATATTGCCGAAATAACATATTTTACCAGAAAAAAGAGCCTAATATATATATAATTGATGCAAATCAATATGAATACATTGAAAACTATGTACCTAAGAAGTGTTCAAGGTATATAGATGGACCATAGATTATCTTGCAGTTATGCAGATGCTGCCTCAAACCCATTGCCTCCGTCTCCGAGAACTGACAAGTAAAATACACGTATTATGAATGCGAAATAAGAGTTGCAACAAGATTACAAAATAAACAAGTCAAAGTTACCTATTGTTGGATTGCATCTCGTTTCCGGTTAAGCGCTCAAATGGGAGGTGATAATGGAATTAGTAATTTAGTCCCACATGGGATAGGAGGTAGGATCATGAGGTGTAGATAATTGGGATTGGTTCAGGTCTTACATGAGAATTCTCTTTTAAGGCATATGAGCCCAATTCAATATCGCACTTCATAGGCCAACTCCGGTTTGGGTCACACCGCGTTCCCAACAAGTGGTATCAGAGCCCAAGGTTACATGGCTGGTTTGGACGGATTTAATTGGTTCGAAACATATGGTGCCGAACGTTCATGTTACATAGCAAGGGTGCGGGAACGAACAAATAAAGGTATCGGCTAGCGGAAACGAGCAAAATGTAGCAAGGGTGCTAAGGTTGTTGCTAAGGTTGTTCGGTTAGCGGAAACGAGCTAAGGTGGAGATTGTTGGATTGTATCTCGTTTCCGTTTGAGCGCTCAAATGGGGGCGACAATGGAGTTGGCAATTTAGTCCCACATTGGATAGGAGGTAGGATCATGAAGTTTATGTAGATAATTGAGATTTGTTCAGGCCTTACATGAGAATTCTCTTTTAAGACATATGGGCCAAATTCAATATCGCACACCTCACAGGCCAACTCGGGTTCGGATCACACCGCACTCCCGACACCTATCAGTGAAGTTATGATTTTCATGAGCTATATTAATACAAAGTTAATTAAACCCCCCCCCCCCCCCCCCCCCCCCCCCACCCCCCCCCCAAAGTTGTGGTATAATGTAGTGTTCATTTGGGTACTGTGATGACAAATACTGATATGGATCAACTTAAGACTTCAAACTCAGCAGTATCTTTCTGGAGGGCCGGCCATAACTTAAAAAACGGTCAAGTGTGAATAATTCAAAGGCCTTAAACAAATCCCACAGCGTGAAGTAGCAAGATTGATAGTATGTATGACAGTTCCATTAATTTGAACAAAGCACTAAAAATATTTTCTATGGCTAGAAACACTACTAATGCAGGGAAACTCTCCCTCTCCTACTCCAAACCAATTTCGTCCCCCTCCATTGAAAGAGCAAAGTTGCTTCTTCATTTCCACACAACCAGAAGGGTTCCAAACTCGGCGCACGAACGACGTAAAAGTTGTTACCGGAAGATCAGTGGATCGAGCTACGTAAGCGTATTATTTCTTTTATTGAAAGACAGTGGGCCAAAAGGTATACAATGCAGTATGCACAAAAAGTTTCGAGATTATCATATAAGATGATATAACATCAGATATAGTGGCGAAAAAAGAAAAAGAAGCAAAGGCAAGGCAAATTCGTTACCTATAAATCCCGTCGCGCGCACGAGACTACTGATCAGAAATTAACATTACTTGTAGTTTTAGATCTTGATTTGTTGAAAATGCGATGAGAAAATAGAATTGGAGAGGAGTGCAAGAAAATGTTGTTGAGAATGGATGGATATATATAAGAAGGAAGGAAGGAAATAAAGTAAAGGAGCGGTTCCTCTTCGTCCGCGTCGGCTGTGGAGTGCAAGGGGGTGTGGACATAGACAAATATGTGTTGTTTATGTCACCCACTCACGCCATGTTGTTATTTTTTGTGGCTAACAACAAGTCAACAACTGGTCGCACTTCAAATCTTGAGAAAAGGACCAACCATGGATTCACCCCCTGCTTCTTGCCACTCCACCAGTGGACTTTACTCGATCTAATGGTCTCCGTCTATTTAACACAAAAAATGATCATTCTTTGTGTTAAAATAACAGAAAATGACAATTCTCTAACATTTTAATACGGATCTTCGTTAATTTAACATGAAGAATGATTATTTTCGTGGTTTTAGCACGAAAAATGGCTATTCTCCATAATTTTAATACGGAGAATGGCCATTCTCCTTGTTAAATTGACGAAAATGGTCATTCTCCGTATTAAAATCACGAAAAATTGTCATTATCCGTGTTAAAATCACAGAGAATTATGGAGAACAGTTGACAGAATTTTTTTTTTTTTTTGGAAAAAAATTTGTCAGGAATAAAGATTCAAGAGTTTTCGTTCTTCTTTCAAAATGATGCTAACTCTTATGTAAAAGAAGAAGAATATCTTCTCTCCATAATTGACCTAATCGTCGAAGAAGAAGAAGAAGAAGAAGATGATGATGATGATGATGATGATGATGAGCGATGATCGGAGTTCGACTGAAAAAAAAATACAGTGAACTACGAACGATCTTTGCGATCTCTGCTGAAGTTGAGAGCAATGGAATTCAGATCTCTCGTGAAGAAGAAGAAGACGATAAAAATCGCAATCCAAATATGAGTTTGTGCGAAGGGGTAGTAATGGTATTATCAAAATGGCAATTTTGTAAATACAAAACATCTAAAGAAAATCTTGGAATATCTAACGTAAAAATATATAATTATGGACATTTTATAAAACTCACCTTGCGGGTGGATTTTTAATAAAAATTAACCCCGAAATTGGGTATCTCAGCAATTCCCAGATATTATTATTATTATTATTATTATTATTATTATTATTATTATTTTGTGTTTATTATTTTGTTCGAATTCTGTGTTTTTGATAATGATAAAAAGTATATATTTGAAAATAATAATTTTATATGTGTTTTGAAGTCTAAATTTAATGTGTATAAAAATTATATATTTTTAATATAGTTAAATCATAATTTTGTCGATACATTAAACAATAGAAATATACAACCAAATAAGTCGAATAAACCAAATTGATTATATTGGTTCGATTCAATTTCAATTCTACTAATTTGAATTTTAATTATTTTAATTCAGTTGAAATTGAATAAACTGAGACATAATTCTCATCCATGCATTTTTCAACTATCATGTTCATCTTTCTTGACCAACTCCCAAGAGGATTGAATAGAAAATAAGGGTTGATATAGCCTGTCCAAAGAATTGGAATAGCTGCCCATAGTTTTGGTCGCGTTCGTACTCGTTGCTGTCTATGTTGTTGTTTCGATATCCACAGCTAAACACAGTGAATTATTTGCTCATTGTCGTTGTTGTCGACATCGACGTTTCGGTACCCACAGCTAAACACAGTACGAGCTCATGCTTGTTCAGGACATTGCATGGTTCGCCATTCTGCTCAAGTGCAAAATGATGAAAATAAAAAATAAAAAATGCACACTTGTCACTTTGTCTTCGACTGACTTTTATCACAATACAAAGCATCTTGTAAGGATTTGGCATTAGGAATATCAATTCAAGAGAGAGAGAACAATAATATAAATAATCCTACTTGTCCGATTTGATACGGTTGAGTCGAGTCGAGTTGGCTGTTATGTTTAGGGGTGCAACTCGAACGGGTTGGATCGGACTTGAGGTCAACTCGAGCCCAACTCGATGAATCATAAGTCTAACCCGAACCCGAGCCCGACCCAATCTCGGGTTCAATATATGAAGTCCAGGACCAAGTCCGGAGGATCGGATTTGGCCCGGGTTGAACTCAGGTTAGGTCGGGTCCATCGGGTGTATTGGATTCTGTCACCCCCAGTTTTTGAATTAGGGATATTTTCGTCATTTTTCAAGTTTTATAATTTTTAGGAATTTTATTTGATTTTATGTGATTTTTTGGGATTTATTTGGTTTGGTTTGGATTTTATCCAATTCGGACTCAAGTTGGAGACCCGGGTAGCCTGGACCCTAGTGGGACCCACATACTAGCTGGACTTGGCCCACATGCCATCATAATTAGGTTAGAAATCATAAACCCTATTTCCATGGTTTAATTAGTCATTTTAGAGCTTGATTAGTATTTAGATTTTAAACCGAAACAAACCGAAACAAACCCGAACCAACCCAACCTAAGTTTAATGGGTTGGAGGGTTATTGGATCACACCCACAACCCAATGGCCGGCCAAGAGTGAGTCCCCCCCCCCCCTTTCTTCTACACTAAGTCACAACTCTCTCTCTCTCTAAAAATCCCTTTTCTTCCCAAACTCCTTCTTCCCTACAAGAAGCCTATTTTAGGTATGTCATTATTTCTATATTTATTACTCCTTTCCATTTATTGTCTTCACAATTATTGTAGCGGAGAAGGATAAGGAAAATAGGAATTTGAAGAGGAGGAAATAGAAGAAGAAGAATAGGAAGGGAAAGTAGGAAATAGGAAATGGAGGAGAGCGAGTTAGAGGGTGAAACGGAGCTCGGAGTATCGGAATGAGTTGAAACTTGGCGTGGAGTTAGAATACGTGAATTAGATTTTGCGGGTAGGCTCCCGGATGGAAATCGGGGTCGTAGGGCGCCGGTATCGCGCCGTACCATTGCGTATCTTGAAATACTCAAGATATCAGCAATGAGCCGTATCATGGACTGGATGTCCACTATTGTAAGCCCCCTGAATTTCCCGAATTATTTTTCGAATTTTCTAATGAATTATTTTCAATAATTCATTTCTATATAATTAATTTTTGATCATTAATGCTCTTTACCGTGACTTGGAATTCTAGAGCATCAGGGATGCCGGTCTCTGGATACTTCCTTCTTGGAGTTTGTAGTAGACGAGATTATCTTCATTTTGATATATCCTGTCCCACTTGAACTCCTTCTCTTGTGCTCCTTTTGTATCGCGCAACTTTGGGTCAACTTAGACCAATTAATCATTGATTAATTATTCCCACTTTTATTTTTGATCTTCGTTTGCACGTTACCGTGACTTTTAATTTAGGAGCACCAGACCAGTCGTTTTCTCAGAACCAACTTGTCATGCCTGATCTACTCGAGACGCTCTTCACCCATGACCTTCGTGTCCCACTCAGACACTCCATTTTGTGCTCCAATTCCTTCGCACAACTTTCGGTTCAATTTAGGCCAATTAATTATCTACCGTAAAATCTGATTTAACTTCCAATTTAATTTCCGGGCCCGATATCGGTCCAATCCAGTCGACCCAAAATATGGCCCTGGCCTGTTTTGAGCCAACTATGCAGGTGCCACTTGCGTGCCACAATTTCGATCTCCCTTGTGCTCCCATTCCATCCGTGATTTTAATTGGTTTAAATTATTAATTAATTAAATCTTGGCTTCGACTTTGTCCAAACTTGGCCCAACGTTCGACCCAGTTTGGCATGGACCCTACCATGACTGCCCATACACCCCACTGATGTTTTCCCATTTTTTTTGCCTACTCGAAAATATAATTCTTTTATTTTATATTATTATCTCTTTTCTATCTCTCTATATATAAATATACCTACATGTATATATGTGTTACATCTCTCCTCTCACTCATGTGCACACACACAAGAAATCCTTCCCCCCTACACTATCAGTCGACCTACTTTTCCTCACCTCTCTCTCTCTCTAAATATCTATAGCTCTCTCTCACTCTCTATCTCTCTCTTTATATTATATATGTACACTCACACATATATTAATCCCCACCATCTCTCCTTAGTCACCACAAACACACCACCCCCTACTCCTGTACGAGCAACACCCCTACCATCATCTAACACATCTCTCTCCCTCTCTCTACTTCTCTCTCATTAATATCTAATTTTCTCTCTCTTTCTTCAATAACACTCACACTCCACCCTCACCATCACCACCATGCCGACAGCCCCATGGCTTGGCCGAGCTCCCTCCGAACTCCACCTCAGCCACCCCCTGGCCGAGAGCCTCCCCGAGCTCCTTCCTCCTCCTTCCGACTTCACTATCCTCACCATCATCTTCTCTTTCTTCTTAGTCTTCTTCTTCTTCTTCTTCAAAAGAAGAACACCAACACCACCATCACCATTCTCCTCCACCACCTCCACTCCGCCGCCGAGCACCCCGCCGTCGCCGCCCCGCCGCGTGCAGCTCGCCGCCCCGCCGTGCGCCACCGTGCGTGGCAGCAACAGCAGCGGGCAGCAGCGCATGCAGCGCACGCGGCAGCAGCTGCTACAGCAGCAGCGCGCTCCGCCGCCGGCGAGCCCCCCCCGGCCGTGCGTGACCCCGGCGAACTCCCCCGGGCCAGCGCCTCCTTCTCCGGCGCGACGCATGGGCTATTCGTGCGTTTTGAACGGAATCCCGTCGACGCGCGCGCGGGAAAGTTTCAGAAATGGTGTTTCGGGACAACGAATTTGCGCCGATTTTCTGGACAATCCGACCGTTGGATCGGCAATTTCTTCGCTCCGTCTCAATCTCGGTATATACCCCTTCATCCCTGTTAAATTTGAACCGTTAATTTCGTCGTTTGATACATCAAAACCGGCCACCAAGTTGACGTTTTAATTTGTACTATTTTTGGACAGTTTCGTGATGCCAACTTCGCGGGTTCGTATCTTCGCCGTCGCAGCTTCGTTTTGCACACCGCCAGTTCCGGTGCATAGCTAGTATAACCATCTTCCTGCCCCCTTTAGATTTCATTTCAGTTTGAGCTTGTTAGATCGGTCGAATTCGACGCCAAAGTTGGCCGTTCGAATTCTTAGTGTTGCACTTGTAAAATTCCATTTTTGAACCCGGGACTCCGGATTCAATTTCTGACACCACCAGTAGACTCGTGGCATCGTTCTGGTATGTTTTCATATAAAGTTTGCTTGATTTGGAGAACGTGGGCCCTGACACGCATTTCGGTGCAAAGCGGGTCCCACTTTCTGAGTCAACGGGACTTTTTGATGCCGGCTCATCGGAATTCAATTCCGGATATACCGTTAAGTTCGTATCGTCATTCTGGACTCGTTGACATATAATTTGCTAGGTTTTAGTGGACATTGGTTCCGACACGCATTTCGGTGCAAGTCGGATACCAATATCCGGGCCAATGGGTCATTTTGAGATCGGCTCATCGGAATCCAATTCTGGATATACCGTTGAGTTCGTATCGTCATTCTGGACTCGTTGACATAGAATTTGCTGAGTTTTGAGGACATTGGCTCCGACACGCTTTTTCGTGCAAACCGGATTCCAAATGTCCGCGTCAACGGACCAGTTTGAGATCGGGTCAACGGAATCCAATTCTGGATATACCGTTGGGTTCGTATCATCATTCTGGATTCGTGGACATAATTTATTAGGTTTTGTGCACTTTTATTTTGGCACATTTTTCGGTATAAAGTGTGTCCAACGACGGACATCATTTTGGTCCGAAATTACCGTTTTGCCCCTGTGTTCAAATTGGACTTTTGGACAGGCTATTCTAGCTAATTTGACCATTCTAGACACGTTGGTGATGTTAGTTTCATCATCCGACAACATCTGTAGATTTCTTCCCTTTTTGTGTCACCCTATTATTATAATATTTTCTCCTTTTGGTTGTTTTAGAGACCCGTCGATTTCAGTGATTTCTAAATCATTGAAATTCATAAGTTGACCTTGTAGATGTTTATAGAGACTAGCTTGACCATAGTTGACTACTTTGACTAGACGTCGAAGTAGAGTCAACAGTTGACCTAGGTTTGATCAGACTTGACCAATGTTGACTTTTTGACCAAAGTCAACTGTAGGCAACCATTGACCTATTTAACATAGATTAGACTTAGAATTGACAGGAGTTGACCAGTTGACCAAAGTCAACTGTACGTTAACCTTGACCCAGTTTGTCTTAGTTTGACTTAGTTTGACCTAGATGTTTAGTATGTCTTTTGACCCTGATCAGCTCTTGTATTATTTCATCTTTAGGTCTGTGGCTTTACTCTGAACCCTGATTCATATTGACATCAGGACCCCAGGCGAGTACATTCTCTGATAACTTATTCCCAATTTATGATAACTGTTATGATTCATGTACTTAGTGTTGATATGCTTATTCCTGACACATGGTTCTTACGGATTGGTATTCTTGGATCCCGACGAGAGATGTTTCTCCTTCTTAGGTTGGGATGTATTGTGCAAGCACCCTTGTAGCTCTTGCTCGATATGTGGTCACTGATTCTAGAGAAGGTTCGCGACCTTCTCATTAGAATCCCGTGCAGTGACGTGTCCTATTTGGATCCATTCTACCAGTTGGGGTAGGGGGAGTAGTAGCGTATGCCTGTGATCATATCCCCTTGTATTCTTGAACAGTGTGAGTCATATACCGCACTTATGACTTGCCAGGCCGATTCTTGACAGTTACCCAAGCCGATCACAAGTTGAAACTACTACTCACACACATTGGACATATGGCTTACCTTGATTTGTGTACATACCATGATTCAGTTCTACTTTCTTGTTCTAGCTTAGCTCTACAGCTTACAATGTTATGATACATACATGTACACTCCATGATTCATTGTATATGCTCTATTTACAGTCTTATAGCTTTTATTCTATCTTGAGATCTGTTATAAGATATATGTACTCGTTCCAACCTGACCGGATATGTTGACAAATTTTAGGAGTAGTTGTGCCCTCATTATTGGACTTCAGGATGTTGCTAGCTGAGGTGGATCTCACTATTCTTCTATGTGAGTTGCCTGGTAGTTATCCTTAGTTAGTCTTGTTGTTCCTTCTTTATTTTATGTCTTATGATCCTTGTAGATTCTAGTTGTTCTAGTGATATTGTTATTATTTTTTTGTCTTATCTTCCTTAGTTTTCGTGATGTGACATGAGTACATTTCTAGTTATGGATTCATAGATGTTGTAGTTAGTATAGTATACTTGACAGCGTTCTACCGCCGATACCGCGGCGTAGGCTGGGCGTAGCCCACGTATTCGTACCCGTATATCCGGGTGCGGGTCGTGACAACTATACCTAGGTATTTTGGTAGGTAACGTATGTATAGGTTAGTATCTTACTACCCTAGGGAGCTCGGGTCAAAATACCAAGCGTAGGTAGGCTAACTTGATAATTGCCTAAGTTAAATTTTTACCCTTTTTAAAGGTAAAATAGGATATTGGCCTACGGCCAAGATTTGGGTTTCGAAGTCCAAGATGGACTTGGATATGGGTTGTAGAGGTTGGTAATGAATAGAAATAGCCGTCTAGACCTAGTCTTGACCCCGGTTGACCCCGGTTGACTTTTTAGACTAAAAGTCAACTATGGGTCAACACTTTACCCAATTTAGTCCCAAATTCATTTAGACTTGAGCAGTTGACCAAAAGTCAACTATTAGTCACCATTGACCTAGGATTGACCTAGGGTTGACCGGAGTTGACCAGAGTTGACCAGTTGACCAAAAGTCAACTGTAAGTCAACCGTTGACTCAAATCGACCTAGATTAATTCCGTTTGACTTGCATTGACCCAGTTTAACCTGGTTAGGCCTAATATGACTTAGGTTGACCTCGTACAGTCTAGTTTGACGTGTCTTGACCTAGAATGACTTAATAGGATTTAAATTGTCTTGACTTTATTTCCTAAGCATAGTATTGATACGTCTTGTTCTCTATAGGTCCTCGAGACGCTGCATTTGCTCCAGTAGACATATCATACCATATTACAGGCGAGTACATTCTCTGACACTTTTCTAATTTACGATGATTGTTATAATTCATATAATTAGTGTAGATATGCTTGTTCTCGACACATTGGTCACACGGATTGGTATTCATGGATCCCGACATGAGATGTTATTCCTCGTTATCTTGGTATATCTTGTGCAAGCCCCCTTGTAGTTCTTGTGCAGTATATGGATACCGATTCTCGAGGAGACTTGCTCCCTTCTCGTAGAATCCCGTGTCGTAATGTGTCTTGCTTGGATCCACTCTACCAGTCGGGGACGGGGAGTACTAGTGTAGATGTGTGGTCATACCCGCCTTGTATATATTGTGAACCTTGTGAATGCCAATCCTACACCACACGTATGATTGGCTAGATCATAACCTTGTGCAGACCCAATCCGGCCACATGTTGTAGCTAGTACTCACACACCTAGATATATGATTCTTGATTCTTGTACATGCCATGATCAGTTTACTTGCCTTGTTCTAGCTCTAGTTTTACAGCTTACCTTGCCATGATACTCACATGTACATTCCATGATTTTCTTGTATATACTCTCTATTTACTGTCTTATAGCTTTTGTCATATCTTGTGAACTGTTGTTAGTAGATTGTACTCGTTCCATCCTGACAGGATATGTTGAAAATATTACAGATGCTGACGAGGGGGATTACTGTACCTACTACGATCCGGATGACGTAGTGGGCCTAGACCTGGAGACTTTGGTCCAGCAGGGCTTAGCTCCGCCTGGCGAGACCTTACCTATTGCTTAGTTAGAGTAAGTCTTTTATACTGGACCTTGTCTCCAGCTACTTTTGAGACTGTTATTATTATGGATTGTATTAGAGACTTGGACTTGTATATTATTTGGTGTTTGGACTTGACAGGTTATTATTTTATCGTCTTGTTGTCTTTATCTTTCAGTCTTTACTTTATCATCTTAGAGTTGTGATTGAGCACTCATATATATTCATTGCTTGTCCTCCGTTCGGAGTTGACCATATTCTCGACAGGTTTTGATATATATATATAAACTGTTTAGAGTAGAAAACCTACAGCATTCCACGCCATTTTTACGGTGAGGGCTGGGCATTGTCACGTGCACGTGCCCTTATAGCGGGTGCGGGTCGTGACACGTTTTTAGTGGTGGCCCATGCAGGTCAAAAGTCGCAATTAGTGCGATGTCGTAGTGGCGCTCGACTTAGAGTGCTATTACGAGCCTGCGGTACGTATCTAGGATAGGCTATTGGCTAAGAGTACTCAATCACAGTAGGATCTTTCCTTGCTTATCTTGCTTACCGTCTTTGATATTGATTTAATGCATTCTAGCTGTCCTCCTTTGATAAAATCTTTCATGTGTAATATTGATATCTTCTTTTCAATCTGTCTCCAGGATGGTTATGACTCACTCTCCTGGCGAGGAGCACGGAGAGACGGAGAGGTCTGCTACCTATGGCGGACAGGCTCCGGTCACTTCCCCAGTAGATGGGACTTCTGTAGGGGCTCTCGGGGGTACTCCTCCAGCGCTCTTGGTGACCGTCCCTGGGGTTGCGGGTGCTCTTCCCGCAGTGCCAGGGGCTACGACGGGAGTTGTCGGGGGCATTCTTCCTCCTGCTGCGCAGCGGATTCCTCCACTAGTTGCAGATGTACTTCCACCTCCACCTCCTCTGTCTACAGATATGGGGCAGATGCTTACCTTCCTCCAGTAAATGCTGGAGACTCAGAGAGCCCAGGCCGAGGCTCAGCAGAGGCAGACAGACGCGATGCGTCAGGGCATGGAGGATGCCCATCAGTTGGCCCTTGCAGCCGTGGAGCAGAGGGCTCCTCATCCGGGGACGCATACTAGGTACGGAGATATCCAGGACTTCAAGAAGCTCGGGCCCTGTGACTTTAGCGGGACCGAGGGTGTGGTCTATGCAGACGATTGGCTCGAGGATATCGAGCGGCAGATGAGGGCCTCCCGCCTGGCAGACGACCTGAAGGTCGAGGCGGTAGGTTTGCAGTTGCTAGACATTGCACTCACCTGGTTCAGAAATGAGCCAGCCCTAGCTGGAGAGGGCCGTACTTGGGCAGAGTTCAAGCTCCACTTCAAGGAGAAGTTCTTTTCTCCCATGGACAAGATTGACCTGGTGCGACAGTTCCAGGATCTGCAGCAGGGCAGTCTATCTGTGGAGGAGTACGCAGCAGAGTTCGGCCGTCTGAGCCGAGATGCAGAGTACATGGTTCGAGACCCGGAGATCAGGGCGAGCCGTTTCAGGGAGGGGCTCACTTGGTGTCACGATCCGATCCCAAATAATTGGGTCGAACCGGATCATGCCCAGCCTGTACCGTTGTTGAGACGGCGGCAGTAAGCTGTTCCATTAGCAGGTAACCACACAACAACATCTATATTTGTCACAACTCAAATTCGGGAAATGAAACTTTATTAACTTTGAAATGAAATACAACTGGAAAAATGTACTGAAATAAATAACAGAGTTTAAAATAAACAACAATGCCGAAACAGAAAACTATCTAATCAGCCGGCTCATCGGCCTCAGTCCCAACGTCCTCCAATGGGGACTCTGGCAGCACTACTGGATACAGAACAGGGTCGTAGTAGCTGTTGTATAACAGCTCATCATCCTCATAGTCCCCTAAAAATATATCTCCAGTCAGGAGGGAGCAAAGTACAATTCATGCTAATTTAAAAAGTTATAATGAATAATAGAATCATGCACTTTTAAACAGTTTAGAAATAAACAGTTTTGCAGCAATAAAACAGTGTGATTTGAATAGGCAATGAATATGACCGGCTTGGGATGTACAGTTGTATCCTATTGATACGATTCGGCTTATCCACGTTTGTGTGAGGGGTAAGCTAATACAGTTCGAAGTTACAGTTGGCTTTGGTCATAAACATTACTCTACTCCTCCAGTCCCCAATCAGTACAGTAGTTGCAGTCAGTACTCTCCGAGATAGTTTCGTATTTGCATCGTGGTTTAAACTTGCAGTAAAGCGATTATTAAATAACTGTAAAACTAACACAAACTATACTTGCTTCAAAATGGACTTGACTGGAGAGGATGAAGACTTCGAGACAGGAATTCAGAATCGCCCTCGAATTCCTACATTCGAGAAATTGACTCAGATTCCAGGGTTACCAATCTAGCTACGCTAGTTGAAATCTCTATTTATCCTAATCCAATTTTAATTCTTATTTAATAAAACACAAACGGGATTACGATTATCGGTGCGTTTGAATTTAATACGAGGGAAAAGATGGTTTTAACTTTGTATTTGGAAAATTCGTCGATACCAATTTAATTGATTAAAACTTTGTATTTTCATAATTTATAAGTATAAAACTAATTTCTTATTTAGTGAAAAATACATGATCTTAATTAATATTAAAACTCGTAGATTTTAGGTGAGAAAATCTTTATTAATTTTTATACGAAAATACTTTTATTAGTTTTATTCGAATACTACAAAAACTCGCAAAATCAGCAAATAACCAAAACCTACGCTACCAAATTACAGTTACAGAACCAACAACCAGCCGGGCTTATGTCCATTACAATTTATTTACATAAATTAAAATAAGACAAAACTGCCGTTAGTCCTAAACTTTAAATAAATTAAATATGAATAAAATAAATAATAAAAATAAAGTAAATATGAACTAGTCTCAGATATGGTCCAATCGTCAACTAGGCTAATGCCTCAACGTCCAGGCAAAGCCGGTTTCGTTTGCACTTAGCCGGGCCCATTGACCGATACGGTCGTCGTCCAAATCCAATATTTAATATAATATTCCAAAATCTATTTTGAAATTATTTTTAAAATATAATTGAATTTACTGAAAAATTCGGCAACATTTCCTCTATTTTTGGTCAACCCAAAAACTGGGAAATATGCTGATAATCTTTCATGCAAATCCCAAACCAGGGAATCCCTATATATATATATATATATATATATATATATATATATATATATATATATATATATATATATATATATATATATAAAATAATCCACAACCAATCCACAGATTAATTCGGAACGACCCGAAATAATTTCGGAAGTCCGAATCGAACCCAAAAACGTCACAGCACAATACCGGAAATACCCGGAAGCCAAAATTTACCAAAATCCAATTTCCAAAAAGTTTCGAAAAATCCACAGAACCTTTCTGAAGGTTCCGAAAAATACGACGTCGCTAAACCGAATTCCCGAAAGGGAATCGGGGACCATTCTCATCACAGACAGTAGAAAAAATAGGGCGGGACAGGGGTTATACCTCGGGTTGCTCGGCTAGAGCTCTCAGATGAATAAAAGAAGAGAAATAGAGATCCGAACAACAACTAAAACTCGGAACAGCGCTGGACTACGCTGTCCAAAACAGCGGGCACTCGCGGAGACCCGGACAGCAGAGAGAACGGCAGAAAATAGCAGTTCAGAACTGCGGTGTCGTCGAGAGACTAGGGCACGGATGCGGGGTCGCTACGCCAGGGAGAGGCGCGCATGGGTCGGGATGGAGCTGCGTCGGGCACGCTGGAGAGGGACTCGGCGGGCTTGACCACGCGAAGTGGGGCCGACGGCGAGGGGCGCGGGGGTCGCGCGCCAGGGAATGGGCCGGCGGGGCGCGGCTCGCAGGCTGCCGGCGATGGGCGGACGTCGGAGGGTCGGGCGGGGCTCAGCAGCGCGGTGGCCGAAGGGGAGTCGGGCGCGCTGGAGTGCTCGGATCCGCGGGCGAGGGGGCTCCGGAAAGGAGGGGAGTGGGGTTTGGGTTCTGGAGAAAGTGAGTTTGAGGGGGAAATGTGTAAGGAGTGGGGAAAGGGTTGGAAGGAGATGGGATTATTAGGGGGGTTTTGTCACCCTCATTTTCCGTATTTCGTATTTATACTCGTATATAGATTTTGGCATGTATTTTTATTTTTCTTAACTTGTGGAATTTTGGTATTTCTCGTATTTTGGGTTTTGTCTTGGCTCGGTTTTAATTGGTTTGGGTTGGTTTGGTTTGGTTCTTTATGGTTGGATCACCTTAGCCTATGCTCCACCCTCAACACACCACATCTCCCCCTCTTTATAATCCCCACCTACCACTCTCTCTCTTCATTACCACCACCATTTATTTTCTTCTTCTTCTCCTTCCCCCACAACTCTCCACCCATAGGCAAGTACATCTTGCCACTACATGAGAACCCTATTTTCTTGGTCCATTAGCTAGATTAGGACATGGTGATCAACATTAGTTCTTGGCTTTTTGTGATTTGGTGTCTCCATTGCTCTAGATCTAAGTTTTCCTATTTTTGGATTTTGTATGGTTTGATCTATTTTAGTTGGATGTTTATGGGTTTTGATGTTTCCATGTGGAAGAGCATTCAGTTTCACTCCAGTTGGAACTTTGGAAATCCGGATTTGGAGTTCGGATGGCCAAGTTCTGAACTTTTGAAGCTTTGGGTTCATCCATGGTATTCTTGCTGTTTGGAGAAGACAGTGAGCAGCGTGCAGAGCTTATTAGCTTACGCCACTGAGTCTTGGATCCGCTTCCTGTTGGAAGCGTGTCTCCTGCGTGCGTGCTTTTGTGCGTACGCAGACTTGAACGTGCGTGACTTTTCATGCACGCTGCTCCCCTTGAGCGTGCGTGACTTTTTATGTACGCTGCTCCCTTGAGCGTGCGTGACTTTTCATGTACGCTGCTCTCTTGAGCGTGCGTGACTTTTCATGTAAGCTGCTCCCTTGAGCGTGCGTGACTTTTCATGCACGCTGCTTCCTTGAGCGTGCGTGACTTTTCATGTACGCTGCTCCCTTGAACGTACGTGACTTTTCATGTACGCTGCTCCCTTGAGCGTGCGTGACTTTTTATGTACGCTGCTCCCTTGAGCGTGCGTGACTTTTTATGTACGTTGCTCCCTTGAGCGTGCGTGACTTTTCATGCACGCTGCTCCCTTGAGCGTGCGTGACTTTTCATGCACGCTGCTCCCTTGAGCGTGCGTGACTTTTCATGCACGCTGCTCCCTTGAGCGTGCGTGACTTTTCATGTACGCTGCTCCCTTGAGCGTGCGTGACTTTTCGTGTACGCTGCTCCCCTTGAGCGTGCGTGACTTTTCACGTACGCAGCCCCCCCTGCGTGCGTGACTTTTGTGTACGCTGCCCCCTGACCTCTTGCTTAACCCATTGGCTCTTGGAGTTTTGGTCTTAATTCTTTAAGCTTGGCTCTTCTATAGCCCTGTATATTGATATTTTATTAGATATTTTACGTCCATTTTATATCCTTACGCCTTTTGTCCTGAACTTGATAATCACGAATTTACTGGATATGTTTGGAATTGATAATTGAGCATGACCTGATAAGTGGTCCGTCGTGGCGCACTCCTGACTAGTACACTTGATATGATAACCTGACCTGATATATCTTGAATAGCTGTTGCGACGGCTACCTGACATGACATGACCTGTATAATTAATCCTGACACCGTGGGCGATTGTGCTTGTACAAATAATCCAGTCATGTCTTACATCATGTCTAGGAGGGGACTCCTGAGTACCACGGTCAGGAGTACCTACTGAATTGGACTAAGGTTAATAATTAGTATAATTTACTAGTCATGAAGAGATGTTCCCCAGTTACAGGCGATCCCGTTATCCCGGCCGCAAATGATTGGACTTGTAGCCTGCCGACGAGTAGGGCACATTTTCAGCCCACTGTTATGTGGGGCAACCACCATTGTCACTTAAATGATTGAACTCTATTGTCACTATAATGCATTGTACTCTCTAGATTGTCACTATAATGATTGCCTGGATAACCTGGATAGCTGCAGGGCCTGTGACTACTTGGAGCATCTCATTGCATCTTGCTAGTAACTAGGATTGTGATAACCTTAGTTAGTTAATGTAGAAAGCCGTAGGCAATGATTGGCCGTGATTGCTTGGATGGAGTCTAGTCCAGTATAGTATTGTCTAGAATTGATTGATTGTAAGATTGTACCAGAATGATTGAAGGATTGTCACTCCAGATTTTTACTTGACCTGATTTCTTATATTTATCTTGCCGATAAATGGTGAGAGAAACCAAGTTCCGTTCAGACGAAGGGTTACAACCCCGGTCCTTGTTTGGTTTACGGGTTGTAACCTAGCTATCTGAATAGTCCCATGGTTATCTCATCGTATATCATCCTGACATGCTTTTCCATATGTCCTGTCTTTTAGTGATTCTATGCAAGATTGTCTTTTATAATTACCCATCATGCTTTTTCTTAAATTACTGTCTCTTATTATGTAATTATATTATTGTGCTAATTTGCTGGCTTTGGTTCTTATTTTGTGGCCTCCTTTGTGGCACTACTCTTCCTGGGGTCTGACCCAGCTGGTTTTGTATGGCCAGATATCGGAGCAGCAGCAAAGGATCTACCTGTCTTCCAGCCCGATGGTGGTCACCAGGCGTAACCAGGGCATCGAGTGGGTTTCTTTTGTTCTCCCACTGTAATATTTTAAATTATTCTTTTGAGGCGTTTAGCCGACGAGCAAGTGTTAGCTCGATTGTACTTACTTACTGTCCGCCTACGGGCTGTAACATGATTGACAAGCCCCGGGGGTTGATCATGTATGACTGAACTCTTGCTAGTCCTCACATTTTGTAACGACTAGCTTCATGATCATTCCGAATATGTAATGTATGGGACGCCTTACTATTGTGTATTTGGTGATCTGACATCTTGTAACTATTATTAGTTGGTTGAGATTGAGACAATAGGCTATTTTATGACCTTAAGAGACTGATGGATTGTAGTGAAACCCTCACATATCTAGACAGCCGTGACCGTATAGCGGTGTGGATTCCATTCCATTATATGTAGCTGGCTATGTCTGCCCCCGCTCTCCAGTATTCTGGTTCTGGGGCGTGACAGGTTTGGTGGTGTGCTGCTCTTTTGCAGTGAGTTGAGGGAGAGGTGGGGTTAAGTAGAGGAGTTAGTGTTAACGTTGTGGGGAGGGGAGTGAACGTAGGGTGTAGAGTAGTTTGAGGAAGAGAAATAATAGGGGGTTTGAACGAGCAACGCTGGTCCAAATTTGGACCAGCTCAAAAGTATACTTTTTTTAAAAAAAAAAACCAAAGTCCAGTCAGATTTAAGGGAGAAGGGTTCAGGTCTGGGTTCGGGCTCGGGTCTGGGTTCGAGTCTGAGTCAACAACCAAAAATCTAAGTTTATTAATTTTCAAAATAATTTTTAACACTCCACAATAATAATAATAATTTATAATAAAATAATAATAATAATACTAATATTAATTAACAAAAGAAATTGGGTTTCACAATCTTCCCTCCTTAGAAAATTTCGTCCTTGAAATTTCAAAGGTAGAGCCGGGTACAATCAAAATCACCTAACCTTAAACAAAATTTAGAATTTAAACACCAAGCACGATTGGACTCTAGGCATGGTCACTAGGTACAAAGATAAACTATCGGCATGATCAGAGTTATCTAGATATGATCTGAGATAGGGTTGGAATGTTGTGGTGATAAAAATTATTTTGGACACGAGAAAAATCTAGGTACAAATTATGATCATGAATAGGAGAAAATCAAGTAGGGTCTCGAGAAACAGGAAAGGCAAGAAAGAAGCAAATGTCAACAGTGTATTGAGAAGGCAAAAAGTAAATGGAATCATTTGAGATGATGGACTAAAAATGTCAAATCAAATTGGAATGGGGTACAAGGGTTTGTGACGCAGGAAAGGTAAAAGTTGTGTGATAGTAGGATATTAGAGATGATTAGAATAATAATAAATGTAATCGAGTGAAATATTTCCAATGAGGGCCGAGTGATGATCAAAGAGGATGGAAAGTATGTCGTTTCGCTGTTTAATGGTCAGAAGATAAGATATGCGGGAAAAGACTTACAAGATAACTATCTATAGCTTCCAAAATCTGCAACTAAATAATAATAATAATAAATAAAAAAATTAATGAATAAATATATAAGATATCAGAATATATGTGTGCAACGTACCAAGGTTGAAACAGAAAAGAGATTGAGGTAGCAGAGATTGATTTGATCCTAATAAGTTTTTAGGAAGATCAAGTAGAATTTTATAGGAAATCCTTTCTTTCTGAATATGACAAGAGATTTCTGGGAAAGGAGACAACCGCTAGAAATGTAAATTCTTTAATCAGGCAAAGGTCAGAATGATTTGATGGTGCAAAGACAACCATGGTTTGAATATAGTCTGAATAATATTCGGAAACCAAATATGTTTGAAGTCACTTTGTCTCAAATTTATGCCTCGCCAGAGTGCACCTGACTGCAGTGAATTTTTGACCCAATAACTTGAATAATTTTAGGTTACCGAATACTCTTCTAACTTTATCCATTTCATAGCTAAGCAACATAGAAGATCAACATGGTGGATTTAGGACAGTCACAATAATATCCGGAAACCTATGAACACCCGAAATCACTTCAACTTTAGAGTCTTTTGCCTCGCAGTGCGCAACTGGCTGCAGTAAACTCACAGTTTTCATAATTCAGGCAAATTACGACAACGCAAATGTGCGAAGTCGTATTAGGTTATTGGATATTTTCTCAACTTTGTCCATAAGAATTTCAAAGAAGTTTCCTAAAAATTCAAACGAGTTCTAAAGTTCTATTCATGATAGAAAAAGATGTTGATAAATGTTCTACTGGTTTCAAGAAAATTTATCAGGATAAATATGTGTTCCAGTAGCTTTTTGAGATTTAAGAGATTTGATTTTGAAGAAATTGATCAAGCTTGAGTATGACTAATTGAGTTGGTCACAGGATAAGGTAGAAGAATCAGAGCTTTGGGTTGAGTTGAAGAAGTCAATGAGAATATTCCTGACAAATCACTTAAAGGATACAGACGTTTACCAAAATTATTTGAAGAATTAATTTCTTATCTAAGGAAAGTTTTGAGAATATGATGGAAAGTAGGGTTGACATAAACGAAGTATGTCTTTATGGATTTCGGGAAGTCAGGTTAAATGGTTTAGTAAAGCCAACAAGGGGATGGTTCAACAATTTAAAAGGAGATTTACTAATAGGATGGAATCAATTCTCTGACCGTTCGTACTTCACGGTACTCAAGCATTGAGTTTAAAAACTGTCTAGGCTTTGAATTGATCAAGAAGTTGCATAGAGAGTATAGGGTTTCAAGTTGAGTGGAGGGAATCAACAATAAAAAAATATTTGGAATAACCTAGGAGATAACAATCAAAATTTGAGGTTATTTTGAAAATATCTTCTCTAGGGGAATCATGAACTAACTAGGCTGAACCAATTCTTTCGGTAATAATTGAGGTTTATGGTTCCAGAAGGATTTGGTTCAGGATTCGTTCTAAGAAAGTCAATTAGAATTTAGATCAAGTTTGGATACGCTAATCATATAAGTATCTCAGGTAGATAAGAGTTAGTAGAGTTTAAAACTCTAGATAGAGAACGAGTCTGGATTCCCGTTAAAGATAGAAAAAGATGTGATCGACTAGTGGAGAAGTTTAAAAAGGTCTGCTGACGAAGGAGATTGAAGAGTTCTAATATTGGTCCATAAATAACAAAAGTATAGATCTTAAGGGGTGCTAAAACCTGTTAAAGATATGGAAAGGAGATAATCCCGAAAATCACGGGACACTAAAGATACAAAATCTAGGAAATAAAATATGTAGTAACATATACCATCATACAGTCGGCCTAAACTGGTCAAGGTCAAAATTACTCCTCGTGCCATCATCACTTCCAATTGTTATAGGTACCAACTAATATTTTGGTAATCCAAAATTCTACTCTTCCAAATTCTTATTCACCAATAGATCCCTGATAAATACCGCCTTACATTCCTTCTCATTAAGATTACGATTTTCTGAAATGGTATCGTAGGGGAAAGACTTTGGGAAAGATATCTACCATAAAGGTGTAACCAAGAATTTTATTCATATTGGAGAATTATAGCAAGACTCTCATGATTATTCTAAAGACATCATGTTACAACTTCTTATAACAATAGGTAATGGCAGTTCTAGGTACTAGTCCTTATGGCTCTGGCTCTTGTACGAGCAGTCTCCAACTTCCTCATCTTCTTCTATGATCCTCGAGTCTGCATCATGCCTTCCTGCAGTGAGTGTAGGAGGCAAGACTTGCTCGATAGAAAAAGAGTCCCTAGGTTGCAGCGTAGCAGGGGTTGCTGAGATAGGTGCTCTGGTAAAATGGACAGATAAGAGGCAGTTCTTTACCCAATGTTCAGCGGATCCACATGCCAAACATTGTCCCAATCTCTTGCGGCAACTAACGGCTAGATGACCAGGCCTCTTGCAGTAGTCACAACCCAATAACTTCTTACGACAAGACTGCCGGGAAGTAGAGTACTTGATGGGACCCAAATATCTTCTAGATTTAGGGGTATTCCTCCTAGGGTGAGGTTCCGCACCAACTCGGTTTAAGATAGCTAAGGTTACGTCGCTGACATCCTTCATAACATCTCTCGCGATATCAATCTGTTTCTGCTGGGCCTCGGCTTGGGCCTTCTGGGACTCCAGGATTCCTTGAAGTAGGGCAACCATTCGGGAGGTATCTACTGGTACTGGTGGGGCGACAGGGGTAACTATCATAACAGGAGATGGTGGAATTGCCGTGGGCGGAATAGGTTCGGCTGTAGTATGTGCTGTGCCAGGGACTTGTGCAGCAAAGGGGGTATAGATGAGCTGCAAAGGGGAAGGATTGGAATAGACCTGAGGGAGAGGGGTGTGATCAGGAGATAACACCTCATCATCAGCAGGGCCGGATCGGGTAGTCTTTCCTTTGGCCATAATCTGGAAGGTTTAGGGTACAAACATAAGCAAGGTGTCCTACCAGTCTATAATCAAACAAAAATATTTATGTATATAATTCGGACCTATGTTGTGACAAATCAATGTTCTAGTGTTCTAATTGTTTCTAGGTATGTTTTCCTAAGTTGTTGTACGACCTGTATGGGCCACCACTAAAAATATGTCACGACCCGATCCCAAATAATTGGGTCGAACCGGATCATGCCCAGCCTGCACCGTTGTTGAGACGGCGGCAGTAAGCTGTTCCATTAGCAGGTAACCACACAACAACATCTATATTTGTCACAACTCAAATTCGGGAAATGAAACTTTATTAACTTTGAAATAAAATACAACTGGAAAAATGTACTGAAATAAATAACAGAGTTTAAAATAAACAACAATGCCGAAACAGAAAACTATCTAATCAGCCGGCTCATCGGCCTCAGTCCCAACGTCCTCCAATGGGTACTCTGGCAGCACTATTGGGTACAGAACAGGGTCGTAGTAGCTGTTGTATAACAGCTCATCATCCTCATAGTCCCCTAAAAATATATTTCCAGTTAGGAGGGAGCAAAGTACAATTCATGCTAATTTAAAATAGTTATAATGAATAATAGAATCATGCACTTTTAAACAGTTTAGAAATGAACAGTTTTGCAGCAGTAAAACAGTGTGATTTGAATAGGCAATGAATATGACCGGCTTGGGATATACAGTTTTATCCTATTGATACGATTCGGCTTATCCTCGTGTGTGTGAGGGGTAAGCTAATACAGTTCGAAGTTACAGTTGGCTTTGGTCATAAACATTACTCTACTCCCCCAGTCCCCAATCAGTACACTAGTTGCAGTCAGTACTCTCCGAGAGAGTTTCGTGTTTGCATCGTGGTTTAAACTTGCAGTAAAGCGATTATTAAAATAACTGTAAAACTAACACAAACTATACTTGCCTCAAAATGGACTTGACTGGAGAGGATGAAGACTTCGAGACAGGAATTCAGAATCGCCCTCGAATTCCTACATTCGAGAAATTGACTCAGATTCCAGGGTTACCAATCTAGCTACGCTAGTTGAAATCTCTATTTGTCCTAATCCAATTTTAATTCTTATTTAACAAAACACAAAACGGGATTACGATTATCGGTGCGTTTGAATTTAATACGAGGGAAAAGATGGTTTTAACTTTGTATTTGGAAAATTCGTCGATACCAATTTAATTGATTAAAACTTTGTATTTTCATAATTTATAAGTATAAAACTAATTTCTTATTTAGTGAGAAATACATGATCTTAATTAATATTAAAACTCGTAGATTTTAGGTGAGAAAATCTTTATTAATTTTTATACGAAAATACTTTTATTAGTTTTATTCGAATACTACAAAAACTCGCAAAATCAGCAAATAACCAAAACCTACGCTACCAAATTACAGTTACAGAACCAACAACCAGCCGGGCTTATGCCCATTACAATTTATTTACATAAATTGAAATAAGACAAAACTGTCGTTAGTCCTAAACTTTAAATAAATTAAATATGAATAAAATAAAATAAATATGAACTAGTCTCAGATATGGTCCAATCGTCAACTAGGCTAATGCCTCAACGTCCGGGCAAAGCCGGTTTCGTTTGCACTTAGCCGGGTCCATTGACCGATACGGTCGTCGCCCAAATCCAATATTTAATATAATATTCCGAAATCTATTTTGAAATCATTTTTAAAATATAATTGAATTTACGGAAAAATTTGGCAGCATTTTCTCTATTTTTGGTCAACCCAAAAACTGGGAAATATGCTGATAATCTTTCCTGCAAATCCCAAACCAGGAAATCCCAATATATATATATATATATATAAAATAATCCACAACCAATCCACAGATTAATTCGGAACGACCCGAAATAATTTCGGAAGTCCGAATCCAACCCAAAAACGTCACAGCACAATACCGGAAATACCCGGAAGCCAAAATTTACCAAAATCCAATTTCCAAAAAGTTCCGGAAAATCCACAGAACCTTTCCGAAGGTTCCGAAAAATACGACGTCGCTAAACCGAATTCCCGGAAGGGAATCGGAGACCATTCTCATCACAGACAATAGAAAAAATAGGGCGGGACAGGGGTTATACCTCGGGTTGCTCGGCTAGAGCTCTCAGATGAATAAAAGAAGAGAAATAGAGATCCGAACAGCAACTAAAACTCGGAACAGCGCTGGACTATGCTGTCCAAAACAGCGGGCACTCGCGGAGACCCGGACAGCAGAGAGAACGGCGAAAAATAACAGTTCAGAACGGCGGTGTTGTCGAGAGACTAGGGCACGAACGCGGGGTCGCTGCGCCAGGGAGAGGCGCGCAGGGGTCAGGATGGAGCTGCATCGGGCGCGCTGGAGAGGGACTCGGCGGGCTTGGCCACGCGAAGTGGGGCCGACGGCGAGGGGCGCGGGGGTCGCGCGCCAGGGAATGGGCTGGCGGGGCGCGCTGGAGTGCTCAGATCTGCGGACGAGGGGGCTCCGGGAAGGAGGGGAGTGGGGTTTGGGTTCTGGAGAAAGTGAGTTTGAGGGGGAAATGAGTAAGGAGTGGGGAAAGGGTTGGGAGGAGATGGGATTATTAGGGGTGTTTGGTGGTGTGCTACTCTTTTGCAGTGAGTTGAGGGAGAGGTGGGGTTAAGTAGAGGAGTTAGTGTTAACGTTGTGGGGAGGGGAGTGTACGTGGGGTGTAGAGTAGTTTGAGGGAGAGAAATAATAGGGGGTTTGAACGAGCAACGCTGGTCCAAATTTGGACCAGCTCAAAAGTATACTTTTAAAAAAAAAAAAAACCAAAGTCCAGTCAGATTTAAGGGAGAAGGGTTCAGGTCTGGGTTCGGGCTCGGGTCTGGGTTCGAGTCTGAGTCAACAACCAAAAATCTAAGTTTATTAATTTTTGAAATAATTTTTAACACTCCACAATAATAATAATAATTTATAATAAAATAATAATAATAATAATACTAATATTAATTAATAAAAGAAATTGGGTTTCACACTTGGGATATCAAGATCCTCATTTCCTCCTTCTATGAGACTTATACCCAGATCTACGCGGAGGCCCGCAAGGTAGAGCAGGAGTGGGGCTTGAAGCCCAAGAGGGAGCGTGATCTTTTCTCGGGAGCTTCTAGCAGCGCGGGGGCTGCTAAGCGCCCTCAGCTTCAGCATCGTTCTTTCCAGCATCACCAGCCATAGGTGCAGGCCAGAGCACCGGTTCAGCAGCAGGTGCAGCACACTCAGCAGAGGCAGGCACAGCATGGGGCTCGTTGTAACTTCTGCAAGAATCCCGGTCACATCTGGGAGGTCTGCCGGAAGAGGCTGGGCTTGTGCCTCTATTGCGGGGAGGCTGGACATCAGTTGAGAGATTGTCCTACGAACCATCGCCGTGCAGCTCAGGGAGCACAGGGTAGGCCACCTATGGCACCGCATCACGCCCTCCACCAGCAGCGGGATATACCCCGCCAGGACAGGACTTTTGCGATGGCAGTTGAGGATCCTGCACGTATTGGACTAGGAGGTAGGGTCTTGCTCTTTCTTTTACCTGTTATCTTCGCCCATTGATTGATGATTGCTTTCTTAGTACCTTTAGTTGCATATGTGATGATCATGCTAGATTAAATAGAAAACCCCAATGAAGACTGCAATAACACGATACTGTAGAGATTTAAAATCATGCATGTGTTCTGATTTCCTGGATTACATGTTATATAACTTAGGATAAAATTTAGTAGACCTTGATTGTTGGGTACTTGACCTAGAGAAAAGTACGACCGTTTGAATTTCGAGGACAAAATTTTTTAAGGAGGGTAGATTTGTCACCCCCAGTTTTCGAATTAGGGGTATTTTCGTTATTTTTCAAGTTTTATAATTTTTAGGAATTTTATTTGATTTTATGTGATTTTTTGGGATTTATTTGGTTTGGTTTGGATTTTATCCAATTCGGACTCAAGTTGGAGACCCGGGTAGCCTGGACCCTAGTGGGACCCACATACTAGCTGGACTTGGCCCACATGCCATCATAATTAGGTTAGAAATCATGAACCCTATTTTTATGGTTTAATTAGTCATTTTAGAGCTTGATTAGTATTTATATTTTAAACCGAAACAAACCGAAACAAACCCGAACCAACCCAACCTAAGTTTAATGGGTTGGAGGGTTATTGGATCACACCCCAACCCAATAACCCCCCCCCCCCACACACACACACACATGGCCGGCCAAGAGTGAGTCCTCCCATTTTTTCTACACTAAGTCACAACTCTCTCTCTCTAAAAATCCCTTTTCTTCCCAAACTCCTTCTTCCCTACAAGAAACCTATTTTAGGTATGTCATTATTTCTATATTGTCACCCTCACTTTTTTCAGTTAGGGGTAAAATGATAATTTTCCATTCTATAATATTTTTAGGAATTTTATTTCATGAATATTATTATTTAAATATATTAGGAGTCGGGTTCGAATTTTATCGCATTCCGAGTTAATTCGGGACCCCGGTGAATTTCGACTTGAGTCGCAATTAGCCTGTTATTTAACCATGGCCCACCACACTAAACTTTTAGGTTTAGGAGTTTGGACTAGTCCCCCATGAGTAATTAAGTTTAATTATGATTTTTATTTATTTTTAGCAACTTCCGAAACCCATTTTTGAATTTATTTGCATTTAGGCTAGTGTAGGGGCAAACTTGTAATTACAAGTGCCCCTACCTTTGACCACCATGGCTGGTCATATAGGCCACCCCTCCACCTCTCATTTCTTCACCACTAAGTTTCCTTCCTCTCTCTTCATTTCTTTTCTTTCCAACTCCTTCTTCCTCGTCCAAATCCATTTTTAGGTATGCTTTTAAACCCTTATTAATTCTCCTATTTCATTTGTTCTTTCACATAAATTAGAGAGGGGACCATTCTCTACAAGTTGACCCTAGATTTGTTAGGTTCCCCTAAAATCTAGTTTAAGGATTAATTATGGTTTTATTCTTTTTAGAGTGGTATATATATATATATATATATATATATATATATATATATATATATACATATATATATATATACATGTGTATTTATGTGTGTGTATTTATATATGTATTTGTGTGTGTGTAGGGGAGAGTGATAGTTGTGTCTTGAGAGTGTGTCCATGTGAGAGTGTGAGTCCATGTGTGTGTGTGTGTCTATATATATATAGATACATATAAGTGTGTGTGTGTCTATATATATATATATATATATACATTTATATATATATAGATATGTATAGATATATATATATGTGTGTGTGGTCATGTGTATATATTAGTGTGAGTGTAATTGTATATAGAGAGGGGAGAACGAGAATTAGTTGTGTGTGTGTGAGTGATATATATTAGAGTGTTAGAGAGGGAGAATTATGGAAGAAGAATAGAGATTTTAGAGAGGAATTGAGAGAGTTTTGGAGGAAAATTTGAGAGGAGAAGAGGGGAGAAAGGGGGGAGCAACCAAGGCACCAAGGGGGGGGGGCCTAGGGGGCTGTTTTTCCCCCCTACAACAGCAGCAAAACAGCAGTAGTAGCAGCAGCAGCAAGCTGCAATAGCAGCAGCAGTTTGCAGCAGTAGGAGCAGCAGAGCACCCCCTAAACCACCCCGTTTAGCCCCTAAAATCTCCCACTATATACCTATATATATATACATATATATGCCCCTATATATAGCTCTATATACCCCTAATAAACCCACTAGAATAGCCCCCTAAGTTGGTCCTAAGTGAGTGTGAAAAATGGGTTTGAGTGAGTGAGTGAATGTTAAGTAGGATTTTGGTTAAGGGGTGAAATTGAGTTCCGTAATTCGGAACGCGTTGAAACTTGGAGGGGACTTAGATAATGTGATTTAGATTTTGTGGGTAGGCTTCGGAGTTGGAATCGGGGTTGCGTGTGGGTTCGGGGAGACGGTATCGCACCGTACCATTCCGTATCTTGAAATATTCAAGATAACGGGTAAACGGACGATTCGGACCGTAAGATGGACTGGATGTCCACTTATCCTAGAAAACTTGGTAGGTAATGGTTGTTTAGGCTAGTACCCTACTATCCTAGGAAGCACGGAGTGGAATTCCTAAGGGAAAGCCACTTGGCGTCAAGTTAGAACGGTTTAAGGGTAAATGTTAAGGGGTAATCGGGTAATTTCGAGAAACGGAGCTCGGAGTATCGGAATGAGTTGAAACTTGGCGTGGACCTAGATTATATGAATTAGATTTTGCGGGTAGGCTTCCGAGTGGAAATTGGGGTTGTAGGGCGCCGATATCGCGCCGTACCATTCCGTATCTTGAAATATTCAAGATACCGGCAATGGGCCGTAACATGGACTAGATGTCCATTTTACTTAGGTATCTTGGTAGGTAATATATGTATAGGCTAGTACCTTACTACCCTAGGGAGCTCGATCGGGTCAAAATACCAAGCGTAGGTAGGCTAACTTGATAGTTTCCGAAGCTAGAATTTTACCCTTTTTAAGGGTAAAATAGGATATTGGCCTACGGCCAAGATATGAGTTTCGAAGTCCAAGATGGACTTGGATATGGGTTGTAGAGGTTGGTAATAGTTAGAAATAGTCGCCTAGACCTAGTCATGACCCCGGTTGACCAAGGTTGACTTTTTGGACCAAAAGTCAACTATGGGTCAACACTTTACCCAAATTAGTCCCAATTTCCATTAGACTTGTGTAGTTGACCAAAAGTCAATTATTAGTCACCATTGACCTAGGGTTGACCAGGGTTGATCTAGAGTTGACCAGAGTTGACCAGGGTTGACCAGTTGACCAAAAGTCAACTGTAGGCCAACTCTTGACCCCGTTTGACTTTCTTCGACTTGTTTTGACCCGCGATGACTGGTATGACCTAGGATTGACTTGGGTTGGCTTAGATTGACTTGATATAACTTGATTTGACCTAGATTGACCTGACAGGACTTAGTGTGACTCAGTGAGACCTAGTTTTGACTTAGAATTTGTATATCATGATTAGATTAGCTTTTCTTTCATTATTAAACCATGTTTTGACTTGTAGTATCTCATCTTTAGGTCTGTGATTACTCTGAGCGTCTGTTCACCTTATCAGCTCAGGACCACAGGCGAGTACATTCACTGATAGTTTTCATTGTCTTGATATCTACTATATCCGATTCAGTTGTAGTGTCTTACTTGATTCTCGACACGATAGTTCACGGACTAGTATACGTCGGATCCTGTCATGAGATGTTATTCCCGAATTTTCCTTGGTATATTGGTGTGTGATATCCATGTTTCATGTACTTATATAGACATTGATTTGGGAGTGGGCTGATCACCTGCTTTTGAATCCGTGTCATGACGTGCCATGTCCGGATCCATTATGCTATTCAGGAATAGAGGAATTATTAGGGGTTATGTGATCAAAGCCTCCCTGTCACTATTTTGCTAGAGGAGAAGGATAAGGATAAGGAAAATATTGTAGAGGAGAAGGATAAGGAAAATAGGAATTTGAAGAGTGCGGGTCGTGACATATATTTATTACTCATTTCCATTTATTGTCTTCACAATTATTGTAGAGGAGAAGGATAAGGAAAATAGGAATTTGAAGAGGAGGAAATAGAAGAAGAAGAATAGGAAAGAAAAGTAGGAAATAGGAAATGGAAGAGAGCGAGTTAGAGGGTGAAACGGAGCTGGGAGTATCGGAATGAGTTGAAACTTGGCGTGGAGTTAGAATACGTGAATTAGATTTTGCGGATAGGCTCCCGGGTGGAAATCGGGGTCGTAGGGCGTCGGTATCGCGCCGTACCATTGCGTATCTTGAAATACTCAAGATATCGGCAATGGGCCGTATCATGGACTGGATGTCCACTATACCTAGGTATTTTGGTAGGTAACATATGTATAGGTTAGTATCTTACTACCCTAGGGAGCTCGGGTCAAAATACCAAGCGTAGGTAGGCTAACTTGATAATTGCCTAAGTTAGATTTTTACCCTTTTTAAGGGTAAAATATGATATTGGCCTACGCCTAGATTTGGGTTTCGAAGTCCAAGATGGACTTGGATATGGGTTGTAGAGGTTGGTAATGAATAAAAATAGCCGTCTAGATCTAGTCTTGACCCCGGTTGACCCCGGTTGACTTTTTAGACTAAAAGTCAACTATGGGTCAACACTTTACCCAATTTAGTCCCAAATTCATTTAGACTTGAGCAGTTGACCAAAAGTCAACTATTAGTCACCATTGACCTAGGATTGACTTAGGGTTGACCGGAGTTGACCAGTTGACCAAAAGTCAACTGTAAGTCAACCGTTGACTCAAATCGACCTAGTTTAATTCCGTTTGACTTGCATTGACCCAGTTTGACCTGGTTAGGCCTAATATGACTTAGGTTGACCTCGTACAGTCTAGTTTGACGTGTCTTGACCTAGAATGACTTAATAGGATTTAAATTGTCTTGACTTTATTTCCTAAGCATAGTATTGATACGTCTTGTTCTCTATAGGTTCTCGAGACGCTGCATTTGCTCCAGTAGACATATCATACCATATTACAGGCGAGTACATTCTCTGACACTTTTCTAATTTACGATGATTGTTATAATTTATGTAATTAGTGTAGATATGCTTGTTCTCGACACATTGGTCACACGGATTGGTATTCATGGATCCCGACATGAGATGTTATTCCTCGTTATCTTGGTATATCTTGTGCAAGCCCCCTTGTAGTTCTTGTGCAGTATATGGACACCGATTCTTGAGGAGACTTGCTCCCTTCTCGTAGAATCCCGTGTCGTAACGTGACTTGCTTGGATCCACTCTACCAGTCGGGGACGGGGAGTAATAGTGTAGATGTGTGGTCATACCCGCCTTGTATATATTGTGAACCTTGTGAATGCTAATCCTACACCACACGTATGATTGGCTAGATCATAACCTTGTGCAGACCCAATCCGGCCACATGTTGTAGCTAGTACTCACACACCTAGATATATGATTCTTGATTCTTGTACATGCCATGATCAGTTTACTTGCCTTGTTCTAGCTCTAGTTTTACAGCTTACCTTGCCATGATACTCACATGTACATTCCATGATTTTCTTGTATATACTCTCTATTTACTGTCTTATAGCTTTTGTCATATCTTGTGAACTGTTGTTAGTAGATTGTACTCGTTCCATCCTGACAGGATATGTTGAAAATATTACAGATGCTGACGAGGGGGATTACTGTACCTACTACGGTCCGGATGACGTAGTGGGCCTAGACCTGGAGACTTTGGTCCAGCAGGGCTTAGCTCCGCCTGGCGAGACCTTACCTATTGCTTAGTTAGAGTAGGTCTTTTATACTGGACCTTGTCTCCAGCTACTTTTGAGACTGTTATTATTATGGATTGTATTAGAGACTTGGACTTGTATATTATTTGGTGTTTGGACTTGACAGGTTATTATTTTATCGTCTTGTTGTCTTTATCTTTCAGTCTTTACTTTATCATCTTAGAGTTGTGATTGAGCACTCATATATATTCATTGCTTGTCCTCCGTTCGGAGTTGACCATATTCTCGACAGGTTTTGATATATATATATATATAAACTGTTTAAAGTAGAAAACCTACAGCGTTCCGCGCCGTTTTTACGGTGAGGGTTGGGCGTTGTCACGTGCACGTGCCCTTATAGCGGGTGCGGGTCGTGTCACCTCCAGTTTTCAAATTAGGGGTATTTTTGTTATTTTTCAAGTTTTATAATTTTTAGGAATTTTTATTTATTTTATGTGATTTTTTGGGACTTATTTGGGTTGGTTTGGATTTTATCCAATTCGGACTCAAATTGGAGACCCGGGTAGCCTGGACCCTAGTGGGACCCACATACTAGCTGGACTTGGCCCACATACCATCCTAATTAGGTTAGAAATCTTAAACCCAATTTTTCATGGCTTAATTAGTCATTTTAGAGCTTAATTAGTTGATTAAATTAGACCGAACCAATTAAACCTAAGTCTAATGGGTTTGGAGTGTTATTGGATCACTACCCAAACCCACAAACCCTCCCTACCCACATGGCCGGCCAAGAAAAGGCTTCCCCCCCTTTCTTCTTCATTAAGTCTCTCTCTCTCTCTCTCCATTTCACTTTCTTTCAAAAGCTCCTTTCTTCTCCAAGGAAACCTAGCTTAGGTAAGCTCTTTAATTCTCCATTTACTCCTCTTTACCATTTATTGTCTTCACAATAGTTGTAGAGGAGGTGATCCTCTACACTTTGCCCTCAATTTATAGGTATTCCCTAGAAAATCTAGGTTAGGAATAATTAGGGGTTTTATATTGAATGGTATATATATATATATATATATATATATATATATATATATATTATATATATATATATATATATATATATATATATATGTAAATATATATGTATATATATGTATGTATATATAATATGTATTTGTGTGTGTGGGTGTGTAGAGAGTGGTAGTGGTGGAGTTGTCATGAGTGTTGTGTGTGTGTGTATGTGTTTATATATATATATATGGTTGTGTGTATATATAAGGTTGTGTGTATATATATGTATCTATATGTGTGTGTGTGTTTATATAGATATATGGAGATGTGTGTGTGTTTATATATATATATAGAGGGATGGATAGATATATAGATATATGGATATCTAATTAGCTATAGGTATATATAGATGAATATATATATATATATATATATAGATGAATATATATATATATATATATATATATATATATATATATATATATATATATATATATATATATATATATATATAAATATATATATATATATATATATATATATATATATATATATTTATATTTATATATATATAGGGAGATGTATATATATATATATATATATATATATATATATATATATATATATATATATATATATATATATATATATAGGGAGATGTATATATATATATATATATATATATATATATATATATATATATATATATATATATATATATATATATATAGGGAGATGTATATATAGAGGGAGGAGTAGAAGAAGAAGTAGCAGCAGCTGTGGCAGTAGGGCAGCTGCAGCAGCAGCCCAAAGCAGCAGCAGCAGCAGGGCAATAGCTGCAGCAGCAGCTAGCAGTAGCAAAGGCAGCAGCAGGAGCTGCCATTGGCAGCTCCTTCCCCCCCCCCCCCCCCCCCAATTCACCCCCCTGTGCACCCCAATTAAACACCCCCTAGTAGCCTATATATATGTATATATGTAGGTATATATATATATAGATATATATATATATATATGTATATATATAGATAGATAGATAGGAAGTTAGATGAAAGAAGTTTAGGATTTAGAAAGAAGTAGAGAAGGAAATTGAAAGAAAGATAGAAGAGAGAATAGGAAGGAAATGAGAAGAATTAGGAGAAAATAGGAATTAGAAGGAGAGAGTGAGGAAGAGGCCAAGAAGAAGGATTTGAGTTAGAAGAATTAGGAGAAGAAGTTAAGAAGAAGAAGAATTAGAATTTAGATCTAAAGAGGAGATTTAGAATAAGAGCAAAGAGGGGATTTTTGGTAGAAATCGAGTTAGAAGGGGAAATTGAGCTCGGAGCGTCGGATTGCGACGAAACTTGACGTAGGCCTAGGTTATGTGAATTAGATTTTGCGGGTAAGCTCCCGAGTGGAAATCGGGGTCGTAGGGCGCCGGTATCGCGCTGTATCAGCGCGTATCTTGAAATATTCAAGATATCTGCAACGGGCCGTAAGGTGGACTAGACGTCCACTTTGTCTAGGTATTTTGGTAGATAACGAACCTATAGGATAGTACCCTACTACCCTAGGAAGCACGAGTCAAAATATCAAGCGTAGGTAGGCTATCTGGATAATCGTCGAGGGTAGAATTTTGTCCTTTTTAAGGGTAAAATAGAAATTTGGCCTATGGCCAAGAAATGAGTTTCGAAGTCCAAGATGAACTTGGATATAGGTTGTAGAGATTGGTAATGGGTAGAAATAGCCGTCTAGACCTAGTCTTGACCCCGGTTGACCACGGTTGACTTTTAGGCCGAAAGTCAACTATGGGTCAACACTTTACCCAATTTAGTCCCAAATTCCATTAGACTTGTGCAGTTGACCAAAAGTCAACTATTAGTCACCAGTGACCTAGAGTTGACCTAGGGTTGACCAGAGTTGACCACGGTTGACCATAGTTGACCGGTTGACCAAAAAGTCAACTGTTGACTCAAATCGTTCCCGATTAATTCCGTTTAACTTGCATTGACCCAGTTAGACCTAATATGACTTAGGTTGACCTCATACAGTCTAGTTTGACGTGTCTTGACCTAGAATGACTTAATAGGATTTAAATTGATTTGACTTTATTTCCTAGATTGAGTATTGATACGTCTTGTTCTCTATAGGTCCTCGAGACGCTGCATTTGCTCCGGTTGACATATCATACCATATTACAGGCGAGTACATTCTTTGACACTTTTTCAATTTATGCTGATTGATATAATCCATGTAATTAGTGTAGATATTCTTGTTTTCGACACATTGGTCACACGGGTTGGTATTCATGGATCCCGACATGAGGTGTTATTCCTTGTTGTCTTGGTATGTCTTGTGCAAGCCCCCTTATAGTTCTTGTGCAGTACATGGACGCCGATTCTCGAGGAGACTTGCTCCCTTCTCATAGAATCCCGCGTCGTGACGTGTCTTGTTTGGATCCACTCTACTAGTCGGGGACGGGGAGTATTAGTGTAGACATGTGGTCATTATCCACCTTGTTACTCTTGTAGACCTTGTGAGTGTTAATCATACACTCCACGTATGATTAACCAGGCCAGTAGACCTTGTGCAAGATCCAAGCCGGCCACATGTTGTAGCTAGTATTCACACACCTAGATATATGATTCTTGATTCTTGTACATGCCATGATCAGTTTACTTGCCTTGTTCTAGCTCTAGTTTTACAGCTTACCTTGCCATGATTCTCACATGTACATTCTATGATTTTCTTGTATATACTCTCTATTTACAGATTATAGCTTTTGTCATATCTTGTGAAATGTTGTTAGTAGATTGTACTCGTTCCATCCTGACAGGATATGTTAAAAATATTACAGATGCAGATGAGGGAGACTACAGTACCTACTACGGTCCGGATGACGTAGTGGGCATAGACTTGGAGACTTTGGTCCAGCAGGGCTTAGCTCCGCCTGGCGAGACCCTACCTATTACTTAGTTAGAGTAGGTCTTTTGTACTGGACATTGTCTCCAGCTACTTTTGAGACTGTTATTATTATGGACTGTATTAGAGACTTGGACTGTACATATTCTTGTGTTGGACTTGACAGGTTATATATTATTTTATCGTCTTGTTGTCTTTTCATTTCAGTCTTTACTTTGTTATCTTAGAGTCGTGATTGAGTACTCGTATATATATTCATTGCTTGTCCTCCGTTCGGAGTTGACCATATTCTCGACAGGTTTTTGTTATATATATAAACTGTTTAGAGTAAAAAAATCTACAGCGTTCCACGTCGATTTTTCGGTGAGGGCTGGGCGTTGTCGCGTCACGTGCCCTTTTAGTGGGTGCGGGTCGTGACAGGTCGTGACAGATTCTAATATAATATTTAAAATAATTTTAAACAAAAGTAATCTTAAGCACATAATCAAATAGCAATTAAGTCTTGATCATTACAAAATATAAAGTGAAATATGATATAGGATAAGGAGTTGAAGAGTTTCGGTGGAAATATATATATATATATATATATATATATATATATATATATATATATATATATATATATATATATATATATATATATGTCCGGCGGGCCTAGCTCTTGTGGTTAGGAGGGTTGGCTCCCCTAGGGATGGGCTGGATTCGAGCCTTCCCTTCCACCCGGGGTGGCTGGGCGGCTTTGGCCGCGGCCCCGGGTGGCACCCACTGCCGGACACCCCCCCACCCCCGGACCCCCCCCCCCGGGGGCCCCCCCCCCCAAAAAAAAAAAAAAAAATATATATATATATATATATATATATATATATAAGTCGGATTTCGGGTTCTTCGGTAACCTGACACATGAATCCGAGTCCAACCCGATTTTTGATCGGGTTCAAATATTTTTACCCAAACCCGAACACGAGTATCTTCAACCCTAATTCAACCGGGTTAATTAGTTGTACCCCCCTATGGTTTGTACGTATTTTGGTAACTGTCCCTGTTATTTTAAAAATAAAGAACACCCCCCTGGTTTATAAAGTTAATTAGTTGTACCCCCCTGGTGCATAGAAGAAAATGAGTGAAAAATTAAGCAGCCAGGGGGTGTTCTTTATTTTTGAAACAACGGGGACAGTTACCAAAATACGCACAAACCATAAGGGGGTACAACTAATTAAACGGTGTTAACAAATTTATCCGATCGGGTTCGAATTTAGCCTGCCCGAATTGCACCCTAGTTAGTTATTGTTGTATGAGGAACTCACCCAACAATCTCATAGGCTTCATACTGAACTAGGCCTAATAAGTATCCTCTAGTTTGTTGAAAAAGTGCATTCATCCTACTCTTTATCATATTTCCTGCTTATCATCTCTCTCTTTTTTTTCGTGAACTTCCGTTTTGAATCGTCTCCTCGGTAAGTTGTCCGATGAATATGAGTCTTCCCATTTATGATTATATAATAGAAATGACAAATCTAAAAATCAAACAAATTTTGTTCATTCTAAACGTAGCTACGAAAAAAAAAACAACTAAAGAATACATCTGGTCACGGACGAGGAAGAACTTATGATGGGCTTAAGGCCCCAAGTAAAAGAAAGTGTTGGGCTGAGGAGATTTTGGTTGTCCAACGGGCTAAGGCTGGAACACATGCCATCTCTTGCCCAAGTATTTATTTGTCTTAATTGCACTTTGCTACCCTCAACTATTCCTCTTTTTCAACTAGATATCCTAAACTTTTTTTTGTAACAAGTTGATACCTCAACTATTTTTTTTTTTCAACTTGATACCTAATTTTTCAAAAAATCCCAAAATGCCCCTATCCCTTCCCTCTTCCCTTCTCCCCTCCCCCCTCTCCCCCACTTCGGCCACCCCCACCCTCCCGCTCCGCCTCCCCTCCGGCCACCCCCCCTCCCACGTCCGGCCAACCCCCCTCCCCCTTCCGACGCCACCACCGCGGCGGCGGCTGCGGATGCTGCGGCGGCGACGGCTGCTGCTGCCGCGGCGGCCGGCGACAGTGGGGGTAGGGGGTTGGTCGGACGCGGGAGAGGGGGGTGGCCGGAGGGGAGGCGGAGCGAGAGGGAGGGGGTAGCCGGAGTGGGGGAGGAAGGGGGGTTGGGGGGTTGGGGGGAGGGGGTAATTTTAAGGTTTGAGCAGGGGTATTTTTGTTCCAAAATTTTTTGGGTATCAACTTGTTACAAAAAAAAGTTTAGGATATCAAGTTGAAAAAGCTGAATAGTTGAGGGTAGCAAAGTGCAATTAAGCCTATTTATTTTGGCATGTATAACAGATATTATACATAGGACTAGTTTGATTTCCATTGAAAAATATGCTATTTCAGAACACTTGGGATACATATTTTGGTTTTCGAACATTTTTTAAGGGTAACTGTCCCAACACATGGGGACATATCATGCACATCCATGTGTCCCAACACATCTTTTTTGAGGTGGGTCGTGTGTCAGGGGGTACAGACATGGGGACATGTCATGCACATCCATGTGTCCCAACGTGTCCAGGAATCGGGACACGAAGTGTCCAAGAAATGGAATGCCCATACTGTCAGAACTGGCAGTTGTGGCTGTCTCGTGCAGGCAGTACTCGACCTCGTGGACACGACACAGGGTGCCATTGGCCACGTGCTCGTGTCCACGTGTTCGCCAAGTATAGGGGGACGTGTCCAAGTGTCTGTCTTGTGTCCAAGTCGTGTCAGTACGCGTGTGTGAGTGCGTATCAGTGAGGTTTCCTGCACGTGTGCGTGTCTGTACAGAATCAGTGTGAGTCGATTTTCTTTGTGCACACTAAACGAGAACCCATGAAACTTTGTAGGTGTCGTGTCAGTCACTAGGAGAACGTGTCCACCAAATTTCGTGACCTGAGTCGCCGTGTCGTGTCCGCTAGGACACCCGAGCAGCAGGGCAGCGCACCGGGGCCTCGTGCGTGCGTGTGTGTCTAAATTTGGACACGAAACGTGTCCAGAAATGTGCTCAGTAGGACACGAATTTAAAGAACACATATAGGGCTACAAATCCATGAAATTAGTTTTCGAAATTACAATATTTTAATCCATTCAAGCAATTCATCAAACACTTAGCAATACACTATGACACGTGTCCGATACGGACACCAAACGGACACAAAATCCACCCAAATTTGAGGTACAGCTAGGGGACTCCTAGATCTAGCCCTAAATGCAAAGAAAACAAAATTTTAGATCAATTTGTGGAGTTTTACCTATAGGTGTAAAAAGCGGGTTAATTAGTTGTACCCCCCTATGGTTTGCACGTATTTTGGTAACTATCCCTGTTGTTTTAAAAATAAAGGACACCTCCCTGATTTATAAAGTTAATTAGTTGTACCCCCCTGGTGCATAGAAAAAAATGAGGTGAAAAATTAAGCAGCCAGGGGGGTGTTCTTTATTTTTGAAACAACGAGAACAGTTACCAAAATACATACAAACAATAGGGGGGTACAACTAATTAACCCGTAAAAAGCATAAAAAAAACTCCAAATGGGGGGTGTTCTTCTTGATGGCCAAATGCTCCAAATGAACCCAAAATTGAGATTAACCTCCAGAAATATTAAACATACAGAAATTAGAACCTAATACAAAAGACTTGGATTAAAAAGGAATTAAAATGAATTTATGGGGATTTTTGGAAGGGGAAAAAATATCTTTCTTTTCCTGTGTGTTGAAATGAAATAAAAGAGGCAAGCACTAATGAATAAGTGTTTATATAGGGTGGGGATCCCTATGTGGCTGGTCATAAAGGAAGGAATTAGGGTTAGGGTGTCAAATCATGGGCCATGGGCCAAGTCACAAGTTAATTGTCCAGGCCCTACAAGAGGACTGTTCTCTGATTGTAAACACTGTTAATTGATTTATTCAATGGTTTTTTTCCTAAATAAAAAAGAGATTATTTTCTATGCTTAATTGTACTTTGCTACCCTCAAGGCCTCAACTATTTCGCTTTTTCAACTTGATACTCTAAACTTTTTTTTTGTAACAAGTTGATACCTCAACTATTATTTTTTTCAACTTGATACCTAATTTTTCAAAAAACTCCAAAATGCCCTTATCCCTTCCCTCTTCCCTTCTCCCCTCCCCCCCTCCCCCACTCCGGCCACCCCCACCCTCCCGCTCCGCCTCCCCTCCGGCCACCCCCCTCTTCCACGTCCGGCCAACCCCCTCTCCCGCTTCCGGCGCCACCGCCGCGGCGGCTGCTGCTGCCGCGGCGGTGGCGCCGGAAGCGGGAGAGGGGGGTTGGCCGTACGCGGGAGGGGGTTGGCCGGAGGGGAGGCGGAGCGGGAGGGAGGGGGTAGCCGGAGTGGGGGAGGGGGGTTGGGGGGAGGGAGGTAATTTTAAGGTTTGAGCAGGGGTATTTTCGTCCCAAATTTTTTTTTGGTATCAATTTGTTACAAAAAAAAGTTTAGGGTATCAAGTTGAAAAAGCGGAATAGTTGAGGGTAGCAAAGTGCAATTAAGCCTATTTTCTAATAAGAAAGCCAAAAAAAAAAAAAAAATCACTAAATGCTCCACCTGAGGCTGCTTGGGCGACCCATGAGGCCCACAATAGCAAGTTGATATTGCCTTGGTGGGCTCTTTCCGGTGATGGAAATAAATTTAATATTCTAGTAAGCACATGGCCTGTGTAACATGTATTAAACTTGGTTGCAAGTGAGTATATGAAAAGGAAAAAAAAAGTAAATTTACAAAAGTTTTATTTTGTAAAAAAAAATTGAGATGTTTTGTTTGGTTATAGTTTATTTTAATAACTTAGAAGTGACACTTTTATTACTTTATGGGACGGTTGGTTCAAGTTTTTGTGGTTTGAGAATGCATTTTAAATTTCTTATCCATGTTTGGTATGTTTAGGATTGTGAATGAGGAGGGAATAGGAGGGACTTAGGGGGGAAAGTTATTCCCATTAACTTGGAAAAGCTATTCCCAAGCCCCCCTTGGGAATAGATTTGTTTTCCTATGAATGATGTTTGGCTATTTTGTTTGGACGATTATGTCCTCTTTTTATTTTCAAAATTTCAACTTCTATCCCAAACATGCAAATCATCATGAAATTAATAAAAGGGTATTAAAGGAAAACTAAATAAATTAATATTTTTATCCCTTTGTAAACCAAACATGAGATGAAATTTTTTAAATCTTTGAACTGCCTATTCCCAACCTAACCAAACATGGATATTGGAATGTTGAATTCCTTTCCCATGGGAAAGGAATTGAAAACCTATTCCTAGGAATACAAAAACTTGTTCCAAGTGAGCCCTATATGTTTGGTATTGTGTAAGTGAAATAATTTAAGATGTGAATTTGGTAGGAATGATGGAAAAGTGGAAGGAAGGAAAAAGATAAGGATTCATTTTCCTTCCATATGGAAAAGGAAAGATCATTTGTGTTCCGTAGTAAGGATAGAAAAGATAAGAAATGCATTTTCTTTTGTTTGGTATGAAAGAAAAAATGGAAGGAAAGAAAGTAAAAAATAAAGGGTTTATCAATTCTACCCTCAACTAAAAACACTTACTTACCGTTTAACTTTATAAATAATTTTTAAATAATACATTCATATGGGAGTATAATTGTTAATTAATACAAGCCTCCACTTTTTCTTCCACTTTTTCTCCCACTTTTGGAGGGATTGGATTTCTTAGGTTATGAAGTAAAAATAATCCCACCACTTTTCCTTCCTTCCTAATTTCTTTCCATAACAAAAAAAAAAAATTGAATCTTTTCCTTCACTTTTCTCTCATCTATTTTCTTTCCTCCTACCAAACACACTCTTAGGATGTGAAAACACTTGCGTCCCCAGAAGGGATGGATTTTAATATTTCAGTCAAAGTCCGACCAGACCAGACTCGATTTCTTGACCAGACTAACTCAGCTAAGACTGAACCCAATCGAAATTGGACTGGATCATTCCGGACCCGACCCACCCAATACCTTGAGTCAAAGGTTGAGATGTATGATTTAAAACTATGTAGGCACCTGAATTTTATAGCGTGTTCCAAGTCGCAAGCTTCTCATCCCAGCTAACGTGGGATCAATAAAAGCACATATGGCAGCTGATCAAACAGAAATACAATGGCATATAATTGCATGACTTATTTCAACAACAAGGATATTCAATGTTCACGGAATACTATTCTCAAGAAAAGAAATGCAAATTTTGCATCTTTAAAAGGGCATAAATTGCACACAAAAATTAATCATAAAAACATAAATACATCCTTTAACATAGCGTTTTTGGACTGTCTTTGCAAATACACTAAATTTTGTAACTTTTATGTAATTGAAGAGAACTTATGCTTTCGGCACCAGATCAGCTGCCTCTGATCCGGTGTCCCAACTATGTCCTCCTCCTATGACATGTGGATTCTATCGATAAAAATTAATAAAAGATCTATATGTCATAGGAGGATGAGAACAAAGTTGGAACACCGGATCAGGAATAGTTTATCCGATACCGATACCTCCATGGCATGTGGATTATGACTGATTTAATTTGACTAATTTTGATTTTAAATTTTTAAATTTTTGGTTTATTAGATTATGACTATTTTAATTTGATTGAAACAGAGACCGAAGGCTCACCCATAACACCATTTGTTTCAAGAGCAAATAGTTGCTGCACACAGAAACCAAATGGATCCTTATACAAATTAACAGATGAGCAAAAATATAATTTTTCTTCTTTTGAAAAATAAAATAAAATAAAATAAAATAAAATAGAACAGAAGGATTAGATATTCTCCTCAAATTTGTCCCATTAGGTCACTCGTGACCCCAACCGCAACGTACACACATCCTAAGCTAATAAGCTAAATAAACCCAACTCGGCTCTCCTCACCTTTTTCAAATCTTTCCTTCCATCTCTCAAAAGTCCCTCCCTCCCTCCCATCCTCAGGAATCCAATGAAAAGCTGCACAGAACCAAATAATGCAAGCAAAACAAAGGACACCATGATGCTCTGACTCTGACACTGACACCGACACCACCATCTTCATCTTCCCCAACTCAACTCTGATTCTCTGATGATGATGATAACAATTTAATTAATTATAATATTATTGATACTAAATAAGCAATCAGAAGTAACGTTCCCTAATCAAACAAACAAACAATACAATACAAACTCGAGATCGAGATCGATCGATCTATATCTAGGCGCTGCAGCCGGTGTAGGCGAAGCCGAGCCGGGACCCGTCGCGGTCGAACACGAGCACGAACCCCTGCTGCATCAGGTTGCCGATCACCCCGAACCCCGCCCCCGTCGCGCCCACCGGCTGCAGCGCCAGGCACCTCACCCCCTCCGCCGCCTCGATGAAGTAGTTCCTCGCCGGGGGGGACAGCTCCGCCCCCCCGCCCAGCCTGAAGCTCAGCTTCGGCACCCGAATCCCCCCAGCCGCCGCGCCCGCGGAGGAATCTACGCACAGATCGAACCCCGGCGGCCCCGGCGCCAGCGCCGCCTCCCCCAGCCTCCTCTTCATGGCCTCTACCACCGCGGTGTAGGCCCTCTCCGGGAGGAAGGAGAGCGTCGTGCCGGAGTCGACTATGGTGCCTCCGGCGCCCGTGGCGGGGTCCAGGGCCCAGACGGAGCTCGGGACGGACCTGAGCCGGACCCCGCCCACGGACACGCCGAGCACGCGGACGTAGTAGAAAGTGGGGGAGAGCGGGCTGGAGAGGAGCGGGGTGGAGCGGAGGCGAGCGGTGGAGAGGGAGGCGTTGATGGCGGCGGCGCCGAAGAGCAGGTAGGTGGTGGGGGGAGGGGAGAGGGTGTAGTCCGGGAGGCAGTAGGAGAAGGCGTTCCCGTAGGGCTTTCCGGCCTGCGAGGAGAAGGAGATGGGCCCCCGGCCGAGGCCGAGGACGCCGTGGGCGGAGCTGAACTCGGGCCCAGCGGAGACGTTGAAAGCGCAGCCGAAGGAAAGGGAGCCGGGGGGCCCGGGGGATAGGACGTCGCGGGAGAAGAGGCCGGCGCTGGAGGAGCGGTCGGCGTAGGAGTACTTGTAGCGGCAGGGGGTGTGGAGAGGGGAGCGAGAGCAGCTGGGGGAGAGGGGAGGGAGGAGGGAGCACAAGGGGTGGTAGCAGTGGAAGGGGGAGAAGGAGGAGGAGTGACGGGGGAAGAAGGAGGGCCTGCGGCGGCGGCGGCGGCGGCGTCGGCAGCGGTCGCGGCAGGGGGAGCAGCGGACCCAGAGGAGGTCGCTGCCGGTGTCGAGGACGAGGCGGAGGGGCTGGGGAGGGGAGCCTAGGCGGAGGGTGACGAGGTACTGGCCGGCGCCGGAGGAGGCGGCGGAGACGATGGGGGCGGAGAGGGAGGAGGAGGAGAGGCGGAGGGAGTCGATGGCGAGGGCCTGCTGGAGTGTGGGGAAGGGGAGGGAGGGGAGGAGGGGGAGTTTTAGGTAGCTTGGAGGAGAAGAAGAAGAAGAAAATGGGAAGGAGGAGGAGAAGAAGACGAAGAGAATGAGAAGCATTGTGAGTGAAGTGGAGCTGAAGTGAAGGGGCGGAGTGCTATTGATTGGAGTGTTGGCAACGAACGGTGGGATAGAGTGAGTGAATGAATTGGCCATGTGCATTGCTGCTGTATGTTTTCTGAGTAGAAAGCTCATATCAAGATATTCTTTTCTAGATCATGTTTCTGGTTTTTTTTTTTTGGGTACGGAACCAACTCAGATATTCAACTCTGTTTTAAAAAAAAAAAAATCAGTTCGATTTCAATTTTAAAAATACTAAAAAAATAATAATTTAATTTTGGTTCCGGTTCAAAATCATAAACAGACACAATTATATAAATATTCTCGTTTTTATACATATTTTATGATATAAAATGTGTATATTTTATTTATATCTTGAAAAATAATAACTATTATTTGATTATGCAAATATCCTCTGTTCTGTTTCGATTTTATAAATACTAATTTTTTTTATTTGATTTTGTTTTCAATTCAAAGTCGAAAAAAGAATAAAACTTACGTAATTATATAAATACTTTCAATTTTATACATATTTTATGACTAAATATATGTATGTTTATGTATATTTTAAAAAATAATAATTATATGTATATGTTTTAAAGTCTAATTTTGATGATTTAACAACTAGTTTAATTTTAAACAAACTTTGAAATACAATGAACGTATGTTTAAATAATTGTATCTATACCCATAATTTCTATTTGGGTTGGCTCATTAAACAACAAATATATATTCCAATCCAACGAATCGAATAAACTGGATCGATTATCGGTTCGGTTTGATTTCATTGATGGCTAATTTTGGTTCGGTTTCGCTTTTTAATTTTTGAAGTTTGGCTTATTGGACTTTTTGACTATTTGCATTCAATTGAAACCGAACAAACCGGATGCTCACCCCTAGTTAGGGTTCGGTTCGACTCGGACAAGATGCAGTCTTACTGACACAAGTTTTGTGTCCAAATCAATATGCGAACATAAGACCTCAATCAATTAGAATGAATTGTTGGAAAAGTAATGAGGTTTGTTGTTGTTTAGTGTTGGGAGTTACTGGACTAGGAAGGGTGGCAAGCAACGATGAAGGAGATTGAATTGTTGGGTGCACATAATATGCACTGATTAGGATTTGGCGAGTGCATCCTCTATATATATTATCTTTCTCCTCTTTTAGGAGAGACATAGAAGAGATATACGGTTACGAGATAGGAGCTTTGCAATAGCCAAAAAAAAATCACAAAAACACTATTAGATCGTGTAATTCGAGGTTAAAAGCGAGGGTGACAAAAGTATTTCAGAAGTTCAACACATTAAAGTTCTTGGTTCATGGAGCAGATCGACAAAAATTGTCGAATCTTATTTTGAGTAACGATGATCTCCACCATTCTAGCAAGTTGTCTTTTTTCTTCTATAAGTTTATGTTTCTATCTCGTTATAGTAACTGCGATTGCAAAAAAATATATTATTGCTTTCTGATTTCTGCAAACTAGTTTTTCTTTCCAGAGAGTTGCTTTACAATCTTTATTTTCGTACAAGTTACAGTCGGAACATGTGTCATTATCTGGTTGCACAAGTGCTGCAATCAATTATGAACTTCGATTTTTTCACGCACATCGGTACGATTTTTGTAATAGGACATTAACATGTCCATTGCTACTCTGACTCTGATTTGAGTTCCTAGATCCAAATTCAAGTTGTTTTTTGGTTTTTTTTTTTTGGGTGGGGGGTTACTTACAGGTTGGTCCTAAAGTTCTTGTGTTCCTCCCTCTATGTAACCTAGTCTTTGACACGGTTATTGACAAGGGAAATGGAAGTGGACCCCATTTATGACCCAGTTGGTCTGGGTTATGGTTTTAGCCCAACAACGGCCTGACCAACCATTCCGCTCTCCAAATTTAGCGAGTCTGAGTTCATCTCGTTCGGAAAAGAAAAGTACCGCGAAGCTTCCTCTCACCAGATAAGGGTTAGCATTATTTGATTTTCGATATAACCATCAAGTAAGAAATTGAGTTTGGTTTGAAAAGAAAAATCTTCGATTTCGATTTTGTCAATACAAATATTTTTTATTCGATTTCGATTTCTTTAAAGAATATAATAGCCTCTTTTCTAGCAGCGCCTCAAGTAACTTTATTAAAACAGAGATTTAATGTAATTGTGGCATAATCATATCAAGATTCACTTTCATCCGAAGTGAATAGAAGTTCATCAACAATAATATATTTAGTAAATTCAGTTTTATGACGGACAGCTGAATAGGAAAACGTATCATCGAAGAAGTCGCAGTGCCTCCAAAACTTATCTGAATTTGGGTCGCCGGAATTGAGCTAGGACCGTAGCAAGTATCTTAGTGTCTTGAGAGTATGTCCGTGGCACCTCCCCTCTTCCATTTGTATATACTGAAACATTTCTTGCATTGGGTCCCGTACGAAATTGCTTCACCTTTTTGATCTAAAGCAAGTGAGCCATCAGATTTAGTTTCATTAAGAAGAATAAAAAATTCTCAAAATTTTGCTTTTTGCTTTCTCTTTACAACATTTGGTACATGAGGAGAACCAACTAAATCGTCAGGAATAAGATTTTCCTCAAAAGCAAGTATTGTAAATTTCAAAAGCATCATTAGCTTGGTTTGAATCTTGTCCGGCCATTTTAAAAAGACAAATAAAAATATAGAGGATTATAAAGATGGAGGATATCGAAAAAAATTAATTAAAAAATTAATTTTTCGCAAAAAACTAGAGAGATGGAGGAAAGAAAACTATTTCGTAAATGTAAATTAAAAAAATAAACAATTAGAAAGAGAAAGTCGTAAATCGGCGAAATTGCTTGATCGGGAAGTCGTAGATCGCCGGAATTTAGAGCACAACTTTCTTGAAACCTTCATGTGATTTTGATTTTTTTTTAGATAGATTGAATTGTTTGTGTTTGAAATATAGGTTTCATGGCAAATTTATAGAATTTTTTGGAAGCCAAATGACCCCATACTCTCAAAATATAGTTGTTGTAGAGGATTTTTTGGTCATTTTGGTCAAAATGATAAAATACCCCCTATAACGGTCATAAAACTGTCACAAAATGAGAATATTTTGTTAAAAGGGGTCCAATGATTCAAAGAAAAAAAATAATAATTAAAAAAATTTTAAAATTCGGTTCAGCCGGTCGGTCCGGGCCGAGCTTGGGCTCGGGCGGGCCTGACCGGGCCGGGCTGACCCGGGTCTAACGTTGATTCAAAAAAAAAAAAAAAAATCAAACCGTTACGGGTCGGGCGGGTCGGGCCGGGCTTGGGCTCGGACGGGTGAACCCAACCCGGACCGGAATTGTATATGGGCGGGCTCGGACCGGACTTGGGATCGGACTTGGGCAGGCTAGGCCGGCTGCGGGCTCGAGCTGGTCAGGCTTCAACCGGCCTATGTTACACCATGATTTCAGATTGCACCTAGGGGTGTAAACGGACCGGACGGACACGGACAGTCCACTGTCCGTGTTCGGTCCGTTAATGAAAATGAGTTCGGACGGACGGACACGGACAATTCATTGTTCAAGTTCGGGCCGGACGAACACGGACAACCACTGTTTGTTAATTCAATCGGACGGTCCGCGGACAAATTAAATATATTACCAAAAGTTATTATTTTATCAAGATACCTTAATAGTTGGTTCAAAAAATCTAGTTGAAAGAAAATACAATTGAAGGTTATAGAATACAACAAACAATAGTAAAATGATAACAAAATCGAGACGGGACAACAAAAATTTGATGCAAAACCAAAATATTTTGACATAATTGATACAAAACCAAAAGGAGTCTCCACTATCGGACTGTTCGCGGACGAATTCGGACCGGACATGGATATGACCGTGTCCGGGTCCGATTTTTAATCGGACCAAAAAAAATGTTCAAGTTTTGTTCGTTAATGAATCGGACGTTCCTCGGTCGAACCATTTATCGAGTCGGACACGTACGGACAACGGACTACTCTGTCCATTTTACACCCCTAATTGCACCTAGTCAAATCAAAACAAAGACGATCTATAAAATTGGCATCTGGAATTTATTGTTTTTTTTTCCTTGGTAAGAGTTTGAGTCGCACACAGAAACCAAAAATTCTTACAAAAGTAAGTGTTCGAAAATTCGAAATATGCACACATGGGTGACGATGGCGGTGCTGGTTTGAAGTAATAGTCGTCGAGACTGGCCCAAGAGGTTAGATTGTCTAAGTCGGAACTAATTTTGGTTGTCCTCAGTGACGATCCAGAAATTGAAGCTGGAGTGGACTATGATGGATTGGAGTGGGCTAGAAATGGACTAGCCCATATAAAAAAAAAAAATCAAAAATAAAAAATTATAAAGAAAAAAAAGAATGAAATTCTTTTTGGGGTGGGCTCCAGTCCAACCTAACCACCCTTTGGATCCGTCCATGGTTGTCCTTCACACCTATTGAAAAGATACAAGTTGAAGTTGGGTTTGGACTGTACTGGCCCTAAGAATACCAAATGACCTTGAGGGTTGACGGAGGAGAGTTGTCTTAGTCCGAAATTTTGTCAGACTTACCCTTGGACCGACCCTAGTAGTAGCAGTATATATATATATATATATATATATATATATGCAACGTGTGAGTCCTGGAGAGACACTCTTTGTTTTACTATTTGGTTGGGGTTTCTAGAGAGTTAAGTCACTCACAACCCATTATATTGGGTTTCTAAAGAGGGGTCCATTTCAGATCACAATAACAAAGCTTGGTAAATAATCTCCAGGCTCAAAATTAATAAAAACATTTCACATGAATTATTAAAATTTCTTTCAAATTTATTGATGCTAAATTTTTCTTCCGGAGAAAATTTCAGAAAGGTAGCATTACCTAATAAGGCTTGAAAAGTGATGCTAGGAAATCAAAGTTTCTCAACTTCTGGGTAGAAAACAGAGGCACGAGAGAGATGGGATTGATGAATAGGAGAATCATCTTTTTTTCTGAACATGGTATTACGTGTCTAGTATCCTAAATGCTGCAACTATTCTCTTGGAGTAGATGGTTCAAGATCAGCCTTCATTATTACATGAGTGTATGTGAGTATGTCTGAATGATACTGTCATCATCAGTCTTCAACCTTAGTAACTAAGGCTGCATAGACACGGATTCAGTCATGGACACAGATATGGATACAAAATGTAGTATTTTTGAAAATTTTGGGATACGGGTATGACATGCATACAATTATATATACACATGAAAACATATTTTTAGACATATTTTATGTTACATCTTAATAATATCTATATTTATGCATGTTTTGGATAGTAACTAGATTCCAAAAGGTTCTAGAAAAGATTGAATACAAAGAAACGCTAGTTGCTAATATCTCAATTATGTTTGACATAATCAGAAGGATGTGATTATTGACACTCCTAAAATGTTATTCTACACTCCTCTTTAATTTTTTTAACATTCAAATTTCAAATTTGCCCCTGTATTAACACTATTGGTACTTTTAGAATGTCATCATGCACTCCTTCCTCCATACATATACAAATTAATTTCATTATTAATGCATGGGTACATTTGGAATTAGAATGATACAAAATTAAAGATGAATATATATATATGATGACATTTTTGGAGTGTCCATAACAGAACCCAATCAGAAATATGTGAAATTTTTTCTTTCAACTATGTTTTTGGTCTCTTTGGAGCCTTAGACATGAACGAGCGATAACCAACATGAGTGTCGAAGAAGTATCTTGCCCTATACGTTTCGGATATGGTCCTGCCATGGAGTACGAGTATCTGTGCAACATAGCTTTCCCCATTCAAAGTAAGGTTGCCTGTGGAGCAAATCCTGAATTGAGAAGGCTTCATTAACCAACTAAGAGCGTTAGAAATTGAAGGTTTGAAATCTTATTTAATATGAAGTTTCATCAACCAAAGTTTGGCAGTAATCTAGTCTGTTTTCCTATTTTTAGGTAAAAACTGACAAATATTCAATTAGCACTGTCATTTTTGGCTACCATAGCGGATATTTTGGTTGCAGAGTTCACAATTTACATCAATGTAAATCAGTGATAAAAGTCTATGTGAAAGAAAGTTGATCTTTGGCAGGTACAAAAATGCTATTTGGTTTCTAAAAAATTTGGGTGATACCATCTTCCATTATGTGGCATATAACCAGGCCGGCCCTGACCTAATGGGAGCCCGAGACGAAACTTCCAAAATAGGTCCACATACATAATGTAAAAAAAAGTATAAATAAAATAAAATTTTATTGTAGTCAAAATTTGAACCAATATGACCACCTAAAGATAAGTCTAGCATTATAACCACTACACCATAATATATTTTTTTATATAAAAAAGGCACATGATACATGTTAGTTCTATTGTAGATAATTCCATATTGGTGCCCCCTTTCGTCAGGGGGCCATGGGCCATCGCCCGGCCTGCCCTGAGCCAGGGCCGCCCCTGCATATAACATGGCTGAGGACATGTGAGGCCCGCCTCACTGTATCAGTATTTTATACATATACATATTTATTTGAGCTGTATTTCGTATTTCCTGAATTTTGAGAATATTTAAAGTTGCTGAATTGTCATTGTACAGATTTCTGACAATTGTCGGGTGACCCGTATACTGGCTTGTTTCATTTATTTTGGTATGAATCATGACTTGGTTTTAATTTGATTTGACTTGGTTTTAGTGGTGGCCCATGCAGGTCTCGATTTTCAGATTTGTGGGGGTTACCATGTTTAGATATCTCAATCACGATTATCTTTATTGATCTCCTTCGGATTATTCTCTATCTCTGATACTTGACTTGATATCTGTTTTGATCGTTGGTCATTCCTGTTCCCATGATTTGATCTTGTGTCCTTCATCTTTCAAGGGCACTGTTCTTGATCCCTCTGATTATCTTGTTCGTGTTTTGCCGAGGGAAGCTCAGCATTCTTCAGCCAGGCCAGTTATGGAGGATCAGTCTCAGCATGCAGGCAGAGATATCAGTCCATCTCGATCAGCCAGTCTCTTCTGTCTTCGTATCTTGAGACAGGTGATAAGTTCATGCATCTGTTTCAACTACGATGATACGTCCTGGGTAGAGTCATGTCTTGAACTAAGTCATTGGTACCGACTTACCTTGAGGCTTAACTTTTATCCATTTTTGGGAGTCAGCTTAGGCCAGCAAGGACGTTGGTTCTACACAACTGTCTCAGGAGACATATTGATCCATATGCCTCCAGCCCTTCTTGATCATGATTGTATTTGTTCTTGTGCATTTATTTACCGTTTACGCATTTAATTACATTACTGATTGTTTTACTTTACTTATATGCCGTGCTTGATTTATTGAGATTGTTGAGTTCCTGGAGCTTTTGTTTTGTTATCTTGCTCGACTAGCCTCAGGAAATTCCGAGGACGGAATTTTTCTAAGGGGTGGAGAGTTGTGAGGCCCGCCTCACTGTATCAGTATTTTATACATATACATATTTATTTGAGCTGTATTTCGTATTTCCTGAATTTTGAGAATATTTAAAGTTGCTGAATTGTCATTGTACAGATTTCTGACAATTGTCGGGTGACCCGTATACTGGCTTGTTTCATTTATTTTGGTATGAATCATGACTTGGTTTTAATTTGATTTGACTTGGTTTTATTGGTTTGGTTTAACATGGTTTGGTTTGGCTTGGACTTGGTTTGATTTAGTTTGGTTCTTTATGAGATGAGGTGTATGGTTTAGATTGAGTGGAGAGGAATGAATGGTGGAGATTGCTTGGGCTTGTTATATAAGCCACCTACCACTCTCTCTCCTCCATTATTCATTTTTATTTTCCATCTTCATCTTCTTCTTCTTTCCTTCTTCACCAAGGAGGAGAGGCAAGTACACCTTGCCGAACCTTGAACAAATTTGCTTTTGATTGTTCCATCTTCTTCCTTGCATGATTCTAAGCATGTTTAGAACTTGGAGTTTTTGATTTTACCGGGTGGATTCTTGTAGATCTAAGTTTATATTATTTTTGGTTTTCTTGGGTTTTGATCTACCAAACTTACTTGTTTACAAAAACTAGTGGTTCCATGTTGTAGAGAATTTGATTTCATGCAGTTTTGGCTTTTGTTTCGCTTGATTTCGACTCCGGATGAGGAAGTTATGGTCATTACAAGTTTTCGGAACTTTCATGGCTGAACTTGCTGTTTGGGGACGATGAACCTCATGCGCCCGGGAGGCCATGCGCCGGGAGGCATGCGCCGTGAAGTCCCGGCAACGCATCCCTTAACTCCGAGCGTGTCATGCGCATAGGTTTCCTACGCGCATGTACTGAAGACGCAACGTGAGTTTCTCATGCGCCGATTCGTGCAGGAATCTCATGCGCCGATTCGTGCAGGAATCTAATGCGCCGATTGTACAGGAATCCCATGCGCCGGAATTGCTCTATTTCGCTGTTTTTGCCTGTTTAAGTTATTTTGTAGCTAAAATCTTGAAAAACTCAAAACATGAAAGTTGTAGAGTTTCTCCTTATCTTCAAGAATATATATTATATATATATTATTATTTAATTGTGTAAGTTTCTCTCCTTCTTGATAAATGACATGACCTGATAGTGACCCGTCGTGGTGCGCTCCCGACATGATAACTTGACCTGACAAATTTGACATGATAACTTGACATGATAATTCTTGATAGTGGCCCGTCGTGGCGCACTCTTGATAAGTGATAATGATAATTCTTGATAGTGGCCCGTCGTGGCGCACTCTTGACGTGATAAACCTGACATGATATATCTCGAATGCTGTTGCGACGGCTAACACGACTTGACAAGATTGAATAACTTGGACACCGTGGACGATTGTACTTGTACAAATGAACCCGTCTTGTCTTGCATCATGTCTAGGACGGTAACCTCTGAGTACCACGGTCAGGGGTACCCACTGAAATCGACTAAGGTTAACAACTAGAATAATCCAGTAGTCATGAAGAGATTTCCCAGCTACAGGAAATCCCGTTACCTGGGCGCGCTTGTAGATTTGTAGCCTGCCGACGAGTAGGGCACACTTCCAGCACACTGTTATGTGTTGCACCCTTATTGTACTAATATTCGCCTGGATAACCTGGATGGTCTGCAGGACTTGTGGCTGTGGAATAATCTCACTACATCTTGCTAGTAATTAGGCCTGTGATAACCCTAGTTAGTTAAAGTATCAAGCCGTACTTATTGCTTGGCCGTGAATGTTGGATGAAGTTCGATCAGTCTAGTCTTGTCTTGATCTTGTACTTGGTTGTTACATGTCCTGATTTCTTACTTTATCTTGCCGATAAATGGTAGGAGAAACCAAGTTCTGTTCAGACGAAGGGTTACAACCCCGGTCCTTGTTTGGTTTACGGGTTGTAACCTGGTTATCTGAATAGTCCCATGGTTATCTCATCGTATATCACCTTCCCAGTCTAAGTCTTGTTTAGATCCAGTTCCTAATTGTTTCCAGGATAATGATTGCAATGATTGTCACTCTAATGTATTGTACTATGTATTGTCACTTTCTGTTTGTCACTCTTTGAGTGTCACTTAATGATTGTCACCTTTAGCAATAAATGATCAGAGACCAAGTTCTGTTCAGGCGAAGGGTTACAACCTCGGTCCTTGTTTGGTTTAAGGGTTGTAACCTGGCTTCCGGAATAGTACTTTCATCCTCTCTTTGTATATTGCCTAGCTCTAGTTATTTAATATGTTCTCTAGTTACTTTATCTCACCTGTTCATATGACTACTTGCTTTGCATAACTCTTAAAAGATCGTTTGCTTAACAAGTCTACTTTTAATTGTGTTTACTAAATGCTTTACTTACTGCCTTCTTATGTTCGGGTTAAGTGCATTAGTAGTGCACGAATCTCGATCCTCCCTTACTTATTGCTTTCTCTCTCTGTTGATTGCCTATGATTGCTAGTTTTAAGTACATTGTTCGGCCTCCTTTGTGGTACTTGCTATTTGGGGTCTGACCCCACTGGTTTTGCATGGCCAGGTTCTGATAGAAGAGTCCGAAGGATCTACCATACCATTCACTCGACGGTGACCAGCCGGAGCACCAGAGTGCCTCAGTGGGCTCTTCTTCATTCTCCCACTGATATGTAAATTCTCTTCTTGTAACGTTTAGCCCCGAGCACGTGTTTAGCTCGTATTTTGGTATTTTTCTTGATATTGTAGCCTACGGGCATAAACATGATATGTGTATTCTAGACTATAGCTAGTCCTTATCATGTACGACTAATATTCTAGCTAGTCATCAGTTCTGTGGTACTGGCTTCATGATCAGTCATGTATATATGGTTCGGGACGCCTTACTATTGTATGTATGATGATCGTACTCTTGCTCTTGTATAATTGCCTGTGATTGAGATACCTAGGATTGTTAAACCATAGGATTGACTGATGGCATGTAGAGTAACCCCCATGTCTTGACAGCTTATACGTGATTTCAGAGTATTAACGTACTTTGGAATTGCGTAGCTGGCTATGTCTTTCCCCGCTCTCCGGTATTCTGGTTCTGGGGCGTGACAGGACATGACATGACAGGTGACATGACAAAATTAAACATTAAACATCAAAATTAATATTAAGATTAAAATTAATATTAACATTAAATTAAAATTAGCATTAACATTCAAATTAATATTAAAATTAAAATTAACATTAATTGCAACATTAATATTAAATTAGTATTCACATTAAATTAAAATTAGCATTAATATTAACAATAAAAAAAATTAGTAATTAATTTTTTGCGTTAAAGCATGACATATCAACTGCTACGTCAGATACCACATAATGGAAAATAGCATCTCCCAAAAATGTCGGGAGCCAAATAGCATAATTATGGCAGATAACAGAATTTATGTCTTTGAAGTATAAACATCAAGGGATAAACGTCCTACCTACGTGAAAGAAGAAAGTTGAATCTTGTCGGATAACGATCCTCACCACCCCTAAAGAACACAATTCACACCGAAATTAAAATTCTAGAAAGCTCTTTACCAGTGCAATTACTGTACATTCAAGTGGGTAGGCACAACCGTTTCAGTAGTTCTTTCTGAGTTCAGTCCCTTTTTGTACTTCAAGTGGTTTAATACCTATCGATTAATCAATATTTCTTTGATGTTTGTGTTGCTCAAGAAAGTTCCGTATCAGTTCATACCAAGAGGTTAACCACGTCCTATTTCACTTAATAAACATGACCCAATAAATAGGTTTCTTTTTTTTGAAATTACACGCACACAATTAGGGAGCTCGAACCTTACCGATCCCTCCGGATGTCCGTTCTAATACCGCTAGGCTAGAGAGCTCGGACAAATAGGGTTCGTATTAGAGTGGAAATTGTGAGGCCTCGGAATGAAATCCCGATCGAACTCCAGAATAATTTCCGGACTGATACATGTCTGTACAGTTTCAGAAACAAGTTTTAATTTATTTATGTTTCATCTGAACATCGCTGCTCCGATCGCCGTGAAACTTGGCACGGCCCTTTATTCCCTTGTAGATATGCATGTCATCTAGGACCTACCCAAGTTTTTGCTTCCTTTGACACCGGAATCATCATGTATTCCATTTGACACTATAATACGAGTTTTCACTGATTTTCAAAATTTTCTTTCAATTTTGAATTCTTTCATGAGATTACCCGGGAGTGTATATAGTTATATATGTTACCTGTGGGTACTATTACCCGATTTTCCATAGTTATTTGGGAGTGCATTCCGCCTAGAGATTAATAACCAAGAAACTATTGCATTGACACTTAGGCCTCGTTTGGTTACCGGAATTTGAGCTTGGAAAAGGAAAGTGATTTCTTTCCAATGTTTGGGAGCCAAAGAAAAGTTGTTGGAAAGAAAAAATGATTCCCAAGAGGTAGGAAAATAGGGGAGAAAGTGGTTCCTCCCATTTATCTAAGGAATCAATTTCCCTCCAACTTTTTTGCATTTATTACAAAAAGTTTTGACCAAAATATCCATGTTCATAATATTATTTACCATTTTTATCCATAATATCTTTTAGGCAAAAATATTTCTAAGTAATAATTATTTTTATTAGCACGAGGATATTTTTGGAAAATTGACTTGATTTTGTTTCCTTTCCTTACAATCACCAAATACTATAATAGAAATTAAAGATATATTCCGGCTATAATCCCGATCTTTCCAAACACCGGAAAGGAAAGTTTATAGGAATTATAATTTCCTAAAGGAAAGGAAATACCAATGAATTAGTTTCCTTTCCTTTCCATTCTGCTAACCAAACGAGGCCTTAGAGGGCGTTTGGTACGCGGTATTTTTTTTTTATTTTCTAAAAAATTTAGAGTGAGAATCTATTATCATGTTTGTTTGGGCTATAAAAAATTTATTCTGGAAATTAGAAATACCCAGGTAAATAGTTTACCCATAAAACATGGGAATCCTATCCCTTAAGAATAGGTGGGGCTTTTTTTTTCTATTTTTGTCCGGGCAAATTTTTTTTTAAAACTTTTTTGATCATTTTTGAACCTTTTTTTTTCCTTTTTTGTCCTTTTTTTGTCTTTTTTTTTCGTTTTTTTCGTTTTTTTTGTCATTTTTGTCATTTTTTATTGACAAGGAAGACTCGGAGAAGGAGTCGAATGAGTCGACGGTGATAGCAGATAATTGCAAGACAGGGAGCGAAAAGACAGGCGAAGAAGAGGACGATACGAGTTGAAGGGGAGATTCGAGTGACAATGTAGGCACCGAGAAGTTGGATAGCGTCACAGACGAGGAGGCTCGAGTACAAGGCGGCAATAATGTTTATGTGAAGAAGAGGTACAAAATTTCTTTTCTTATGACCCGCGTCAGAGGAGGAGAGAAAACCGGTAGCGAGGCGACGAGTGCGAGTCAGAACTCTGGGCAGGCAAAGAGGACCCGTTCCCATTTCGACTCTGCAGCCAGCGAGAAGTTGAAGAAGCTGGGCACGCTGAGCAGCCCGTTATGCCTTGATGTGGACGATCCGGAAGACAATGCTGATTCAGCATCTTCCTTCTTCTCTCCTCCACCAAGGCTCTGGACCCATCTGCTCCTCCCTACTTCCCTTCTTCTTATTTGACTCTCTCAGCCACATATGATATCCACCTCAAGTGTAGAGTTATGGGAGAAGAAGTGGGCAGGAAGAGGAGGGGGAAGCAGCACAGCCGACGGCATGACCCGGAGGAAGTACAGATATTTTCTTCAAATCCGTAGGAGAACTATAAGGATATATCTTTTCACAACATTTCATCTTGTCAAAGATCTTTAATGTGAATATCATGTTACCGCGGTGTCGGAAGACTAACATGTCATAATTTTTTAAGCCGTGTGTTTTGACATAATCCTCCCAACTCTTTCTTCCTATGTAGTAATCTTGCATTACTACATAGCAGGAAAGAGTTTGGAGGATTATGTCAAAACACACGGCTTAGAAAATTATGACATGTTAGTCTTCCGACACCGCGGTAACATGGTTGTCACATTAAGGGTCTTTGACAAGGTGATATGTTGTGAAAAGATATATCCTTATAGTTCTCCTACGGATGTTAAAGAAAACCTCTGTACTTCCTCCGGGTCATGCCGTCGGTTGTGCTGCTTCCCCCTCCTCTTCCTGCCCACTTCTTCTCCCCCGACTCTACACTTGAGGTGGATATCATATGTGGCTGAGAGAGTCAAATAAGAAGAAGGGAAGTAGGGAGGAGCAGATGGGTCCAGAGCCATGGTGGAGGAGAGGAGAAGGAAGATGCTTGACCAGAACTTGAGGTGGAAAAGTTGTGACGTTGATAGCGTGAGAGAGGGAGGGAAGTGGCTGCATGCCTTTGGCTCACTCGAGCGGTATTTGTCCTCCGACCCTTATCCCTCGGCAATGATGATACAACAACCTATCACTATATCTTATATAGTAGTAGATGATGTCTTAGTATTACATTATGTGAGTTCATCTTGATTCTGTTACATTCTTCAGATACTAGATACGATAAGAATATATACTATACCATATGTACAGAACATAGATGATTCACACTAATGTATGCTAGAATGAATTTTGGGTTGTGTTCTGAGCCATTCGTTCCCATACTTGGCAATTAAGTTGTGGACCATTATGTTTGACATTGTTGTTACAAATTTTCATATATCTGTGTTGATTGATAAGATTGTGTTTCAAACGTGTTCGTGATTGTGTGTATCTGTGTTGTTTGATACTGTGTTCGTGATATATACCGTCGTTGTTGTAACAAATAGTGTAGGGGATGCTGCAAATGCTGCAGGGGATGCTGCAAATGCTGTATTTTTTTTATTTTATTTTTCAAGATTAGCGACGTTCAGCGACTCTCAGCGACGTCCAGAGCCATGGTGGAGGAGAGGAAAAGGAAGATGCCTTTGGCTGAGAGAGTCAAATAAGAAGAAGGGAAGTAGGGAGGAGCAGATGGGTCCAGAGCCATGGTGGAGGAGAGGAGAAGAAAGATGCTTGATCAGAACTTGAGGTGGAAAAGTTGTGACGTTGATAGCGTGAGAGAGGGAGGGAAGTGGCTGCATGCCTTTGTCTCACTCGAGCGGTACTTGTCCTCCGACCCTCATCCCTCGGCAATGATGATACGACAACCTATCACTATATCTTATATAGTAGTAGATGATGTCTTAGTATTACATTATGTGAGTTCATCTTGATTTTGTTACATTCTTCAGATACTAGATACGATAAGAACATATACTACACCATATGTACAGAACATAGATGATTCACACTAATGTATGCTAGAATGAATTTTGGGTTGTGTTCTGAGCCATTTCGTTCCCATACTTGGCAATTAAGTTGTGGACCATTATGTTTGACATTGTTGTTACAAATTTTTATATATCTGTGTTGATTGATGAGATTGTGTTTCAAACGTGTTCGTGATTGTGTATCTGTGTTGTTTGATACTGTGATCGTGATACACACCGTCGTTGTTGTAACAAATGGTGTAGGGGATGCTGCAAATGCTGCAAATGCTGCAGGAGATGCTGCAAATGCTGTATTTTTTTATTTTTATTTTTTTCAAGATTAACGACGCTCAACGACTCTCAGCGACGTCCAGCGACGACGGTAACGTCGCTAAGTAAGTATCACAACGTCGCTAACTGTGATGAATACCGTCGCTGATCGTCACTAAACGTCGCTACGTAAGACGTCGCTAAACGTCGCTATATGTCGGTACTATAGCGACGTAGCAAAGTCGCAGAACGTTGCCATTTGGCTCTCAAGCCAGGTCAGCATCGATGCATGTCAAGTCGCTCAACGTCGCTAGGTTGCGTCGGTAAATGATGACGTTTTATGTCGCTGGTAGTCGCTGAATTAGCGACGTGTCTGCGTCGCTGAGTGTCGTCGCAATAGCGACGTATTGCGACGTTTTGTTGTTTAGCGACTAGGTTAATCGCGACTACGTGCAAACGTCGCTAATCGATATTAGCGACGTATTTTCCCTATTAGCGACGTCCTGAGGTGTCGCTGATTTGACAGATTTTAGTAGTGTATGTCACGCCACCGGCAACTCCAGAGAGTTCGGAGGCAGAAGAAGTAGAACATTCTCATTCGTCCGAAGCATCAACTTGTCATTCCGATACCAGTATCGGCTCGGTCTTCAAGAAGGTGCTATCAGTCAACATGGCATCTGCGCAATCTCAAGAAGATGAAGGCGAAGACCAAATGCCAGAATTCTTCGAGGAAGAACCTTGGGCTCAACGCCTAGGAGCATAGTGGGAGTCTCGTTTTGAATTACGCGAACCCCCTACCGAAGATGAAGTCGAGCAGATCGACCTTGGGGATGGATCTTCTTCCAAACAAATCTTCATCAGCAAGAGTCTAAAGGGATCAGACCGGGAATCGTTAATCCAACTGGCAAAAGAATATATCGACGTCTTCGCCTGGAGCTACGAAGATATGCCGGGACTTGATCCCCAGATCGCGATGCATAGGCTTAACATCTTACCTGATGTCAAGCCTATAAAGCAGCAACAGCGACATTTTCGTCCTGACATCATGAACGCTATCGATCAAGAAGTAGACAAACTCCTGACCAGCGGGTTTATCCGTGAAGAACAACACCCGAATTGGGTGGCCAACGTCGTCCCTGTCACCAAGAAGAATGGGAAGATACGAGTTTGTATCGACTTCACGGATCTCAATACTGCTTGCCCGAAGGACGAATTCCCGCTTCCAATCACCGACGTGATGATCGACAATACATGTGGCTTCGAACTCATGTCTTTCATGGATGGGTACTCGGGTGTCACGCCCCAGAACCAGAATACTGGAGAGCGGGGGCAGACATAGCCAGCTACGTATATGAAATGGAATCCATCTCACTATACGGTCACGGCTGTCTAGATACATGAGGGTTTAACTACAAGCCAGCAGTCTCCTAAGGTCATGAACAAGCCTATTGTCTCAATCACAAGCAAGCAATAGTAATTACAAGATGTCAGAGCACCAAATATATAATAGCAAGGCGTCCCATACATTACATATTGGATGATCATGAAGCTAGTCGTACAAAATGCCAGGACTAGGAAGAGTTCAGTCATACATGATCAACCCTAGGATCTGTCAATCATGTTATAGCCCGTAGGCAGACAGTAAATAAAGATGCAATCGAGCTAACACGTGCTCGCCGGCTAAACGCCTCAAAAGAATAATTTTTACAAATAAGTGGGTGTCAGCCCCAGTTTTTCAAAATTTTTGTTAATCAGTATTAAATTGGCCATTAATGATTATTTTAGTATTAAAATATTTTATAATAATTATTAGGAATTTTTCCTGAATTTTTAAATAATTTTAAAATGGTTTTAAATACCTAAAATGCCTCTTTGCAATTAAAAGAATTGTTTTAAACATGTTTTGTAATTTTTTGAATTGTTTAAACCCTTTATGTAATTTCCCAAACTCTGTTTGCAAATTTTATTTGCAAACTTAAACTGCGGGCCTCGTTTTGCAAATTCGATTTTGCACAAACATTAGGACAGGGACTTGTTGGTAATTCCTAAAACTCTAGGGTTTAAATTGCAAAACCCTAAATCTACCCACCTCCGACGACCGACGACCGGCCAGCTGCCCCCCGCCATTTCCGGCCGACCTAGCCCCTTCGACCGACCTCTCACCCCTATAAAAGACCCCCACTCCTTCCCCGACCAGACCACCACCACCTCGACTGACCACAGCCCCAGCTCCGCCGTAATTTCCCACTCCCAGATCCACCATCACCTAACTCCGGCGAGCCCCAGTCTAGCCACCACAGCCACAGTCGTCGTCATCCACCACCACCATCACCTTCGTCTCGACGAGGCAAACTCAGCGCCACCGCTCCGCCACGACGCCGACGCCCCCAGCCGCCGATCGCCCACTCTTCCACGCTCGAGTTCGCCGGACACGTACGTAGCAGTCTCCATTTCGTATCGTACGTGTCTCGTTTTCGAGTATGTTGTTCGCCAGGACACGACGACCCCAGCCCCGTGCTCGGACACGCGAGTTAGGACTCGTGCGTGTCGTGCATAGCCCCGACACAAGACTCGGCTGTCCTTCGTGTCCTTGACTGTATGGACACATGACTCATAACATGAACTAACGGGTTTGGGCTTTGCTTAACGGGTAAAAACCCATTTAATTTCTGTACTAAATAAAATGAACTGAAGCCCTATCCTAACAATCGGGCCGGACTGGCCTACTGGCCAGCCCGCACAGTTTAGAAACCCCCCCCCCCCCGCTGGCCTGAGTTCGAGCCCCCCTGCTGTGTTTGTTTTTGTTTTTCTTTTTCTTTTCCTTTTTCCTTTTTCTATTTTCTATATATATATTTATATATATATGTGTATATATATATATATATTAGTATATATATATATATTTTATATACTGTATTTTGACAGTATATTATATGTATATATAATTTTATAATTAGTAAACTTTTATATATATATTTATATGTATTTATGTACATATATGTATATAGGTATATATTTTCTTGTATATATTTTTATAGTTAGTAAATTATGTATATATTTTCATATGTATATATACATTATTATACACTTTAAAATTAAATGTTTCCTTATATATATATATATATTTATATATATATATAATTTATAAAATTAAGTGTTTTCCTTACATATATATATGTAACTTTTAATATATGGATATATATATATCCTTGATAAAATATCTATATATTTATGTATAAATATAAATATTGTAGATGTACTTTTATATATATGTTTTACTTTACTTAGTGTAAATTATCTTTATAAAATAAATTGTCATACTTTTATGTATAATTTTGTCTTATTAAAATAATAATATTTATTTTGTATTATTACCAAATTGTATTTTTAGTGTATTTAAATTACTGCAACCATTTGATGTCCAAGCCTAGCATGGGTATTTGGGCTCAAATGTGTTTTCACATATTCAAGACCTGTACAAGTCATATTGGACTTGATTCATGGCCTTGGGTCCTGTATTTGAACTTTGGTTCAAATTATATACATGGACAAAATACGCAGATAATTAATTATTGTGTGCATTACTGTTTTTAATTTTCTAAAAATACTTAGAGTATTGCTAAAATTATGGAAAAATAGTTTTTAGATACTTTGTTAAGTTGGCTAATTTAGTATAATTTTTGTAGTATTTAAATTACAGTTTTGCCCCTGTTTAGCCATATCAAACCAGAACTCATTTTCTAATATTTATGAAAACTGATTTTTTATAAAATATTTCTGTTGGGTAATAAATCCCAGAAAAATTATAATAAATTTCTATAATTAACAAGGTTTCTGTCAGTATATTATTTTGCATTTATCGGAGATTTTTAGTATTTTCTAAAATTGTTAGAACACAGTGCACAGAATGTTTATTTTACCAATAATTATGACTAAGTCATGACTTGTGATTTTTGTGTATTTCTAGTATTTGGATTGCTAACCAGCCGTAATATGGGAGACACATGTGTTAGTTTAGATGCCAAATCACTTCAATTTGAACCCCTAGGCTAAGTTCACCTAGCCAATGTCCAATTTGGCCTTCTCACATCACTAGTGTATTTATATTGTCTTGTAACTTAGAGTCTGAGTATATATATGTTTTCAGTGCCAGGACACTCTACATCTTAGCTTTATTGTCATTGCATTGCTTTGCTCCAGGCAAGTACATCTACAAACTCATTTACTGTCTTTTAATGTTAAGCACATGTGACAACCTTGTGAATTACCATTAATCCAGTTGCAAGTCTTTTGTTAATTGTACATGTTAAAACACTGTTATGTGATAAAAGAATATTAATCAACCCATGTGAATGATGATCCTTGGAGTAGCAAGTCAAATCATAACATGTTTCATACTATTGCCAGTTCCCACCATGCTTTACACTATTTCCCGTATCTTTTACATGATGATTACTGGGTTATGAGAGAGTTGATAGTATAGTTACTGGACTCGTGGAATGTACTCACTTACATTGCAGTATGCTAATTGTGTAGTTTCTGGACATGTGGAATGTACATACGTACATTGCAGTAAACTAGCAGTGCGGTTTCTGGACTTGTGGAATATACATACGTACATTGCAGTAAACTGAGAATGTAGTTTCTGGACTTGTGGAATGTACATACGTACATTGCAGTAAACTAGCATAGCACCTATTGACCGATCTCATACCTGCTCCAGTTTTAATACATAATGTACAATATGCCACAATTGACAAGAGTGTCTTAAAATGATAATCAAGATATACCATGATTTTTCGCTTTATATGATTTACCCTGATTTCAGTATGTCTATTTTTCAGTCTTATCATACCATGTTCCTGTTGTACATCTCTTGCATTATACATTCAGTACTTTAGTAGTAGAGGTTGTACTTGCTCCCGTCCTGACAGGATAACGTTGTAGGTATTTTGACCGAGGAAGAAATGCTTTGTGACCCGTACTATGGAGCTCCAGTTGAGGATATTCCTGCAGGGAATCCTGCTTAGCTGCTTAGTTTGACTTAGTGTTTGGTTATTATCACAGTTGCTGTTTGTACCTTTAAACTGGACTTTGTCTCCAGTACTACTTTTGGTTGTGTACTATTTATTATCAAACTTAGTGGTTTTTCATCTATATAGAAGCTGTGTTGTGATCATTCTTAAACTATCTTAATTATTAGCACATTTATCATTATTACCTGACTGTCTAGAACAGCTTACTACGCTCAAATCAAGCGTAGGCTGGACATGGCTCGGCCCGGCCCAACAATTTGGGAATCGGGTCGTGACATGTTTTTTTGGTGGCCCATGCAGGTCCTGACTAAAGTTGTTTGGTTACGTTACTGTACCAAGCACGCCTGCAGAAATTAAGGATAACTAGATAACACTAGGAACAACATCTAGAACACCTAGAGGAATTTTAGGATTACAACATAGGAAAACTCATCACAGCGTAGGACCGGTAGTGTAACTAAATTGTTTGCTTATGACTGCTTGCTTTATTCTTATAATTCCTTTATCTTTTATAAATAGATGGACCCTACACACTCTCCCGATTCCGCCACCTCAGGTGACGGTATACCTCCACCACCTCCTACCCCGCAGACCCAGATGCCTCCACCCCCACCTCCTATCATACCTCCCCAGACTATTGTTTCCCTTGACGGAACCCAATTACTGGCTTTGATCCAGGGGCTCCTGAATACTCAGCATACCCCCGTCTCGCAACCTATAGAACATCAATTGAGGCTAGGTAGTATCAAGAGTTTTATGAACCTAAAACCGAAGGAGTTTCTTGGGACGGAAGGCATAGTTGTAGCTGATGACTGGTTAGATTCCGTAGAGAGGAAGCTCATAGGGGCTAGATTACCTGACGATCTTTGGGTCGAGGCAGCAGGATTTTTGTTAGCAAACCTGGCAGGGGTCTGGTTCAGAAATGAGACGATGTTCATTGGCGGCAGAGGAAACTGGGAGCAATTCAAGATCCAGTTCAAGAGGAAGTTCTTCTCCACCACCGCTAGAGTTGCCATGGGATTGCAATTCCAGAACCTGCAACAGGGGAGCCGTACAGTCGATGAGTACGCAGGTGAGTTTAGCAGACTCAGTCGTTTTGCCCCGAGCTTAGTAGCCGACCCGGAGGAGATGGCTTGCAGATTCTGCCATGGTCTTGTCCCAGACATTAGCATCTTACTAGTGGCCAACGGGATCACAGACTACTACCAGCTACTGGAGAGAGCCCGAGGTATCAAGGAGCGTCTTTTGTCTTGCAAGAGGCCAGCTACCACACATCATGACAGGCCGTCCAAGCACCAGACTTTCCAGCAGAGGACGACTACCCAGCACCAGCAGGCCTATGCTCCACCAGCTCATCCTCAGCATCAGTTATCATTTGCCCGAGTTCCGGGGCAACAGCAGCAAAAGTGGGTCTCTTGTGCCTTCTGCAAAAAGCCAGGGCACGATGTCTCCATCTGTAGGAAGAAATTGAGCCAGTGTCTTGCGTGTGGGTCTTCCACCCATATGATTCGGGAGTGCCAGAAGGCGAAGCCATTTACCAGAGGACCTTCAGGGAGAGCATACCCTTTAGCCATCCAGGCAGCAGTACCAGTGCAGGGCCCAGAGCCAGAGCCAGAATACTTGACAGACGGTGCCACAGGTTGGATTTATTTACATATGACTGTTTGATTCTAGTGCCTTATTAAGTTACCCATCACTAGACTCATGCAAAACCATCATTTAGTAACTGCACCCATGAGACCAAACCATTGACCAGTAGACCTGTTTCATAGACGTTCCATCATTAGGAGATAGCCTTAGTCATCGCTGTAATTATTTTTAAAACGTTAGATACCTTGCATGTCTTCAGTTCTTGTAAATTTCGAGGACGAAATTTTTCAAGGAGGGAAGATTTGTCAGCCCCAGTTTTTCAAAATTTTTGTTAATCAGTATTAAATTGGCCATTAATGATTATTTTAGTATTAAAATATTTTATAATAATTATTAGGAATTTTTTCTGAATTTTTAAATAATTTTAAAATGGTTTTAAATACCTAAAATGCCTCTTTGCAATTAAAAGAATTGTTTTAAACATGTTTTGTAATTTTTTGAATTGTTTAAACCCTTTATATAATTTCCCAAACTCTGTTTGCAAATTTTATTTGCAAACTTAAACTGCGGGCCTCGTTTTGCAAATTCGATTTTGCACAAACATTAGGACAGGGACTTGTTGGTAATTCCTAAAACTCTAGGGTTTAAATTGCAAAACCCTAAATCTACCCACCCCCGACGACCGACGACCGGCCAGCTGCCCCCCGCCATTTCCGGCCGACCTAGCCCCTTCGACCGACCTCTCACCCCTATAAAAGACCCCCACTCCTTCCCCGACCAGACCACCACCACCTCGACTGACCACAGCCCCAGCTCCGCCGTAATTTCCCACTCCCAGATCCACCATCACCTAACTCCGGCGAGCCCCAGTCTAGCCTCCACAGCCACAGTCGTCGTCATCCACCACCACCATCACCTTCGTCTCGACGAGGCGAACTCAGCGCCACCGCTCCGCCACGACGCCGACGCCCCCAGCCGCCGATCGCCCACTCTTCTACGCTCGAGTTCGCCGGACACGTACGTAGCAGTCTCCATTTCGTATCGTACGTGTCTCGTTTTCGAGTATGTTGTTCGCCAGGACACGACGATCCCAGCCCCGTGCTCGGACACGCGAGTTAGGACTCGTGCGTGTCGTGCATAGCCCCGACACAAGACTCGGCTGTCCTTCGTGTCCTTGACTGTATGGACACAGGACTCATAACATGAACTAACGGGTTTGGGCTTTGCTTAACGGGTAAAAACCCATTTAATTTCTGTACTAAATAAAATGAACTGAAGCCCTATCCTAACAATCGGGCCGGACTGGCCTACTGGCCAGCCCGCACAGTTTAGAAACACCCCCCCCCCCCCGCTGGCCTGAGTTCGAGCCCCCCTGCTGTGTTTGTTTTTGTTTTTGTTTTCCTTTTTCCTTTTTCTATTTTCTATATATATATTTATATATATATGTGTATATATATATATATATATATTAGTATATATATATATATATATTTTATATACTGTATTTTGACAGTATATTATATGTATATATAATTTTATAATTAGTAAACTTTTATATATATATTTATATGTATTTATGTACATATATGTATATAGGTATATATTTTCTTGTATATATTTTTATAGTTAGTAAATTATGTATATATTTTCATATGTATATATACATTATTATACACTTTAAAATTAAATGTTTCCTTATATATATATATATATTTATATATATATATATATACTTTATAAAATTAAGTGTTTTCCTTACATATATATATGTAACTTTTAATATATGGATATATATATATCCTTGATAAAAATATCTATATATTTATGTATAAATATAAATATTGTAGATGTACTTTTATATATATGTTTTACTTTACTTAGTGTAAATTATCTTTATAAAATAAATTGTCATACTTTTATGTATAATTTTGTCTTATTAAAATAATAATATTTATTTTGTATTATTACCAAATTGTATTTTTTAGTGTATTTAAATTACTGCAACCATTTGATGTCCAAGCCTAGCATGGGTATTTGGGCTCAAATGTGTTTTCACATATTCAAGACCTGTACAAGTCATATTGGACTTGATTCATGGCCTTGGGTCCTGTATTTGAACTTTGGTTCAAATTATATACATGGACAAAATACGCAGATAATTAATTATTGTGTGCATTACTGTTTTTGATTTTCTAAAAATACTTAGAGTATTGCTAAAATTATGGAAAAATAGTTTTTAGATACTTTGTTAAGTTGGCTAATTTAGTATAATTTTTGTAGTATTTAAATTACAGTTTTGCCCCTGTTTAGCCATATCAAACCAGAACTCATTTTCTAATATTTATGAAAACTGATTTTTTATAAAATATTTCTGTTGGGTAATAAATCCCAGAAAAATTATAATAAATTTCTATAATTAACAAGGTTTCTGTCAGTATATTATTTTGCATTTATCGGAGATTTTTAGTATTTTCTAAAATTGTTAGAACACAGTGCACAGAATGTTTATTTTACCAATAATTATGACTAAGTCATGACTTGTGATTTTTGTGTATTTCTAGTATTTGGATTGCTAACCAGCCGTAATATGGGAGACACATGTGTTAGTTTAGATGCCAAATCACTTCAATTTGAACCCCTAGGCTAAGTTCACCTAGCCAATGTCCAATTTGGCCTTCTCACATCACTAGTGTATTTATATTGTCTTGTAACTTAGAGTCTGAGTATATATATGTTTTCAGTGCCAGGACACTCTACATCTTAGCTTTATTGTCATTGTATTGCTTTGCTCCAGGCAAGTACATCTACAAACTCATTTACTGTCTTTTAATGTTAAGCACATGTGACAACCTTGTGAATTACCATTAATCCAGTTGCAAGTCTTTTGTTAATTGTATATGTTAAAACACTGTTATGTGATAAAAGAATGTTAATCAACCCATGTGAATGCTGATCCTTGGAGTAGCAAGTCAAATCATAACATGTTTCATACTATTGCCAGTTCCCACCATGCTTTACACTATTTCTCGTATCTTTTACATGATGATTACTGGGTTATGAGAGAGTTGATAGTATAGTTACTGGACTCGTGGAATGTACTCACTTACATTGCAGTATGCTAATTGTGTAGTTTCTGGACTTGTGGAATGTACATACGTACATTGCAGTAAACTAGCAGTGCGGTTTCTGGACTTATGGAATGTACATACGTACATTGCAGTAAACTGAGAATGTAGTTTCTGGACTTGTGGAATGTACATACATACATTGCAGTAAACTAGCATAGCACCTATTGATCGATCTCATACCTGCTCCAGTTTTAATACATAATGTACAATATGCCACAATTGACAAGAGTGTCTTAAAATGATAATCAAGATATACCATGATTTTCCGCTTTATATGATTTACCCTGATTCCAGTATGTCTATTTTTCAGTCTTATCATACCATGTTCCTGTTGTACATCTCTTGCATTATACATTCAGTACTTTAGTAGTAGAGGTTGTACTTGCTCCCGTCCTGACAGGATAACGTTGTAGGTATTTTGACCGAGGAAGAAATGCTTTGTGACCCGTACTATGGAGCTCCAGTTGAGGATATTCCTGCAGGGAATCCTGCTTAGCTGCTTAGTTTGACTTAGTGTTTGGTTATTATCACAGTTGCTGTTTGTACCTTTAAACTGGACTTCGTCTCCAGTACTACTTTTGGTTGTGTACTATTTATTATCAAACTTAGTGGTTTTTCATCTATATAGAAGCTGTGTTGTGATCATTCTTAAACTATCTTAATTATTAGCACATTTATCATTATTACCTGACTGTCTAGAACAGCTTACTACGCTCAAATCAAGCGTAGGCTGGACATAGCTTGGCCCGGCCCAACAATTTGGGAATCGGGTCGTGACAGTGGGAGGACAAAAAGAAACCCACTCGTTGCCGGGGTTCCATCTAGTGGTCACCATCTGGCTGGAAGATCGGTGGATCCTCTGGAGCTGCTCCGACATCTGGCCACACAAAACCAGCTGGGTCAGACCCCAGAAAGAGCAAGTGCCACAAAGGAGGCTTCACTTAGAAACTAAAACCAGCATATAGTAAGAAACATTAAAGTTAAATTATCAGAAATAACAACAATAATTGAGTACGAGAAAACCATTCAAGTAGCCAGACTACAACCCTTAAACCAAACAAGGACTGGGGTTGCAATCCTTCACCTGAATGGAAATCCGTCTCAAATACTATGGATAAGGTAATAAGACAATAAACGAAGAGAAGACACAGAACTGCTCCAGGAGCCAGGACAACCAGATCAAAATGTTCCCCGATGACGCAAAACATACGTCATTCAGGACTCCGAAGGGGGTTTTCTGCTACACAGTGATGTCCTTCGGCTTGAAGAACGCTGGTGCTACATATCAACGAGCTATGAGTACCATCTTCCATCAACACCTTCGCAAGACAGTTGAATGCTATGTTGATGACATCGCAGTCAAGAGCCGTCTCAAAGGTGATCATCTACAAGACCTGAAGACAGTCTTCGATCTCATGCGAGAACATCAACTCAAGATGAACCCCGCTAAATCCTTCCTTGGAGTTTCTAGCGGAAAGTTCCTGGGCTTCATTATCACGGCGAAAGGCATTCATGTCGATCCCGAGAAGACCAAGGCCATCCTTGACATGGACCCTCCGAGAACTTCGAGGCCTGCAGGGGCGTCTGGCATACATCCGAAGGTTTATAGCAAACCTTTCCGGAAAATGCCAACCCTTTACTCAGCTCATGAAGAAGAGAGTCTCTTACGTCTGTACAAAGGAATGCCAGAAAGCTTTCGATGCCATCAAAGCTTACCTGACGAGCCCGCCAGTCCTGGTGGCACCCGTCTCAGGCAAACAATTTCTTCTCTACGTCCGTGCCATGGATCACTCCCTCGACGCTTTGTTGGCCCAGAACAACGATGCGGACTACGAGCAAGCTATCTACTACCTCAGTAGGACACTGATCGGGGCCGAACACCGGTACAAAGGAATGTCTGGCTTTGGTGTTCGCCATCCAGAAGACTCGCCATTATGTCTCAGGCCAGACAATTCATGTAATCTCCCGAGTCAATCCACTCAGGGTTCTCATGACGAAGCCAGGATCATTGAACTCCCGGCTAGCTACATGGGCGATCCTGTTGACGCCATACAACATGGTGTTCGTTCCACAAAAAGCCGTCAAGGGTCAAGCTCTGGCCGACTTTTTAGCCGCGTACCCCATCCCAGAGTCCTCCAGACTCTATGAAGACATCCCGGATGAGGTCCAAGAATCAAATGTCACCGAAGAAAACTCCGTCTGGCGGATGTTTTTCGATGGCGCTTCAAGAACAGGCCCCAAAGGCCAAATTATCGCCGGAGTGGGGGTAGTCTTAGTCTCCCCCGATCAGCTGGTCATCCAGCGTGCTTACTCCCTTTTGAAGCCGTGCTCCAACAATGTTGTCGAGTACAATGCTCTTATCATGGGACTCCAGTTGGCGCAACAGCTGGGGGTGGATCATCTGGAAGCCTACGGCGACTCAAAACTCATCGTTAACCAGGTCAAAGGACAATACGAAGTTCGCCATGAAGATCTGATTCCTTACCATGAAGTTGCATTGAACATTATTTCAACCTTTACCAAGTTCTTCATAGAATACGTACCCCGGTTACAAAACCTGGAGGCTGACGCTCTGGCTGGCCTCGCAGCCTCATTGGCAGCACCCCTCCTGACTCAGCACTACGTCACGGTAGTTGGTCGAGACTTGGTCTGTCCTAAAAACAACATATGCTCACAAAAGGCCCATGCCATGTCAACAAGTGCTGGTATTAATGTCCGAGATTGGAGGTTCCCGTTCATCGACTTTGCTGTCTACAAAATTCTCCCAGAAGACCCGAAAGAAGTCGTCTCAGTCAGGAGGCGTTCCCTTCGATTCTATTACGATACAGCTACTAAAATGCTGTATCGATGCTCCTACGATGGACTTCTCCTTCGATGCCTGTCCAACGAAGAGGCAGCCAAAGCCCTTCGAGAAGCTCATGATGGAACTTGCGGGGCTCATCAACCTGGGCCTAAGTTGCAGGATCGACTGCGACACATGTGTTACTACTGGCCAACCATGGCAGCCGACGCTGTCGACTATGCTAAGAAGTGCCATACTTGTCAGCTTCATGCCGACTTCATTCATACACCGTCAGAACCACTACATCCTACGGTCGCCTCTTGGCCCTTCGAAGCTTGGGGCATGGACATTGTAGGACCTATCACCCCTCCTTCATCAAGGGGACACCGCTTCATCCTAGCCATCACCGACTACTTCTCCAAATGGGCAGAAGCAGTTCCGCTGACGGAAGTGAAGAGCTCTAGGGTGATCAGCTTCATCAAGCACCATGTCATCTACCGTTTCGGGGTACCTCGAAGGATTATCCACGATAATGGTCTATAATTCATCAGCCATGTTTTCAGCAGATTCTGTGACAAGAATCGCATTCAGAACGTGGCATCAACCGCCTACAATCCGACAGCTAACGGATTGGTCGAGGCGTTTAACAAGACTATCGTCAAGCTACTCAAAAAGGTCATATCATCCAACAAAGGCGACTAGGACGAAAAGCTCGGCGAATGCCTTTGGGCCTACCGCACAACGGTACGGACCCCGACGGGCAACACACCATTTTTCTTGGTCTACGGGAGCGAAGCGGTACTGCCTCTCGAGATCCAGATACCCTCACTCCGTGTAGCGATCATAAATCGACTCACAGAAGAAGACAATCAACGTCGTCGTCTGCGAGAATTGGAGGCACTTGACGAAAAATGTCTCCTAGCTCAACAGCGCATCGAACTCTATCAAGCCCGTATATCACAGGCTTTCAACAAGAAGGTCAAGCAGAGGACTTTCCAAGTAGGTGACCTGGTTCTGGCAGTCAGGAGGCCGATGGTGTTGACTCACAAGACACCAGAAAAGTTCGAGCCCAAGTGGGAGGGACCTTTCGTCATAGAGACGGTATACTCAAACGGTGCTTACCGCCTCGCCAAACCCAATGGGGACTTGTTCATGATGCCCATCAATGACAAGTTCTTAAAGAAGTACTACTCTTGACATCCTTTAGACATGTACTTCTATCTCCACCCAACAAGGGAGTCTGTGGACCCAATCATCAGGGCTCACATACACCTCCCTTCCACAAAATCTTATGCTTCCGGAATCCAGCTATTTTGTAGCATTCTATCCTCAGTTGAAGAACAACCACGTCCACATTACCTCTGAGTTTCTCCTCTACACCCTACAAAGCGAAATCCTACGCTCCGTAAGACTATGCTACCCATCATGTTTACCACGTCTACATTACCTCTGAGTAAACATCCCGTACAGACAACCCCTGCGTTGCCGTACATTGATCGCAGAACTTCCATGTCCACATTACCTCTGAGTAGTTCCGCGTATCCCTCCAGAGTCATTCCTACCACGTCCATAACACCTCTGAGTAGGAAAATTCCATCATTTGAACCCCATATTTACCACATCCATATTACCTCTGAGAAAATATGTTGGTTCTCTCAAACTTATTATCTGTACCTAAAAACCAAGGTACGCTAAAGATAATAGGTCCACACAAATCATCAAGTTCATGACAGCAAGAATGAAGACACCACAAAACTCTTTATTCTTTATTTAAAAATAAAGGATTACATCCCCAGCAGGAGTTGCAAATTACACAAAAAAAGGAGAGGCTACAATCCCTAAGCATCACCGGGATTGGCTGAAAGCTCTTCGATCCGACGCTTCAAGTCTTCCGCCCGAGTCTCTGCGGTCGCCAGGACTCGGCTTTCGGCTTCTTGACGCATCATTTCTATGGCCTCAGGGAAAGTGTCATCCTCATACTTCTCGTCCAACTGTTGCCGCTGCTGGGCCAGGGAAAGAGCCTGGCGGGTGAAAGCTGCTTCATCCTCCTTAGATGCTACATGTTCAGCCTGGACTCGCTCAGCATCTAACAAGAGTTGGGCCCGCTGGTCTTCAAGGAGGCGAATCTTGGCATTAACCTCCGCTATACTAGCGTCCAACGCAGCTCGCAACTCTACCTTCTCCTGCGTGGACTGAGATAGCCTCTCTACCGCAGCCTCAGCTTCGGCCACCTCGTGTTCCCAGATAGCCACGGTGGCCTAATAAGATGCTCAGTTTCAGCGATCAACTTCTCCTTTTTTGCCTCTATCAGAGCGGAGAGATCATTTTGCTGGATACTCTGAAACTCAGAAAGCAGCTGGTCGAGCTCGACCACCGATGCTCTAGAATCTCGGCCATATAATCATGGCCCTGGTGGGAACATATCAGACTGATGTGAGGGAGCGACATGGTTTTTGCCATCGCGAAACTCCCGTTGGCATTCATCACTGTCGATACGCCCCTCTGCAGCATCTTGTACACTGTCTCAATGATAAACTTTACGTACTCATCCGCATCCGCCAGCACTTGCGGCGTCAGAGCAAGAGTTGGAGGAGCTGCTCTAGACGGCGGACCGGAAGAAGACCCGCCGACTTCAATCTACGAGGTTGGAACCTCGACATCAACGGACTCTCCCTCAACGGGGGCTTGAACTTCGCCACTGGCCCGAAGAGCCAAGAGAGCGGAAGTAGCCGAGAGGGGCATCGTTATCGTACCCCAAGTAGAAGGAGCAACAGGGGGTTCCAGCAAACCCTTACCCTTCCCAAGCTCGGAGGGACCACCGACGTCGGGGGCTACCTCCCCCGTCTCCAACACACTATCAGCAGGCCGTACGGGACCCTCCCCCTCTGACAAAGCAGCGAGATCAGCACTTATTTCCTGACTCGGCTCCCCTGGAGTCAGGCTCGGCGGACGAGTCTCACCTTCCTCATCGAATCCCTCCGCGGGGATAGAATCTGTTGCTACCTCCCGGTCGGCAGCCACCTCAGCCTCTACTGCTGAGTCTGGGGTAGGGCTCGGCAATGCTACAGCCGACCTCCCCTCATCATGACATGGAGGGGAATCAGCCCTCTTCTCTGTTTCAATCATGTCTGTTGCTCCTGCAACAGGCTCACTCATCTCTGGAGGAACGTCATCTGAAGCGACGAACTCCACTCCACTTCCTCATCCGGAAGCCCCGTATCGGCTGGATCCTCAATGTCAGAGGCCCCCACGGCGGCTTGCACCCTCCCGGGAATTGTTGCATCCTCAGCTTCCCTTCCAACATAATCTGGAGATACTAAAATCTCCGCAAGAACGGCATCGTCCGAATTCTCCTCCACGGAAGGCATCACAATCAGAGGAATGCGCTCTTCAAATAAGCCCGCCACCTCCTTTGGTCTGCTAGCACCCAATTTTGGAGTTCGGGGTCTCATTTTCAGCGGCTCCTACAAAAAGAAAGCATATGTCATAAAAATGGTGGAACTAACCAGACTATGTGGGACATCCTTACCTCCGCAGGAGCTGAGTCTGTTGACACTGCCGGTGATAATGCCTTCTTCTGTCTCTTCGGCGCAGAAGAGCCAGCCTCTGTATCAGCACGTCACATCTCTTCGGCTGATCGGCCGATGGCTTTGCCTGACCCCCCGTGGATACGGTAGGGGTACCTCGATAACCCGTCTCTAGCGGGCGGTACGACCGAGCCTTTGCCAACAGGTTCCCAGTCGCCTCTAACTGGGTGCCGACAATGAAACTAGTCTTCTGATCATATCCGGGGGACACGACGTTCATGGCACAGTAAAATTTGGCGACCGAGAAAACAATCGGCGGCCGCAGATTCTGAACAGGCAGTGTAAAGCGAGCTCCGGTACATCCGGCATTGTAGTAATGCCAAGCTCGTGCACCGTCCAGCAAACTTCCAGTATACCCCAGTTTAATACTGGGGTTCTCCAACATCAGCTGAGCATAGCCGAATTATCGTACAAAATGGCTCGGCAAATATGGTTCCAGGTAACACTGGTTTCTATTCCGAAATACCAGATGGGACGGCCGGATGCTTTACAACTAGCGGAATCCCCATGGAGGCAGAGTGGTGGCATCTTCACCCGAATCCGTTAAGTCTTCGTTGGCCTCAAAACCCAAAAAGACGGGACCAACTTTGGTGATCTCCCACCCCTGAAGGTGGGATAAAACTTTCCTGCAAACAGGAACACTAGTATGCAACCAGCTCCTCTGGTGGAAACGACGGAGGAATGCGTCTCCGGCCTTGTGGTCTTCTTTCGAGCCCGGGCTCATCACGTTGGGATGGTACAAAATTAACCACCCCATCATGTCACGACCCGCATCCTGAAGAGGGACACGAGCACGTGGTTACGTCCAGCCTACGCCGTAGTATCGACAGTAGAACGCTGTATATAGGGTCTGTAAATACTACGACTAAAACACATAAAGGTACCTGTACAGTATATACACTCCGAATAGAGGTGACATAGAAATACAGTCTCAATCATAAATACAAAACTAAGGTAGATAGCATGGAAGAGAAATATGATAGATAAAACAAGAAATGAGTCCGAGATACACACAAGTCCAGAGCTATACACAACAACCCAGAGTCACAGAAAAATATATATAAGATACTACAATCTGAAAATACTAGCTGGCTCGCAGGCCATGCAAATCTAACTAAACTACACTACTCAGGGTGAGCAAAGTCTAGTGGCTCTACCAACAAGCCACAGTCCGGGTCTACTCCATCTGACTCGACCCCATAATAGGTCGGGCAATCTGCCTCTAAATTATCTGTAAACTTGTCAACGGTATCCGGTCAGGAAAATGAGCAAGTACAAACACCAACAGCAGTTCCATGTGAATTGACAAAAGCTATAAGAGACAGTGTAATAAAATACAAGACAAAATTAACAGAAATATATATATCAAGATGTGAGTACTGAAAAGGACGATAATACATATATATAGGATGACTTGGGAACTATTCGGAAGCCGAGTTACAACCCCTAAACCAAACAAGGACCGGGGCTGTAACCCTTCTCCCGAACAGAACTTAGTCACCAAAGATAATAAATATAAAAGGTGCCTTGAATTATTAGTGTGTTATGTGATCGGCTTAGGAAAGTATGCCCAGGCTTTCCATCCGACCGGCTATGAACCATGTATACAATAGAATGATAAGGCCGGTCACCATGGAAAGCTATGAACAACGTAGGGTAAGGCTTTACCCGTCGCGAGGCGAGGGTATAGCTATGAACCATATGTACCATAGAACCTTGTAGGCTAAAACTGGACAGCCATATAAGGGGAAATCTGGACAGATTTTGTGGACAATAGGACAGCCAAGTGCTGGGTTTTTGGGACAGTTAATGGCAGCAAAGTGCTGCTGTTAAGTGGCTGTTTTGGACAGCCAAAGGAGACAACCAAGTGCTGGTTGTAGGGGGCTTTGTTAGGTATATTAGGACAGGTTTTTGTGGGGGTTTTGAGGGTGTACATGGGCTGTCATTTGGGACAGCCATGTAGATATCTAAGGGGGCTGTTAAGAGCTGGGTTCATGGGTGTTTCCCCCCTTCCAAACACTCACTCACCCACTCTCAATCTCTCCTCTATTTCCCTCTCAAACTCCATCTATTTCCTCACAACCCTTTACTCAAACACCACAACTACACACTCTCTAAACTAACACAAACACACACTAACTCTCCCACTTGGCCGAACATACAAGTGCCCCCATACCAACACAAAATCCCACATACACATACCATGGTATATATATATATATATATAGAATAATATATATATAACCATATGTAATGCCTGTGGTTCGTATTACGTATTTCTGGAATACGTGTACGTATTTATTCTTGTATTGCATGATTTTCCTTTCTTAATTTCCTCCCTGGGCTTGGTTCATCTTGGTTCGGGTTGGCTTGGTTCGGTTTTGGGGTTGCTTTTGGTTCATCATGACCCAAAGGAAAATCCCCTACCTACCACCACTTACCCCCATTTATATCCCAACCACCTTTCTCTCTCCTCATAACTCAGCATTTATTCTTCTTCTTCTTCCTCCACCCAGCGTAGAGCTCCACTTAACCCCACCGGCAAGTGCAACTTGCTTCATGGAGGAACTCACATTTTATTGTTTTATTTTCTTCTCCATACGATTCTAAGTCCCTTTAGTACTTAGTGTTTTCAAATTCCATGGCTCACTTCATGCAGATCTATGTTTATTTCATTTTCGGATTTCTTGGTTTTGATCTACTACAATGGCTTGTTTTCGAAAACTAAGAGTTCCATGGAGTAGGCCTCATGATTTTATACAAGTTTGGTCTTGGGATGGCCGGATTTCACCAAGTCCTGGCCGAGATGGAGTTTTACGCCCACGCATTGCGTGCCAGCATATTCCTCAGCTTTTACGCCTACGTCTTAACGTGTTAGCGTAGTTCCCTTTTACGCACACGCATCGCGTGACAAGCGTACCTCATTTTACGCTGCTTGAATTTTACGCTCGGGGCTTACCCGCTAGCGTAAAATCGAGCTATGTTTTACGCTGAACTGATTTTACGCACGGGACTCTCCCGCCAGCGTAAAATCCTGCTAGCGTGAAGCCTTGCCGGCGTAAACCCTTGACCCGAGCCAACCCTTGCTAGCGTAAAAACCCCTCCCGCATGCACCTTGCTAGCGTAAAGCTATCTTACCTTGCTCTTGCCCGCGTAGTGCTGTTTACGCTCGGTTTAATTGGCCTAGCGTAGTAGTACACGTGTAAACTTGGGTTCCTATGGCGTACACCTTTACTCCTATTGTATATTTTTACGTCCATTTTATATCCTTACGCCTTTTGTCCGAACTTGAAAATCATGAATTCATTTGATATGTTTGGAATTGATAATTGAGCATGACGTGATGGTGACCCGTAGTGGTGCACCCCTGACATAATAACCTAACATGACCTGATAGTGGCCCGTTGTGGCGTACTCCTGACTAGTACACTTGATATGATAAACCTGACATGATTATCTCGAATAGCTGTTGCGACGGCTACCTGACACGACATGACCTGTATAATGACGTGGACACCGTGGGCGATTGTGCTTGTACAAATAATCCAGTCCTGTCTTGCATCATGTCTAGGAGGGAACTCCTGAGTACCACGGTCAGGAGTACCTACTAAAATGGACTAAGGCTAAAAACTAGATTAATACACTAGTCATAAAGAGATCTTCCAGCTACAAGCAATCCCGTTACCTGGGCACGCCTTGGGATCTGTAGCCTGCCGTCGAGTAGGGTACATTTCCAGCACACTGTCATGTGTTGCACCCTTCAAGCTACCTAAGGGTACATGCGTTTCCTGGACGATGTACCCACCTGAATTCAACTCTAAATCTTTTAACCCGGGTAACCTGGATGGTCTGCAGGGCTTGTAGCTGTGGAGTAATCTCACTGCATCTTGCTAGTAACTAGGTCTGTGATAACCCTAGTTAGTTAAAGTATCAAGCCGTAATTTTTGCTTGGCCGTAAAATGATTGGATGGAGTCTAACCAGTCTAGTCTTGTCCTGATCCCGTTCCAGATTACTGCGTGACTGGAATGTCTGTATTTATTTTACCAATAAATGGTGAGAGTTCCCAAGTTCTGTTCAGACGAAGGGTTACAACCCCGGTCCTTGTTTGGTTTACGGGTTGTAACCTGGTTATCTGAATAGTTCTATGGTTTTCTCGTCGTATATCATCCTGATGTATTTTCTTTATTTCCAGTTCTTACCTTTATTTATAATTGTGCTGATTGCTGGTTTTAGTTCCTAAGTGAAGCCTCCTTTGTGGCACTTGTTCTTTCTGGGGTCTGACCCAGCTGGTTTTGTATGGCCAGATTTCGGAGCAGCTCCAGAGGATCTACCGCTTTTCCAGCCCAATGGTGAACACCAGGCGTAACCAGGACAACGAGTGGGTTATTTTTGGCTCTCCCCACTCTATTGTAAAAATATTCTTTTGAGGCGTTTAGCCGACGAGCACCTGTTTAGCTCGATTGCACTTACTTACTGTCTGCCTATGGGCTGTAACATGATTGACAGATCCTAGCGTTGATCATGTATGACTAAACTCTTGCTAGTCCTGACATTTTGTAACGACTAGCTTCATGATCAGCTGAATATGTAATATTTGGGATGCCTTACTATTGTATATTTAATGATCATACATCTTGTAACATTTACTTACTTGTTTGTGATTGAGACACTAGGCTTGTTCATGACCATAGGAGACTGTTGGCTTGTAGTAAATCCTCATGTATCTAGACAGCCGTGACCGTATAGTGAGATGGAATCTACTTTAATATACGTAGCTGGCTATGTCTGCCCCCGCTCTCCAGTATTCTGGTTCTGGGGCGTGACACCATATATATACATGTATAGATTTAAATAATATGATACAATATGATACTTAGGAAAACACATCCTAAACACATAGTAAAATCTAGAATTAAATGTTAGAACAATAATAAATCAATATATAATAATTCCACATGTGTCCAAATAGGGGTTTTTCCTATTAGGACACGATCCTACACACAAGGACACTCCTATGACCTCCAAATGGACACGAAATGGACACGAAATGGACACAAATGGAGATACAATCATAGGGGTCATTCCTATAGGTTCAAAATAATCCTATATGCATGTTGGGGTGGATTAGAGGGGAGATTATACCTTCCGGGAGAGAGATTCAAAGAAAAAAGCCTTCCGACCCGACACTGACACGTAGAGATTCCAAAAAGGACACGAACGAGTTTCGAATCCTCCCAAACTTGGCTAGCTCCTTCCTTTCATGGAGTAGAGGAAAAAAGAAGAAGATTTGGTGGAAGAAGGAGTTGATTTGGTGGAGGAATGATAGGGATTTGCTTTCTAGAAATTTGGGGAAGAACAAGAGAGAAAGTTGTAGATAGAAATAAAATGGAGATGATGATGACTCACACCTATACCCCCCCTTGTGGCCGGCCCCTACATGCTAGGTGTCCCCCTTGGCAAAGGTCAAAAATACCCCCCCCCCACTCTCTCTAATTGAATTAAAAATAGGAAAGGCTTAGGTTGAGGCTAAATTAGTCTAGTTTTAAATGCTCTAATTAACTAAACCTATCCATGAAAATTTTCTCTAACACATTAACCCAAAAATATTATTATGTGGGCCATGCCTAACTAATGGGTGGGTCCACTAGAGTCAAAACTACCCCGGGTCCCCGTTTCAAGTCGGATTGAACTGAAATTCGAACCCGACTCAAATAACCACAAAATAATATTATAAATAAATAAAAAATTTCAAAAATATTCTAAAATGAAAAATGACAAAAATACTCCTATTTCTGGAAACTAGGGGTGACAAATCTATCCACCTTAAAAAAATTTCGTCCACGAAATTAAAACCAAACAATAGTAAAATGTCAAAATCACAAGTCATGGCTTAAAAATTTAAAGTAATTAAAATCTCAAAAATCAAAGCAGGAATTAAATGACTAAAATTATAAAATTTGAAATTACTCTCAATTAGAAACTCCAAGTCTATCCACCTTAAAAAAATTCATCCTAAAAAATTAAAACGAAGCAAACACAAAAAAAATCATGCAATTTGATAATCGTATGCGTCTGTCCAATCATCATGATACTCAGAATCTCCGTCATACCAGTGAGCAAGGCTACAATAATCACAGAGTCCTCAACTACGGTATATACCTCTAGAATTATGGTATTTAAAATTTTTGCATTGCCGCTAGCTTGGCAGCAAAAATCTTAAATTCCCACACCCGAGAAATACGTCCATAGTCCGACTATATGTCCTCACTCTGCCTGCTAGCATGACCCTAGAGGATTCTAAAATCTCATAATCGAGACGACCTAGCCCATACGACTTATCTCAGAAGAAAATCACATCACAAGAACAATTTTCATCCAACGATCAAAGAACAGATAGAATCGAATTTCAAGACAGTTTATAAGAAGGCAAATGCGGAAAGGAGATCGAAATATTGGAACCTGTTATCTGCTCTGCGACTGCCTGAGTGAGCTCAACTGTCATGGCGAAAGCACGCCCCTGCTGGCCTCCTCTAGCCTGCTGCATGCCGTCCTGGCCTGCCTATCTGGCTGCACGGACAGCACAGTCCTTCACCTGGTGGTCTGGAGCTCCACAGAATAAACGGACTGCCAGCTTCATCCTACAAGCCTCCCGGGTGTGCCCCATCTTCTTACAGAAGGCACACTGGATGGCCTGTCTCTGGTCCTGTCCCTGGTGCTGCTGGGCACGCGTCGGTGCCTGCTGAAACTGTAACTGAGGCTGCTGCTGCTAAAACTGCCTCTGCTGGAAATATTGGCGCTTCGTCGGCCCTGCACTCGAGCTAGCTCCGAGAACGTCACTACCCCTCTTCGGCTTGAGGCCAAAGTCCTCCTCTGCAATCTGCGCCTCCATCAGGATCTGCTCGAAGGTCGCGTCACGTCTCCCAGAGGTACGAGTGCGCACTGCATGTATAAGAGCCCTCCGGAACTTCCGGGCCTTGCACCCCTCATCCTGGATCAGACTAGGTGCAAACCTGCTCAGGCGGAAGAACTCCGCTGCATACTCGTCTACCAACGAGCTCCCCTGCACCAAACTAGCAAACTGCCCCTCCAAAGCTGTCAAGGCTACATCCGGGTAGAACTTCTCCTTAAAGAGCTTCCTGAAGTCCTTCCAAGATAAACCCCTCACTGATGTACGCGGATCCGTACGGTACCAAGTCAGCGCTATGTCAAAAAACTGGCTCGCTGCAGATGTCACCCACATTCCTCTCGGGACCTCTGCCAACTCCAGACTCCGCTGGACATCCTCCAACCAGTCGTTCGCGTATAAGATACCCTCGGTACCCTTGAACTCCCGCTGGTTCATCTTTCTGAAGTCTAGGTGTGTACCGGGCCTCCCCTAACCCTGCTGCTGTATTGGTGCTTCCTGAACTGTAGCCTGTGCACCCCTCTCCACTGCTGCCATCGCCAGCTGATGGGAGTTCTCCATGCTCCGTCGTAATAGATCTGCCTGCGCGCTCTGAGTCTGCAACATCTGCTGCAGAAGGGCCATCATCCCCTGAGTATCTGTCGGTAGTAGAGGCGGCGGTGGAAGAATATCAGAAATGACCACAGACGGTCTCGCTGCTGGAGGTGGAAGACCTCCCAGAACCATCGCTACTGCTGCTCCCGCCTGAAGGGTAGGGACTGAGGTGGCAGCTCCCTCAACTGAAGGTGGAAGACCTCCGGGAACTGCCGCTGCTACTCCTGCCTGAAGGGCAGGAACTGAGGCTACTGCTCTCTCGACTGCTACTCCCGTACCCGGAGGTGGAAGACCTCCCGGATCTGACCTCTCTGGAACTGTACTAGGCCCTGCTGCCTGAGACCGAGTCACCGTCATCCTGAAGACGAATTGAACCCAAGAGATCAATATGGCACATGATAAGATATTATCAAAGGAGGACAATTGAATTCAAATGCAAGAAGAGTTGTCATGGTAATCAAAAGATCAGAGCTTTTCCTAAAATGTGATTGAGTAACTCCTATCATACCCTAGATCCTACGTCCTAGTCGCAGGCTCGTAATTAGCACTCTAAGTCGAGCACCATTACGAGATCGCACTAATTGCGACACAGACCTGCATGGGCCACCACAAAAACGTATCACGACCCGCACCCTGAAGAGGGGCACGAGCACGTGGTTACGTCCAGCCTACGCCGCAGTATCGGCAGTAGAACGCTGTATATAGGGTCTGTAAATACTACGACTAAAACAGATAAAGGTACCTTTACAGTATATACACTCCGAATGGAGGTGACATAGCAATACAGTCTCAATCACAAATACAAAACTAAGGTAGATAGCATGGAAGAGAAATATGATAGATAAAATAGAAAATGAGTCCAAGATACACACAAGTCCAGAGCTATACACAATAACCCAGAGTCACAGAAAAAGATATATAAGATACTACAATCTGAAAATACTAGCTGGCTCGCAGGCCAGGCAAATCTAACTAAACTACACTACTCAGGGTGAGCAAAGTCTAGTGGCTCTACCAACAAGCTACAGTCTGGGTCTACTCCATCTGACTCGACCCCATAATAGGTCAGACAATCTGCCTCTAAACCATCTGTAAAATTGTCAACGGTATCCTGTCAGGAAAATGAACAAGTACAAACACCAACAGCAGTTCCATGTGAATTAACAAAAGCTATAAGAGACAGTGTAATGAAATACAAGACAAAATCAACAGAAATATATATATCAAGATGTGAGTACTGAAAAGGACAATAATACATATATATAGGATGACTTGGGAACTATTCAGAAGCCGAGTTACAACCCCTAAACCAAACAAGGACCGGGGCTGTAACCCTTCTCCCGAACAGAACTTAGTCACCAAAGATAATAAATATAAAAGGTGCCTTAAATTATTAGTGTGTTATGTGATCGGCTTAGGAAAGTATGCCCAGGCTTTCCATCCGACCGGCTATGAACCATGTATACAATAGAAGGATAAGGCCGATCACCATGGAAAGCTATGAACAACGTAGGGTAAGGCTTTACCCGTCGTGAGGCGAGGGTATAGCTATGAACCATATGTACCATAGAACCTTGTGGGAATTTTGATCACACAACCACTAATAACTCCCCCATCCCCGAATAGTACAATAGATCTGGACATGACACGTCATGACACGGGATTCCATAAGAGGGTAGCAAGTCCCCTTTTGAAATCGGTGTCTATACCAATACAATGAAATAAGACAAAATATGTACCAATATACCATGAAAATCTAGGAACAACATCCCATGTCATGATCCAACATATACTAGTCCGTGAACTATCGTGACTGGAATCGAGTAAGACACTACAACTGAATCGGATATAGCAGATATCAAGACAATGAAGACTATCAGTGAATGTACTCGCCTGTGGTCCTGAGCGGATAAGGTGAACAGACGCTCAGAGTAATCACAGACCTAAAATAAGATACTATGAGTCAAACAGGATTTATACTGAAAAAGGAAACTAATATAAGTCATGAATGCAAGTCTAAGTCAAAACTAGGTCAATCTAGGTCAGACTGAGTCATACTAGGTCATACTAGTCCATACTAGGTCGTACCAAGTCACTGGGAGTCAATTCAAGTCAAATTAGGTCAATCTGGATCAATGGTTGACTTACAATTGACTTTTGGTCTAAAAAGTCAACTCTGGTCAACTCTGGTCAACACGGAGGCAACCCTGGGTCAATCCTAGGTCAAACTAGTCTAATGTTGACTAACAGTTGATTTTCAGTCAACTGGTCAACTCTGGTTTGGTTTTGGTCAAATCTAGTCGCTTAAAGGCCAAGTTTGACTCTCGGTTGACTTTTGTTGACTTTTGGTCAAAATGGTCAACCGACGTCAAAACTAGTCTAGGAGCACTATATTTGATCATTACCAACCAAGGGAACCAAGTTCTAACCCTATCTAAGACTCTAGACTCCAATATCCTATTTCTAGGTAAAACCTGTATTACTCTACCAAGGTAAATCCCGATACCTTGCCCAACACAAAGGAGACCCCGAAAATACCCAAGATACTAGCCTAGGCTCATTAGGGTAGCTAGATACTATCCTATCTAGGGTTTATCTACCAAGAAATATGGGTATCCTAGGTATCTAACCTATTTAGAATACATGTTGGTTTACCATACCCCTTTACCCCTACCAATATCATGAATCTCATTCTCACATCACTCTAGCACTCACATATATCACACTCACTCACACACAACACTCTCACATCTCACTCACCTATAAGCTTTCCTATAGGTTTACACATAGGCTAACCTATAGGCTACTAGCCACCACTCTAGGCTCACACACACACACACAAACTCACAATACACACGCACACAAACTCACAATACACACATACACACAAAGCTTATATAGTGGGCTGATTTGTGAAGCAATGTGGACTAAAATTGTGGGGTTATAGGGACTGAAACTTGGGTGGTATTAAGGCTGTTTTGGTGGTGAAATGGATAGCTACTAGGTGCTAAAATTTGGACTGATTACAGGGCATGATATGGGTCTGGGTTTGGACAAATGGAGACAGTACACATGGGCTTGTGTGGGACTATTTTATGAAACAAATGTGGACTGATTTGTGGACTGTCAAGGGTGTAAATGGGACAGCAATTTGGGGTTAACATGGACTGCCATATGGTGGTTTTGGACTGAATGTTAAAGGGGTTTAGAACAGCCACATATAGGCTAAAACTGGACAGCCATATAAGGGGAAATCTGGACAGATTTTGTGGCCAATAGGACAGCCAAGTGCCAGGTTTTTGGGACAGTTAATGGCAGCAAAGTGCTGCTGTTAAGTGGCTGTTTTGGACAGCCAAAGGAGACAGCCAAGTGCTGGTTGTAAGGGGCTTTGTTAGGTATGTTAGGACAGGTTTTTGTGGGGGTTTTGAGGGTGTACATGGGCTGTCATTTGGGACAGCCATGTAGATATCTATTGCCATTAAAATCGTTTGATTGTAAATCTTAATACAAACAGAACTGTGTTACAATATAGGACTTAGATGTAGTCCTAGGAGTGCACTTTTGTTTAATCTGGGTCCTAAGTGCCAATGGAGTGAGTGGTAATGCGTTGACTCCGTTGACGGGCTGACGACGGTTATCGGTTCTCTGAAGGTGTAGATTGCTCTGGGTGCTGGAGCTGGCTGAGAGGAGGAAGACGTTGAGTGTCTGTACCTGCCTCTCTGATGATCTCTGTCTGGATTGTTCGTATGTATGTCTCTGTCTGTGTGTGTAAGGAGGGGATGGTTCCTCCATTTATAGCTGGGCAGGTTGACTGCTCATGCGCGCATATGTAGGATGCGCCGGTATGTGGGGACGCCACATGGAGATTGCTGATAGAGGCGCACGGATGATGTGCCCTACTCGTGAGGTTGAATTCTTCATACTGCTGTTGTGAGCCGGCACGTAGCAGAGGAGAAGATCTTTCTGTTGCTGAGATCTTGGATGAGTTGAGTCAAAGGACACGTGTCATCGACCCACGGCTCGGAGATCTCTGATTTGGTGGAGGAATGATCTGGTGGGATGCGCCTTGGATTGGGCGCATGATGAGATTTTGGCTCGTGACCTTTAGGAGTCACGAGCCGTTCTGGGCGCATGGCTTTTGAGGCGCATGCAAGCGACTTTCCTTCTGTCTTTCAGGATCAGAGATCAGTCTGGGGCGCATGGCTTTTGAGGCGCATGCAAAGCTTCAACTGGAGGCTCTTCTTCTGTCTTTAGGGATCAGTGAAGGGTCTGAGACGCATGGCTTTCGAGGCGCATGCAGGTTTGGACGTATGGTCGCGGAGGCGCATGCGGGTGGTCGAGTGGCCACGTGGCAGTAGCCGTCGGGATAGAGTCATGATGATGCTGACGTTGTGGACGTTTCGTCTTCTGCAAAAGCTGTCAGCCGTTCAGACTTGGGAAGGCGTGCTGCCAACTCTGTCAGTTCAGCATTTAATGTTGGTGACATTCGATGGACAGCTGAGTGGACGTGTCGGTTGATGTTCCACCAGGCGTATGGGGGCGCATCCCCTTTGATGCGCTCGGTACAGGGCGCATTTGTGGGAGGCACTTGGTGTTTGAAGGGGTGTGATGCGCTGTCCAGCCGGCGCATCCGACACATCTTTAATGATGCGGCTGTTTCGCTTCTCGAGTGCTTTTAAATAGTCGTTTGGCTGAAGTCGAGGCGTCCGGTTCATCCATTTAATGTGAGTTCATTGCTCGGAACTCGGAGAGCCATCCACTTGGCGCGTGGGTTTGATCTGCCCGGCCTATAAATAGTGGCATGGAGAGAAGGTTTGCCTCTCATTCCCTCACGTCTTTCCAATATGAACTCAGGTTCTCGGGTGCATTCTGTTGACGAAGTGCTCCCGAGGGTGAAGATGAGATGCCATGTTGTCATTGATGCTCTTGAAGGTGACTGTTACATCCAAAAGACGGAGTCGAGGGCTTCTGAGGCAGGCGGAAGGTGCCTGTTGCATCCAAAGATGGGGATGCTCGGGCCTCGTCTCCGTTGTTCCGGAAGAGCCGTAGATCGGAATGGCGGTGCTAGGCTCTCTCTTCCTTCAAATTGGGTGTCGCCCGCTCTGACTGTGTTGAAAGCTGCCTTTCGCCGTGATTTCGATCACGGTCTTCCTTGGCCTTTGGAGGCTCTTTCGAAGCCTCCCCTGGCCACAGCTTTGCCGTGCTCTTCTCTTCCTTGGTTCCAGCCAGAGGGTTAAATGCTTTGTGTATCGAAGCATTTATCAGGCGAGCCTGGTTGGAAGAGCGGCACATAACTGGGCTCTGCTCGGCCAGGTGAGCCTGGTTGGAAGAATAACTGGGCTGCTGAAGGGATGCACATAACTGAGCTGCTGAAGGGATGTACATAACTGAGCTGCTGAAGAGATGGCGGGATACGCCTGGTTGGAGGCGCATGACATCTGTTGCGCCTAACTGGCAGCGCATGGTGACTGGCAGCGCATGATGACTGCTGCGCCTATCTGGAGGTGCATGGTGGCCGCTGGCCGTAGACTTAGGATCTTTCCTTTGTAGAAATTCTCCTTTGTACAACCTTTTCTAGGCATGTAATAGACTTTTATATATAAATAAAAAGTCCTTCTTCAAATGTCTATGGTTAATGACTTTGATGTGAAGTGTTCTGTGCGAGTCCTGGCGCATGTAGTGTCTGGCGCATGGTCTTTCTGGTTGTGAAATTCCATGCTTCTACAATATCTAAGGGGGCTGTTAAGAGCTGGGTTCATGGGTGTTTCCCTCCTTCCAAACACTCACTCACCCACTCTCAATCTCTCCTCTATTTCCCTCTGAAACTCCATCTATTCCCTCACAACCCTTTACTCAAACACCACAACTACACACTCTCTAAACTAACACAAACACACACTAACTCTCCCACTTGGCCGAACATACAAGTGCCCCCATACCGACACAAAATCCCACATACACATACCATGGTATATATATATAGAGAATAATTTTTTTTTAATATAACCATATATATACATGTATAGATTTAAATAATATGATACAATATGATACTTAGGAAAACACATCCTAAACACATAGTAAAATCTGGAATTAAATGTTAGAACAACAATAAATCAAAATATAATAATTCTACATGTGTCCAAATAGGGGTTTTTCCCATTAGGACACGATCCTACACACAAGGACACTCCTATGACCTCCAAATGGACACGAAATGGACACAAATGGAGATACAATCATGGGGGTCATTCCTACGGGTTCAAAATAATCCTATATGCATGTTGGGGTAGATTAGAGGAGATATTATACCTTCCGGGAGAGAGATTCAAAGAAAAAAGCCTTCCGACCCGACACCGACACGTAGAGATTCCAAAAAGGACACGAACGAGCTCCGAATCCTACCAAACTTGGCTAGCTCCTTTCTTTCATGGAGTAGAGGAGAAAAGAAGAAGATTTGGTGGAAGAAGGAGTTGATTTGGTAGAGAAATGATAGGGATTTGCTCTCTAGAAATTTGGGAAAGAATAAGAGAGAAAGTTGTAGATAGAAATGAAATGGAGATGATGATGACTCACACTTATACCCCCCCTTGTGGCCGGCCCCTACATGCTAGGTGTCCCCCTTGGCAAAGGTAAAAAATACCCCCCCCCCCCACTCTCTCTAATTGAATTAAAAATAGGAAAGGCTTAGGTTGAGGCTAAATTAGTCTAGTTTTAAATGCTCTAATTAACTAAACCTATCCATGAAAATTTACTCTAACACACTAATCCAAAAATATTATTATGTGGGCCTGTAATGTCCGTAGTTCGCATTACGTATTGGGAATACGTGTACGTATTTCGGGCTCGTATTTTTGGTTTGTCATAATAAGTTAGCCTTGGATTTTTATCTTGCATGTTGCATTAGCATGGTTCATCATGGCATTGCATTGGCTTGGTTTGGTTCGGTTTAGTGGGTTTGGCTTGGTTTGATTTTATGTGGAGAACCACTCCCACCTACCACCACTTCCCACCATAAATATCTATCCCACTCTCTCTCTTCCATTATTACTCATTTTTCATTTCTTCTTCTCCATCTTTACTTCTCCACCTACCAGGAGAGAGGGAGAGCTTAGGCAAGTGCATCTTGCTTCATGGAGGAACCCCATTTTTATTGTTCCATTGTCTTCCTCATGTGTTTCTAAACCACTTTAGTACTTGTCATTTTTCATTTTCATGGTTAAAATTTTGTAGATCTAGCTTTGTGGTATTTTTGGTTTCCAGGACTTTTGATCCATCACACTTGTATATTTTGCTAGTTGATGGTTCCATGTTGTAGAGAATTTCGTTCTACACCATTTTGACCTATGGAAGTTCAAATTTGGACTCCTGTGGGTGATTGGGTGGTGTGGAGAAGCCATGATATTTTCTATGAACCTCTCCTCAGTTGGCAACAAATTGTTGCTGGCTTGCATTTGTTTTGGCCGCAGGAGTCTTGCCTAGCCGCATGGACATGACAGCATTAATTATTTTCTGACATGATGTCACTTAATAGCAAGCACAATAATTTGGGCAAGGTCTAATAATTATTTGCCACGTACAGCTTGCAATTGTATGCACATAATGTAGTGGTGAGCCGCATGAATTTATTAATGGTTTGAGCCGCATGTGTTTGCTGGCCTTAAAATTCTTGGCCACTTGGAGAAGCCCCAGCCGCATGTAGTGGTGTAATAAATGTATGCAAGAAGCTTTAGCCGCATGAAATATGCCAAGGAAGTTCCGATTGTGGGCTCCGGATGAAGGTTTTGTGTAGTTTGGAAGCCATGGTTGCTTGGCTCCTCTTCTCAGACAAGTGGAGAAGAAGAGCAGTACTTGACCGCGTGAATCCTCATGTGGCAAGTCTCTGGCCGTATAGCCTTTTCAGCCGCATGAGACTCGTTCGAGCTCAGCCGCATGGAAAGTCCCTCCTAGCCGCATAAGACTTGCTTGAGTACTTGACCGCATGAATCTTCATACGACAAGTAATTGAGCCGCATAGCCTTGTTCAGACTCAGCCGCATGAGCCCCTGTTATCTTGAGTCGCATGGACTTAATGCGGCTAGCTTTTCAGCCGCATGAGTTCCTTCGCACCCAGCCGCATATGCGCTACTACTTTGGGCCGCATAAGGCCCATCCATCCTCCAGCCGCATATGTATCGCCCTTGCTCAGCCGCATAGGACTTCGTCTGATCATAGCCGCATATGCTGTTGAACCCCGGCCGCATGGCGATTGCTCCCTTCGCAGCCGCATAAGCTGACTCCCCTTCGTCCGCATGAACCCACCTTTCCAGCCGCATGCGCCTTGGGCTCCCTGAGCCGCATGAGCGTACAGTCCCAGCCGCATGAACCTGTATTGACCCAGCCGCATGGACTCACTCCCTTGAGCCGCATGGACTTTTGTGCCTTGTCTTGTTATCTTATTATTATTATTATATATATATTTTATGCCCATTTTATATCCTTACGCCTTTTGTCATGAACTTGAAATCATGGATTTATTTAATATTTTTAATGATACCTGAGCATGACACGATAGTGACCCGTAGTGGTGCACACTTGACAATGAACTTGACATGATAACTTGGCAGTGAACTTGACATGATAACTTGGCAGTGAACTTGACATGATATACCTCACATAATAGTGGTCCGTCGTGGCGCACTCTTGACATGATAAACCTGGCATGATACTCCTTGAAATACTGTTGCGACGGCTAACACGGTATGACAAGATTGAATAACCTGGACACCGTGGACGATTGTGCTTGTACAAATGAACCCGTCTTGTCTTGCATCATGTCTAGGACGGGGACCCTTGAGTACCACGGTCAGGGTTACCCACTGAATTGGACTAGGGCTAATTACTAGAATAATCCAGTAGTTCATGGAGAGACTTTTCCAGTTACCTGTTGCCCCTTTGATCCCGGCCTTATATATATATATATTTTTTTTTCCCCTTTGATCCCGGCCTTATATATATATATATATATATATATATATATATATATATATACATGGGATTTGTTGCTATCCGTCGAGATGAGCGCACTTCCAGCCCGCCGTCGAGTGTGGTACCTTAGGACACATGTATCTTACTACAGTATGTCTGCTATATCATGCTATCTTTTTTCTTTTCTTTGCTGGGGTCACTCAGGTAGCAGCAGGCGGGTAACTGGACTTGGAAGAATCTCGCTGCATCTTGCTAGTAACTAGGCCTGTGATAACCCTAGTTAGTTAAAGTATCAAGCCGTACTTATTGCTTGGCTGTGAATTATTGATGGAGTTTACCAGTTTATTCTTGTCTTGATCCTGTACAAGATTGTTACGTATCCTGATTTCTTATATTATCTTGCCGATAAATGGTGGGAGAAACCAAGTTCTGTTCAGACGAAGGGTTACAACCCCGGTCCTTGTTTGGTTTACGGGTTGTAACCTGGTTATCTGAATAGTCCCATGGTTATCTCATCGTATATCATCCTGTCATGCTTTTTCTTAAATTATGGTCTCTTATTATGTAATTATATTCTTGTGCTAAATTGCTGGTTTTAGTTCCTAAGTGAAGCCTCCTTTGTGGCACTTGCTCTTTCTGGGGTCTAACCCAGCTGGTTTTGTATGGCCAGAGACCAGAGCAGCTCCAGAGGATCTACCGAATCTCCAGCCACATGGTGACCACTAGACGGAATTCTGGCAACGAGCGGGTTATTTTTGGCTCTCCCACTCTATTGTAAAATTATTCTTTTGAGGTATTTAGCCGCCGAGCAAGTGTTAGCTCGTGTACATTTTTACTTACTATCTGCCCACGGGCTGTAACATGATTGGCAACCTAGGGTTGATCATGTATGACTAAACTCTTGCTAGTCCTCACATTTCGTAACGACTAGCTTCATGATCAGCTGGATATGTAATGTTTGGGATGCCTTACTATTGTATATTTGGTGATCTTACATCTTGTAACTCTATTTACTTGCTTGTGATTGAGACACTAGGCTTGTTATTGACCTTAAGAGACTGATGGCTTGTAGATAAACCCTCATATGTCTAGACAGCCGTGACCGTATAGTGGAGTGGATTCCATTTCATTATACGTAGCTGGCTATGTCTGCCCCCGCTCTCCAGTATTCTGGTTCTGGGGCGTGACAGGGCCATGCCTAACTAATGGGTGGGTTCACTAGAGTCAAAACTACCCCGGGTTCCCATTTCAAGTCGGATTGAACTGAAATTCGAACCCGACTCAAATAACCCCAAAATAATATTATAATTAAATAAAAAAATTCAAAAATATTCTAAAATAAAAAATGACAAAAATACCCCTATTTCTGGAAACTGGGGGTGACACATCAAATAATGAAATGGCAGTTCGGTACGGGAAAAGTTGTCATTCCTACCTCGTTCATGAACCACATTTTCCGCAAATTCTCGTAAACCTCGCACCAGGTTACACACCATTGCGGGGAGTAGAGCCAGGCGACGGCCAAAAACCAACTTCACAGCTGGCAGGATTAGGTTCTGGGTCACTCTCTCCACAGAGCCTGACCCGCCTGAAAAGACATAATCTCGGAGCCAAATCATCAGATACGCAGCCAATACTGCTTTGGACGACATCCGATGAGTAAGGTGCCAGAAACAGCTATAGGAGCGTTCGTCTGACTGCCGGTCCTCGTTCTCCCGGGGACTCTTCTCACTTAGCCTGCTCATTTCAGAGAGCACCGCGGTACTGGAAAGCGCTGGCGGAGTTGTAAACTGAGAGGGATTCTCCTTGTCTTGCTTAAAGACATAATCTCTCCAAGCAGTCACATGAGGCTGTGACCCGCCCTTATCCCTCTTCTGCATATAATAATGATGACTCACCACTTTTTTGAAGACGGCCATCATCTCCTCTGCTTTGTCCCCCAGGACTTGGAACTCCTCGTTGGTCGGGAAGTATTCCTCATAAGGTTCTGATCCCCAAGGGACCCTTGACACCTCGTACATTTCATGAAGTGCGAGTCCCAGCTCCCCCACCGGAGTGAAGAAAGTCCCGATCTGGATATTAAACATCTCCAGGAGCGCGAGAAACATATGCATGTTGATGTCGACGCCTGCCTAGGTAGCACGGATTGCGGCAGTCATCCTAATCTCTCGGAGTTCGGTTCGAAACTGCGCCAGAACCCAGAGTGTCAGCTTGTCCCACTTGGAAACATAGTGACACCAACCCTCTACCCAAAATTCACCTTTCGGGTACGACCGCTTCAACAACAACATACGATTTGCAAAAGTCGAAGCGCCAAAAGTAAATGTGTTGTTAGGAACGTCACTGTAAATGCTCCCAGGACGCAGAGTCCGCCAGGTGAAAGAAGGCCCAGCCCGCACGACGGCCAAAGTATCCCTCTGATTGGAGGTAGCGTCGATCTTGATGGTGCCTGCCACCGCTCCCCCCTGAGACGGGGTTAGCTCCCAAGACATCCTCCTCTTGGAAGCAAGGCAACAGAAAGCCGTCAAAGGCCATCGACGCTCAAGTTGCTTAACAGTCATGTGCACCCCTCTTGCTGTAAAGAACCAATCTTCTTTGATCTTTAACACCTTTGCTTCAGTAGAAGTAAGGCGGTCCCCAAACAGGAACTCAGGCTTCAAGAAAGTCACATTATCAGAAATGGTAGATTTCAAAACGCTACGCTCCATCATCCGTTGGAGGAACCCATGCTGTTGTTCCCGGATTAGGGTCATTCTCTCGGGAGGCTGATCCAGCATAATGGCAGCTTGGGCAGGGTTTATCACCTTCTCGTTATAATCTACTCCCATCTGACAGAGGACAGCGTCCAGAAGCACTTCATTCAAGAGCGGGACGGTCATCGACACTGGTGGTCAGCAAAAGAAGGCGAAGATTCAGATATGTTAGAAACAGCAAAAGAATCTGAGCCACGTTCTCATCAGAAGCGCATACCCTGAACCAAGGCTTAAGCGCATCTGAAAATAAGCTTCAGCGCATCATCAGGGTCTAAACCCATGCTCGTCAGCAGTGAAGCTTCGGCGCATCATCAGGGTCTAAACCTATGTGCGTCAGCAGTGAAGCTTCAGCGCATCATCAGGGTCTAAACCCATGTGCGTCAGCAGTGAAGCTTCAGCGCATCATCAGGATCTAAACCCATGCGCGTCAGCAGTGAAACTTTGGTGCATCATCAGGGTCTAAACCCATGCGCATCATCGGTGGAGCTTCGACGCATCATCAGGGTCTAAACCCATGTGCGTCAGCAGTGAAGCTTCGGCGCATTCAGGGTTTAAACCCATATGCGTCGACGAAAAAGCTTTAGCACATCATCAGGACTCAAGCCTATTCGAGTACAGAAAGATATGGTAAAGAATGATGAAACCCACCAATCACCGCCGGCCGAACGCCGACGGGCGTCCGGGGGACATCATCCGCAGTAGCCTCCACAGGCTCTTTCCCTTTGCCCCGTCCTCGGCCATCACCACCGCGAGGAGTCTTGGGGGCCATCTCGTGAAAGAAGAAGTTAGGGTTTTTCGAAAGAAGAACTCTAGAGAAGAAGAATGCAAAGTGGAGAAGAACCCTTTCTCTCCATCAGACGCCTATTTATAGGCTTAGGCATACGCGGAAACCGATGAGGATTGACATCAGCCGCCGCCTCGGGTTCTATGAAGTGATAACTGTAAATAAATCCAAAAAGATCATCATTAATCCTTTTGGTTACTTCGAAGCGTTATCATTTGCATTAACTGAGAGGCGCATGTACCCCATCACTGATGCGCGGAGTACCCATGCGCCCGAACAGTCATGCGTCCCGTTGAAGACACCACCATGCTTCTTATTTAAAGTATTCCAAAACTTGACAAAAAGTTTTAAAAACTTTGAAGGGGGTCTTGTAGAAGCATGGAATTTCAGGACCAGAAATCATATGCGCCTAACATTACATGTGCCAGGAAGCTCAGGTGAAGTACTTGGCACAGCAAACAGCAAAAGCATAGACATTAAAAGAAAATTTTTATTTTCATATAAAAGTCTATTACGTGTCTAAAAAAGGTTGTACAAAGGAGAACTTCTACAAAAAGAAAAGACCCTAAGTCTACAGCCAGGCGCAGCAACCGCCATGCGCTCTCAAACAGGCGCATCTCTTCGGCGTCTCAGTCAGGTGCATCTATTCGGCGTCTCAGTCAGACGCATCTCTTCGGCGTCTCAGTCAGGCGCATCTCTTCGGTGTCTCAGTCGGGCACATCTCTTCAAGTGTCTCAGTTATGTGCATCATGAAGTCTCAGTATATGCGCCTTACTTCGACCCAATCAAGTGCTTCGACTAATGAAGCATTTATTGAGCAGAACCAGGATGGGCAATCAACCCCCTAGCTGGAAGAGGAGAGCACCGCAAATCTGCGACTAAAGGAGCAGCTTTCAACACAACCAGAATAGGCAACACCCACTCTAGCAGGATGAGGAGGTCTCCCAAAGCCCAAGGAAGATGATCGGAGCACCGCAATTCCGATCTGCGACTCTTCCAGCATAACGGAGACGATGCTCGAGCATCCCGATCTTTGGATGCAACAGGCACCTTCCGCCTGCCTCAGAAGCCCTCGACTCTGACTTTTGGATGTAACAGTCACCTTCAAGTGCATAAATAAAGACAAGTCGTCACATCTTCACCCTCGGGAACATCTCGTCAACAGAATGTGCTCGAGCAAACAAGTTCATTCGGGAGGACGTGAGAGAACGAGAAGCAAACTCTCTCCTTGCCACTATTTATAGGCCGGGCAAATCAAACCCATGCGCAAAGTGGCTGGCTCTCCGAATCCCGTGCAATGAATTTGCATTAATGGTGATGAACCTGATGCTTCGAATTCAGCCAAGTCAAAAATGGCTATTTAAAGCACTCGAAGAACGTAACAGACGGACCAATAAAGACGTGTCATGCAAACGGATGCGCCGGTCAGACCGCGCATCATACAGACACGCCCATCAGCACCAAGCGCCTCATAAGGATGTACCCCACGCGTCCCCATGTGCCTAGTGGAATGTAGATCAACGTGCCCACTCAACAACCCATCACCCGTCAAAGAACATTAAATGCTGAAGTCTGACACAACAGCAGCCAGTCCCCGAGGACTGAACAGTTGACAGCTTTTTCAGAAAATAAAGCGTCGCTGACATCAACATCATCATTACTTTCGTCCGGCGATTACAAGCCACGTGGCCGCCCAACCATTTTGCATGCGCCTCCGCAGTTATGCGCCCAAATCTCTGTGCCTCAGACTTTTCTCTGATCCTTAAAAGACAGAAGTCAAGTCACTACTGAAGTCTCGCATGCGCCTCAAAAGTCGTGCGCCCAGACTGGTTCGTGACTCCTAAAGGTTACAAGCCAAAGTCTCCTCATGCGTCCAATCCTAGGCGCATCCTATCAGATCACTCTCTACCAAATCCGAGATCTTTGAGCCATGGACCTACGACACGTGTCCTTTAACTCGATTTAGCCTATGAAGGGGTGCCAATCACCCAAGATCTCAGCAACTGAAAGATCCTCTCCATTTTTACGTGTCAGCTCGGCCGCAGCCCACAAAGGCAACAGGAAGGGTTCAACTCCTCAATCAGAGCGCATCGCCCATGCGCCTCCATCAGCAATCACCATGTGGCATCCCCACAAACAGGTGCTTCCTATATATGCGCGCATGAGAAGCCAGTCTGCAAGCTATAAATAGAGGGATCATTTCCTTCTTCCACACCCACGAACACAAAGAGAGACATACCGACAGACAGAGACCTACACACAGTGAGAGAGGCAGATACAGACACTCAACGTCTTCTTCCTCTCCGCAAGCTCCAGCACCCAGAGCAACTCAGACCTTCAGAGAACCGAAAACCGTCGTCAGATCGTCAACGGAGTCAACGCATTACCACTCGCTCCATCGGCACAAGGGACCCAGATAAACAAAAGTGTACTCCTAGGACTACATCTAAGTCCTACATTGTAACACTGTTCTGTTTGTAATTGAAATTACAATCAAAAGATTTTAATGGCAAACAATTGGCATGTTGTCAGTGAATTTGAATTCAAAGTATTTCAATGCTAAAAATCTATCCGTACCTCTTTTGACATCTTTATACTTTGACTCCAGAGCTGTCCAAACTTCTTTTGGTGACTTGTATGTTCTGTACACATCGTACAGACTGTTGGTGAGAGAATTCAGAATGTGTCCGCGACACACCATCTCATCAGTATCTCGTTTTGCCTTATCTGCTGCAAGTTTTGCTTTGACTGCATCACTATCTTCATGCTTTGGTTCTGGAATTGGCCGCAGAGTTGGATCCAAGACATAGAACAGGTTCAGAGTTGTTAATAACCAAGACATACGATCTTGCCATCTCGGATAATTGGTGCCGTCAAAACGATCCAACTTGATTGATTCTTTCTCTTGAAACTGCACTTTCACGCCAGTATTCAATTCCGCCTCCATGAGTAAAAAATATTGCCTTTAGATTGTTAGAAAAAAAATTTAAATATGGAGAAACAGAATGCTTTGAGTCGTGATGGAAAGTTCACTTTCCTAAAGGCAATATTTCTTCCACTACACTGATTATATAGGAAAAGGAAATTAGCCTCCAGGATAAAACGAAGCAAGAATTCTTTTGAAGATTAAGCAGAGATTTTTTTTTGAGATGTCCCTCAATGTTTTAAAACTTTATCTTATATAGAGATTGGAGGTGTCTTTTGGCCAACAGTCATAATTGTTTAATTATGCATAATCCAAAAGAAACGTCTCTTGCCAATAAATAATGTGTCCTTTCATTTTAATTTCAAAAATCAAAATAAAATTATTCTGAATGAACAAGGCCCCAAAGTGCCCCAAGTGCCCAAGTGCCTATCATAGACTTTTAAATAATTAGGAAAAGGCCTAGTAGCCAAAGCCCATGAATAGGCCCACTCCTTGGTTAACCCATAAGTAGTATTGTTATTGGACATCTATATTCAAAGGCATTAGCAATTTTCTTTTTCTCCAATGTGGGACTATATTTTGCATACAAACTACATAACAAGGATGACTTAGGTAGATTTAATTAGTAAGTCATAGTGAATTGTATGGTTTACTATTGTATGCTTTATTTTCCTTAGCATCTTGTACTTCCTTAAATGTTTCACGTCGGCAGAGGTAAGAGATTGGTACCGCTTTGTCTCTTTAGGGGGCTTATTGTTTCAAATTGTATTATGTAGTGATTATTGGGGGACTATATGTCTTTGTACTACATAGATCTCCTATGTCATTTTACTGTTGTTTTCCACTGCTTCTTTATGTCATGATGATTGCTGATGGTTTTTTTTTGAAACAGAGATTGCATTCATTCAAGAGTTTAAAGGATTACAGTTGTTCATGTCATGAAGGACATGGGTAGAGATACAATCTGGGATAATGTCATGAACTATAATGGAGTTCATAAGGTTGTTAATTAACGTATGTGACGCTAGTTGGTGTGCACAGTGGTTGGCGCTCCTGTGGACAAAAGAGAATGAGATCTCGTAGGCAGAATTCAGATGTTTTCTGGCATCAGAGATGGTATGTCTGGCGAGCCATAGAGTAGGTAACACACCGGTGTTGATGGCATCAACAAGAGATTTGCAGTCCCCCTCAACAATTGTAATGCCCCGCTCCGTACGACGCATTACGCTGAGACGTTGGCTCAAAGAGTCGCGTTGACCGAATAAAATATATTGATGCGAATCAATACAAGAGTTACGTTGTCCCGAGCAATGTATCGAACTAAGTCGATGCGAATAGTTACATTGTCCCAAAGTATGTATCGAGTTGAATCGATGTGAAGCGCCGCATTGCCCCGAAGGATAAGTACGTTTAGTCGGCTCGAAGATTCTAAGAAATCGAATCTACCCAAGACGCAAGTCCGAATCGATGCAAGTATTGATTTTAGTTGGTTTCATGTGCATGCTATACGTTTACGCTAAAATATTAGAGGTCGACATTTTGCCTCATTCGCAACGGGTCTGCAAAACCCAAATTACCACCTCGTAACGGGCTGGGACTTGGGCACGGTAGGCCGAAATCGATCGTAGTTCAATAAAATAAGAAGTGTCTGAATGACTAAGTCAGAAGATTTGACCGTGTAACAAAGATATGAAATCGAGCCGCATTGGCTCGACAAACAACAAGACGTATCGGCGTAAGGTGAGAGGATTGACTCTTCTTTTTACTCTTTCATGCCTAAGTCAGAATATATCATTGTATGCTAAGTTAACCTATCGACGCCACGGGTGTGGTCCGATCGGAAGATAAATCATAGTGTGTGTCGAACACTAGTTAGAACAATTAAAATAAAATGTGCATCAAATGCACGAGTCGCTATGGAACATTTGATATCGCAAAGGCGAGCGCCTCGGTACGCAAGCCGCAAGAACATGGGATAACTGTATTCGGCGAGTGCATTCGTGCACGAATCATTCCGTGCCTTCGCGCACGAGTTAGAAAGGCTAGCACATTGAAAGACAATAGGCGAGCGTCCTTGTGTACAAGCCATGAACATTGAACACTAAGTCATAAAACATGAAAATACGGCTTCGATGCGTGCACAAAGTACACGACGTGAGGAAAAAGATGATAAATGTGTCGAAACGTGTCTACGTGCACAAGATCATAAAAGATGGCTTCGTTGTGAAAGAATACAGTTGTGGCATGAATGTGGCAGAACTGTAGGATATGACATGATGCCTCGAAAGGTGTTCGGGACCTTCGGGTCGTTCGGTTGACGAACATTGAGTTGAGGTATGATGCCATTGATCACATTGAAATGAAGTATGAAATGTAAGAACATAGAAAGTTAACGAAAGAAATATGAGATGATAAAGTCTCGGACTCAAGACTATGTTTGGACTATGTTTGGTTGTTTGAATCATAGGGCGTTGCATGGTCGAATGGACTTGAGATAATTGTGATAATCTTTCGTGCACGAAACGTTCCCTCCGAACGGGCTGCGCCGGGGCACCGAGACCGTTCGGCCTAGGAGGGATATAATTTTTGATAGGGCACATCCGTAATACGATTAGCAACTGCTTAGCGAGATGTGAAAAGCCGCAAATGATGGTATGCAAGCGGCAAGCTTCGGTTGTTTGGGATAGCAATCCAACCCGTGAAGCACCGGGCTACCCAAATTCGAGAAAAAAAAAGAAAAAAAAAGACAAAAGAAAGAAAGAAAAGAAAGAGAGAAAAGAAAGAAAGAAAAGATAAAGAGAAACGCCTTTAGTCCATTTTGCCGCGAATACGCCAACGACCTTTTCATATAGTTAAGAAGCGATGGATTGAAAGTGCATACACGTATGTATCCTGTGCACATAGATCCTGCTTAGAGATGCATTTATAATATGACAGGGAAGAAATGTGGTATATTCACCTTGCGTCGGTGCAAGGGCGAGTGCGTCTATGCTAGTAAGAAGTCGCGCCACGAAATAAACACGAGATTGACTGCCTGCTTGTCTATTCAATTCGAATAACATACTTGCCATGATAGCATGATTTACGCTTTCGAATATGCCATGAAATCGATCCTAAGGAGAATATAGCAAGATCATAAGCTAAGTTGCATGATTGAACATAAATACTAAAATGTCGGTTTAGAAAGTTGGCCTTTTTGTCAGTACATGCGAGGACGAACGTACTGATCCCCCCACCAGCTTTGATACAGGGTGCAGGGAATGGATTGCTCGCGACGAAGCTTCGCTTGATCGCCCAGAAGCATGGAATGCCGTAGCGTTTGAAGCGTGCGATCGCATTGACACTCAGACTTGCAACTGGATTGATGCGGCCGAGATATAGAAGGTATGATGTATGGAACGGTAAAATCCTTTGTGGGCAAGAGAGAACCTGAGTGTTGTAGCCAATCTGGCATATATTTTTGGGCTATTGAAAGCCTTTGTAATCTTCGTTCATTTATCAATAAAGAAAATTGTTTCGTATACTCCGTTTTCGTTCGTTGTAAATTGTAAATCAAAGATAACCATTTGAGAACTTGTCATCTTGTCTTGTACGAGTGCAACTCCAGACTCGTACGGCATTACGCCCCAGCGAGGACGATGATTCGGATAAATCGATGCAAGGACGAACGATTTTCCGGGTCAGGGCGTGACAACAATGAGTCGATGAAGTTGCTTCCTTTCGATCATTACCATAGCTAGATGAATACCCAAGGCTTTAGCTTCTACAGGGATGTCTCCTTCTTGTTTCTTTGATAGAGCACTCAAGAATTGTCCATCTTCATTTCTTAGGACAGCAGCTGCAGCCATCTTCCCATCCAAATATGCACCGTCATAGTTGATTTTCCATTTATTGTCTCCAGGAGGACTCCAAGGCATGTTGAGAGCAGACCTATCAATAACAAGATTACTAGAATAGGTGTTTTGATTTTGAGCTTCATATGACTTCTGCGGAATGAAGGCTTCATGAAGGATCCATTTGGTGTTTATTGTCGGATTGTCGAAGATATATTTGTTCCTTGCCATCCAAATAGACCACATCAAATATAAACAAGTTGATACATCATTTCGATCACCTCTTGTGAGAAGTTTGGTAATAAGAGATGAGACAGTGGTTTGAGATTGGATGAATCTTGCAATAGAGACTTGCCCTTGCCACAATGAACCTGTTATAGGACAATGAAGAATAAGATGGTCAGTAGTTTCTTCACATACCTTGCAGAGCGGGCATGTAGCATCAATGTGAGTGATCCGTCGATGAATATTGACTTTGGTGGGTAGAGAATTCGTAAGAACCCTCCATGCAAAGAGGAGAACCCTTGGGCAAATGTGGTGAAGAGCCCAAAGCTTCGTCCAATCAGTAAACCCAAGATTTGTAGAGGATTCAGGATTCTTGTTGATCTTCTCGTGGATAACTCTATATGTTGACTTGGTAGTTAACACCCCATCACTTGTATGTTTCCAAATCAATTGATCAGTCAGACAGGTAGATGAGAGAGGGATCTTCATGATTGCTACAGCTTCAAGAGGCGGAAATAAAATGAATATGAGATTCTCCTTCCATCTGAAAGTTTCACTATTAATGAGATCACTGACAGATTTTACCCAACTACTGGAAAATTGGTATCCTGATACTCTATAGTTTGGTAAACTAGGGACCCATGGATCCTACCATATGTTGATTTGAGAACCATATTCCCCACTGACCAAATAATATTTCCATGTAGATCTGCTGCTCAATATACTAGTCCATATGCAAGAAGAGGTTGATGATGGGGTTGCTTTCCAGAAGGAGGATGAATGAAGATACTTGCTTCTAAGTAGATTTTCCCATATAGAACTAGAATCCGTAAGGAATCTCCAGGATAATTTGAGAATCAGAGATTGATTTGTAATGTGTGGGTCTCGTATGCCAAGACCTCCTTGAAATTTCGGTTTTGTGAAGATGGACCATGAATTGAAATGTAGTTTCTTCCTATTATTATCGGCATTCCACTAGAAATCTCTTTGATGCTTGGACAATGTATTGGTGACTTTCTTAGGAATGAAATAGGATGATAGGTAATAAGTAGGAAGGGAGGCGAGGGTAGATTTAATGAGAGCAGTACGGGCAGCATGAGATAGACATCTCCTCTTCCAACCTTGAAGCTTGCTAGTACTAGAGTTTAAAAGATCTGAGAAAGTATTGACTCTGTTCTTCGATTGAAGAATTTTATGACCAAGATACTTATCAGCAGAGTCCATAAGTTTAACTCCTAGCAAATTTTGATAAAGTTATCTCCTCCGATGGTTTTACTTTTTCTTCTCGTGCTTTCGTGTGATATATATTTGCTATTATAGGTCGTCACATTTGGTTTTGTATAGCCAGATCCAATAGTGGAGCCAGGAAATCTACCGTCTTTTCTTTCGATGGCGTACACCGGGAGAGCAATGGCCAAGAGTCGAGAGTGGCTTCCTTCTCATAATCTATATATCCATTATTTTGAGGTGTTTAGCTGTACATAATATATGTTTAGTCCTTGCAGTCCGGGAGCATGTTCCCAATTTTTGAGGCAACATGCATGGTTATATACTAAGACTACAGTTGCTTATGTGATCATGTGGTTGTGATACTTGTAATACTATCCCATTTTGATGTAGTAGTCGATCACTTATGATAGAGCGGTTGTGACACCTTATTGTTTTATTTTGGGGTTTACATGTCATATCTTATTGCTTGTTACTGGATTGCGACATGTGATTTCTGGGTTTACTATAGAGTGATTGTTGGTTTAGATTTTACCTTAATAAAATGCTGTCAATAAATAAAGAGAACAATATATTAATTGTAATTTTGTCCATGAATAAAGAAATTCTAACATCAAGAAGAAACACCAAAGCCACTCTAGCTATGGCTATATTTTCCATCCCATGAATGAAGCATGGCTTTGCTTTATTATATTGAGTAGAAAATTAATTAATTACTGAACCCACCACCGGCAAAAGAAAGAAAGCATATAATATAGTAGTCGTCTTCCTGTCACCCTTTCCATAACATATAATAGTACGTAAACGTAAGCATACACAAATACGTGAACATTAATTTATGTACTATATATTCTTTGTTACTACTATAGGACATGCAGGCCATTCTCCTACGTAGAGCTGTAGCTGAACCTATAGTTAAGTTTAGTAGTACTGGAATCAAGACTTACGTGCATGTTCCCTCTTTCTTTCTTTCTTCCTCATTCTCATTACAAACACTGCCAGTTTGCATGCAGCTGAAGCTAGTAGCTCCATCATTCTTTCTCCAGGTGTGTGTATATATATCCTTCCTTAATTTCATCCATGAACTGTCATTGTTAAGTTACTGCATGCTTTAGATTAATATTAGTTTTTTTTTTACTTCTTCTTGTCTGCTCAATTGTGTTATATATATGATCACCTTTTAAGTTTCCGAAGAGATTTCCTCATAAATATTCTGGTGGTAACAATCCCTGTCATATATGATTGAGACTATTACCAAATTAATGAACTTCTAAAGAACCGTTACTACTTCAAAATAAAACACAAGCACTTTAAATAGAAAAAGAAGGGATTTAGGTCGCCCAAGAATGAGGCGAATCCCATTGCTCATGTAACATATTTTTCTCAAATGGCTACCAGGTTGCCATGAATGCCATGGGCGGAGCCAAGTGGTGGGCAAGGATGGGCAAATTGGCAACCTGAAATGTTGGAAAATTAATATCCCCTCATGTATAAGGAAATATATATAGAAAATTGCTATTTGTCTATGCAAAGTGTCCATCTAAATCATCCTTCCTTGTAAAGTAGATGACATGCCATTTGACAGCAGCTGACATGACAAAATTTTAAATTAAAATTAAAATTAAAATTTTTGAATTAATATTTGTCATATTAGATGCCACATAATATTATTTAATATGCCATGGTTTGGAGGGACACTTTGGGGGACTAATAACATTACTCATACATAGAATGCTGGAAATAAATTTAACCTACATCAATTCTCCCTTTATTTGCCACTTTTTCAGCCCAAAGAAAATCAAAATCTTCCTAAATCTGGATATAACATATCATAATTATAAGGGTAACACAGTAAGAAGAAGAAAATTTTTTTTTTTTGCTGATACTCACGAGCTGACTCTAGTCTCCACGAAAAAAATCCCCTAGTCGTCAGGGCCGGCCCTGAGTTAATGGGGGCCCTAAGCAAATTTTTAAAATGGGACCCATATATAATATAAAAAAATTGAACTAAAAAAATGATACAGCCAAGGCTAGAACCTAGGATCACTTGTGTACAAGTATAACAAACTACCAGTACACTACAAATGTTTTGCAATAAAGGAGAATCATATTATATATTAGTTCTATTTTCAATATAAGATTACTAATATATATATACATTTAAATTAATTTTTTTGGGCCCCAAATTTCATGGGGCCCTGGGCGGTCGCCCTGGCCGCCCTGGGCCAGGGCCGGCCCTGCTAGTCGTGATTCGTCTCCTCCTATGCTCCTTCTCCAGTTTTAATGTGATATATATATCCCTCTTTTAAATTTTTATTTGTTTTTAGATAGCATTAAATTTTGTTTAAGTTAGGATTAATATTAGTATATAAATTATTTTTTGACAAGTATAGATACCTAATCTTAATATAAAATTTATAAATTACTTATTTATTTATTTGTTAGTAAATCCAATTTAACAAGTATAAATAGCTACTACTAAATAATTACATAAGTTTAAATAAATGAATGAATAGATGAATTAAGTGTGCAATTTATTTTTATAGAATTTAATAATTAATAAAATAAATTATGGGTATATATATATATATATATATATATATATATATATATATATATATATATATATATATATATATATATATATATATATATATATTCCTTGCCAAATGCAGTCTACTTCAATATTTGAAATATCTTCAAGTGTAGCGCAATGGCCATAACTTATCAGGTTGAAGATAGGCATTCTCTCCATTGTTGGACCAGGCCACCATGTTCTCCTGAACCATTCTGGAATGGGACAGGGGTTGAAGCACTTATCAAACTTGATAGTCCATGTGTGACTGTATTCTTTGTTATCAAACCTTAGGAAGCGGAATAGGAAAGGGGGCGACTTATGAGTGCTTTTTTTAGTCATAAATAGAAAAAGGGTTGAATGTGGAGCTAACATGGCTGGCTACAAGTATAGCCAAAGAAAGATGAGACGGGATGGACTGTCAGAGGCCGCAGCGGGACTACCAGAGGAAAGCCCGTCCCGTCCCCGCTAGCTAACATAGATATCTATTCTCGGTGGTTTCCTAACAGTTTCTAAAGGCTGCCCTCTCTCGGTTGGATTTTGGTCCAGCCTACTACGAGGATCCCGTATCCCGTACATCGTCTTTCTCCCTCCTGGGTTCCCGTGGTTCCTATGCCGCCGCGTTTTCCGGTCCTTTTTCTTTTAGTGCTTCGACCCAAAGCGATGGCTTGACATCAGTGGATAAGATGGCTGCGCTCCAGCTCACTCAAGAATGGGACGGCAGTGGTCCGCCGGCAAGCTCGTTCTGATCTTGGACGCAGTACATTGGAATCCTGAAGCACCACCACGAACGCTACCGCGCGTGCGCCTGCGATGCGGTAAGGCACCACCCTGTTGTGCCAGCAGCCAACCCAGTGGGAACGTTCAACACAATTATATCAAATAAAACAAATCAAACGAAGGATGTATGTCTATACATGTTGTGAATCTTTGGAATTAAAACGAAACCTAATTTACACTAAATTTAATCCTATCTAAAATCAAATAAATTAAATAAATCAAATAAAACAAATCTCTAACTGCAAACAAATCAAACCAAATAAATCCCAAACAAATCCAACTAAACAATCCCAATCTCATCTACATGATTTTCTCCAAACTGACAGACAGAATCTGTGCACATATTCTAAATTTTTTAAAAAAATTATTTTTAGCGTATTTTTAAAATTATTATAATATTTTATTATGGCAGAGCGAGTTGCTAAAGAGATTGAGTTCAACCGACTTTGCGGATAAAAAAAAAAGAATAGTTAGAGAAGTGGCAATTAGAGCATCTCCAACCCTATTGTGAGTTTAGAAAAAATGGTTGCCACCTAGGAATGACAAACTTTCATTCCAAATTTTTTTCTCCAATGCAAATGTAGAATAAAACATGAAGTTGACATAGCAATGACATGGCAAGGAGAATGTGAAGTTGGTTGTCTAGATTTAGACAATGCACTTCACAATGACTTTGTCTTCACATCATCAATTATGAATATAAATATTTATAAAAAAGTTGAAAAGTGGAGGAGTTGCCTTGAAAGTTGGAAAAAATACTTTTTATTGTCTTCTCAATACTTTTGCATTGAAGAGTGTTTTTCTATCTCATTGTCTTTTGAGATATAATTTTGCCACATAAACAAGATATTGTCTTGTGGCTCATGCCACATAGGAGCCACCTAAGACTCACAACACTTAACAAGACAAAAATTTCAGATTGTTTTATCCACTTTCAAACAATACTTTTCCGCCATTTTTTGCTTGTGCTAATGCGTGAGAGCATCTCCAACCCTATTGTGACTTTGGAAAAAAGTTAATGCCACATAGGAATGACAAAATTTTATTCAAAAGTTCTTCTCCAATGCAATTGTCAAGTCAATTGTGAAACTTATGTGGCAAAAATTAAAAAAGACATTGTGAAGTTGATTATCTTGTTCTAGACAATGCACTTGACAATGTCTTCTCTTCCATGTCATCAATTATGAATTAAAAATATTAGAAAAAAGAAAGAAGATGAGTAGTTGTCTTAAAAGTTGTCTTGGAAGTTGGAAAAAATACTTTTTATTGTCTCCTCAATACTTTTGCATTGGAGAGAGTTTTTCTATCTCATTGTCTTTTGAGATATAATTTTGTCACATAAACAAGACATTGTCTTGTGGCTCATGCTACATAGGAGCCACCTAAGACTCACAACACTTAACAAGACAATAGGGTTGGAGATGCTCTGAGTGGAGACAAGTGCAAGTATTGGTACAACAGGCGGGCTCTCAAGTGTCCACTATGTGTTGGAATTATTTAACGATTAAGGGCTACACATATAAAATTAATTATGTTGTGCTATCTAAATAATTAAACCAAATTAGGTAAGGTATAATTTGCCATGAAAATAATGTGTTGATGAACTAGAGATATTTCTGATTTGATGAGGGTCAAATTAGAAATATCTAAAACCTAAAATATATATATATTCTAGGTTTTTATTGGCTTGAGAATATATTTTGGGTTCCTTATCCATATTTGGTTAGTCTAGGATTTTAAATTGAGAGGAAATATGGGGGCTTTAGTTTCCCACAAACGTAGGAAAATAAAAGGAAAAATTTGAGTGGCACCCCACATTTGTTACGCTTATTTAAGGTGCACCCCACATGATTACATTAATGCATAACACCCCCCACTTTGGACAGTTTCTGTCTAAAACTAACGACCAATTTTTTTTTGACGAAAATGCCCTTGTCGCCTTTTGTGTCCCTCCTTCCCGTCACACGCGTCCTCCGCCCCCCGCCGTGCTCGGCCCCCTCCACGGCGCCGCCGCTCTCCCCCCTCCCTCCCCGACCTCGCCGCTCTCCCCCACCCCCTCCCCGACCTCGCCGCACCGCCCCCCTCCACCCCCCCGGCCATCACCACCACCACCATCACCAACATCATCATCATCACCACCACCACCATCAACCATATATCATCACCGCCCCCCCCTCCCGCTCCGCCCCCCTCCCGCTCCGCCCCCTAGCAGCAGCATGCGGCGGCAGCAGCAGCGCGCGGCGGCGGTAGCAGCAGCAGCGCGCGGCGGCGGTAGCAGCAGCAGCGCGCGGCGGCGGCGGCAGCAGCAGCAGCGAGCGGCGGCAGCAGCAGCGCGCGGCGGTGGGGGCTAGGGGGCGGAGCGGGAGGGGGGGGCGGAGCGGGAGGGGGGCGGTGATGATAGTGGATGGTGGTGGTGATGAGTTGATGATGATGATGATGGTGATGGGGGGTATTTTCGTCAAAAAAAATTGGTCAAAGGGGTTGACCGTTAGTTTTAGACAGAAACCGTCCAAAGTGGGGGGTGTTATGCATTAATGTGATCATGTGGCGTGCACCTTAAATAAGCGTAACAAATGTGGGGTGCCACTCAAATTTTTCCAAAATAAAACTCAAGGTCCACTTGGAAATATTTTTACTTTATTGGAAATGTTGGTTGGGTGCATTAATTCTAATTTTTTGGACGGTACTACCGTCAATGGCACCAAATAAATTTTGGTAATAGTAGTACTATGAAATTAATGAAAGGATATTTATGAAAAAATAAACAAATCATGATTTCTACTCATGTCTGATCCCAAACATGAAAATGAAAAAATTAAAAATTTTGAGCTACATATTCCTAATCTAACCAAACATTGGTATGAGAATGTTGAAGTGGAAAGTGAATTTCTAGGAATACATAACCTGCATCCAAACGTCGTCTTGCTGTAATTGTTAAATGTCTTTTCGGACGCTTGATTCTTCAATTATGGTCCATTTGGTTTGCAGATTAGACAATCTAATATAATTGGCATTACATTGTAAATTTAAATCAAATGTTTGGTGGGACAAGTATGCTTGGATGAGTACGATTGAAGGCGATGCAACCTAATTGTTAGCATTGCCTCGAGATCGAGAGAGAAAAGGGTAGATATACAACAGGTATGTTGGTCTCAGAGGCGGCGCCATTGGTTGGCACTGGTGGGTTCCAGCCCACCCTAGTTTTTTTTTTTTAATAGTTTGTTAGCAACTCAGCCCACACCAAGACCATATCATCCCATAGTCTAAGAAGTGGCCTTTCCCTCTTTCTCTCACTCTCACCCAGTTGGCCAGTTCCTTCTCTCTTACTCTCTAATCCAAGCCTGCACAACACACCACGTTTTAGTAGCAGCGTCAAGCCCACTAGGGCCACGAAACAAACATGTCATTGATTTTTGAACATTTTAGTGTATTTTAGAGCATCTTTATTGTGTTTGACGAAATGCGGTGCCCGTTAGGGGTGAGTAATATGTGGTTGAAAATTGCAAATCAATTCGCAGAAAGTTTTTAAATGCAAAGCAATATAACAGACCGATACACTATTAGTAAGCTTTGATACACCAAAGCAACTTTATTCTTTGATATCTAGAAGGCAATTCTTCAGGCCCATAACACTATGTTTACATGCTTTGATACATTATCTTAGAAAAATTGACACTTAACATTCTCTTTTGTTTGGAGACATGGTTTTTTGACTAGAGCTTAATTGCTCTTCCTTTTATTTGCATTTATAATGCTTTTCCTGTCTGTCCCACTACCTGAATTATCTTTTTTTTTACTGTGTTAATTTTTTTTGGACGTTTTAAGTTCAGTCCGGGATAAAATAAAATCCTGGCTCTGTCCTTGGTTGGTCTACATTAACAAAAGAACCTAAGGCTCAATTCTTACAAAAGAATTTTTTTTTACAATAATTATAAAATATGCAAACTCTCATATCCCTAATTTTGACACTATCGTGATGCAATTCCATAAATAGTTGATTCATTTATTGCATCAAATCTTTTTTGAAAATTTACTGAAATAGATTTAATCGCTGCATCAAATCTTTATTTGAAGATCACTAAACTACAAGTTTTATGGTTCTCTATGTTTGAAACAACAAATTTTAAGTTTTGTTCTGCATGCAAATTTGTTGGAAACCAAACGCGCAACAACATGAGAGTAAAGGAGGAGACTATTCTTTGGAGACGTGAAGAGGCTGAAATAAAGAGAGAGAGAGAGAGAGAGAGAGAGAGAGAGAGAGAGAGTTGAGATCAGATGGGAATGGAAGGTGGTGATCCGTCACTCAGCTGCTGTTGGTGGGAAATTTTACTACAACTTCTGGTTTTGTTGAAAACGAAACTCGAAAACTGTTCTCCCAAACTAAAAGGTTTGTTAAAAACGAAACACTAAAACTGTTACTCCAAATCAAGAAGCTACGAGAGAATCGAACAAAAAATTGGACAAAACCAAATCGTCAACAATAACAAGAATCAAACACAACATCAAGATTTTTGACGTAGAAAACAATTACGAAAAAAATTCGGACGATCAAAAGTCTAATCCTAAAAAATCTCCACTAATGAAGTAAGAGAGTACATCTGACTCCTTACAAATTTTTTTCCGACGGATCACCACAACTCTTTGAACATTGAAAACAAATACGGATAACTACAGTAAGCATTAGAGTCTGTTACCCAAAATTTACTGACTGGAGGAGGAGTAAATCAATGACGACAAAGAGTGAGCTGGATTGTCGATGTGGTGGGTGCCTGTAAGAGTATGAGATGTCGATGAAGGCAAAGTCAAGATGACTGATTATGGGGTCGGATGATGATGATGATGACGACGAAGGACATACAAAACATGCCATGAGGCTTTTCAAGAATGAATGGACACTGCATTTATTATCATCTCTTGGAGTCCCTGTCTACCTTCCATGTCATTTAGTGTAGATTGTATAAGAATTTGTGTATACTCTTATCCCAATGTCATCCAATGGATGGCTTGACAAGGTACACGATGACTCTGAATCAGGAGGAGAGTTTGGTGGAGGTTAAGGAATGAAGGAATTTTGAAAAGAAAGGGGATGAAAAAATTGTTTTGCGTTTTGTAGTGATTGTTAGAGTGGGGAAGGAAAAAACAACTTTTATGGTCTACTCGGAATGATGGTTAATAGAGTTAAGTGAGAAAAAAATAAAATATGTTTGTTTTGTGGGTAGGGATTTAGGAGAGATAGTTATAGAGAGTTAAGTGAGGCTTTACTTAACCCTCTTTTATCTATTTTTTTAATCCTCCAAATCGGGGTTAACGAGGGTGATTGAAAATTTTTGTTTTAGAAGTTACAAATACCCCTTGTTTGTCCAATAAAATATTATAATTTTTTCTCCATTTTTTCTTGCTTTCATCATGCTACACCTTAGCTTCTCCATTTATGAAAATATTTTGACAAGTTCTAATTAAGATTACAATCAAATTTAATTTTGTAGCATATGTAATAAGGATATTTTGGGTAACTATTATATTTTTATCAATCCTCCTCTCACTCAAAACCTCTAATCCATGCAATAGTTATTACACACACCCCACTTAACTCCCCTCCAATCCAGGCAAGGTTTATGTGTTGACTCTACTCCCCCAGTCACGCCCCGGTTCCCAAGATAACTCGGAGCACATGGTACTTCTCCCCAGGCTACGCTACTGTACAATGAATACTGAATTGTACCCTGCGATTGTCGCCTGTAAGGTCCTGGATAGGCATAGTTATAAGGAACAATCACAGAATTTATCCACAAATTACATAACATTCATTCATCCAAAATGTTACATTCTTGATCAAGTTTCCCCAAAGCATAGAATATACATATCTGTTCATAGATCCTTCAAGAAACTTAATTTACATAACCATAAATATAACCAAAATGAAGACTACTATGCTTCAGATCCATGTCATACATAGAGTTCGTCTTCGGTGTACGCCTGACCTTCATTATGCTCTTCTTCAATCCCTAGTGAACAAAACTAGGTCGTCAATACGACGAGCAAGCCCTCGGTCAAAGAAGAGAGTTATGAATGTGGAATAATAAGATAAATGAATACAATGTAGTGTAAGCTTGAGCAATCAAACTCATACCTTGTGATATCAGTCAAGAAATAAATAACTCTCAAGATAATGTCACCAAGGACATAAACAAGCTCTATCTAGACCTAAATGCAATTTAGAGAAACCTTTCTGGATCACACACACTCGCCTAGCATCTCAACAATAACCCCATTTGCCTGGGATCAGGCTCGTACAAAACGGGTGGTGCTTAGATTTTCCATCCGTCTGTACTATCACATATTGATGTGATCACAAGCAAGATAGCATCATGAGTTGGTTTTCGAATCAACTGGGTCGAATCATCGCATCATGTACTATAACAAGAAGTTCGTATGACTTGAACTTTTTCAAGAATATCGAACCCATTCATTAGAGAGCTGAGCTGAACCCAGGGCCTGGATATTTAATGAATTAACAAGGATTCTAAGCTGAAACTCAGGGTATTGTGCAATGGATAACTGAGTTGAAACTCAGGACCTGGATGTCCAATTGCGATCAAGAAGGTGAGTTAAGCCTCACCCTGGATATTCACGCGGCCGCACGAACACCGATTCAGGGACTGATCAGTACGAAAAATCAAAATTAATATTGCAAAGGAGTCAGCCGGGTGTGATCCAATGGTTTTTCTCCCATCCCAATGCAACCTATTCTAGACATTCAAATTCCATAGAAATTATCCCTCAAACGGGAGTCCTAAAAGTCAAGGTTGCAATCAAGTATTAGTTTCGTCTTTTCCGAAACTAATAAGGTCCAAGAAAGTATTGGAACCAAGGAAATTTCCAAGTATCTATTTAGACAATGATTTTCAAGAATCCTCCGTTGTCATAGATCGAAGATGGATGGTTCCAAGATCTAGAATTTAAGTCAAGAGTTTCTAAAGGGTCCGAATTTTCGAAAAATACTAACTCTGGAAATTCTCAAAATTTTCGGCAGAGTCTCCTTTGTATTTACTGGTCCGAAAATATTTTCCAACAAATAAACACAAGAAAATAATATATGGGCACGCCGACCCCTCCGGTGGAGCAACCCTCAACACCGGCCACGCAATATAATGTGCGGTATTGAAAATAAGGAAAGTACATCTTACCTTAGCGAGCTAGCTATTTCATTTAAGAGTCATAAGGTTCCTTTGGGTCTACACAAGTTCAAGTATACAAAACCTGGTGGAAACTATATGAAAAATGTCTAAACACAACCATTATAACAAATAGATTTTTGTTTTCCAAAATCCACTCTAATAAGTTCAAAGTCAATCTATACTTATTGCGTACTATAATTAGCGTTTAGGAGGCATACAATGGTTATTTTAATTTGTAAATTCACAAGTGGGGTTACCTTATTATACCGGTGCTTAAATATACATATTTTAGCTAATTAATCAAAATAAATATGTCAATTAAGGGAAATTCCAAATCTGGACAGAATTGATTTAATGAAGTAATAATAAAAATGAATTTACAACATCTTGTTTTGAAGTCATTTAGAAACATTCTCATGAAAACAACGATGTTGGCTATTCATTTCATGAAAGAATTATATGAGTATACACATATATACATGTAAACCATTGTATGAAAATTAGCATCTACAATTTATATTTCATGGAACTAACAAGAATTCTCATTGTGTCATGAAGGGTTAAAGTATAAGTAATATGTATATATATAATGTCAATATGTAAATATGTGGATTCATATGTACATATATATGTGTATATATGTATATATATAGACAAAATCACAACACAATATCAAATGCAAAGTGTCCAAATAAATTTCTATCAAATTCTTATGCCTTTATATGCACATTTCACTTTCATAAGAATGGATTTATCAATAATTCCATAACTCACAGAATTTAACATTTGAACTAATTTAATTCATAAAAATTACCATAACCAAATTGAATCATTATCAAGAGATAAAGGGGAAGTGGGCTTGCCTTGGCTTGAGTATATTCTCTCTATAGAAGAATTCTTCCTAAACCCAAATCAGAACCTAGGTCATAAAAAAATTGAATTTGGGTTAACAAAATAACCTAGAAAACTAATTTGAAATAGATTTGGGAAAAAAAGAAATGAAGAAGAAGGGAATGTAGAGGAAGAGGTTGGAGAGGGGGGGGGGGGGGCTTGGCCGGCCGGCCGACCGCCGGCGGTGCCGGCACCGGCCCGCGGCAGTATTAGCAGCAGCAGTAGTATAAAGAGGGGGAAGGGGTGAAGAGAAGAAGGAAGAAGAAGAGTAAGGAAGAAGAAGGAGAAGAAGGAAAGAAAGGAGAGAAGAAAAAGGGTTTACCTGGAGAAGAAATTGAAGAAGAATGAATCCTAATTCTTCATTCTCTTCCATATAAGTGAATGGTTCCATTTAGGGGATTGCCAAAATACCCTTGAGGCCTTGTCATGAGAAGAGGATGCCACATGGCACCTCTCCATGCATGAGTGCCACTTATGTTCTATATACAAAATGCAAAAACTGTATTTGCATGAGGGCAAGGTGGAAAAAAATTTGATTTATGGAATTTTTTTTATATAGGCAAATTTCAAAAGGCTTGAAAATTTAATTAAAAATATATATGAATATATATAAAAAAGTATAGGTTATGACACCCCCTTGCTTAACTCCTCTTACCGTCTATGGGGGTGTAGTCTGTTGGGTACACCGGGGAGTCCCGTGGGGATGGACACGGTTCGAATTCCCTCCTAGGCGTTGCTCGCCAGTCCGGAGAAAATGACACCTAAAAAAAAACTCCCCCTTACTTAACCCCACTTAAGTCTGCTTATTCAAAAATGTTATTTGGCTCTCAAAATATTTGGGTGATGCTATCTCTCATTATGTGGCATATGACATGGTTGCTCTCTCTCTCTCTCTCTCTCTCTCTCTCTCTATATATATATATATAAATTATTAGTGTTCTCGTTATTAAGCTTATTCGAATGTCTCTGAAATTGTAGTTATTGGATCTATTTTTTTACCGTCCATATTAAATTCTTAAACTATCTACTTTTCTGCTAGATTTTGAACTTAGTTTACACGGTCAAAAATGATAGATACAATGACTATTTCAAAACATTCGAAAATGCTTAGTAGCAACGATATCCCGATACATATCCGCCCGTTGATCCCCGTCAAAGCTCCGTCCTCCCTGCACCATTGGATCGAGCGGGATCCGCACGGGGCCCATGCGATGCCATGCAATCCAACAGTCAAGAATCGTGGGACTTCGGCGGGACTCCGAAAACGGGACTCCCGATCTGGACCATATATATGCAAAATTGAGCACGATATTATTTGCTTGAGAACATCAGGGCACGCCCTTGAATGGTTGCTTGTAACAGTTTATATATAATGGGCGTGCCCTGATGTTCTCAAGCAAATAATATCGTGCTCAATTTTGCATATATATATATATATATATATCTTTTCTTTTTCTTTTTTGATGTGTCCTTTCTCCAAATTGGACCGTGGCTCAAAGCCGCTCAGTCGTCCAAGGGGGGATTCGAACCCGAGACCTGTGCTCGGACGGCCCCCCCGCACTACCACTAGGCTAGTGCCTTAGGGACGTTTTTCCAATATATATATATACTAGCATATGTGCACGTGCCTTGCACGTATTTTAACATTTCTTAATTAGTTTAGGAAGACTCTTTAGAAAGACCAAAGGGTAGTCTTACTAATTACTAAGTTGTCCTTATTAAAATTAATGAACTATTTTTAATTAGTATAAGTATGTAAGGGTATTTTCGGAATTCAAAAGTTTCACCATCTAAGTTTTTCTATTATATAGTAGAATATATATATATATATATATATATATATATATATATATATATATATATATATATATATATATATATATATATATATATATATATATATATATATATAATGAACTATTTTTACTGCGATACCATGTTTAAAGAGAGAAATTGTAAATAATTGGGATTTATTTTCATTAGAGCTTTAGGCTAAAAATAATAAGGACAAAATTGACAAGTTTGTCAAAGCAATATACATAATAGCATTACCATTTAATCATTGCAATTAATCTAAGTCAAGACCAATTCTGTTATAAAAATCATATCAATTAGTTCCTACTTCCTAAAATCATGAAACATGGAATTTCTATTCTGGACAGATAAATAAGGGTGTTACATAATTTCTTCTCAAAAATATCCTTAGGTTAGGAAGTTATGCTAGTTACAAATCTAGGTTAAATTTAAAGAACTTTTGTTAGTGAAGAACATGGTTTTCGACTTTTAGAATATACAAATAATAGAACTAAATCAACATTTTTTATGTGTTGCAGCCCATTGAGTTTGAGTTCATTAAAAATTTACATAGGTAAATCCTTGATTGTTTTAACTCTTAAAAAAATTCTAAAAATCCTAGAAATTATTTTAGGTCATTAGGAACCTAAAAATAAAGTTTGGGAATATTCTATGACATGGGTTTCATACAGTAAATCCTAATTCTACCAATAATTCATTTTTTAGGGTTTTTAATATATATATATATATATATATATATATATATATATATATATATATATATATATATATATATATATATATATATATATATATATATATATATATAATTTCCAAAAAAAAAACAATCTAAGATGCCAAAATTCTACTTGGGGACTTTGATCCTCTTTCCAGGCCATGGTTTATCAACTGGTAAGATACATTTCTTTAGTAATACCGGAATCTCTTGGCTCAAAATATCAAATAATCTCTAATTTTTGTTTAATAAAAATTTAATAAATCTAAAATATTATAAAATGTTATCCAAACTATATAGCATCTAGGGTGACCTTTCAACCCTATACTCTACCTGTTAGTCGTTATTAGGTTTATGTACGTAGCCCGGTGAACCCTGAATACCCTTTAACCTGTTTTATAAGCGATAAATGGTTTAATTGGAGTTTTTTTTTGTTCAAGATAAAAAATTAAAATTTCCCCCTAATTACCTAATTTATTTTCTAGGTAATCGGATGCTACAAAATCTATCAAATACCTATGACTTGTGTTTGAGAAAGTAACCCCACTATTTTGTGAGAAGTTGTTTATGAAGATGCTACAGTACTTGACACCTTCCTTTGATCGAACTGGTTAGGGAAACTATACATCCGAGTAATGTATATCGAAGATTCCATATGTCTTATGCATTGTCTGCTTGAAGCTAACTTTATGTTGCTTGCACATTGCCCAGTACTTATAGAAATATAGCTTGCATGCCTTCAAGCCCTTTAACAACTCCCTCTTATGCAACTTACGAAGATCCTCTCACCCATATTGGTTAGATTCATATGTCATATCATTACGATCATCCCCCACCCCTTCCTTTGTAATTATAGTCATACTACCAAAGATCGTACTTCTTTCGTCATATTGATACAAGTACGACGACAATCTAGGCCCCTCCATTATCAACAGTTTGTCCTTCATTATCTTTGAAAAATCGACTTTGCCAAAAAACTTGCATGTGTCATGTCGCGTCGAACACGCCATGAGCAACGAGGTTGTTATTTAGATGTGAACTATGTCTCACGTTCACCGGTCTCCAAATTAAACCACACTATCAAACATATAAAGCTTGATGTTCCGTACGCTAATGTCTAACACGTGGTATTGTTCTCCAAGAGAACAACATCACTACTCAACTCATTGTACGTGCTTTACCACACCATGTTCGGACATATATGGTATGAACATCAAGAGTCAATAATCTAAACATAGGTAATGTATCCTTCTCGCTGCTCTGGATCGTAAGTTCACCATAATGTAACTCCTCGACTTCCTGCACAATACTGCCTGATCTTGACCACTTGAATTGGTGCATTTACCCTTCATCTCTAATTAGTATTTATACTTTGGACATTGCTTTTTGTTTTTATGTGCCCCAAGTGTTTGCAAAAGAAACAAGCATCGCCCTTTTGTCCGAATGATTTGAACTTCCCTCAACTACTCTTCCCTCTATCATCATTCTTTGACCTTCCACTTTCATTAGTGATCAACCACAATGACTCCTCGATTGGATTTGGCTTCATAATCTCATTATTAGTAATAATTATTGTCACCTCATCCATCTCGAGATTCTTCATAAAGGACCGATGTCACTAATTAATGGTCATAAGACCACATAAGCAAAAAAAAAAAAAAAAAAAAGTTTTGTGCTCCTCCTCTAGATTTACTTCAAGACATAGAAGATCACTAACAATCTTGTTGAAGTTGTTTAGATGGTTAAGAATTTGTGTATTTTCCTTCATGCGTAAACTATAGAGTTGTTTATTGATATACAACTTGTTAGACAATGACTTTGTCATGCACAAACTATCGATTCCAACCATAACCTGGGACAAAAGTCTCCGACATAATATTGTACATCATCACATCCGCTCGACAAAGCGCTATATATGGTGCTTCGTTCCTTATAATTCATGCCATCCCATGTATCACCTATCATATCGGTTTATATTTGTCCTTACCAACAAAGGCGTCACTTCCTCTTTTTCGAGGACAACCTTTACCCTTCTCTGCCACACGAAGAAGTTTTCTTTACTATTTAACTTCTTCCCTTAAATTTTAGTGATATTAACCTTGTTAATCATTATCACAAAATTCTGAAATAGAGAAAATCACCCTCGACCTTAACGAACCAACAATTTCAAAAATCTCGATATAGAAAGACAGGAAGCAGAGCAATATCAATTCACCTACGGTTGACCAAATTAACCCAAGGACTTAAAATCACGAAAATTCTCTTATCTCTGATAGAAATCGTTGTCCAATACACGACGGAAGTGTTGAAATAATAACCTTACAACAAAGAGAATAACAAGGCACAATAACCTGAATGATAGCAATAAGAGCAAACATATCAAACACACAACATTAGTGTGGTTCAGTCAAGCTCGGCATACTCCATGAGACAATGAGAGAAATAACTTTATTGATTCAACAAGAGAACCTTATAAGGATTATGCACACAATATCATATTGTGACCCTCAACGAGATCTCCAATGAGCTCCCTCTTTCTTCCCCTTGATGACTCCCTTAATAGTTCCAAGAATTCTCTCTTGCAAGTCTTATTTTCTTTCAAGCCTATTTAAGTTAGAGCATGATGAGAGGCTTATAAAAGATATTCCCCAAACCCCCAAAGCAAGGAGCAATATGCATGGATCATCGATACTAGTTCCTCAAATCTGAAGCGTTACCAAATTTCAGCCCTAACCAAATGTACCAACATACTGATGGAGATAAACTTCTTCAGGAGATGAGAAAGCACAAGAGGGATATGTTCTCTTGTTTCTAAAACACTAGAAGAGGATACTCAAAATATGGAAGTGGAATAATGTTTATTGATTTTTCTTGATGAAAATGGATACAAGATGATGCTCTTATATAGCATATGTATTTGCATAAGTTACATGTTTATTAAAGGTGTAAGTTAAATAGAAAATGAGGAAACCGAAATGAAACTTGTCATGCATATGAACATAACATATAACATAGGATGTTTCTTTATTTAAAACTTGTAACTCTCTAGCTTATATTTCCAACAGCCTCCCTTAAGCTAGATCTTCACCATGCCTAGTTCTTCTTTCATCTTCTGAAAAATATCATACTTTAAGGTTTTTGTAAATATATCAGCAACTTGATCTTTTGTTCTGCAATGTCTGACATGAATCTCACCATCTTTAACCAAATCACGAATGAAATGGTACTTGATCCTGATGTGCTTACTTTTTCCATGGAAAACAGGATTCTTGGTAAGAGAAATGGCTGAAGAATTATCACAAAACAGTGTTGTACCTTCAATTTGTTCATGTTTGAGCTCACCCAAGATCCATCTAATCCATAATGATTGACAAGATGCTAATGCCAAAGCAATATATTCTGCTTCAGCTGTTGAAAGAGCAACGACATTTTGTTTCTTGGATGCCCATGAGACTGCACCAGAACCAAGATGAAAAACATAGCCAGAAGTACTTCTAGAATCATCAACACTTCCTGTCCAGTCACTATCACAATAGCCAATCAACCTTGAATCTTCAACACTTTTGTAATGTATGCCTTCATTGATGGTTCCACACAGATACCTTAGTACCCTTTTTCTTACATCCCAATGGCTCCTTTTTGGTGATTCCATGAATCGACTAAGCATGCTCACAACGAACATAAGATCCGATCTTGTTGCAGTCAAGAACATAAGACTACCAACAAGACTACGATAGAGAATTGCATCAGCATCTTCTTCATTTTTAGATTTGCATAACTTCAAACCAACTTCCATTGGAGTGCTAAGTGGGATGGCGCCCTTCATTTGGAATTTCTTCAAAATATCATTAGCATACTTCTTTTGTGAAATAAAAATTCCATCTTCTTCTTGCTTGACTTCAATTCCAAGAAAGAAATGAAGCAAACCCATGTCAGTCATCTCGAATTCATGCATCAATGCCTTCTTAAATTCATCACATATGCTTGTAGTATTGCTAGTAAAAATTAGATCATCCACATATAAGCAAACTATCAAGAATTCACCTTGATCGCCTTCTTTGATATAAAGTGTATGCTCAAAGGGACATCTTTTGAAACCAGTCTTCAAAAAATAGCTGTCGATGCGACTATACCATGCTTTCGGAGCCTGCTTGAGCCCATATAGTGCCTTCTTCAAATGACATACCTTCTATTCTTCACCCTCTACTACATAACCAGGTGGCTGGTGCACATAGACTTCTTCTTCAAGAAAACCATTCAAGAATGCCGACTTGACATCCATTTGATGAACCTTCCATCCTCTTTGAGCCGATAAAGCTAAAACAATTCGTATGGTTTCAAGACGAGCAACAGGGGCAAACACATCTTGGTAATCAATACCAAATTTTTGTTTGTAACCTTTCACAACTAGACGAGCCTTATGTTTTTCAGCTTCACCTTTAGAATTCAGCTTGGTCTTGTACACCCACTTCACATCAATAGCTTCTTTCCCACTTGGAGGCTCACAAGCTCCCAAGTTTTATTTCTTTGAATAGAATCGATTTCTTGATCCATAGCATACTTCCACTTCTCTTCTTTTGAAGCATCTTCAAAAGTAATTGGATCAGCATCGGCAAATAAGGCAAAATTAGCCAAATCTTCTTCCAAATTTTTTGTTGCCTCATATAGCTCTTGTATGCTCCTTGTCTTCTTTGGAGGAGGATGCGAACTCGAAGACGGAGAAGATGAAGATGGAGAGGAATGAGGAGAAAGAGGTGGAGTGTTTACCTCATCTTCATCATGCTGAATTTGGGATCCTTTTTCTTCTTCTTCCACATGGACTACTTTGCCTTTTGTATCACCTTCATTCCAATTTCAAGTTGCTGCTTCATCAAATTTCACATCCCTACTTATGACAAGCTTCTTGGTAACTGGATTAAATAACTTGTACGCCTTTGAGTGCTCGCTATATCCCAAGAAGATACATTTTTCAGATTTGTCATCCAACTTCTTCCTTCTCTCGTCTGGAATATAAGAATAAGCAATGCTACCAAAAACTCTTAAATGAGCCACACTTGGCTTATGACCACTCCAAGCTTCTTGAGGAGTCTTGTCTTGCAAACTTTTAGATGATGCACGGTTCAAAAGATAGATAGCGCATGCAACAGATTCAGCCCAGAAGTCATTAGGAATACCTTTTGCCTTCAACATGCTTCGAGCTAAGTCCACAATTGTTCTGTTCTTCCTCTCTGCGATCCCAATCTGCTGAGGAGTATATCGAGCAGTAAGCTGACGGCGAATTCTATTTTCCTTCAAATAAGTTTGAAAATCATGCCCAACATATTCACCTCCGCGATCGGTACGCAAAGTCTTCAATGGGAAGCCACTTTCCTTTTCCACCAACGCCTTAAAGTTTTTGAAATATCCATATACTTCTGATTTTTCTTTAAGAAAGAAAACCCATGTCTTTCTACTATAGTCATCAATAAAGGTAAGAAAATAACGATTACCTCCAATTGAAGTAGTTTGCGTTGGACCACAAAGATCTGAATGTATAAGCTCAAGTGGTTGTGATGCTCTCCAAGATTTTCCAATTGGAAAAGAATTTCTGTGATGCTTGCCAAGTGCACATCCGTCACATACTTTCTCTTGAATATCAACCTTCGGCATGCCTTCAACAATATTCTTGCTAGCCATGAGTGAGAGAGTTTTAAAACTCAGATGTCCAAATCTAAAATGCCATAGCCACGAGTTGTCTTGGATAGTATGCATGCATGAGTCAATTTGAGAATGAAGCTTCAGAGGAAATATCTTGCTTAGTGTCATCTTTACCTTCGTGATAAGAGCACCATTCTTATCTTTTATCTCACATAGATCTTCTTTAAAATGAAGTTGGAATCCCTTCAATAGAAGCTGGCCAACACTCAGAAGATTGTGCTTGAGTCCGGGAACATAGAAAACGCTAGAGATGCACTTTACTCCTTTCTTTGATTGGACAAGAATATCACCTTTACCTTTCACTGAGAGTCTCTTGTCATCCCCAGTTCGAACTTCACTTGTAATTGATTCATCAAGCTCCATGAACACCTTTTTGTTTCCAGTCATATGGTTGCTACAGCCACTGTCGATGTACCATACTTCGTCATGTGTAACTTCTTCAACATTGCAAGTGAGAAAGAGAGTATCGTTCTCACTTTTCTTTTCTTCTTCATGCATGAAAGTTGAGCTTCCTTCTTTATTATTGGTCTTCTTGGACCAACAATCTGTTTGATAATGGCCATATTTTCCACAATTGTAACATTGAACTTGATAAAAATTTTCATGACTTCTACTTTGGTCTCTACTTGCAGCTCTTCATCTTCCTCTTGTTCTCCTCCAATTTGAAGAATCAACATCTTCCTTTTTCTCAGCTTCGATGTATCTGCCTCCATTGTGTCTTCCTCTTCCACGACCTCGTGGACCACCTCTTCTTCCTCTCGAACTGCCTCCGAAAGACATATGTATTTGGAAAGCTTGCTCTAGAGGAGTGGAATCATATTGTTTCATACGGAGTTCATGGGACTGAAGTGAACCCAATAAACTCTCTACTGAAAGTGTAGACAAATCTTTGGATTCTTCAATGGCTACTACAGTAGACTCGAATTTTCGAGTCAAGCTTCGTAGAATCTTCTCAACAATTCTTTGATCTTCAACTTTCTCACCATTTACTTTCAATTGGTTAACAATTGAAATAACCCGATTGGAATAATCTTCAATGGATTCTACATCTTTCATCTTTAGTGTATCAATTTCGCTACGAAGAGTTTGTAGCCTTACCATTTTTACCTTGTCATCTCCCTTGTATGAAGAATGAAGTGTGTCCCATGCTTCCTTTGCCGAAATCACCGTTGATATCCTTTCAAAGATAACCTCATCCACCGCTTGATAGATGAAAAACAATGCTTTCTTGTCCTTCTTGCGAGCTTTCTTCAATTCTTGAAGTTGTTGTGCATTGAGACTAGCCACATCAGCGGGTTCCGCAACTCCGCTCTCTACGATATCCCAAATATCTTGAGATTGGTAGAGGACCTTCATTTGAATACTCCATTGGTTGTAATTCTTGCCGGTGAAGCGAGGTAGTTGGGGTTGCAACATGTTGTTGTTGTTGTTGTTGGAAGCCATGACACACCTCTCTAGCTTTGATACCACTTTGATGGAGATAAACTTTTTCAGGAGATGAGAAAGCACAAGAGGGATGTGTTCTCTTGTTTCTAAAACACTAGAAGAGGATACTCAAAATATGGAAGTGGAATAATGTTTATTGATTTTGCTTGATGAAAATGGATACAAGATGATGCTCTTATATAGCATATGTATTTGCATAAGTTACATGTTTATTAAAGGTGTAAGTTAAATAGAAAATGAGGAAACCGAAATGAAACTTGTCATGCATATGAACATAACATATAACATAGGATGTTTCTTTATTTAAAATTTGTAACTCTCTAGCTTATATTTCCAACACATACTGATGATATGTTGTCGGTATACTTAGTGCACACATTTTGTGCTCAAACTAATTATTGGAATGAAAAAGATATTCTCTAGCACACCGGCACTATGTCATCGGTGAACCGATCTAATACTCTTGGTTATTCCCAGCCCCCTTATAGCTGCTTCGACTCTTTCCGGACTTCTTTTATCATCAGTCATCTTCTGTTGCACTCTATAATTAAACATGAGCCATATAAAAGAGAGATTGCGACACATAAACTAATTAACGTAGAAAAGCTCCAAATTTAATATAAAGATTCATAACTTGAAGGATCTAACTTCCCTATAAAGACTTACGAAGTAGAATCTTAAAATGTGATTTTGATTGGTCACATATATAAACAAGACAAGAAAACTGTGGCCTTATGGACCCCTAGGCTTGCTTGATCAAATAACAACTTCACATGTTCTACAAACTTTTCATAGTTGAGGTTACATCAACAAGTGTATTGTACTGCTTCCAGTTGAACTCCCATCAGAACAATTATATATATTGATCAAACTTTATATCAAAATCTTTTCATCATGAGAATTTTAGCATTTAAATTTCGAGTACTTCAATCCATAATCAAAGCTCTTCCACCCTTTCTAATGTGGCATTATATATATGCTATCTACAAGAAAACATTACGAATATATAATACCTGAAAAGCATTAATTAGCATATTCAATGGTCAGACACTTGTTAATATAAAACATAGACTAAGTTAACATGGCTGAATGAATTATTGCTAACAATAGTTTTACAACAAATCAGATTTTTCAGAAACTAATCTTCAGTATGTGAGAGTAAAAGTTGGTACATAATGGCATGTTAAACCTCATATGATCAACATAAAAAATCATTGTTGTATCCTTTGTTGCATGAAATTCATTGAACACATTAAGACCACCACAAGAAATATGAATGAACAGATAGTCCAGAAAAAGTGAGCAATTAATATATGACACAAATATTAATCAAAATAGATGTCTTTAAGATACCATTATGCGCCAACTTGTTCCTGCAATAGGTATCTTGAAAAATTCTCAAGTTAGACTGGAAGATCAATGTAGATAAGTCATACAACAACAATGTTTGGTATCAAGAAGTTGTATCATGATATATATTGTAAACTCATCAAGAAAATCATGAGACATTATTCTCGCCCTATGCAAATATTGTCATAATGTGCTTTAATTCTAGATACAGTAGAATTACCTATGATATCTCGAGTATATACATTCCAACATCAAAATGCCAAAACAGAAAAATGCAAAGGAACTTGGCGAGGAGACGTAATTTTTGGAAGAATCCATGACAACCTTAATCATCTGCTACATTTTTAACTAATAGTTTGTCGGTAATTGAAAAGACATCCCTTGACACAAAGGTGTTAGCTGATCTTAAAACTAGATTTAAGTCTAAAAAGTTAAATTGGATCTGATGCCGAGGGCTGATTAGTTACAAAGTGCACCTTATAAAGAACCCTAAAGACGAATATCTCAGCCCCGGTTAACCCTAAACCTAACCCTAACTTCTTAAATTCCTTCCAAAATAAGGCAATTCCAAGGTTCAATCATCTACTTTGTCCTCATTCTGTTACCGCCAAGTCACACCAACTTGGTGATAACAACATTAAACAAGTATTATATAATAATTATTGAATTTTTTATAAGTTTACTTATAAATAGAAAACTAGCAAGTCTTGATTGTAGTTTTAGCTCATGCAACTAAGGTAGCCTACAAGGTTTCGTTTAGACTTAAAAAGAGTCCAGATAAAGAGGTAGGACACTAACATTTTTTTTAGGAATTTGTTCATATATATATATGCAAATGCCAGATTGAAAAATAATTGACACCTCATAAACTGAGCACTTCAAACTGAGAGAAAGGAAAATGAAACTTGGTCCTTGTAAATGAGATCAAGTTTCTACATCAAACAATTTCATTTCTTACTTTCTCTCACTTCACAACAAATCAAACACAGCATTTAAGGTTTCCGAGGAGAAAAAAGAAGAAGACGACTGTGGAATGATCAAATGACATTATATTATGTTCAAAATATCTAGTGTAATTAGAAAATAAAAATTAGTACAGAGTTTAACTAATTGATTCATTTGTAACTTCTGCAAAACATGTGAAACTAATGACAATAACATTTTTACATCAGTATATATAGTAGAATGAGCAACACATGAATAAATTCTTGCTATGTGCAGAAGAAAGACATGAACCCTAAGTTAAATTATACTCTGCAAGTGCTGAATCAGTAAGTAGAAGCCCATTATGATTGATTGATTCTTGCTTATAGTTCGAAGAGTTGATTAGAATATAAACATCTTGATCTGTAATTATATAATGTGGTATTCTTGGAGCAAGTATATATGGATGAAGTAAATGTTACCTAATCCATCTTCATGTATTTGGGAGTCCTTGCTCCAGCAATCAAATCAAATGACATTTTCACAATCCATATCTAGTTCTCGAATAAGATATACATACAATAATATGAGTAACTCTTGTGACTAATTAATCGATTTCTTTGTCACTCGAAATTCATACATATTTCCTCTATAGTTGTGACATAGAAGATGCAATAATCAATATATACAAATAGCATATTTACCTCAATATAAGTTATGTTCGACGAGATGTAAATGTTCACTATCCATTATATATGTAATTCAGGAAGAACAAATGTGAAGGTATATCTATATCCATTTAACAATATATGTAAATAGCATATTTACCTCAATATATGTATTTGGTCTATATTTTTAGCTTTTGTTTTCCTGAATAAATTTTTAGCCACTATAACATACTCATCATACATTACATTACTAAAAGTTGGAATAAATCTAATGTTGAGATTTCATCTAAAAGACATTATAATTAATTACATTGAAAAATGCTTATAATTAGTTAGGACAATTTCTGATTTCTTGGACAATGAATAAATTAAGCATCACTTAATCCAACTGATACTTGTGCAACATATATCACCAGGGAAAAATATATATAAATATAATTCAAAACAAGCATACATGCAAAGATCCAACAATTCAGCTCCCTAAGACAATTTCATCACCAATAAAAGGAATTAAGAATCTTCATACACAAAAGATTAATATGACAAATATGGAAATTGATGTTGTAGGCTTTGGAGAACATTGGCTTTGGAATTGTATACCTCAGCCTTCTGGAGATCTGATCTTCTGGCTATCTCAACTGGAATGCTTCCACCGATCCATCGATCCCTGATCTCGGAAGAAGTTCATAGCTACCACCGACATCGGCATCGTCCCAGATGTAACCCAACATGCCAAGAGGGCTGGATTCACCATCCGCCGCTATCGGAAGGCACTCAAAGTTGTACTCTCTCATGTTGATGTTGCCGGCGACAAGCCTTCTTCCCTGGCTAAGTGAGGAACAGCTTGAATACTCCAAATTCGAGCAGACAAGTGATGGCGCCTTCTCCGTCGAATCGAACTGGCCTATTCCGCCATCTTCAGCCGCCTCTTGTAACATCTTCTTCTTCTCCATCGTTCTACACCTTGCACGAGCTCTGGCTTCGGCCCTCGACTCTCTTCTAGAGACGGTCTTGACCGCAGATAGCCTGAAAGCCGACGAGGGTTGTAACCCCTCCGCCTTCTCGTAAAGCACATGATGGTCAGATGCAGTCTGCAAAGAATGCGACGAGTCGTCGGCACTCTTTGGGCTGAGCACGGCCGAGGGAACTACAACGTCGGTGGTGCTAAGTGCGGCCTGCTCGATCGCAGACTTGGACTGGTCGAGGAGCCAGTCGACCGTGGCGCTGGCCTTCTCGAGCCCGAGCATGTCCTGGAGGGCGAAGAACCTGCCGGCGACCTCGACGGAGAGCCGCATCCTCCTGTCCCTCAGCCCCTGCGCGGTGCGTATCTTGCTGTGCCTGTCGTTCCTCTGGCGGCGGCCGCAGCGCCTCCTGCTGCCCGCACCACCGCTCCGATCTTTCGGCGGTGCGGGCGCCGGATCTGGTGGAGGCAGTGGCGTTTCGAAGCCGAAGAAGGGAAGATTGTAGGGATCGACAAAAGTATTATTGGCAAGTTCAAGATCATGTTCAAAACAAGAGGAGGGGGGATCAAAGAGGAAACTAGAGGAATGGTTGGGATATGGCAGCATCTGTAAGTTTGTGTGATCAGCATATATATATACATATATATTATAAAAAAAAGTGTGCGTACTATAGTTGAAGGGAGAAGAAAAAAATAGAATGGCGCAGAATTGGGAGAGACAAGAAAGAGAGAGGTGGATTGGTGAGGGGAGGGGAGGAAGAAAGCCTGTAGCAGAAAAGAGGAAACCAAATTAAAAGCCACTGGAATTGATGTAGTACTTACTTACTGTCTTTGCTTTTGGTACTATATATCAGTGTGAGGAAGTGGACATGAGAGCTACTAACTTCATATGGTTACAACACTACGACACATATACTGTGATATAGTCTAGCTAGGGTTTTACTTTGTCATCTTTAACTCTCTGAAGTAGTGGGTCTTATTGGCAAGTCATTGTCCTAAGGACAATAATTTCTCTCTCTCTCTCTCACAAAATGCTTTGTTATCCGCAGGGATGACCATGCGCATGTCCGCACGCCGCCTGTCACCCCTTCCCCTGCCTTCAGGGCCCATGCTGTCCCCCATCCAATAAGAGAATGACACGTAGTCTACAGTCCAAACCCGCGTGCAGTGCAGCATTTCATAATTACATTAGCAACAAACAGTAGTTCTGTTGCATATATGAGTGTCTTGTCCGTACAGAGCTGCTGCCCCCACTTTGACTCTTCGCGAATAGTTAGGGAAGAGAGTGGCAGAACAAACATTAATTAAATATGGACATATAGCTGAGATAATACTTGGACTCAATGCTGTGGCGTTTTTAGGGTTTTGGGATTGAGGGGAAAGAGTAGGGTAGATTCTATAGGGGCTGTGTTAGGGTTTTGAGGGGATTCAATAAGGGTGTACTTTGGTTTGGTTATGATCCAGCGACAGGAATAGGACATCTAGTTGAGAATCAGGTGAAGTTGTTAGTGGTGTCATTAGACTTGTGGTTGGGTTTTTAGGATTTGAAACTGAGAGCAATATGACTAGACTTTATAGGTCAATGTTAGGGTTTGGGGGGATTCAAAAAGGTGTTTGATACAGCTACTAAAATATTGTAGATTAGCGACGTATATGGATGACGGACTCAGCACGCCGTTGATCAGTGACGGATCGGCAACAAGCAAGCAACGGATCTCATACGAGATACAAGTCCGTAGCTATGATGTCACAGAATCTGTCGCTATATATATATTACACGGTAATCTGAGAAACGCTCGACGACGGATGAGCGACGAACAGCTCATCGTTCTCTTTTGGATTTGTGACGAACAAGCTGTCACAAATCCTTCGCCTATCACAGAAATTCTTTCCTAGCATCATTTAGATCATTCTCCTTCTCCAAATCGAGCACCTCTCAATTCTCCTTCTCCAAAATGACCTTTCCATCATTTGGCACTCTAACGCGCATCTCTCGATCCTCGATCCAATTGCATGTGCCCCTCTCGACCCATGCCATGCTCCGCTTGATCTGCTCCAGTCGCCTCCAGTCGCCCCTCCTCCGCATGCCCTCCACTATCTCCTCCCTCCGTTCCTCCGGCAAAGGCAAACCCTAATCCTATCATTTTTGAGAAAGTAATTATTTACCTAAATTGTTGTTTCTATACCTAAATTTATATATATATATGTCTTTTAAATTGGACATTCTATTTGGTCCTAAATTTAAAAGGTTCTATGATAAAGAGTTTGTTGGTTGCTGACGACGGGGTTTGTATAACATGGGTGCTTTTTCTTTGCCTCATCGTGTCGGACACATCACAATCCAATAAATACATATCCACATCCCAATATTAAGGGCTTAATAATTTGTAAATAGCCTGAAGATTAAGTTTTTGTTTGGAGATAAAGCTTACGGTTGTTGTTGCTCTTGTTGTTTGGAAATTAAGAATTTTTTTAATTTTGGTTTAATGTCAACTGATTTTCTGCTATTAATTCCTTGCAAACTTGCTCACACTTGATTAAACTAAGACGTTCATACTTGTATTTAGCAAAGCTCCTATATGGATATATACCTAGATATTGAGCCTTGAATGTAACAATTCCATGCTAAGATCTACGACTTGGTGGATAAACTTGGATCGATGTAAGCCTATGGAGCCATCTATGTTCTCTCCTCGGATCTAATCTACTACCAACCAAGCCTTTAATTAGTATATATGGGTCCTAGAAGAACTTGCCCCAACATGATTATCATGAGTGCTAAGATGATTCATGTCCTTGAATATCCCAATTCTAGTTGATCTCTTATAATTGAGATTTAGTACAAATCCAATCATACTCAGAAGGAATTTAGAAGAAGTGTGATTGATTAATTTATTTTGCAAGGGAAAAACAAAAAAGAAGTAAGAATAATTATATGTTTTGTGATTTAATAATTTATAATTATTTTACCTTAGCATATATTTATATAATGATTATAAAAGTAACCAGAAACTATAAAGATGGTTGCCACCATTAGCAAAGACATATATATCATCTCAAGAGATCATGTTAAAGAATTGCGCGACTTCTATTATTTTTTAGGGAGACTTAATTTGTAAATGGCTTTATAAGGCTCGCATCTAACATATAGATACGCATATATAAATAAAGTAAGAGACATGACCATCGCCTACACAATGGTATTACTTTTGACATAGCAAGAGTGGTCACCATCGCCTACACAATGCAGATGACCTCTAGCCTAGTGGTTAAGAGAGATGCATGCGGCCCGAGTGGTCAGGAGTTCGAATCCCAGTGGGAGCGATTCCAGAAACAATTTACCTGGTTCCAAAATATATATATATATATATATATATATATATATATATATATATATATATATATATATTATATATATATATATATATGGACATTGATCCAGTCTCTAGCAACACTGGGAGCTTGTTTAAATGAGTTCAAGAACTATAAAAGAGGGTTGGAGACCAACATTCATCAACTCTTGCATCTTGACTCTTGAGAGCTCCTGCAACCTCCATTTGTCTTCTTTATTGAGACTGAATGAATACTCATTACTCTCTCACAATTACGTTCAGTTCTTCCGTTCCATACGAAAGACATCCGCTAGAGCTAGCTAGCTACAAATACGTATATATTTGTGAGAGAACGTGTGGAGAGTGATCTACTTATATAGCTAGGAAGTGTCTTGAGTTCTCTCATATGTGTATATTAACTACTTGGTGTAATTATCTTTTTGGTCTTTATTGTAGAAGCTTTGTTGTTAATAAATTCAAGCTTTGGTTGATTGTGTATTTTGTAGTTTCTTTCTAATGTTATTGAATAATAATTTATTGGTCCCTAAACTCCCTCTCTCTCTCCCACAATCTATTTCTCGTGAGACCTCCCCTCCCTATAATTTACAATCCAATTTGGATACACAATCTCTTCCGTGTTGACATGTTCGTATCATTCTCTTACATTCTGATTTGTCAATTCACATAGGATCAACTGAAGGCAAATTTAGTTATTTCTTATTATGTACACTGTAAATATTCTTATAGAATAATAATTTGTTTTTTCTTCATACGATGTCCGAAAGTTCTAAAAAAAACGTGTCGTATGGTATCTTAAAATGGAGTTTCTCGTCGTGCCGAATATAATTGTTGTGGAAGCACCCTAGAGGGAGGAGATGAATAAGCTTTAACTAATAATTAAGCACAAATGCTAAAGTTAATAGGCAATTTAAAATAAGTGCTAAAAATAAGATAAGAATACCGATACTCGATCGATGTATCTGGTTATCCCCTATGAGGCACTCTAGTCTCGGAACCCTCTCTAACTTTAATCCACTATATTATACCAACTCCTTACACACTAGCTTTGATCCGAAGGCTCGTTAACTTACACACAAGATTTGATACGAATGTTTGCGGACTTCAATCTCTTATAAGAAAGATTTTGATATTCTCACAAATAATATGAAGATCTCAATTTATAACTCAACACAACTCTATCTTAATTTGATTTGGCAAATAAAAGTTCTTTTATGTCGAGATTTTGTATTTATAAGATAGAAAGTTAAGGCTCAAAGAAGTGGAGACAAATGAGAACAAAATTAGTTTATATAGCACATGTACACAAGATCTCAAAATAGAGTTGTTGCTTTGCAGACAGTATATTGTCATGACATAAAATGGATAGAAAACTAGCCGTTACAACATTAATTGTACCGCAGAATACAAGTAGACAGTATTCTATTAGTATAATCGTACATAAAAATTCAGGGACATAGAGCTGTTGGAATAAATTTATTTCCACATAGTTTACTGTTTCTCTGAAACAATATACAAAATATGTTGCAGAAAAATACTTAACACAGAACATTATAGTAACAGTATACCGTTTATTCTTATTTTCCTAATACTTGATTTTGGTTATTTGGATAAGGATTTTTAGTGAGCTTTCATTATGCATCCTACATATTGAGTTACATATTATCCTAGAGACACATAAATAAATTACAGTGAGCAAGATATCTTGATTACTAGGGTTCTTTGTTGGAGCTTTTCCTTGACATGTAGAGAAAGCTTACTTTCAATACATGCTTAGTGTTATTTAGTCCCACATTGGAAAAACATCATGAAGTGTATCTCAATTTATACTTGATATGTGTTGTTGAGATATGCACATGGGGTGGTGACCCTAAGGAGGAAATCATGTAGATAATTTTACTAGGAGGTAAGGATAAGACTCTATGTTAAAGCATTAATGCTTTTTGCTCTTGGAATTTATTCCATTGGAGCTAAGTCCCATAGGGACTTAGCGACTCGGACTCGGGCTCATGAGCTCATGAGGTGTAATGTGGCATTTTCTTGGCGCACTTTGCACTTAGCATGTCAGCGTTGCGCACAATTGCACAGGTTGCGCAGATGGTGTGTGTTGTACGCCAATTGGCCAGGTCGCGCATGGTGGTTTGTGCACGGTGCGCGTTGTGCGCAAGTGCGCGCGGATGCAATTGCGCAGGTCACGCAGATGGCGCGTGCTGTGCGCCAATTGGCCAGGTCGTGCAAATTGGCGTGCACTATGCGCCAGTTGGCTCAAATCGTGTATGTGCATGATTTGAGTGGTTTTGAAACGTTCGGAGCGATTTTTTTCACATCCCAAACGTTTTGCATACTTGAAGGTTACTGTGCGCGTCTATTTAAGTCGTTCTCTTCTCTCCCATTCAGTTTAGTAGATAGAACACAAATTCCTTACGAATTTTCAGATAGCAGAGAAGAGAGAACTGTGCGCCATTTCAGTCCATCCGAGGAGTCAGAAGAGCGGAGTGTTCCAAAGTTTTTCGTCGAACTTGCTGGTTCCTGGAAGCTGTTCGTGTGTGGCGAATCAAGCTTTGAGCGCTGGTAATCATTTACCCCAGCAGGCCATTTCATCTTTCTGTCCATTCCATTTTTGCCCATCCACTTAGAACTCGTTCTAAACGAGTCCATTTCTGATCTAATCAGAAAGTTTCTGGGTGGATTTCGCTGCTGCTGCTACGAATTCTTTTGTGCCTTCTTCGAAGTGACACATTAGATATCGTTTCTCATGATCCTCCGGGATCTCTGTCGTGCACCGAAGTGTTGCATAATTTCAGTTTTCCATCGAAAAATTACGTTCCGGGATTAACATTCTTTATTTATTTGAATGATGACATTTTTTTCTGACGGTAGTTGTCCAAAGCTAACCGAATATAAAATTTTGATTAGCTTTCAGGCCCCGAGTGCGCGGCTTCGGAGATATTGTGGATGGTTCAAAGAAATCTTCATTCTAGCATGCATATCTTTGGTCCATTGTAATTTTTTAATTGCATATGTCCATGATTGATCTTGTTTGTTAAATACATGTTAGACGAACAAAGCAATAGAAATAGTAGCAAGTATGATATCATTAATGCACATTAGGACTATACTAAGTTTCATTATAAACACTATATTTATTGCATGATCAATAATAATTTCATAATATTAAACTTAATCGATTATTCATAATTAAAAACTCAGTTTAATCATTTGACTAACATGTTGCATCATTTTGGACTTGTATCGTAAACCACATGAAAATTGCAAATACAATAAGATTGATTTTACTTCGCCCATGTCTCAGAAACCACACGAAAACTTAAAATTAATAATAGAATTAATTTTATTTACGTCGCCATAAATCGTGTCAAGGAGTATTTGGTTGGAATTCATATGTTTTGCTTCTCAAATTGTATCCATATGAAAAAAAAAATTGGAATTTCCAACTATTCACTTGCTAAACGCATTAGGCTTTTATTGGAAAAGGATGGATTTGTGGCTTAGTTATTCATGTTTTATTTTTGCAGATATCCGACTGGTTATCCCTGTTAGATTTTGTTGGAAATCATAAATTTTCCGTATATGGTTGTCTAGACTGTTGATACAAAATATAATTTCTATAAATTTCTAATTTTAAGTTTATTAACATAAAATTTGTGTAGGGTTTTTACATGGACGACAAATTATGACAATTTGTGCTTTGGGTACGTGTTCAGTTAGTGATAACTCTAACTCGAAAATGGAAGAGAGGACGAAAGAATTAACCAAAGATGGGCTAATGGTGATACTAAAAATATGTGATTCAAAATGAGAGTATGGGAAGACAAGTAATTACTGTTGTGAAGGATGAAGATATCATTAGAATTCATGCAATCGATAAAAGAAAGCCAAGTGTTAGTTAAAGATTGATATATCACTATGACACAAAAGATGCTGCGATTCAATCAAGTGAGTTTCTTATAATCAGGTATTCATTTTTGAATTCAACTAATTTTAGTTAAGAGGATACTCTATCCACAATATATATATATATATATATATATATATATATATATATATATATATATATATATATGGGAAAACGGGATATGAGCAATAGGCTCATACTCTTATATGAGCCATTCCAAGTGGCTTCCATTTGGACCAATAGAAAAATAGTGACTTGAAAAGAAAAATTTAAAGAGATATAAATAAAAGACCTCATAAAAGATTTGATAAGTAATAGTTTACCATATTTTTGCCTAGAAACAACTTGTCAAATATGTTACCTAGAAATTAAAAATTAAAATTAATATTATTATTAAATTAAAATTAAAATTAAAATTAAAATTAACGTTAAAGGTAAAGGTAAAAATTAAAATTAAAATTAAAATTAAAATTAAAATTAAAATTAAAATTAATATCAAAGGTTAAAGATTAAAATTAACATTAACATTAATATTAACATTAGCATTAACATTAACATTTAATTTAAAAATCATATTAATAAATATTAATATAATTAACATTAACATTTCTAGTATAATTAACATTAATATTAATATAATTAACATTAACATTATTAACATTTTATTTAATATTAATATTAATATTATTTATTAAATCTTTTATTGGATCTTTTATTTCTAGGCAAACATATTTGGCAAGTTGTTCCTAGGCAAAGATATGATAAGTTATTACTTATCAAATCTTTTATTTATATCTTTTTAAATTTTCTCTTCCAAGTCACTATTTTTTTATTGATCCAAATGGAAGCCACTTGGGATGGCTCATATAAGAGTATGAGCCTATGGCTCATATATATATATATATATATATATATATATATATATATATATATATATATATATATATATATATATATATATATATATATATATATATTGGATCTCATATTATTTACTTTATAGTGCTAACAAAGGGGTGAGCAAAGGTTAGATACGGTTCAAACAAAATCGAATATATAAAAATCAAAATAATCATAAATCGTATTTTTAAAAATAAAAAACCAGACAGTTTATAAAAATGGAAAAACTGAATCGAATTAATTCGGTTCAGTTTTCGGTCGATTCGATTTCATGCACCAATAGTCGAGACTTCACATTTTAGCATATGAGTCAATTTAAATAACAAATTTTCAACAACAAAAAAACTAACATTGTTGCATTTATGAATGATTACAGTTACATAGAATGAAAAAAAATATTAGTATACATAGTGTAATGCCCCGCTCCGCACGGCGCATTACGCTGAAGCGTTGACTCAACGAGTCGCGTGGACCGAAAGAATGTATCGATGCAAAACGATACGAGAGCTAAGTTGTCCCGAGCAACGCATCGAACTGAGTCGATGCGAAGAGTTGCCTTGTCCCTAAGAATGCATCGAGTGAATCGATGCGAAGCGCCGCGTTGCCCCGAAGGATGAGTGCATTGAATCGGCTCGAAGATTCTAAGAAATCGAATCGACCAAGGCGCAAGTCCGAATCGAAGCAAGTATTGATTTTAGTTGGTTTCGTGTGCAGGTCATACTTTGACGGGAAAATATTAGAGGTCGATCTTTTGCAATATTTAGTAAGGGGTCCGCGAAATCAAATCGTCGCCTTACGATGGGCCGAGACTTGGGCACGCTAAGGCAAATCGGGCGTATGATTCAATGAAAGCACGAAGTGCTCGAATGGCTAAGTCAGGAGAGTGGCCGTGCAACAAAGTTAGGGAATCGAGCCGCATCGGCTCGGCGAAACGATGAAGGCATATCGACTCAAGGTGGGAGGATTGACTTCTTTTTACTCCTTCATTCGATAAGTCAAATATATCATTTGTATGCTAAAAGTTAACCTATCGAAGCCACGGGCGTGGCCGATCGGAGATAAAATCATAGTGTGAGTCGAACACTAAGTTAGAACAATTGAAATGATACGTGCATCCTATGCACGAGTCGCTATGGAACATTGGATATCGCAAAGGCGAGCGCCTCGGAGCGCAAGCCGTAAGAACATGGGATAACTGTAATCGGCGAGTGCCTTAGTGCACGAACCATACCGTGCCTTTGATGCACGAGTTAGACGGCTAGAACATTGAAAGACAATAGGCGAGCGCCCTAGCGCGCAAGCCCCGAACCTTGAATGCTAAGTTATAGAATATGGGAATATGGTCGGAACGTGCCTACGTGCACGGGATAATAAAAGATGGCTTCGTTGCGAGAGAATACAGTTGCGGTATGAATGTGGCGAAACTGTCGGATATGACATGTTGCCTCGAAAGGTGTTCGAGACCCTCGGGTCGTTCGGTTGACGAGCATTGAGTTGAGGCACGATGCCATTGAATCATCGAAACGAAGTGCGAAACGAAAGAACATAGAAAGCTAAATGGAAGAAATGCGAGACGATAAGTCTGAGTCTCGGACTCAAGACTATGTTTGGTTGTTTGAAATTGATACTTGAATGATAGGGCATTGCATGGTCGATTGGAATGGGCTCGAGATAAAATGTGATACCGCCCGTGCACGGGTGTTTCCCCCAATCGGATAGTTACCGGATGCGCCCCGGAACCGATTGGCCGCGGAGGGATTCGAATAATCTTTGTAGGCGCACATCAAAACTAGATAGGAAATGCCGCAAATGATGGTATGCAGCGGAAACGTTTCGGTTGTTTTGGGATTGTAACCCAACCCGTGAAACGCCGGGCAGCCCAACCAAATAGTGAGAAAAGAAGGAGAGAAAAGAAAGGAACTCCTTTAGTCCATTCCGACGCGGATACGCCAACGGCCCTCATATAGTTAAGGAACGATGGGTTGAAAGTGTAGGCGCGAATGCGTCCCGCATATAGATCCTACTTAGAGTTGCACTTATAACATGACAGGGAAGAAATGGGGCGTATTCACCTTGCGTCAGTGCAAGGGATGCAAGGGCGAGTGCGTCGACTTGGTAAGCCACGAATCAAACACGAGATTGCTTACTTGCTTGTACATTCAATTCGATAATATGATGCTATGCTAACATGCTTTACGTTTTCGAAGATGCCATGAAATTGACCCTAAGGAGAACATAGCAAGATCATAAGCTAAGTTGCATGACTCAACGTAAATATTAAAGATGTTGGTTTGGAAAGATGATCTTTGATATCAGTACATGCGAGGACGAACGTACTGATCCCCCACCAGCTTCATGCAGGGTGCAGGGAATGAATTGCTCGCGACGAAGCGTTGCTTGAACGTGTTAAGGCTTGGAATGCCGAAGCGCATTGAAGCGTGCTATCGCATTGACGCTCGGACTACGCAGCTGGATTGATGCGGCCGAGATATAGAAGGCATGATGTATGGAACGGTGAAATCCTTTGTGGGCAAGAGAGAACCTGAGTGTTGTAGCCAATCTGGCATATATTGTTAGGCTATCGAAAGCCATTGTAATCTCAGTTTCGAATATCAATAAAGAGAATTGTTTCGTATACTCTGTTTTCCTATCGTTGTAAATATCGAATCAAAAGATAACCATTTGAGAACTTGTCATCTTGCCTTGCACGAGCGCAACTCCAGGCTCGTGCGGCATCACGCCCCCTGCAAGGACGATGATTCGGGTGATTCCGGGTCGGGGCGTGACAAATTGGTATCAGAGCTCTAGGCTCAATTTCCTCTGGACGCTCGCTTTATTACAATTCGAAAAGTTGCCCACCACCACTTGATACCACTCTTGACTCTTCTCGATGCCGTACTGGATGTTCCATACAATAAGTCTAATACAAATCATGAAATTTTGCCGCTTGTGTTTTGGAAATTTCATGATGTTTGCTAAGAAAGTCACGAAGGGTATATTGCATTGAATGCAAACGAGCCGTAAAAATGTTAGTTGCTGCAAGCGCAACGAATTGTGAAATACGATTTGAGATATTGTGGCAATGTAACATGTTGAATGAGAAATAAAATGATGCACGATGTGCAGCGAGTTAATGTGAATATGCGTTAAAATGAAAGTGAGAAGTGATAGCTAATACCGATGTGTTAAACGGATTGTGCATTGACTTGTAAAGTCGAGAGTAATTCGTTGCACGAGGTGCGGTAAATATCGGAAATAATCGTTGCCCGATGTGCAACGCGTGTTGGGAAGTAAAATCATTGCACGTGGTGCAACGCATATCAAATTAATCGTTGCACGAAGTGCAAAGGAAATTGGGAATAAATCGTTGTACAAAGTGAAATGAAAGTGTCGAAAAATAAAATCGTAGCACGATGTGCAACACGTATCGGAAGTGAAATTTGTTGCACGGGGTGCAACGCGTGTCTAAATAAATTGTTGCACGAGATGCAACGTAAGGAAAGAATTGAAATCGTAAATCGATAGAACGAATCGTTCGGTTGCACACCAAACTTATGTTGGCAAACGAGAACATTGACCGAGTTGCGTCGGGTTTTGATAGAATCAAAGTTACGGTTGTGATCAAGCACGATCACTGCGGAAATTGTAAGTCGAAAGAGATTGTCGGTTTGTACTAAGTATAGTGCGAGAGAAATGACTTGAATTCCGAGTGGTATATGCCATACCACGTAGGCGATGAATGACTCGATTTCGAGTGGTATATGGTATAGCACTTGTGCGATGAATTGCATCGGTGTATTGTGAGAATTGCGAAAGGTTTGTCCGCAACAGACGGGTGAGTACCGAGACTCGATTGAAAAATTTGTGCGACGGCATGTTGATGCAAGTGTTCTTCGAGATTCGGTTGGGACGATAAGGCGAGACTCGTATCGATGAACGATACGTTGGACGAAAGTTATAAGTTGGTCGGACGACCGAGACTAGCGAATTGATTTTGCCTTGATGCAACAATCGGATCGACGGGAAAGGAAAACTTGAACTTATAAATGAGTCGCACGACTTGCGATCTCAGTAGAAACGTTGGGCGAGACGAATCGAATCGTACGACTTGCGATCTCGATAGAAATGTTGGGCGATGTGAATTGTAATCGTATCGCACGATGTGCGATTTCGGTAAGAAAGTTGGTTGACGCGAGAAATCGTGCCTAAGAAATAGTTGGTTACGCTACGGCGACACTCATTTGAGTACGACTGGAAAACACGTGAAACTTAGAGGGCGTGATCGTATAACTCGAGGGCACGATGTTGGATAATCGGTAACTCGGTTACGCGATCAAAGTATAGCGGGATGCGGCGAATCGGAGAACGAGTAGATGCGTATAGAAAAGTTGTTGCGAACTTGGATGTATGCAAGGCGAGTTAAGTTGACGTTGAAACAGATTCAAAGTTGACCCTTACGTTATCGAAATGGAAACGGCATATCAAGATCGATACGTAAGAAAACATAAGCGAAGTGAGAATACAAAATGGAATGCGCCTTGCGCTATCAAAATTTTGTAAGTAAGGATACGAGAATGAACGAACTTGGTTGATCGTAAATTTTGTGATTGATCAAAGACGAGACTATAAGTCATCGACGATTGCTCGATGCGTATAGCATCTCGTGTGTCGACCCACAAATAAGATAGACTCGAACTCGATGCGAGAAGATGTTTCGTAAATTACGGGATCATCGACGGTAGTGCATGACTTGACTCGGAAGATACTTGTGCATCAGTTGCGCCGATAGAAATGGTTGTGTCCGAAATTGGGTATTCGCATAGAATCGTCGGAACGTGATTTGGCTCCGAAATAAGATATAGCATGGTTCGTATTAAACTGTCCTTCGTTAATGATCCACAATTATCGAGCGTAGCTTCGGGGCAGCTGACCCTAGAAGACTTGACCGCCAAATCAAATTGAATACTGCAGACCGTAAGATGACCCATGCGATATCGCATATGGGATTGCACCGATAACAAATATAACACGGTGCATGTTGATGATAAGTCTAGGCGATTGCGAGGAACGTGCTATGCACGAGAGGGAACGATAAGGGAATGGCTTACGAGTCATGTCGTTAGATCCGGATTCACCTTGCAATTGAGCTTGCGTGAATCGAAATTATGTTCAATGTTGCGAGACGGATAAGTTGGGAATTTGGCTAGTGATTTCCTACTTGTTAGGAAATTGAATGTAAGACGCGTCGTTAAGACATTCGTGTCAAGGCGATCGTTGTCCTGAGCACCATCGCCTTGATATAAACTTTCGTGTCGGATAGATTGTGGCCTTTGTGCAATGTCAATTTAAACTTGCGTCGGAAGAATCTAAGCACGGTGCCTTGGAAAGTAACCTAGCGGGCGTAGCCCTGAATGTTGATGCATTTGCAAGTCAACAAAGAAAATCGTATCGAGACAAGTTGCAAGCGAGACTTCGGAAATAGTTGGACAGCGACATCGAACGCAAGGCGTTGCGGAGACTCGTTGTGATTGGATGCGCGACGGCTTGACGCGACGCATAGAGTTGGTAGTCCATGTGAAACATACGAAATGAGAAATGCGATTTTGAATCGCATAGCGTTATACAATAAAATTTCGAGAACAAATACTATGGATGAGTCCGATCGAGAGTACGAGATGGCAAGCATAGGATTGAAATTTACCTGTCAGCTTTGTTCCAATTTGCTACGACTGGACTTGGTCGAAATACACATATCTTCGGGACGCCTTGAATATAGGTACGAATCCAAATCGAGTTGTATCCAAATTCAAATCGAGCTGCAGGGATGACTTGAAATGTTAGTAAAAAGCTTGCGAGATATTATGAAATCGAACAACATTGGTGGGACGAGATCGTGAAACGATCTATAAAACACTTATTCAGAGTGTTGGTTTTGGTTCGAGGACGAACCTTGTTTTGAGTGGTATATTCTGTAATGCCCCGCTCCGCACGGCGCATTACGCTGAAGCGTTGACTCAACGAGTCGCGTGGACCGAAAGAATGTATCGATGCAAAACGATACGAGAGCTAAGTTGTCCCGAGCAACGCATCGAACTGAGTCGATGCGAAGAGTTGCCTTGTCCCTAAGAATGCATCGAGTGAATCGATGCGAAGCGCCGCGTTGCCCCGAAGGATGAGTGCATTGAATCGGCTCGAAGATTCTAAAAAATCGAATCGACCAAGGCGCAAGTCCGAATCGAAGCAAGTATTGATTTTAGTTGGTTTCGTGTGCAGGTCATACTTTGACGGGAAAATATTAGAGGTCGATCTTTTGCAATATTTAGTAAGGGGTCCACGAAATCAAATCGTCGCCTTGCGACGGGCCGAGACTTGGGCACGCTAAGGCAAATCGGGCGTATGATTCAATGAAAGCACGAAGTGCTCGAATGGCTAAGTCAGGAGAGTGGCCGTGCAACAAAGTTAGGGAATCGAGCCGCATCGGCTCGGCGAAACGATGAAGGCATATCGACTCAAGGTGGGAGGATTAACTTCTTTTTACTCCTTCATTCGATAAGTCAAATATATCATTTGTATGCTAAAAGTTAACCTATCGAAGCCACGGGCGTGGCCGATCGGAGATAAAATCATAGTGTGAGTCGAACACTAAGTTAGAACAATTGAAATGATACGTGCATCCTATGCACGAGTCGCTATGGAACATTGGATATCGCAAAGGCGAGCGCCTCGGAGCGCAAGCCGTAAGAACATGGGATAACTGTAATCGGCGAGTGCCTTAGTGCACGAACCATACCGTGCCTTTGATGCACGAGTTAGACGGCTAGAACATTGAAAGACAATAGGCGAGCGCCCTAGCGCGCAAGCCCCGAACCTTGAATGCTAAGTTATAGAATATGGGAATATGGTCGGAACGTGCCTACGTGCACGGGATAATAAAAGATGGCTTCGTTGCGAGAGAATACAGTTGCGGTATGAATGTGGCGGAACTGTCGGATATGACATGTTGCCTCGAAAGGTGTTCGAGACCCTCGGGTCGTTCGGTTGACGAGCATTGAGTTGAGGCACGATGCCATTGAATCATCGAAACGAAGTGCGAAACGAAAGAACATAGAAAGCTAAATGGAAGAAATGCGAGACGATAAGTCTGAGTCTCGGACTCAAGACTATGTTTGGTTGTTTGAAATTGATACTTGAATGATAGGGCGTTGCATGGTCGATTGGAATGGGCTCGAGATAAAATGTGATACCGCCCGTGCACGGGTGTTTCCCCCAATCGGATAGTTACCGGATGCGCCCCGGAACCGATTGGCCGCGGAGGGATTCGAATAATCTTTGTAGGCGCACATCAAAACTAGATGGGAAATGCCGCAAATGATGGTATGCAGCGGGAACGTTTCGGTTGTTTTGGGATTGTAACCCAACCCGTGAAACGCCGGGCAGCCCAACCAAATAGTGAGAAAAGAAGGAGAGAAAAGAAAGGAACTCCTTTAGTCCATTCCGGCGCGGATACGCCAACGGCCCTCATATAGTTAAGGAACGATGGGTTGAAAGTGTAGGCGCGAATGCGTCCCGCATATAGATCCTACTTAGAGTTGCACTTATAACATGACAGGGAAGAAATGGGGCGTATTCACCTTGCGTCAGTGCAAGGGATGCAAGGGCGAGTGCGTCGACTTGGTAAGCCACGAATCAAACACGAGATTGCTTGCTTGCTTGTACATTCAATTCGATAATATGATGCTATGCTAACATGCTTTACGTTTTCGAAGATGCCATGAAATTGACCCTAAGGAGAACATAGCAAGATCATAAGCTAAGTTGCATGACTCAACGTAAATATTAAAGATGTTGGTTTGGAAAGATGATCTTTGATATCAGTACATGCGAGGACGAACGTACTGATCCCCCACCAGCTTCATGCAGGGTGCAGGAAATGAATTGCTCGCGGCGAAGCGTTGCTTGAACGTGTTAAGGCTTGGAATGCCGAAGCGCATTGAAGCGTGCTATCGCATTGACGCTCGGACTACGCAGCTGGATTGATGCGGCCGAGATGTAGAAGGCATGATGTATGGAACGGTGAAATCCTTTGTGGGCAAGAGAGAACCTGAGTGTTGTAGCCAATCTGGCATATATTGTTAGGCTATCGAAAGCCATTGTAATCTCAGTTTCGAATATCAATAAAGAGAATTGTTTCGTATACTCTGTTTTCCTATCGTTGTAAATATCGAATCAAAAGATAACTATTTGAGAACTTGTCATCTTGCCTTGCACGAGCGCAACTCCAGGCTCGTGCGGCATCACGCCCCCTGCAAGGACGATGATTCGGGTGATTCCGGGTCGGGGCGTGACACATAGATTGAGGGTGGAGAGAGAACGCTCAAAGAAGCGACGACAAGTGTCAGCAAAGAATGGAAGAAGAGAGTGAGCATAGATAGGGTTAGCGAAAAATATTAGTATATATAAATTGGAGATAGTTTGGTAAATTATTGAATCTAAATCGATTTTCGGTTCGATTCGGTTACTTGGACCAAAAATCGAAAATCGAACCGATATTTTAAATGTTCAAATCTCCAAACCGAAAACCGAACCTATAACCATAAAACCGACCGAACCGATATTTTAAAGTTTAAAATCTCCAAACCGATAATCGAACCTATAAAACCAAACGGTTGTAGTATTTCGGTTCGGTTCGGTTTTCAACAATTATATGCTCACTCCTAGACGATAGAGAGCATAAGCTTAGCCAAATAGATTACTATTATTGATGCGAAAGATGTGGCTGTGGTCAATTATGAAGCTTCTACAATCTATTATTCTATTCTAGTATACAATTGAAAAAGTAGGTTTTACCGTAAAAATTTTTTTTTTCCAAAAATACCCTTCAATATATATACTAATTGAAAAAAATAGATACAATAAATTCCACCGACAACCATTTAAAAAAATGCATTCTGAAAAATTTAATGTGTTACGGAAATGGTTTTTGCTACTTGCTAAGTCTTCTAAGTTGTTACTACGAAATTCGAAGGATTGAATCCAAAACCTATATAATTAAAAGCAGCAAAGTTAAACCAATTCACAACTTCATCCACTTGCTAAGTCTTCTAAGTTGTTACCACGAAATTCGAAAGATTGAATCCAAAACCTATATAATTAAAAGCGGTAAAGTTAAACCAATTCACAACTTCATCCACTCCAATATATTTTAATCTTCCTAATTATAGTCTATGAATAATAGATACTTGCCTGCATATATATACTAGTTTTAGTTAAAGGAAAATGAGCCATAAATTCATTTTATAGAATGGGCCATGTGGCAAAAGATGGGTCCTTAATTTAAAAAGGAGAAATTATATGTTGCCTCTCACTTATTTTACCATAATTTAAGGTGTACTTTACCGAATTATCATAATATATGAAAATTTTCACTTTTAACGAAAATAGTCGACGACTAATTGTCAACTTCTTTGACCTACATAAATAAATAAAAAAAGAAATTGTAAGTTGCACTCCATTTATTTTACGATAATACAAAGTGCACCCCACTTATTTGAGGGTATTTTGGTCATAATTCATGGTGCACCATACTTAAATGGGGATCAAAGGAGTCGACTGTTCGTTATTTGATTATTTTTTTGTTAAAAGTGAAAATTTTTATACATTTTGTTAATTTGATGGGATGCATCTTGAATTATAGTAAAACAAGTCGGAATAATACAAAGTTTTCTTTAAAAAAAAGTTGGTGGGGATCAGGAGCAGATCTGTTGTCTCATTTAATTATAGGGATAATTTAGCAAATGCCCCCATTCTAAATGTTGAAATTAGTATATACCCCCACTATTTTATTTATCTACCAAATACCCCCATTTTTGATATAAAATAATAAAAATTTAAGATATACCCCCACTCTTTTACATAGGAGTGGGGGTATTTGCTAAATAAAATAAATAGTGGGGGTATATGCTAGTTTTAACATTTGGAATGGGGGTATTTGCTAAATTATCCCTTAATTATATCTATTTTTGTTCCTCTTTCTATGTTGGCCACCATTCATATATCTACTCCATAACTCACATGTAATAAAAAGGGAACAAAAATGGACAGAATTAAATGGGACAACAGATCTCCGGTGGGGATCATATCACCAAAAGAGTAAAAAGTTCCTCGGTTTTCTCACACGGAGTGAGAGCAGAGAGAGCAATGGAGGCAGAGCTGAAGGGAGTGGTGATCATCTCTCTCCCTCCTCCGGAAGACCCATCCCAAGGAAACACCATCACTGCCTTCACCTACTCCACTTCTCCTCCTCCTCGACAACAACAGAACCACCACCACCACCAGCGTCTTGCCGATCAGAGGGCAATGTCTATCCCGACGGGTTCGTGCCGAATACACACCCTTTTTTTACAAGTTTTCAGAAAATAAATATAAGTAGATTGCTGATGAGTGCGATGTGTTTGGCTATAGTGTTTAATTGCCGCTTTATGTTGCTAATTGAAGAAGCATATGGGAGGTGTGTGGAGTGAAAGGTTAAGGTGGTTCATGGAGGGTTGGGGGGTGGTATTGACTTAGTTTTGTGCAACTTGAGGGGTACTGGAAGAGAATGCAACTCTTGGTCAGTTTTTCTAGTTCTAGTGACAATTTTAAATCTATATATTCTATGCATGTATTCCTCTTCTTATCGAACTTCCTTGATGTAGTGGCTTTTGAACAATAAATGATGAGGAAGCCATCAGATATCCGGCAATGCCCCCACCAGGCAAATTCCTTTGGTAGAAACTAGGGATACTACAAATTGGTGTTGTATTATATTGTGCTTCTGCTAGATAATATGTATCAGACACCAACTAGTACATGCCAAAATCAGTGTTGTATTTCTGTCGTTTTGTCCATATCGTATAAGATGGTATTTGTATCCGTGTAACATAGGTCACAGCATTGGTTTAGTCTGTATTGCCACATTTTCCTTGTCAATCTTGCAAGAGGTTAGTTGTTCTCATAAGTCGTCGTAAATCGGTCAACCCCCATTGATTTGCACTGTAGAACGACTTTTTGGAATCATGTTTTCATTCCAGAACGCTAACTGTAGCATTCTGAAATTGAAAACCCAAGCAAATCGATATTACTCCCAGTTGCACACGTCTGATTGTTTTGATTAGAAAATGGACATGATTCAACACCATAAATTGATAAAAGTACATTTTGCACTTGACTGCAGCAATCAAGAGGCCTACCCCCATTAGAAATGAAGGAACATTACTCCGTGTAGCACATTGCACTTCACCTAAGTGTCCCGCAAAAGAAGCCTACCCCCAATCCACCCAATTCTCCGTTCTACGTTCTATACTAAGTGGCTTACCTTGTTCACCCTTTCGTTCCCATTCCATGACTTTCTGTATTATAGGTAAGCTTGGCTTGTCACCTTGGGAAGGAATGTCTTGGAATAGAGAATTGGTCTTACTCCTAGAAAAAGTGACAAACTTTAAATGGAAGTAGTAAAGGACATACGTACTTCCGTTGATAAATGTAATTTAGGTTCACATGAAATGTAAAGGAGAGATTGATATGTTGAGGCATCTCTTCTTCTGTATTCTTGCTTGCTTTTAAGTTCTCAATTTATTAATGTGTGGTACTACTTGTCATCCTTGATTGGTGGTCATTGTGAGGCCCCTCCTGCTTTCCTGCATGTGCTTGTTGTCCCTCCATATACCATATGTGACTGACACTTCAAGTCATCCTTGGTTGGTCTCCTCTCATAGGTAGGAGCCACATCATCCCCTAAGCTATATCTTTGCTGACATCAAATCCCCCACAAACCATTGATTATCTACCACGAATTAATAAAATGGGTCCGTCCACTAGTGCTTTCTCTGTATTGGAATAACTACTGCACCTCTTGTCCTTAACTTTTCTCCTCTTTGATTGTGCAAATGGTGCTGGTTCTCTTAGAGATCTTGACGCATATTGTATTTCACTGGTTACATTAACCTTTCGCCAAAATCAGGTTGTCGTGTCGTGCTCTCCTACACACACAAATAAATAAGTAAATAAAATAAATAAATAAATTCTTGGATTTCTTTACACTTAAGCATTCAACCTTAGCCCGGGGCAGGATAAGTTGTGTGTCTGATTAGTACTAGGCACTCCCAAGTTTCAAAGAGATTATGATCACATCTCCTAGTGGCAGGTATTGATCTTCTGGGCTTAGCTAGGCATTTGGTGTTATATCCACTGCTTATAGACATCTTTTCTGCTATTCTCAGACTGACACACAAGGATAACACTCCAAGAGAATCTTGCTTGCACAATCCCTATATCATATTATATCATCCACAAGCAAGGACTGAATGTATATATTTAACTTCCACTGGAAATTAATTATACCCATGTTTTAGATTTTGTATGTTTCTTCCCAGATGATGGCACTTTTGAGCCTCCTACACTTGATCTAGGTAAGCAGTCTAGTCTACTGGTGCAATATAATCTTTGGTACCAAAGCTAATGCCAGCTCCACTTGATCTAGGTCTTTGACCATTTAGCCTAGAACAATACAGAACTAGAATCAGGATACGGATATATTTGAATTAAGATTTCGATAAATTTGAATCTACCCATGTTGTCAAGATATGAACGGTGAGTCATTTTTATAATTATTTTCTTCTGCATCATAGATGAATTGCTCCAGTTATTAGGATAAGATAGTGGACATCTATAGAAAACCTATAGACATCTACAAACTAATTAAGCAGTGTCTGCTTTTATGTTAAATGTAAACTAAATTGTATTTTGTAGATGTCGGTATGTGTTTTTTAGAATTTTTTTTAGAATATTTAAACATGGAATTGAACCAATTCTGGTTGATGTATAGAGAAAGAGACATAATACTTTCTTATGATACATAATTATATATCTTTGGAGAAACAAATTAGGCCAACGACAAAAATAGTGAAAGGAGTAAATATACAATCACATGTGAACCTTAAACCAAAGCATCGCAACTATGTTATGTATATAATACTCTCCTCACACACATGCACACTCAAACATGGACATAAATCCCATTGGATATAAAGTATGTACAGTCAGGTTGCAAAGTCAAACACTTAATCCAAGATTGTGAGTAGCTTCCAACGAGCATATAATAATATAATATATTAGCAGTATCAAAACTAACTTGAAATTGATTTCATTTCAAATAATCATTAGTACAAATCATTAATAGCTTATGAAAGTAAATAATCTTCTATTGGAATATCTGTGAAGAAAATATAACAAAACAAAGAAAAGCAGACTGTATCGTATATTGTGAGATACAGTTTAGATAAGATATGAAAGATCATGTTGCATAGAAGATTATGTCATGTCAACCATTGGATGATGTATCCTCATATAATAACAACTCTGAAATCAGAAAATGCGTAAGATTGAGATTTTATCCCTTTTTCACTTTTCAAAATAGGATTGCTCATCTTGTTTATTTTGTTGAATTGGGATTTATTCTCTTTTTTCCTCTCTAAATCAGGATTAAATAGAGTCGTTTTCTTGCTATAAATAAGGGAGTGTAATCAGATGAAGAAGTGCTGACTTATAAGAAATTACTGAATACTCGTGAACCTCTCGCAGATCTTATCCTTGTTTGTTCCTCTCATCTTCCGCTTTCTCTTCATCTTCTTCCTAGCTCTGTTCAATTCATTGCCAATACTCCAAGAGCATTCTTGAATTGTTTTATTCTTTAGAATCTTAGATAGGGAAGCATTGCAGGCAAGTCGTATTAAGGACTATTATTTGTAATAGCGGAAATATCTTACTGACATTTAATAGCCACTAGTCAATCCTCTGTTCTTTTATTAGCAGTTTTTCTATCCTTTCTGCTTGAGTGTAGTTTAAATTTACAATGTAGTTTAGTACTTGAGTTTGAATAGGTTGTAACAAAAGATTCTACATGCAATTTTCAGCTAACTCTTGGTTGTCTTGAACATATGCAGACAGTATTACACATCTATATTCGTTGGGAATCCTCCAAGACCATATTTTCTTGACGTAGATACAGGAAGTGACCTGACATGGGTTCAATGTGATGCTCCATGCACTAGCTGTGCTAAGGTATGTTCAATGTACTTGTCTGAGATGGGTTTCTGGTTGTTTTTTCATGGTAAAATATGTGTCACATTGTTTTCTCTAATGTATATGCTGAAGCTGTTTCCTGAACGAGGGACTTACAATTCTAAATGACTGTTGCCTCTTAATCAGTATTAACTGACACATAAAATTATGTGCTGCCATTACAACTAGATACTTGGAAACGGTTGAAATTTCATGAGAATCGACTGCACATGAAGTAATCAAATCATGATGGAAAAAACATTTTGTTGCAATATCGACATAACTATGTGAACAAATTTAATAGTATTAACGTAACTGATGATTTTGTTATGCACTCATTCCATAGCTCTTTTTTCTTCTTTTTCTACAAGGCCAGTCATTAATGACCGCCCCTATCCTGGGCTACTAGCACCAAGACCCCTTCCCTTTTGATTACTTTTTTGTCCAAGCTAGGATTCAAACCCTTGCCCACTTTTTCCCTCCCCTACCAGTGCTACCACTGGACCACCCCCTGGTGGTATTCCTGAACTGGTTATTGATTAATTGGATTAAGTGATCTCTTAATTGCACTTCTGCAGCCACCTGGACCTTCTGACTAATCCTATTAGTTGACCAATTGATTACCGTTTAATCCATTGTAAATCAAAGGATGTCATTAATGTAAGAAGAGAGCATATAATTAATATAGTATCAAGGTTCATGTGTTTTCCTTTTAATAATAATTCTTTTTAGAAAATTGTAGAAGTAAAACTGAATAATATCATATAATTTCAAGACGCATTTGCAACGTAATCAATGATCACATGAGCATATTAGAGTTTAGATGTAAGTCACCAAAAGACAGTCACTTGATGCAAGTCGCTAAAATATCGCCACTTGCAGCACAGTGACAAATTTGTCACGTAAAAGTCTTTTCAACAATTTATTTGATTTGGACAAGAGGGAAAGAAAGAGGGACCTTCTGTTATGACAATGACCATCTTATGTCACTCAATTCATGTTTAAGGTGCTAGAAGAAGTAAAGGTTATACAGCATTCAAGAGCCTAGAAGGCAGGATAATAAGTGGGGTTGTCAACATCAAAGGAGCTGGACAAGGGGTTGCCAACCGCAAAGTTAGTCATTGTGGTCTCTGACAAAAATCATCATAACAAATACCTTAATATGCTCAATTGAGTAAATATGAGGAAAAATAGTTGTTACGGTAGTGCTTGTTAGTGGTGGTTTTTGTTGCCCTTACAATCAAAAAACAGTTTATTTCACTTGAAAGTAAGATAAAGGGAGGGGTGGGTGGGCCAGGGGGACACTGTTTTGAAGTGTAGATTTTGGCACTGAAAATGCATACTCCATAGGTGAATAGATCTATGCTTCCAGCTGCACCAATAAACAGTCCAATAGTTTGTAATGCCATGGATGTCATTTCTAGATCAAAGTAAGGTCTAATTAATTTCTTGAACTATGAGATGATAAGTCCTGCTGATCATCAACTATATGCAAGCCTTACTACATATACATTTTTGGAGATAAAGTCTTGTTACCTTATCAGGTATCCCTCCCAAAGGTTCTTATGTCAAATATATCTGAAACATAGCACTTGACATACTTTTCACATGTCCAAGTAACTTGCTGATATGTTAATCTACGGATATACTTTTGTATCCAAAGTTTATTGTAAGAACTCCATTGAAAGGCCTTTATCTTTGCAATATATATGCAAAAAAATAACACCGGATAAATCCTAACAAAGTAATTTTATCAGGGACCTCATCCACTGTACAAGCCCACCAAGGGGAGAATAGTTCCACCAAGGGACTCATTGTGCCTGGAAGTTCAAAGTAATTTGAACAATCAGCAGTGTGAATCATGTAAGCAATGTGACTATGAGATAGAATATGCAGACCATAGCTCATCTATGGGTGTACTTGCCAAGGACGACATGCATCTTATCCTAGCAAACAATGACAGGGCAAAATTGGTTTTTGTATTTGGGTATGAATCTATGATGTGGCATCCTTCAAAAATATAGGCTTCTTTCATTGCTTGAAGTGCTCACTCATGTACTGCTTAACACATATATAGGTGTGCATATGATCAACAAGGCCAACTTTTTGCTTCTCCTGCAAAGACAGATGGAATTCTAGGACTTAGCAGTGCTAAAGTTAGCCTGCCTTCTCAACTAGCCAGTCAAGGAATTATCAATAATGTCATTGGACATTGCATTACTGATGAAGCTAATAGTGGTGGGTATATGTTCTTAGGTGATGATTTCGTACCTAGCTGGGGCATGAATTGGACTCCTACAGTTATCGGACTTACGTGAGTACCCTTGTTATGTATACTTTGCTACATCCATTTAGGAGTTTTCATAGTAGAATGATTATTTTGTCTCACAGCTGAAGATATTCCATCATAAACATTGAAAATGTTATTCTTTTTTCCTTCTACGCACATGGCTGTCAGTTTGCAGATTATACTTTTAACTGTTTTTGAACTGGTTAATTGAGAGATCCATAGGCTGTATGTTCAAAATACAATATAGGTACAATGCGCATTAGTTTTTCTTATCAGCAATTAATAACTAAGTTTGGTTTGTTCTTGTAGGAGCTGCATATTGTCTTTTCTTGATGTTATGTTAAACTATCTTGGGTTCCTTTGACTTGCTGATATTGTATTGTAGTGTAGTGTGCGTGTGTGTGTGTGTGTGTGTGTGTGTGACCTCTAGCTCAAGTGGCTAGTGTAGAGGCATAAGGCCCGAGGAGGCGATGGTTCGATTCCCAGTGGAAGGCAATCATGGAATAATTACCTTCGTCCATGTATATATATATATATATATATATATATATATATATATATATTGGAGTGAAAAAGAATAGCCGATTAATATCAAGTCAGTATACAAAGTTAAGATTATTCTTCATAAGATCTTCAGTGAATTGGTGATAAGGTGGCAATACAACACAACAAATTAAGACGCTTGTATCTAGCTAATTACAATTTATGATCTGGTCTCGTCTACTGAGATTTGCTTACTTATACTTTTGTGAGTTATGTACTGGTAGCTAATAGATGAAATAGCAAGTGACCAAATAATATAAAAACATGATGCACAGATTGCCCATCGTCATCATGGCCTCCCAAACTCGTAATTCAACCTGGGTTGCATTGTAGGTGCTATAGCAGCTGTACAATAAGGAGATGAGAAACATGAGAGTTAAAAATGCTAAAACTTGGAGTTGGAACCTGGGTGGATTGTTTAACTTAGCTTGATTGTTTAGCTTGTGAACCACTAGATTGGTACTCCTTACAAGAGATGCTACTTATGGCATGGAATCTGCTGACCATCAATATATCATGCTAGCATCTGTGGCCATAATAAGAGTGATAATGGGGAAACATATAATTCCAGTAAGTGAATGACTATAGGTGACATCATTATCAGCATGAAACAAACTCAAAGAAAATTGATTACGGAAGAATCATATACATACAGTGTCATGAAGATGTCCAACAGTTTAAGCATCATCATAAATATTTTTGTACAAGAGTCAGCAAGAGGATTAGGCGATTAGCTTACCTCTGCACAACATAATTTTCATATGGAGAAGAAGTGCAGTTTCTAGATTTGTTTATGTACTTCTGATAGAGCAGAACCAAGCATCAAGTAGTTGAAATATATATGAAGGTAATTGGGATTTGGGAGTGGCATCACATGATTTATCTTTCTTGAAAGCATTACAACCAAGATTAATAAGTAATTTGTTAAATTTAACCTCTAGACCAAGAAAAAAGGAAAAAGAAAGGAAGTATAGCTTGAATAATAAGACCCCAAGGTCGTGAACTACCAGGGAATTATTGCAGTTCTTGTATTTTGGTTCATCGTTATTTTGGAACCGAGGGGGAATAAATTTGGGGTTCCAGTACCTTTTCTGTTTGTTCTGAACTAAAAAGCATGTACACGGGCGTGGTATACACCATGCATAAGGACAAGATACATAAACTTTGTGAAAGGTTATATATATGTATATATTTTCTTTTTTTTTGAAATTATATATATATATATATATATATATATATATATATATATATATATATATATTTGACATGACTACCCTTAACTTCTTAGTTAATATTGATTTACTGTCCACTATCACATTTGACAAATTTAGGACGATAATCCCCTTAGCCACCACCATATTCTTCCTCTTCCCATCCCTATACCCTAATTCAATACCACCATCTTCTTCCTCCTTCCATCCTTAAACCCCAATTCAACACCACCATCTTCTTCCTCCTTCCTCGTCCCCATGTTCTCTCTCCCCCCCAACATCTTCTTCCTCCTAAACCCTACTCACTATCATCAACTCTTCCTCCTTTCTCATCTATAAACCCTAACCTACCACCATCTTCTCCTCCTCCCAAAACTCGAATCGACAACCACTATCCTCTTTCTTTCCTCTTCCAGATGGCTTCATGAGCACGGAGCACCCCCCCCCCCCCCCCCCCCCCCCCCCCAACACCCTACCACCAATAACCAGCACCGTCATGTTCATGGCACTGGGGTGTAAATGTCATTAGGGCAAAATTGAGGGTAATTAAGTGCAAATAAGCCTTCTTTTTTCTTTAGCTTTATCGTGCTCCATACCCAACTTCCTTCTGACGGGAAAAAGCTTATGATGATTAACAGAATTCATGCTCGTCTCTGAGATACAACCAAAATATGTAGCACTTGAAACTGAAGGTTAATTGAATTGGTGACTTCTATCCACCTGATCACACAAAACAATTCCATTTAAAGAGTAATCACTCGAGAAAGCCAAAATAGATGGCTGAAATCAATGCCAAGGATCAAATCATACCTTCTAACCCTTGTTTCAAAATGGTGTTGGTTATTCAGCATAGCTTTGGATTGAGAAGGCCATGTGATAACCTTGACCAACTTTTCCGACCGGATATCAAACATATGTCATAACATGTGGTGCCAAATTCCTGCTTGAAACTATAGACAAATGAGGCTTCCTATAATGATCTAAACAGCTAGATGGTAAGATGCTAAGTTCGTTATTGGGAATAAGAGTCACAAAACACATTCCTCAAAAGAAGCAAGGCAAAAGAAAACAAAAATACTAGCTACCAATCTAAATGGCACATGGGACAATTCAGGTGCTATAGTATTTATTGTCTCTATGTTATAGAAAATATGCATGTTGACACTTTCAACAACAAAATTTTGCTAAAAAAAGTTCCTACATCGCTTCTCAAAATTTTAGAACTGGTGGATGGTAGTTGTTCTCAATATATAATATTAAGGATTTAACTAAAGAAATATGGAATTGGTTCAATTCTCTGAATTTCGCATGACTATTTTTTCATGGATTTGTCAGGAGCTTCTATCAAACAGAGGTTCGTAAATTAAGCTATGGAGGCCAACGGATCAGCATGGGAGTGAAGGGAGATGACGTCAAGCAAGTAGTTTTTGACACCGGTAGCTCTTATACATATTTCACAAATGAAGCCTACACCAAGCTGGTCACCTTAGTAAGTATGCGCTAGTTAACAAGTTATACTTACTTGAGTGAGGATGATTCTAACCTTGTGAATTTGACAGCTTGGATCTTTCTCTAATGGTTTTGGGCGGGATGACACAGATCAGACACTGCCAGTTTGTTGGCGCGCTGATTTTCCTGTCAGGTATAGTGTCCACTAAACTAGATTGCAGCAACCATTGAAACACAAAGCTTAAGCACTATGTGGTATAAATGAACATCTCATTGGCAATGTAACCTGGACACTTAAATTTTCATTTCTTGTTGTGTCAGACACTTGGACACTTTCATGATCCTCTAGGATACTCTAGCCTCTAGGTCATCAAATCATGGTGGTATGACGACTCCACTATTACATAGACACTTTAAAAAGAACAATGCTATGTCACAAAGCGAAACAAATGTCTAAATCATTTCAAACATACTGTTAAGCAAAGCTGTCAACACATCATACTTTAGATTCTTCTTTTTTCCTTGATTACAACGTTTTTTTTCCCTATTTCTTTCAGTACCCACATGATAATCTCGACTCACATGCCATTCTTGTCTTTTCCTTGGAACACGGTGATTCATTTTCTCACTATCACAACTTAAAGATGGGAAAGATGTGTGTACCTCTCCTCCTTCCCCCCACCACAACCCTATCCAGCCAACAAACACTGACACATCCTCGGGCACACATATTCTAATGTTGATAAGGTACGTGTCCTGCAGGTCTGTGAAGGATGTGAGTCACTTTTTTGAGCCGTTGACTCTACATTTTGGAAAGAGGTGGTGGATAGTGCCAACAACGTTTGCAATTCCTCCGGATGGTTACCTGATAATTAGTGTAAGACTCCAAACTCTCAATATAGTGAATTTTCTCTCAAATTTCTCAGTTAAGTACTATCATCAACAATGACACAAATGAACCTTATCCATATTTCATGATGCTGAATAAGGGTAATGTGTGCTTGGGAATACTTGATGGCAGTGAAGTACATGATGGATCAGCAATCAGCAATTATACTAGGAGGTAGGCAGTGAAATTTCCTTGAACTGAATAGTTACTGGTAACAAAAGACGAGCTCTTAATTTATTTTTCAAGTTGTTAGAAGTTGGGAGTGAAGAAACAAACAGATTGTTCCGAGCAGATAACCACATTTTCATATATTGCACTCTGCAGATATTTCATTGCGTGGGAAGTTGGTGGTGTATGACAATGTGCAGCAGAAGATAGGTTGGTTTCAGTCCACCTGCAGTACTAAACCTCAGAGAAGAAGCAAGGACTTCCCTTTCTTCATCTAAGAAAGCTGCATTGTTCTATTGGAAGAGTAAATGCTATAGATCGTGTAGATAATATCGGTCACTCTTTATGGCGTAGAATGTCTAACATCATGAAGACGCACTGCATTGTATGGGTCTTCATATTTGTGCACTTTCTTTCACCAGTGTTTGTAATAGCAGGTTACACATAGTAGCATCCACCTTGCGGTTGCTCATAGATGCTTAATATTGTACCTTCACTTCCCATAGACTCAAAATAACGTATACTTCTTGTATTGTTTCTGAATGATGTATAGTTGTGGTTGTGTGATGATCGTTTAATTTGTCTAACCAAGTTACTAGAGATTATAATGCTTCTCAATGATAATCAAAAGCTACTTATAAAAGACTTCATTATGACAATGGTGGATTTTCAATTTTACCAATAGGATGCAATAGCTACTCGGATGTAGAAGACATTTGTTTGCTGTTTAGAAATAAAGAGTTCGGTTTATTTCTGGGCATAAGAAAAAGGGTTCGGCTATACACAGCCCAAGACTTGCTAAGGACATCCAACATAACTTAAATGTCATGTTAAAAGACCAATATACCCCCAAGATTTTCTAAGAACACCTCACCAAAAAAAAAAAATCTGCGACAAACACGACAAATACTTGTCGAACGGACAATGGTCTGTTCGACAAGTATTGGTCGAACATGTCTTCTTCTGTTCGACAAATACTGGTCGAACGTGTCTTCTTGTGTTCGACAAACACTGGTCGAACATATTCTAATCGAACATGCCATCTTCTGTTCGACATATTCTGGTCGAACGTACACACTATAGTTCGACTGTCGTGGGTCGAACATTCCTCTGTGAGTTCGACAAACCAGGGTCGAACCTACCCGTGAATACACCCAATTTTTTTTTTTTTTTTTTTTTTTTTGTTTTAACAACAGTTTATGGTCGGCGGAGGGGGATCGGAAAGCGGGGGGAGGGGGAGGGGGAGGGGGGAGGGGGAGGAGGAGGAGGCGGGTCCGGGGGGGGGGGGGGGGGGGGGGGGGGGGGGGGGGGGGTCGGCGGAGGGGGGAAGGGGAAGGGGAATGGGAGGGAAGGGGAGTATGGGTGTGTTCAGCAGCAAGGGTAGAATAGGAAAAAAAAATTAAATGGGGTGTCCTTAGCAAGTCTTGGGGTGTCAATAGCCGGACCATAAGAAAAACTTTTAACCGGAACAGGTCTTTCAACCAACTTGGAACTACAAATACAAAACATAAATTTCGAGGGATAAAAATTAGTCTAAAGCTGTGACTCAGAGAGATCAAATGAAAATATGAAAAAGGAATTGTGGGCAAACTTTAGCTACCGAGAGAGAAAACAATGGCTCCAAAAAAAAATTCAGGTGGGTCAATTTTATTCCTTTTGGTTAGAAAATTTTATCTGGTGGATTCCATCCCAATAGCCTGTACGCTTCAATAATTGCCTGAGGTCTTCTACTAACTTTTGCTAAATTATTTATTATATCTTTACATTCTGTAGAACAAGATTAAGACGGTTGCAATATTGAACTGACTTGTTCTTCAGAAAAGGGGGGTAAATAAAGGTTTTCGTGTCAGAGTCAGAATAAATGAAAAATAAAGGAGAGCTTATAAAGGATTGAATTATTGGACACCCCTCTAAATTTGTTTCATCTAGTGTGGTACAACTTGATTAGTGGTAATGACCAACAAAATAAATTACATGAGAAACAAAAATTCTGTGCTTGATTCTCAAAATCTCAGATTAGATTATAACTTCGTAGGTTTATTATGTCTAATTATAGCACAATCATGGCTTGTGATTTTATTTGCTGTAGGATTCGATATTCGACATATAAACGTATAGTAAATTGTAAGCCATGGTTGTGCTATAAAGTCTTTGTTCGCATATACTTACCATAGGTAACTGAAGAAGATCAGGCTGCAAATTGGCAATTATTTATTCCCGAATAAATCAGCGTAGTTATTTTGCATTGTTTATTCCTGTATATATCTGCACAATTTTCCTTTGCATCTTGGTGCCATTTCAACTGTTATCAGATACCTAGTAATTAATTTATGTTTTTAACAGAAATATAAAAGCTTGGAATATAATGTCCATTAGCAAGAGCTGATAGAGGAAGCAAATTGTAGATTGTGACTTCTCCCTAATGTAGTGATGTTTCATTCAACAGATGAAAAATATGATGGTCCATGCTGCTGTGCAGTGCAGGCATAAGCCTCTCAAGATTTCTGACAATATGTACAAAAACAGAGAGCAAAGATGATATATACACCATAAATCTAAGCAAAACACAGTTATAGGTTTTGATAATATCCAGTTTTCTGGGCTCAAGTCTTGCAACAAAAGCAATAAGCATTATATTACATTTCCGAGTGTACATGGCGACTAGTCTACCTTTCATATACATTTAGCAAATGCTGAGAGATCATTTTGAATTACAACTTCTAAACGCTAGCCTGGCTTCTGTAGTTTAATACCTCTACGAAGCTCAGCAAGCGAAATGAAAACAGGAAACAGGCGGTTGAGAAAATAGTCTCCAGGTGCTCTTCAACCTGAAAAAAAAAAAAAAATTCTTGAATGCTCCTCGTCAGCAGATAGAAACTTGCTACGATCTACTCCAGAGGCAGCTCTTTCAACGAACTTTGGTTTGTTCTGTATGTAAGCCATTGACATATCTGCCCGCATCAAGTATATTCTCAATTTTACTGTCCTGGTCTACTACCTAAGAAGACTGCTTATTCTGCTCAGGATCCCAGCTTCCTCAACACCCGGTTCATCTACAGCCTCGTTAAACTTAGCTAACTCACTAAGTTCCTCGAATGCATTAACGATATTCTGAAGCCGTGCAACAAACTCAATCAAAAGTGAAGCAAATGTTGCCAGAGACAGTGCGCTGGCGCTCTCATAGGTTTTGCATTCTTTTTGTTCTTCTTCTTCTTCAGTGACCACCATATCATCTAGATTGAAGGAGCGCCGCACAGGCCACGATATTTGTGATTTGAAAGGAAATACAGATTCTGGTGGAGTGCCTACTATTGATCCCTGCTGTTGATTCTGGGGGTTGATATTGCCTCCCATGTTCTGAGAATGATCGTCCCAGCTCTTTGAGAAGAGCTGAACCGATCTGAGATCAAGCACTGTTTCACTGTGCGACTTGGCTCCAAGGTGTTTGTTTTCTCTTTCCTTAATATTACCGTCATTGAATTCATTTGTTCCCTCAGGAGCCTGGCGTCTCCCTCCAATTTCCCAGCTTTCTGAGTTCACAAGAAGATAAGATCGTCGATCTATCTTCTTTTGCAACTCTTCAGCTGCCACATGGACTTCAAAGAGGATATCTTGTGAGCTAAGCTTTGTCATCGTCTTCACCTTTTCTCCAAGCTCACGAAGAACTTTAGCACCTTCAGTGCCAACTCTCTGCAGCTCACTGCTAAATACATCTCTCCTTTCCGGTGGAGCCTAGAATAATTAAAACAGTTATTATAAACAAGGACACTACACTGGTGAAACATCAAAGCGAAAAGAAAAAAAATGAAGTCAACTATACCACACATCAACCATCAAGTATACTGATTGTTGGCTAGAATAACCTCGTTACATTTTTCATGAAAAGAAATGCAGGATTAACAAACTACATTTTGCTTTCAAAGTTGAGGATCAATAGACGGGTTTTGTTTCCAAGACTGATCCTTTTGGGGCTTGTTGTGAAAAGAAATGCAGGATAAACAAACTACATTTTGCTTTCAAAGTTAAAGGATCAATAGACGGGTTTTTTTTTCCAAGACTGGTCCTTTTGGGGCTTGTCGTGAACGCTGTCTGTTTACAGCATATTGACAGGATGCCAAGTTAACAGATAATCTTATTTTCTTTCCAACCATATAAAGAGTAACCTATTTGAGTAATCCAAGCCTTATTCCATTAGGAAATGGTTGCCCATGGATCATTTTATTTAATTCCAAAATTACTAAGAAACAACACAAAAAATACTTAAAATTATGCCTAGATATTAAAAAAAAAATTCTAAAATTTTAATAATTTATAATAATTATTTGTTTCCCGATACCAAGAAATCCAATACTCCAATCCAAAATCGTCGATATTGCCAATACCACCAATCCTGATACTAATAAGAAGGGTCTGACACCGATACACATACTGCGAACCTTGGGGTATTGAATCCATTGACGTATCCCTGCGGAAGTCAAATTTAAAGAAGTTTTCTTCGAAAACCTTCAAAAAATAATGAACCATAAACTACCAGAAAGTTTCAACCCGTTCATGCCTAAAGTTATTTATTATCCTATCTCGCTCAAGTTTTAGCTCAGTTTTGTACACTCAGAAACTTGGGAAGTCAACAAATATTTAGCACATGGTTATGTTGTACCATGTGCCTGTGTTACTGTTGAAATTAAATGAAAAAAATGTGCGAAACTTGGGAGTCAACAAAAATTTAGCACTATGATTATGCTGTACGATGTGTCCGTGTATACTGTTGAAATTAAATGAAAACAAATTGTAAGATGGCTATAAGACCAGCCATCTTTCATGGGTCAGAATGTTGGTAATCAATAAAATGTACACCCAAAGATCGAACAGCTCAAATTGGGATGTTAAGATGGATGAGCAGAAATATAAAAAGGATAGGATAAGAAATAACACACCTGTGCGAAGTTAGAAATCTCTTGGATTGAGAATAAGATAAGAAAAATTCATCATCATACTTTATGACATTGGGAGAAGCAAAGAGTAGGTGTAGCCAAAAGGGAACATGGATTGGGGCAGTCAAAAAAGATATCATAACAACTAACATTGCAGAGGACATGACCCTCGATAGAAGGAAAGAAAAGGAATCATATAATCAAGTCCAAGCTTTAGACAAACACTTAAGTACTTTCGTTGTTGTTACAGAATATCAGTTGGCATCACCACGATATCAGTCGAAGCTATCCTGATTGGTTTCTACCTTTTAGTAAATTTCAAGTACGGATTAAACCTAGCAAAGAATTTTAAAGCATGAATCAGGTTAGTTAAAGAATTTGGGATATAACCTTTGTTGTTGTAATAAGGTTAATTAAAGAAGGTAATTCATATCTTTAATCAGTTAGATTTTTTTACTTGGATTGTATCAAAAACAGCTTGCTCTAGCAACACTGGCCTTCAAAATAGAAAAAAGAAAACAAACAAACAAACAAACAAACTAGATAGTTGAAAGGGGTAACAATGTTCTAAATGTCTTAATTATGGAAGCTGTCAATCGTGTTTTTCCCCAAAGTAAAAAAACAAATGAAATAATTGCAAAGAGGCCTAATAAACCAGCAAGGCTTTCACCTTGTTCTAAAACAAGCAAGGTTGTCAAAGCACTAGGTTGTCAAAACGGCTACGTGGCCCTAAGTAGACAAGACCCTAAATTTCTAGTAGTGCTTAGATGGTCAAACCGTTCTTTTACCTGATGGTCCTGTATTGTCAAGTGATGAATTAAGAGCAGGCTCAATCAAAAAACCTAATTAGGTAAAGTGCATAATCACAATACTACTACATCATCATCATCATCCAAGTCTTCTCCCATCAGAATGGGGTCAGCTATACAGGATTTGACAAAGTTTTATGACCGGTTGTTGGCCTGACATCAACCATCTATGTTGGTGTCAAATTCCTAGTCAAGGACCTATATGAGCACGAGTCATTCCATAATCAAACCTAAGTAGCCAGTTGGCAGGTAGGTAGGTAGACTTGTTTTGATATATAAAGTGAATGCATACTTCTATTGCTGAAAAACATTGCAGAAGGAAAATGGTATACATTTGTTAGGTTAATCACTTTGATAAGTAAATCAATCAATAGACAGGAAACTTCACATTTACATAGGTTAATTTTACCTTATGACTGTAAAAAAAAAAGCCTCGCAACCATAACAGAAAATCGAAGAAAAGAAAAAAAAACAAAAAACAAAGACGAAATGAAAGAATAAGAACAATGAAATTAAAAGAAAAAAGGAAAAGGAAAAGGTAAAGTTGGAGGGAAAAAATATATATGTATATAAGCCTGATCAGAATGCAAGAAAGGTCTGTGGATAGCTGAGATGACAACTAGACACAGCCTCAATGGTCGGCCCTCCGGCAAACTGTGATGTGAACAACCTAAAGGGAGAATACTTTTTTGTTATGTCCCCTTAGAAATGTGTGCAGAGAAAATAAAAATGATGAATGACCCATCAAGGTGGAAGAAATCATAACTGTATGATATTTCCGTCCTAAATATATCATTCAGTATAAAGAAAGTGGTTTAGTTCCTCAACACCTAGGCAAACCTTGACAACACTGACTACAGGCTCTTCCACATTATAGAAGTGAGCATGGAATATGCTCTCTACAATATTTGTGATTCTAGGCCTTGTGTGAAATCATGATTCAAAAATAGGAAGGGAGCAAGTGCATTGCCCTTCTCCATAGAATCAATACATGGGTGGTACTTCACTGCAACCTCACCATCATGATCATCTACTTCGACCAATTTTACCCTCCATCGCAGACACAGGTTGTTGTTATATGATATTACTACTACTCTGCCATGCAACCTATACCCCTTTAGACTCGCAAACAGTTAATAAATATAAAAGTTGTAGAAAACTGCCTAAATAGGTTTTGACTGCCCGAGCATGTGGGCGCAGGGTTGGAGCGAGCGAGACCTGAGTACAGCAGTGGGCTGAACTGTTGCATGCCCTAGCAGGAATTAAATAGTCAAAGTCAGTTTGTGGGCTTTTAAGGACTTATTTGGCAACTCTTTTGATGTCCTAAATGGAAAGAAGAAGTATCCTAAATCCTATAAATAGTCCTTTACCATGAAGAGTTCTTCAAGCCTCTCCATCACAATTCTCTTTGTGCTTCAAGAAGATGGAGGTCGGCATATAGGTTGAATGAGACCAAGAGTTCGTGTTGCATATCATTGCTTGATCATCCGAAGAGCCCAAAGATACATCGTTCAAGATTCCTTTCGAGCTTCTCTAAGATCACTTCACGAAATTTTCTTCTACGAACAATGAGATTGTTAAAAAAAATCATTGTATTTTCTATTTACAATTACTTTATAATGGGAACTTCTTGTTGACACTTGATGCTACAACAAGGGAGTTGTTAGATCCAAGGACTAGATAGATTCAGTACCAGGCTTGCTAGCTGACTATACTGGGATTTTTTCGGGATCAATTCTTTCTAGTGGTTTAAACCTTATGTCATTGACGGCCTGCTTGGATTGAGGGGAAGAAAAATAAGTAGAGTTAGGGGTTAAGTGAAGTAAGTTAAGTAAGGGGAAGTAGAGTCAATACATATAACCTTGTAGAATTTCTCAGATAATATTATTGAGGGCTACTGCCTACTACTTATAGAGAGTCCAACCCCTCTTCATATTACATCTAACCGATGTGGGACTAAAGTCCCTTATTTACTCTCAACACTCCCCCTCAAGATGGGCGATAGATATTAATCATCTCCATCTTTTTACATAGCTTTGACAGACTCAATGAACTAAGACCCTTAGTCAGACAGTCTGCCACTTGTCCTTCTGAGCGAACATAGTCAATCTTCAGTATCCCTTGTTCCAGCTTTTCCTTAATGAAGAATCGATCGATCTCGATGTGCTTCGTTCTGTCGTGCTGAACCGGATTGTTCGCTATACTTATCGCAGCTTGACTATCGCTCAGAAGGTGCAATGGTGTCCCCTTGTCTAGCTTCAACTCTGTCAGCAGCGCCTTTACCCATAGCAATTCTGATACTCCTAGAGCCATTGCTCTGTATTCTGCTTCAGCTGTCGACCGTGCTACCACTGACTGTTTCTTGCTTCTCCATAAAACCAGGTTTCCTCCTACAAAAACACAGTACCCTGTGGTAGACCTTCTGTCGTCTATGCAGCTTGTCCAGTCTGCATCGCAGTATCCCTCAACATCTGTGCATCCATTCTTCTTGAACCACAGTCCTTTTCCCGACGTCCCTTTCAGATATCTTAGAATCTGAAATACTGCATACATATGACCCGTTCTTGGATCATGCATATAGCGGCTTACAACACTTACTGCAAATGAGATATCAGGGCGAGTATGCCCTAGATAAATCAGTCTGCCTACTAGCCTTTGATACCTTTCGCGATCAACAGGCTTTCCTGCTTCTGCTCCCATCTTGCACTTCTGGTCAATTGGAGTGACTGCTGCTCGGCATCCCAGCATTCATGTCTCTTTCAGCAGATCTAGTGCATATTTCCTTTGTGAGAGAACAATTCCTTGTTCACCATCACACACCTCGATACCCAAAAAGTATCTCATCTCTCCCAGGTCCTTCACCTCAAACTCTTTGACGAGTTTCGTCTTCAGCTTAGTGATCTCAACTACATCGTCACCTGTGATCACTATATCATCTACATATACAGCAAGTATAGTAATGTGGCCCCTTGTATGCTGGAGGAAGACAGTATGATCTGCATTTGTCTGATGGTACCCCATGTCAGTGACAGCCCTTCTGAATCTGTCAAACCAGGCTCGAGGAGATTGTTTCAGCCCGTACAGCGACTTCTTCAGTTTGCACACTTTTCCATGTGACGTTCCTTCACCTGAATCTGACACAGAGTAGCACCCCGGAGGAGTCTCCATGTATACTTCTTCTTGTAGGTCTCCATGAAGAAATGCATTCTTTACGTCTAACTGGTGTAGCTTACACCCATAGTTTGCTGCAATGGAGACCAGCGTTCTTACAGTACTCATCTTCGCTACTTGGGCAAAAGTCTCATCATAGTCGATACCATATGTCTGGGTATAGCCTTTTGCAACAAGTCTCGCCTTGTATCGTTCAACTTTTCCTTCTGGTGTCTCCTTCACTGTGTAAATCCATTTGCATCCCACAGCTTTCTTCCCTTCAGGTAATGGCACCAGCTCCCATGTCTTATTTTTCTCTAGTGTCCCAAGTTCTTCCATCATTGCGGCTTTCCATCTTGGGTCCTTCTTTGCTTCCTGCCAATTCTTAGGTAAAGAAGTGGAGTCTAACGAAGTGAGGAATGTTTGATAAGTCGGAGAAATATTAGAATAAGATAGGTAGTTGGCGATATCATGTTCATAATCTTTATAACGAATAGGAGCCTTTTCCGCATTAATGCGAGAAGACCTCCTTAAAGGAGCAATGGGTGGTGGGGAAAGCATACCATCCGAATCGGAGAGATCCGCTTCCGAATCCGAACGATCCGGTGCGAGAGTAACATCTTCAGGAGTCGGGACAGGAGTAGACGAGGGACTTGGCACTATAGGCACAGGGCACGGCACAGTACTGGACCTCTGCTGTCTTCTGCTGTAAACTTGGAACTCCTTTTCTCTTGTCTGCTTCTCCCCCTGCGTAATGTACGTATTGTCTTCGTCATCCTCCGTATCAGTATCATTGATGCTTTCTCCTCCTTTCTTCCAGTGTGTCACGACAGGACAAGGTACCGATCCGACAACTACGTTTGGGCGTACTACCTCTCCCTCACGTCCAACACCCGCTGTGTGAGGCGTGTTCCCAAACGCAGAACCTTCGTCCGAACCATAATAAGGTTCCAGCTCTCTGAATGTAACGTCCATGCTTACAAACAGCTTCCGTTCAACCGGGCTCCAGCATACGTAACCCTTCTGTGTCCCGGTGTACCCAACAAAGACACACTTAACTGCTCGAGGATCCAGCTTACTAACGCCAGGCCTGTTATCGTGGACGAAGCATACGCAACCAAATACTTTCGGAGGAACGGTGTACGCAGTTGTCCCCGTGAACATTTCCAAAGGCGTCTTCCAGTTCAGTAATTGAGAGGACATCATGTTGATGAGATAAGAGGCTGTCAAGACAGCCTGCCCCCACAAAAATTTAGGAACATTCATAGCCAGCATCATTGTCCGAGCTACCTCCAGCAGGTGCCTATTCTTTCGTTCAGCAACACCATTTTGAGCCGGTGTATATGCACAAGAGGTTTGATGCAGTATACCATGAGAGGATAAATACGCAGCAAACCTCTTATGGGTATATTCCGTCCCATTATCCGACCGGAAACACTTAATACGAGCATTATACTGTGTCTTTACCCGTTGATGGAGGCTTTGAAATGCCTCAAAACATCACTTTTATTCTTCAGCAGGTAGACCCACGTTACGCGGGTAGAGCAGTCAATAAAAGTAACAAACCATCTATAACCGTTAACACCGTTTGTAGGACAAGGGCCCCACACATCGGAATGAATCATATCAAAAGCAGCAGAACATCGATGCCCAGAACTCACATAGGAGCTTCTGGTATGTTTCCCCAACTCACAAGCATCACAAACTAACAACTCTTTATTTGCTTTTTGATATAAGGACGGATACAGTCGACTAATAACGGGAAAAGAAGAATGTCCTGCACGCTGATGGTGGAGGAGCAGCTCGGCTTCGACACTTCGACTTCGGGCTTCCGGTTGTGCGTCTGCAACCAAAGATGCCAGTGCTCTATCCAGACCGTTCCTGTCCAAGTACCATAGACCCTTATGCCATGTGCCAGTGCCTAGTCGTCTCCCCGTTCCCTTCTCCTGAAAAGTTACCTTAGGAATATCAAAAAAAACAATACAGTTTAGATCAAAGATAATGGCGCTAATGGATATAAGATTGACAGGAAAGGAAGGAACATGTAAGACATTAGATAGAGTGATGGAAGGAGTGCAATCAACAGTGCATTTACCCGTAACAGGCCTGGAGGTACCATCAGCAGTCTGAATGCTTTCCGGCGACGTTAGAGTAGAGTATTCCCGGAACTCACCTCGGGACCCCGTGACATGGCAAGATGTCCCAGAGTCCATAATCCAAGCTGGCTGAGAGACAGATGCAAGAGCACGCGGAGGTATACCGGCACTGGTTTGGGAGAAGTAAGTGCAGTAATCTCCTGTAGTGGACGGCGCCCCAGGAATGACTTGTCGTTCACCAGAACCAAGCTTTGAGCCGCGCATCTTCTCGAGAACTTCTCTCTCAAATGGAGTGATGTCCGCCAGCTGATTGTCCCCACCTTCATCCGCCAGATGCGCCTTGTTGCCTCCAGAGGAAGTGCCCATTCCACCACTGTAGCTGCCTCGACCACCTCGTCGTCCACCGCGACCACGGCCCCGACCATTCGAGGGAGTCCGTGTCGATTTTGGGCAAAAGCGGATGTAATGCCCTGTGTCACCACAGTTGTGGCAAACGCCTCCCGTAGAAGGAGGCTGTGTGAAAGTGACAAGAGCAGATGTGTCAACTTCGGCCTGCTCCCCCTGGAAGATACCCTTGGTAGGTATCAGCTTCAACCGTGCTTCTTCTTGTGCTATGGCAGCGATGGCGTCTTCTAATGTCGGCAGTTGCGGTTGTGCGAGAAGTACATTCCTCCGTTGCTCAAATGCAGGGTTGAGCCCCTTCAAAAACTTCATCATCCGTTGCCGCGAGATATAATCCAGAAATTTCTGGAAATGTTTTGCAAAAGCCGGTTCAACCTGAGCATCCTCCATGCCAAGAGGATCATAATGGTCAAGATCAGACCAGTACTTCTTCAACAAGGTAGCGTACTCAGAGATGGTACGATCGTCTTGGATTACCCGATCGAGCTCATCCTGCTGTTGGAAGACTCGCATGGGGTTACCCGAACCGGAGTACATGTCTTTCAATGTTCTCCAGATATCAGCAGCGCCGCCCTCCATTGCTTCAACGTTATCCGACACTTGGTCGGTCAAAGAGGCTGTCAACCAACCAGCCACGACATTGTTGACAATGTCCCATACAGCAAACTCCTTCGAGGAGTGATCGACAGGGGCCTTGGTGTGGCCATCTACATAACCAACCAAGCCACGTCCCTTCAGCGTCCGCATCGCCTGCCGCGACCATTTCAAGTAGTTGGTCATGCCTTCCAACTTCGTCTCCAGCTTGTCCAACTTCCCCATTTTGTACGGTGACGGATCCACATCAGTATGGGTCACGCGTGGGGTTGCCTCTGGTAATCACTTGGTCAGGAGATCCTCGACCAGGGCCTTCATTTCTTCTGATGTCAACTTCCCATAGATGGAATCCATGACTTCTTCAACTGCAATCAGTGAGGTGTTGTTGTTTCCTGAGTCGTCTTCTTGTGAGTCGTCTTCGTCTTAGTCAGCTAGCGGGGGGAAACAACAAAACGAGATCCCTCACTGATATGTCGTAGTTTATACGACCAACTAGAACCGCGTCATGATAACGCGTTCGGACGGCTCAAGGATAACCAACGTAGTTGTGCCTCCTTGCATGAGACAAACCAGAGGTATACCAGCCGTGCAGAAATGATTGTAAAGACAACGTTTCTGAGATACGAAAATCTAAAGAGATTTCGTATTCGTAGTAGAGCTTCTAAAAGAAGGTACTGATTCTCGAGACAACTACAGAGATCTTCTAAAGAGAAGGAAATCTGGGTTTTTTTTTTTTTTGACGGCTAGGGTTAGGGTTAGGGTTTGGATTGCAAGAGGGCTAGGTTAGGGGGGGGGGGGGAGGGTGCTGGCGGGAGGGGGGGAAGGGTGCTGGTAGGGGGGGGCGCTGTGCTCCGGGGGGGTCGGGGGGGGGGGGTACGGCTCCGGGGGGGGGGGGGGGGGGGGGGGTACTGCTCGGGGGGGGGGGGGGGGGGGTCGGGGGGGGGGGGGGGAGTATCGGCTAAAAAAAAAAAAAAAAAATTGTGGAGAGAGAGCAGAGAGATTTATGGCTCTGATACCATGTAGAATTTTTCAGATAATATTATTGCGGGCTACTGCCTATACTTATAGAGAGTCCAACCCTCTTAATATTACATCTAACCGATGTGGGACTAAAGTCCCTTATTTACTCTCAACACTAGTGACTATACTGGGATTTTTTCGGGATCAATTCTTTCTAGTGGTTTAAACCATGTCATTGACGGCCTGCTTGGATTGAGGGAAGAAAAATAAGTAGAGTTAGGGGTTATGGATCCCAATAACCGACACCCAAAAGTTTGGGATAGGTTTTGTTATTGTTGTTGTTATTCGTATCTGAACTATTCATATTCGTTTTGTCTTATGTCTGATCTGTATCCATATCCGATTTCGTAACATATGGATGTCGTTTTTTACAATCTAGACAATATCCCTATATGAATACATGATGTTAAAACAAATACATATATGGTAATACATGTAATGAAACAGTATATCTGCTCCAATTGTATCCTAACTCACACACTTTATTCAATGTACGTATGTTGAATCAACATGATACGAGAAAATCGGCTTACATCAAATATTAACATTCTCCAACAAACAAGAAACTTTAGGAACCAATATATGCACAAATGTCATTATCTTTCCGTGATATGCATAATCCATGTAATGTTATGGTGCTTGTCTTTGTTAATGATTCTTTATTCTTATCGGAAAACAGTAGTTTGGATACTGACAATAAGGAGCAAAAAAGTTATTAAGATGAATGTGGTTGGTTGCTTGATGGGGCAGCAGAAGCAAGTTGAGTCTCTATTGCCAATACACCTAAAAACAGAGAGACCCCAAATTTGGTGCATGTACATGGTGTCCGTGTCAGAATCCATATAGACACCCGAAACTACAGTTCGGCACATCAACGTCGGTGTCATGTCTTCTATCTGTGTCCATGCAACATATACGCCTAATACAAAGAGGCTCTAGAGAAACTTTTACAATCTGATGACTAAAAAAGGGACTGAGGAAGCATAAAGAGATGACTGAGATAACATATACCCAGAAAGATTGATGACAAAGTTCATGGTCGATTGACGGATATCCGGCAAACAATTTTGCAAGGTATTGTTAAAAGCATCAGAGAGATTCAATTCATGAGTTACTTTGGAAAACAGCAAAAAGGAAACGTGTTCCAGGAGAAAGTACATGAAGACATGTCCAGCCTAATAATTCATAAATATAAGATGCAAATCATATGGAAAGACAAGGTGTGTTGATATGTAATATCCAAATCAATATCAGATAAGACTGCTACCTGAATTTCTGAAAGAATACACCCATGCAATGCCATAACCGTGAAGGCACAATGCCTCAAAGCACCACTAACTTTGACATAGTTCTTCCATGGTATCTCAGCATCTTATAACGACCATGGGGTGGTTCCCATGTAGCAAAACCTAACTGCATAACAGAGAGATGATATGCACCATCATTGTCCAATCAACTTAACCCAGTAGACTAAAATTTCTCAAGTGAAAGAACTTACAAGTGTATCCTCTTGAGATGTTGATTCAACAGCAGATCTATAACCACTGTACACTGGATCATCAGAGCTTGATATGTAAGTATTTTGAAGGGACCCTCTCATATTCAACACATTGAAGGTATCCATTAACAACACCTAATAATAACCCTCAATCATATTAGAAAAATAAACCAAAATTTACTGAAGAAAGAGGTGAAAATTGTGATGAAAAGGACTAGTGTCATATTTAACGCTCAATGAAGAACCCAATCCAAGGGACAAAACTTCATTAGTCGAATATGGGACCACTACCCATCATCATCATCATCAGCCTTTCTCCCATCAGAGTAGGATCAAGTATGGAGAACGAAAAAGATTCATAGAAGAGATGACGAAGTTTTACAACATGCTGTGTAGCTGACATCAACCATATGTATGTACTAGGGCCAAACTCCTGGCCACGGTTGTTTTTAATCAAGCATGTTAGACTCATGCAACCAATGGCCACCAACTTCCCCTAGAACTATATAAGAGTATAAATGAACATGTCATATGATACAACTAACAGCGACAACAATAAAGCCTTTATCCCAAATTTTTGACGCCGGCAGTGATGTGATACAATTTGCTACTGGGAATTCATTCCTCTCTATTGCACATAATCCAAGAGCATAAAAGAATGAGATTCCTTTTATCAGACCTCAGTTCAAGTGGACACTACTAGACAGAATCTAGATCAAACTTCTCGAGACAGGAAGATTAAAAAAGATGAGAGCTCTTAACTAAAATAATGTTCATTTTGGTACATTTGACAGGAAGCAAGCGCCTAAAGCAAGTGGAATGGGAATTAAACATGTTTAACTTATCACAGACATTAAAAAAAATACCTTCCAAGGACTTGGCTACACCCATGAAATTCTTCACTACTAGGTTGTGCAAATCCTCTCCAGCCCATATAGGATAGATGCAAACATTAACCCCCAAACCAACAGCAGCACCAAGAGCAATTAGCAAAAACCGACTCACGGCTGTCTCAATAAACTGCCTCGTCCTATTCCCCGACACCATTACCAAAGTAAAAGTGAGCAAAAAAACTCGGAACCCATATTCGTAAGGTTTCATAGTCGGAAAAAGCTTTATAAATGATGCCCAGAAACCTAACAAAGAAAAAGCACAAATCAGTACCAAGGATAAATAAGCTAAATTGCACAAATACCTCCAACTCCCTATGCTTTTGGACTTAAAGATGTCTTGATAATGTCTACAATCATATTCTCCATTAATTCTTCCATCAGATCCATTAATATAAGTGTGAGTCCTACGAGGAATGCAAAACACGGTTTTAAACTTGATGGAGGGTACCAGACTTGGGCTATATGGAAGTTGGAGGTATCTTTTGCAATTTACAGAAAAGGAAATAAAGTCAGTGGCAGATAAAAACATAACCAGCAATAAAGATGAAGAAAATGATGAAAACTTCCTCCCAATCTCCCATCATTGTGGACAGCTTCGGGTGCCTAGCGCCAATCCGCCAGCAGACAAGGTTCCCAAAGCACGATTGAATCCTTTGCTAAGTGTTGACCCTGCATTAAAACAAATTAATTATTATATTATCATCCGAGCCATCGTTTTTATCATCCTAGCATTCAGACACCAAATTGGGTAAACTATGTAGAATGAGAAAGCAATAAAAGAATTGACCGTTTTAATGCCCTGTTGTCAACGTAACTTCAAACCTATGCGTTGGTGCCAAATTCCTAGCCAATGTTATGTAACCCGAGTTTTTTGGTAATGCAGTTCAAATCATTCAACCAAGGAGTATATTAGGTTCCCGCTAAAAAGAACTCTAACGAAGAGGTTAAATTATACAATTTGTTACTGAATTGCATTCACTTCTCTTGGTCACTGGCTCATAGCTGACATCGCTCTGAACAAGAGAGGGTCTTGCCAGTAAACCTAGAAGACCAGCCAGCGGGTAGGTAGACCTAGACCTACTTTTCTGGTAACACAGTTGAACATCATGAAATCGATGAGCTCCCTCCCTCTAAGTCCCCATACCCGCCCCTCTAAGTCCCCATACCCCGCATTAAGTCGAAGGTCAAAAGGAACCAGCACCTCAAGAGGCTGTTTGGTTGCAACTTGCAAGTACTGCTGTCATAACGTAGCCAACATTTACTTGCTGTGACTAGTACAATTAGTGAAACAAAAATCACAAGACCTCCCCAAAACGATGCAGCTTTTGTCGCACTAAAATGATTGCAAAACCACTTACAGCAACATTTTATGATTTCTTCTCCTTCTCTGTGCATTTCATGGCACATATTCCCAACCAATCAGCTTTCTAGTTTCTACCACAACAACAAAGCCTTAACCACAAATTTTGGGGTTGGCTATTTGAATCCTTTTATTTGGGCCACGTCCTCTATATTGTCAACAAAAATCATATCTTTCTTATGGCCTCAACCCAAGTTCATTTAGGTCTACCCCTAGTACTAGCAACTCCTTTGACTAATATTTTATTACTTCTCCTAACATGTGCATCAACCGGTCTGCATTGCACGTGTCCAAATCAATCCGAGACGATTTCTCTCGTTTTATCCCCAATTGGCGTCATATTCAACTTTCTATCTACAGCAACCAAGCACCCTGATTTATGGTGCACGGGCATGGAAACAACTCGCTAAGGGCACGGCCACACGGGAACGGCACCTATTTGGGTGCGTCCTATTGTTTCGGAGTGTTCGGATTGTGTCCAATATGTGTCCGAGTGTGTCTGATATGTGTCCACGGCCTAGATTTATGGAGCGTCCGTGCTTCCGATATCCTGATCGCATCATTCCAAAAAACTCGCAAACAAGCAAACTAATCTAGATCGAGAGAGAGGAGATGATTTACCTATGCTGAACTCGAAGATGACGACGACGGTGAGGATGGCCCACACCGAGTACCTGCTCAAGTCCTTGAACGGCTCCTTCAAGAAGATGAGCAGCGATATCAGCGTGAGCGCCAGGCCCATCTTGGCGGCGAAGATGACCTTCCGGGGATCGGAGCGGCCGAACTCCCAGACCTCGGCGGCGGCGGATCTGGACCTCCGGCATAGGGATCCGGCCCGGTCGCCGAGGCGGCGGAGGAATCGACGGAGCGGGAAGCAGCAGCGCCCGTCGTCGTCGTCGTCGTCGTAGTAGTCGTAGTGGTCGTTCTGATGGCTCTGCTGCCACTGGAGGTCCTTGAGGGAGAGGGAGGAGGAGGGACTTCTCCCGGTTGCGCTGCTCCAGCGCGTAGCGGAACGAGCCTAGTTGAGGAGCGCCCATCGATGGATATCTCGCAAGAGGAAAAGTGCAGCTTTTTATTTCTTTTCCTGACCGTGATCTGTGACGAGGGAGGGAGGACGTTAGGTTTGCTTATGAAAATGATATTTTGGCCGGACTGTGACGCTAAGCCACGTCGCCGAATCCTATTGGTACTCTCTAGTTTAGGGTCCACCACCGAATTTTCTGCCAATAAAATTGTGAAACGTGGACTGCGGTCACACTCCATTGTTTGTGGGAGTGGGCGGTGACCGATTCTAATGCTACAGCTGCTAGGAGATAACATCTTTAGTTGGTTGCACGTATAGAAAAGTAGGGGTGAGCGTCAGTATAATCTGTCGGTATTTGGTCGATTTTTTCAATTTTTTTAAAATCGGTATTTAAAAATTGGGATAATTTAGCATATGCCCCCATTCTAAATGTTGAAATTAGCATGTACCTCCACTATTTTATTTATCTAACAAATACCCCCATTTTTTGATATAAAATAATAAAAATTTAAGATATACCCCCACTCTTTTACATAGGAGTGGGGTGGGGTATTTGCTAAATAAAATAAATAGTGGGGGTATATGCTAGTTTTAACATTTGAAATGGGGGTATTTGCTAAATTATCCCTTAAAAATTCAATATCAATATCGTACCATTTAGAATCGATTTTTTCGGTTTCTGTTAAATCGGTTCGGTCGGTTTTTGTTCGGTATCGATATTTTACCAATTAATATTTGATCAATTAACACATTAATATTGTAGAACCTCTTAACCTATAATATATATATTTTACTTTTTTGGAAGCATTAATTTTAAAGCCAAGTCTCTACCAACCAAACAATTAATCAAAATTATTAGAACAATATGTGACAAGTCGCAAACACATAAAAATGAGCTTAAAATATCAAACGCGGTCACTAAGTTTAATCTTTAGTATAGTTTAAGTAACCAAAATTTACTTCAAAATTCTATGAGAAAAAAAAACATAAGCTCAAAAGATCAAAAACTCAATTCTTAGCATCTTAACATAAATTCAAGTCCACTAAAATCCATTCCAAGTTCTAGGAAGTCAACCAAAACAAAGATAAAAATAAAAATGAGTATTGTAAAATTAATCATGAACAACATTAAAAAATGTGTGTGTGTGTATGTGTGTATATATATATATGTATGTGTGTGTGAATCGGTTCGGTTCGGTATTTTCGTATGGTATTACACTCAAACCGTTACCATTACCATTATACCGTAATTTAGTTGGTTCGGCAATTCGGTATCGGTACATAATTCGGTTCGGTTTTTTGAAAAAAAAATTAATCGGTATTCGGTCGGTTTTTCGGTATCGGTCGGTATTTGCTCACCCCTATAGAAAAGAATATATTTTTTAGGAAAAATTTGAGTGGCCCACCACTTTTTTATGCTTATTTAAGGTGCACCCCACAAGTTTACATGAATGTATGACACCCCCCATTTGGACGATTTCCGTCTAAAACGAACGATCAAATTTTTTTTTGACGAAAATGCCCTGTCTCAGTTGTACTGACAATTTATTTTATGCATTTTGGACTCGGCCCCCCGCCGAGCGCACTCCCCGCCGTGGCTGCACCCCTCCCCCCCCCCCCCGCCGTGCTCGGCCCCCATCCGACGCCGCACTCCCCCATCCCCGACCTGCCGCACGCCCCCGGCCATCACCACCATCACCAACATCATCACCATCCATCATCACCACCACGTCGACCATCATCACCGCCTCCCCCCGCTCCGCCCGCCCCCTCCCGCTCTGCCCCTAGCCCCCATCGCCACCGCGCCGTCGCCGCAGCAGCAGCGCCGCAGCCAGCAGTAGCGCACGGCAGCGCGTCAGCGGCGGCTAGGGCAGCTGCGCGCGGCGGCGGCTAGGGCTAGGGGGCGGAGCGGGAGGGGGGGCGGTGTGAGGTGGATGGTGGTGGTGATGATGATGAGGTGATGATGTTGGTGATGGTGGTGGTGGTGGTGATGGGGGGGGGCGGTGCGGCGAGGTGGGGAGGGGGGGGAGTGCGGCGTCGGAGGGGGGGCCGAGCACGGGGAGGGGAGGGGAGACGAATAGTTGACGCGGGGAAGAAGGGAACAGATCGGGGGGTTTTCGTCAAAAAAATGGTCAACGGGGTGACGTTCGTTTAGACGAAAACCGTCAAAAGTGGGGTGTCATACATTCTGTAAACTTGTGGGGTACATTAAATAAGCGTAAAAAAGTGGGGTGCCACTCCAATTTTTCCTATTTTTATAAGGGCACATCAAAAGTTGATCAGGGCTAGTTAAGATTGGGACTAGCCATGTTAAGAAAAATTAATGGCCTATCCAATTTTTTTACATGGGGCTGTCCCAACCCCACACCCCCCAAATCCCAAATTTCACTCATTGAAATTTCACTCTCTCTTCCAAACCCTTTCTCTTCCTCCTCCTGCATTTCCCCTCCCCAAAACTATAATCTTCTTTTCTTCTCCACCATTTTTTCACTCTAAATCCTAGTAGTTTCTTCTCCATCAAAATCTAGTTTCCTCTCCACAATTTCATTCATCATTTGATTCCTCAAATAATGCATAAAAAAACCCTAACATGTTTATTTCATTCTTTCTCACAAAAAATATATAAAATAAACCCTAAAATATATTTCACTATATTATCAAGATAAAAAAAATCCTAACATAGTTTTACGGTTCATTTTTTTAGGACTGTCATGAATTGTGGCAGTCCTAAAATGTACTTGCTGTACCAGTAAGTCCCTTTTAGTACTGGCACAATTCTGACAGTCCTCAATACTTCTAGGACTGCAGAAATTGTGACAGTCCTGTTGTATAAGGCCCTTTTAGGAC